>VWZX01006105.1:0-600000 GCA_013399015.1 Galbula dea | reverse complement strand
TGAAACCAAGGGAGAGAAGCAGTTTCTGTAGAAGGCCTCCGGGGGGAGATCCTGCCCGTCTAACCCGACTGCCTAAATGCAGCTCCTTACCTCCACCCTAAATTCCTGAGTGTTTCATCAATCGAGATGGCCAGGGCATGGAAAGGGAAGCTATAAATACTGTGGCTGAAGGAGCAGCTGCAGCATGAATTCACCTGTAATTGGTGGCAAGACAGAATCTGAACTGGAAAAAACATTCTAATCCGTCCAGTTATGGGAAAAGCTGTAACCGGAGTTCATGGACTTCATAATTCCAGTCACTTGGAGAACCCTTCATTAGGTCTAGTAATCATTCATTACATTAAAAAGCACTATTGAATTATCAGGCTGGATATGTAGTCCTTACTGAGTGTTAGCAATGCTTTACATAGCTCAAAGCAGTGTACAGAGACATGAGGGAACAGCTGTGGTCACTAAGAGATGGTACCAAGCCATCTGGTACAAAACAGAGGCAAATCCTTGGCAAATCCAGAAATTGATATACTTTGAATTCGGGGAGCTAAATTCACCAGAGTGTGATTATACCTATTTAAATGAAAACATTTTATAACAGTGGTTTTGAGGTGCCATTCCCCTGAGCTGAGCACTGGTAAACAACTGAATCTTTTTCAGAACATTACTTGGACTGAACTGGCTTAGCAATGGCATAAATTTCAGCAGTCTGAAGACCACAACTAGGAGAGGATGTTAAGGAAGGTTAGTTTTTTGGTTCAATTTGGTGCATGCTGAGAAGATGGAGGGGAGGGTGCCAGGACTGTTAGGGGCCTACAGCATAAAGTTTACAAGGCAGGGTTAAGGGAACTGCACTTGCTTCATCTGGTGAGAAAAGGCTAAGGTGAGACCTAGTGAACAGTAGATAATAGGATAAATTCAGTGGGAAAGAAACAGAATTCACACCACATGAAATCCCAGGCAGTCCAGGTACACAGCTCTAAAGTGTATGTGAAATAAATCCACTGTGGTCACAGATGATGCAGTAGGTACACAACATTGTCAGGAACACATCAACACAACAAATCAGGCACACAGTTCATGTGATAGTCAGCCATAACATGCTTCAACAGGAACACCAGCACATCCCAGATGTCCCAGCATACACACTGACCAACTTATGTCCAATTTCAGACCTACTTCCATTTCAGTTTTCTGTGGAAAAATATATGTCTAGTATATATATAACTGTGCAAGTACATTGGTAATGTATTCACAGAATCACAGAATGTTAGGAGCTGGAAGGAATCTCGAAAGACTTTTACTTAGTCATAATGAGCTGTGACTTCATATAGCTTCACTGATTCAATTAAAAATAATTTTCATTTTTCTAATACAACAACACATAAGGCAGCATATGGCATTCAGAGAGAAAGACAGAATTTTTAATTACCAAGTCAAAATAACATAGAAAACCTGCTACATTCACCAGGAAAAAAAAAAAAAAGTAGAATGCAAAGTTTGGTAAAGAATTCTGAAGTTAGGATTGAACATAGAAAATGAAAAGTATTGATTAAAACCTTTTAAATGTTTTAAGGAAGTCCTGCTTTGTGAAAATATTTATTTTCCATTACTTTTTAGAATGAAAAAAATTGATATATTCCCCCAAAGATCATAGCTACGCTTTTTTGGTAGAAACAGCAAGCCTCAAAACAAGGCATTTCTGATCTTTGCTAAGGTTTAATACATCAGATATGTTCCTCATGAATTATTCTCATTTATTAGTTTATGTCTGATCATCTGGTTTAAGGCAAAGTCAGGTTACATAAAGTCTTCAACTAGTCCCCATCTAACATTCTTCATTCTCTTTATTTTTTCCTATTAATTGGCACCCACCATATTTATGTCATCCAGGTTGCAGATGGGTTTTGCTCATCAGCAGCTTCCTGTCCAGAGAATAGTTACGCTGCTTTGGCTTCTTGCTTTGATACTTCTTTGTTTTCCAAGCATTTGATCTGTTACTCACACTGACAGTTGAGGCTGGCTTAAGTCACACTACTGTGAGAATCTTTCATGAAATCTGAGGGTTACCACAAGATCTGTCACAGTGTGAAACATTGCATATCCTGTTCCTGTCTAGAAATGACTTCCCAGAAAGCTGTGACCCTGATCCTGCACATACAAACACACATGAGGACACTAACACTTGAATAACTCCCCAAATCACTGTAAATATTTCAAGCATAAGACCTTCCTTGTGCATCCTGGTCCTTGTAGCCCACGGACACCCACATAGCAATGGTAGGGAAGTACCTTTTCCAGAGCTTCCTGTGCTGTAGGATTTTGTATCCTCTCCTTGCTCTCTAAGAACATACAGACAAATGCAAGAGAAAATACTCAGGCTTTGCATCTGTGTGGATTTACTGCTCATTAAAACACCAGCATTTCTGGAGCTCAGATGCCCAGACTGGAAATCTAAATAAGTTGGTAAAAATAAACCGGGCAGACAGAACTCAGTGCATTAGGTCTAATCCCAACGAGCATGGTGTGGCCTCATTTAACATTGGGAACTGGCAGAGGTAGCAGATAAGGAGAGAGTGGTGACAGATGCCAGTTGGCATCATATGAGGAAGCTTGGGTTTATAGCCCACACTGTGAGTTAATAATGGCTACAAAAGAGGACACACAGACCAAATTGTATGCACTGATGAAAAAGCTCCTTAAAAGTCAGTCTTGGCGAGTGAAAGCTGGGGTATTGTATGCTTCAGTGTAATGGCTGTGCTGAACAGAAGACATGTGCTACTGCAGAGGTAATTGCCAAAAACTTTTTTGAAGGTTCTTCAAACTTTCTCTTCTTTAAAAAGAACCATGTAAAATAGAGCTGAAGAAAAAAGAAAATGTGCTTTCTGAATCACTGTGGCTTATCAGTGCAACTTTTCAGCAGTGCATTATAACAAAGAGTGGTAACTGGACAGAAAACTGGATTGGGATTCATCAGCCACAATCTGTCTTTTAAAAGTTGCTTCCCTTCTATATGTGCATCACTTTATTTATGGCATGAGAAGTGCTGTGATTACAAATAACTGACTAGGAGAAATTAAAAGTCAATGTGCATCTGCTGGGGTTTTTTTTCCTGGTTTATCAGAGCAAACAGGGAAAGCTTCAAAGTTTTCATTGCTTACCTTGCAGATGATGAGGTGCCCTGTAGGGCAGATTGCTTCACTGTTGTTGCTGTGTGGCTATGCCTCTCACGCAGTGATAAGTCAAAGGACTACATGGGGAGAAAGCTGAAGATGAAGTTCATGGTTTGTTTTTTGAATAGCCTTCAAAATACAACATGATAGAGGAAAGAGTCTGTGTTAAATGAATATGTTGGTACGTAACTATTGCTTACACTTGACACTGATCAGGTACCCAACAGGGACAATCAGTGCCCTTCAGATACTGAAGACTGAATATAGCCCAGTGAGACCTCAGAATAGATCTCAAATACAAAAGGGATCAAAAGAAAGCAAAACCCTTTTGCAAACACAGGCTAAAGCACAATACCCTTCATGTTATTCCTGTTTCATCGCTCCAGGAAACAGATTTAATCAAAGTCTGTATTATTTCTCCATGCAGTTTGCACCATACCAGTCTCAAAACCTCTAAAAAGGAGAGTAGCTTCATATGCTCCTGGTTAAGCTCTGACTTGCCTAATCTTTTAATTTCTTTTCTGACACATTACATTTAGTGAGAAAGACTGAAGGTGGTGTCCTGGAAGGCGTTACAGTACAACTATGCTGGTAGCTTCTGTCAGTAGAATTGTGATAAATACCTAGCTTATTAAGATAAAATTCTTTTTATTAACATTGCAGAATTTCAGCTCTCCTCATAATTTTAATGAAATAAGTGATTTGGGCATTTCTGTATTATTTAACTAGATCTAGACCCAAGTCTTTAGCCAGTACAAATTTATCTGCTGCAATTCATATTGTCACCTTGGTCTGGCAAACATCTGACAGTAATACAGTGCTTGGCTCAAATAAGTTTGGTTCTACCCTACCCACTCCTACCAATGCTATTTCTTTACACTGCCTCTGCAGTTGTCTCCAGAAGAGGAGAAAAACCTCCATGAAAGGAGATTGTCTCCATCTCTGCTCACTCCTCAAAAGGACACCTTGAGGTCAGTTCCCTAATGATTCATGCTTTTTGTCAGAATCCACGGAGGAGTGTCCTAACATTAAATCATTGCTTCAATCATTCTTCGGTTCCAGCGTAAAAATCACCATGTAATGTGTTGTGAGAAATAAATACAGCATTCTGGGCAGATTTTTCTGAGAGGTGATAAGTATCTTTAGGCTTCTAAATGCAAGACTGACCACTGACCTATTTTCTCTTTTGCTTTCTTAAAATGCCATTTGTTTCTTTTGCTTCAACAAGGTGGACAGGAGATTTGTTTTCAGAGGTTTCTTGGTAGCTGAAATGCCTTGCTTTTTATTTAATGCTTTATAAAAGGTATGCAGTAATCCCCCTGCAATGCACTGCCTGTCATGTTCAATTGCTTAATGAAGTTACTGTGGTGAACTCATTAGGACTGTAACAGTTTAAATCTATTATCCATAGTGAGCTTGACATTAGCAATAAAATGTTAGTATCTTTTTTTGTAGTCTGGATGTTACCTTTCTGCTAGAAGGCAGAAATAGTAAACTGACCATGTAATTGAAAGTGTTGGCTCCTTGTTCACAGCCCAGAGTCAGTCTTCTCTCAGTGTCCATGTGTGTATGTCCTTGCTTAACTGTTTAACAGTAAACTGATTAAAAATAAACTAAGAAGTAGTAAACTGTTCATCAATAAACTGCATAATATGGTGAATATCAATGTTGGTAAATTAGAAGTAGTGCACCCATGTGATTGCCAAACAAGGCAGGATTTGAAATGAATATGAATATCCACACACATCCCAACTTTTGCTAAGAATTGGTCCAAGCTTGCTTACGGCTGCGTGGATTTATTCAGGACTGCAGCTAAGTTTGAAATGAGCAAAGAATGAACAAAAAATGTTCACTGTGGGGGGACCCCAGCTGGTCTGGGATCCCTGTAAGTTGAGTTTTGATACCAATCACACACCCATGTACCCATAAGACAGCTGGGAGCAGAAGAGGAACTATAGTGAGGTGGAAAAGATACAGACACAGAAGGAAGAAGTGTGGCAGGCATCCTGTGCTTCCTCTGAGTCACTGTGATCTTACTAGATCTTGCTAGAAACTGTGTGGTGGATCAATAATGATATATTTATGTTATTGAATACCAATTGTGAGCTAACACGTGTGTCTCAAAGATGTATACTTCCTGTATCACTGGAAGATAAAGCCAAATGTTGACAATAAACTGTAAGAAGCTAAGGTGAAGAGTTGAATGATCAGTATTAAATAGCATTTGCATTCTGTATCTATTATTATATCACTATTCCCTGGACATCTGTGATACAATATCTCAACAGTCATGCTTTATAATTGTAACAGAAATAAACAGCCTGTGTTAGTATATACTTCTAAAAGACTTTTCACACAAACAAGAGTTTTCCATATTTAGGAGACTAATGTAGAAGCTTTATTTATGTACATGAACTGTTGCATTGAATTTGGAAAGACTATTTATCTGCATTTAACTAAACCCTAATCCTGCAAACACACAGGACTTAAGTGTGAATTAAGATGCCTGCTGACCAAGTTGCAATACAGGATTGCAGTATTGATAGCAAAGTTACACTATTAATTGCATTTATGTAACATCTGTTGCCTGAGTACCTCTAAGCACTTTATGAATGTTAACTAAGGAGAAGCCTGCCCATGCTCTTTTTGAAGTCAATGGCAGCAGTCCAGTTGTCCTCAAAAGAAGCAGGCGCAGGCTCTGAGCCTCATAATAAAGTAAAAGTAGGTTAAGGATCTCTGTGTTCACTGGAGAAGGGAGGGATAGCCGAGCTGAGGAACAGAACCCAAAAGGCTTTTCCCTAACTGTAGGGCTGCCTTTCCTTAGAAGAAAAAGTAATATAAGTTACTGGTGAGACCACAAAATGAACCATAAAGAAGGAGCTGCTCACAAAGGCTTAAACTATTGTTGCTGCTGAATATGACCTTTTTTGTATTCCAAAAACAACAACTGGAGACAAAGCTGGGCTTCCCAGGATGTTCCTCTCAAGTGTCTGCAACAGCCCCTCAAACAACTGCTCCTTGGAAAGGCATTTTTCTTTCTCTCAGAGGCCTCCTCTACAGAGGTATACAACATTTATAGAAGTCTAGTTTTCTGTGTCCATGACTGATGCATGTTCAAACCAATGCTCTTGGCTTCTTGAGCTATGGTAAGTAATCTTATGAGCAACAGAAGTCATTATGTATTTGCACTTTCACTTTTAAGCACATTCCTGGTAGTCATCCTCATCACTGATTCCTGTTTCAGTCAAGTGCTCTTCCATCTCATCTTTATACCAGTTCTCATAGGCAGCCAGTGGTGCCTTCCTCATATCATGTACCTCCATACAGAGGTCCACATGGAGGCATGAAGGTCACGACTGTCAGAAGCTGTAGGCTTAACTGTCCCTTGTGCAAAGACAAATAGCGTTTAGTTAAACAGCACCGTTTCAACAGTAATTGCAACACAGTTGTACAGAGGATATCATCAGAGCCAATAAATTAAAAGGTAGCCTTTCACAGCCTATTTCAGTGTTGTGTCAAATCAAAAAGCCCCAACAATGTATCTGAAAAGAAGAAGCCAAACAATAACCTGTGTGATTTCTCTCTATTTTGCCTAGACTTTAGAAGATTGGATTAATTTTTCTGCGAAGCATGCAACTAAGGAGCCTACGGCCTGTTTCCAGGCAGCTGTCCCCCAAACACCTGTGGGACATAGGAAATACACATGAAGACACTGGAAGGTCCTGTGATGCCATGTGTGTCACGTTGTCTGTGTGGTTCAGTGAGGAGAACTGCTGTAGCAGACAGGACCTTTATAGATTCAATTTTCTGGGCTTTGCAGAGGACATCCTCACAGAAACTTGTTCCTGCTCAGCAGTGCTGTGGAGGGAAGCAATGCTCATAAGGATTAAGCACCATATCATGATTCATCTGCACAAGGGGATTTAGATGGGCATTTTTGGTAGGTACAGACAGGACCATCTTCCTGCCTTACCAGTCATGGCATTCCTTTTCTTTTAATATACTATAAATGGCATCAGCTTTAGAGATGTAAAAGTGTAACTTATCTCTGCAATATGTAATGCACACACAATTTTTGACCACATTTGCTGCATGATTCCCAGTTTGCATTCTGCTCACCATCCATCTGCATTGGCTTTTTCCCCACAACAACATGAGACCAGAATACCACGGGAAATTAAATGTAGTGCATATAAATCATGTTTATTGTTGCCTCAGATACAGGAAGATACCAGGAATCAATAAGAAAGGCACCATGACTCACAGCTTTATTAGTACACTCAGTTTTTCATAAGCTGAGTCTTCATAAGGAAATGCTTTAATCGGACACTGAGACCTTGAAGAATTCATATATTCCTGGCTATTTATTTTCTGAAACCTCAGTTTCTGATTTTCCATAGCACTTACTATCATAAGGGAAAGAACTTTACTTCTCTCAGAGAACCTGACAATTTTCTAAAAGCTAGAGAGGTTTGCGAAGGCAGAATTCACCTTAGCCATGTTACCTAAAGCAAAGATGTGGTGCTCAGGTGCCTGAGAAGCCTTAACTGGGGAGGAAGTAGACTGCCAAAACAACAAACACAGCTGGTGGTTCAGATGACTGAAGTGCTGTCTTTCCATCTTCTACCCCCACAAAACATAAAACCCCCATCACAAAAGAACTAAAATTTCTCTCTGCCTAATTACAGCACAAGTGGATCAGGAGAACCTTATTTTGACAGTGTCCCATCCTAGAAAACCCTTCCCAGGCTGTACAGTCCTTGCCCCTTGTCCTACACAGCCACTCCCCAGTTCCTTTAACTGGGTTTTGGTTACATAGTGAGTCAATAGGCTTAGTAAAATGACTTAGTGCCAAGAAAACGTAAGCAAGCATAAATCTGGACACTCAGCATGAAACGAGTCTTGTGATACATGTGTGTATGGAAGCATGTAATATTTTATGCCAATTTACCAAACAAAACACTATAGATGCCAATACCTGGTCAATGACATAAATTGCTGCTACAGCTACTCCAAGTAAAACAAAGCTGCAGGCAAGTCAAGAATAGTTCAGGCACAGCCTGAGGCTGTGAAGATTCAGTACGAAGTTGATGGCCTGGTTGGTATTGGCCATGATGATGCTGTGTTCCATGGCTGCACAGTCACAAATTTGCCTGACAGAGCTCCAGCAGCTCTGCAGGCACTGCCTTAGCTGGGCCTCCTTGAGCACACATGAGTAGCTGTGCCTTGGGTGTGAGCTCTTGCTCACGTTTCTGTCCAGACCACCGAGAAGCAGCCCTCTGCACTCCTATATTTGCTCTGTGGCATTAGGGCTGCCTGACTCAGGGAGCTCAGGTTTCACTCCTACGCTTGCTTCAGCTGCTGTTCCCTCTTTATCCTGTAGCACGATGGCTACAGTAGAACCACAAGCTGTTGGGATTTAAGCCAGTCCATCATTCACTCACCATCCCCAAATCTCCTGCTCTCTTGCCTTTTGGACAAACTTTCCATTCCACTGCTTTACTGAGGCACTATGCTACAACTCATTGTGTTTGGCCTTCACTATCTCATTACTATGGGCTGCCCCAGGCTGCCAGCCCGAGCCATACACGTTCCTGACATACAGCCAATTGGTAGGAAGAGTGCAGTCAAACCCTGGTCACATCCCGTCAGGAACACAACAGGCCTCATGACTTCAGCTGATATATTAAGCACATTGCAGCAATGACATTTTGAGGGTGGTTGTGCATAGCAATCCAAGGAGAGCATCAGACATATGACACTAACTTCCTGACAGGCAACAGGTCTGAACTGTGCCTGGACATGCCCTGGCTTCGTCTTTGTTATGTAGAGCCCAGTAAAGAGCTTATATTGCCTTCTGTGCAGAACCTTCTGCCTTCCTATTTTTTTTTTCGCTCACCTTTTCAGAGGAGAAAGAAGGGAGAAGAGTAGAAAGGCATGCCATGAAGTGTTACCACAACACAAACGTGTCCAGGTGTCCCAGCATGTGATGTGGAACAACCTGCTCCTTAACAAACAGTTCCCCCAGATGCTGGGAGAATTATTGAGGGACCTGGTGCCCTGGGAGAAATCCTTCTTTGCTCTGAATGAGACTCCCAAACCAGCAAGCACTGATTTTGTTACTGTTTGAGGAAAATTTCTGTGCATCAGGGAGGAGATTTCTGGATAGATGGCTTCAGGGGTCTTTGCTGTTAGAAAGGATCCTATCCTCCTCACAAACAGACAGGGTTAGATCTATGGAAGAAACCAAGGAATGGGTTTATGCCTGTTGTTTGCATTGATTACTGCCAATAGGAGACATTTTTATATACATAAACTGAGCAATTGTATCACTCTGAATTGCTGTAGTGTGGGTTTTTAAAATTTTGTATTAAAACACGTCAGCAATTGCCACACAATGGTTACAATATTTTTATATATGCAATTATGTGCATAACTATTCAAATAGCAAAAAAGGATATTTTTTTCATGGTTGCAGCACTAGCAGACAAGTAGGGTCAACTCATATGGAAAATAACTGTCAGAAGCAGCTGACAGCTTGTGCTGCATTACCTGGTTTGATTGTTGCCTCCAGCCAGGTGCAGTATAGCAGCAGTCTGCAAAGGAAACGAGCTAACCTGATATTTTCTCCCTAAAAGAAACTGCCTTGGATAATTGTTGGTCTGTTTCTTCACAATAAGAGATCTCTGATGGATCTGCTGTTTAAGAACCCATCAGAATGGCAAGCAGCTTCTCCAACATTGTTTCAGTGACACAACCCAAAGTCATATGACAGCACCCATGCTGCAGAACTGTTAAGTCTTTAATCTCTTTAAACTTCTTTCTCCTGGGTTAATTTATACTAACGACATCTTTCATAGATATTTTTCACCAAGGGTTGTCCCCTAAGTGAAGACAGTTTGTGGTGTGTGAGAAATGCTGAAACCTGTACTTCACTAATAATAATAACAACCATCATCATCTGCATCAGCATAGTACTTGTGAATTAGTCTGAGGAAGAGTTTTAGTAAAGTTGTAATTTAGCTTTTCAGTTGTTAAGTTGCTTCAGTGGGTGACATTTGTTGATGTTAAAAGTCAGCTGAGGTGTGTACTGCTGGTCTATTCTTGATTAAGACACTAGAGATTTAAAGCACGTTCCTGAGTTGGGGGTTCTGGGACCACTGGTGTTGTTCCTTCTGCTGGGAGAGGTATGAACGACTTAGGCAGTGATAGTTATACTGCTTTGCAAAGCCCACATATGTAGCCATGTATTGGATTTTCCACACCTGTATCGCTCCCTTCCTTTTCATTTGTATCCTCCTTAGTGCTGTAATGCCTCTGTACAGTATATCTGTGTGTTGTTCCCCCAAAAGAAAACATGACTTGCAGATGTAAAGAAGATTTGGGTTATTTTTGGTTTGGTTTGGTTTTTTCCCCCACAGCATTAGGCATGAAAGTTTGAGTCTGGATGAGTAAAGTGTAGACTGTGGAGGACTCAGATAGGCTCTAGCTTTGGGCTAATAAAGAAACACAAATCATTTTCCCAAAGGAAAAAGGCTGCTTTCTTGTGTCCTGTAGGAAGTCAGAAATGCTCCTCACAGGATAATACAGCCAAAACTTCCATGCAGCATAGAATGCACATGGGTATTTTTACCTTGCATAAGATTCAGAAAGCAGTGTGGGATAAAAAAGAAGCAACACAAAATGAAACAAAAAACCACACCAAACTTAGCACTTCCCAACTTGCAGGACATACCCAAGTCTATATATGAGCAAGTGGGAGAATGATGCAATTAAGCAGCACAGACCTTACAATGCTTTTACCACAAGCACATCTGTCAACAGGGTTTTTCATGTCAGGTATAAAATACATACATATGCTTCTATACTATGGTACTGCAAAATATAAGATATGAAATGTTGGCAGTTTTTCAGGATCTCCAGGTGGAACTATATACATAAGATAATTACCTACTGCAGGGATTGAATTGGTGAATATTTTCTATCTTACACGATGCAGCTTACCCCTGTTAAATTTACATACCTGGGTCAGGCCTCAGTGATTTAACTGATTTTCATGGCATTTCTCTCTTTTTATTGTAAAATTTAGAGTTGGAACCAGGCCTTTTTATTTGTTTATGTAGAACCATCATACTGGAGACCTTGCTAGTCCTCTTCCACAACACAGTTGAAAGAAAGAGGTTGTCAAGGAAGCAGATGGCTGAGAAATACAGGTCCAGCCCTTATCTTCTTTCCTAAACATGCAAGCACCCATCTGTTACTAAAAAGGGAAAGCCTTTGCAGTTGTTCTAGGCAGACTAATTGCACATTAGCCAAAAAGAGACTACTGGAGCATATCATGAAAGAAAAAGGAAGTTTTTGAATCGCTGCTAAGGCCTGCACAGCTGACAATGCAGATCCAAGAGAAATGTCTGAATTGTTGAAGAATGGGTGTAGAATCTCTCATCCAAGAGAGAATCTGAAGCTTAAGTGTGGCATGTGTCCAGGTACATGCTGTGCTGTGTCATGGCACACAAGGAGATGGGAGGGGAAATAAAACACACCAAAAAAAAAAAAAAGAGAAAAAGGGAAAAGAACTTAATCCAGAGTAGGTATAACCACAGCTAGGAAAAAACTACAAGAAAAGGTGTGATTTACCTGAGTACCATGCCTAGCACTATCCAAAACATGCTATCAGCCCAGAAAATTCTAAAAGCCAGAAAGTGTATCAGAGCTACTAAACAAAGATTCACTAAAAGGGTGTAGAGGAGCATCATGATGTTATTTCCCATTTATTTGGTGACATTGTTGCATACATAAAACCCACAATTTGTAATTTCTTGGACTTGGCAGTTTAGCTGAGTTCTTCAGACACCCAAGTCTGTGCAGAGTTGAATCATAGGGCTTCCCAGCAGGTTCCTTGAATTAACGGATTTCAACAGAAATTGAAAAGGATTTTAAATTCCTTTTCCAGTCAAAGGTCTCTCTACAATTGGAAATTCCAATTGGAAGGACATTTATTAGCGACTTAGGACAGAGTGCCAAAAGGAAGTGTTGAAGTCTGTTCTGCAAGCATTTATCCATCTAGAGGCAATGGCTGTAAACTGAAGCATAGGAGGTTCCGTGTGAACACACATAGAAATGTTTTCCCAGTTCAGGTGCCACAGCACTGGTACAGACTGCCCAGAGAGGTTGGGAAGTCTACTTCTCTGGAGATATTCAAAACCCCTCTGGATGCACTTCTGTGTGACCTGGTCTAGGAAATCCTGCTCTGGCAGGGGGTTGGACTAGATGATCTTTCAAGGTCCCTTCCAGCTCCTAACATTCTGTGATGTATTTCACTCCTGAAAATTAATACTGACACATAAAAGTGAGTAATTTCTGAAACTCATGAAAAGGGAAATTTTAATCATAGGTTAACCTCTGTGTGTGTGTGTGTGTGTGTCTGTGTGTGTGCACAATTTGGTTCAGAACTATTTGCCTGCCTGTACCTCCTCCATCTGTGAGTGCAACCCTGCTGTAAGTTTCAGGTGACCCTTGCCATTCTCAAATCTTTATTTAAGTCACTATTTTGTAACAAATTCCATTGAATCACTCTGTTAAACTGGCTGATGATTAAGTGCTGTTCTGAATTACAGAACCTAATCTTGTGATCTATCTCCAAAATATTAAATTCTCAATTGCTGCTGAACCAAAGCCTTGAAAGAAAATCTTATTTGCAACACATGCATGGATGAATCCCATCAAATCCTACAGACTTGTGTACGCTCTGTTTGTTTAAATGTTTCCTAACTTGATCCTCCTCTACTGAGATTAAGTCTTCAGAGCTCCAGACTTTTCCACTGATCTTTATGTCCTGGGATTCCTGAAAGCAGATCTTGTCAGTCAAAAACAAAGCAAATAATTTAGTTCTGCAGTATAAATAATTCAGGTTTATTTAGCTGTAATATTTCTTGTGTCTGTATTAGAACTAACAAATTAATACAGGCAGTGACTAAGGGTTGCCTCTTGAGCAACCTGCACCTGAACAATATTTTTCTAAAACTACTGTTCTTAGTGGTGAACCACATATGATTATTAAAGGATGAAAAAACATTAGAAGTTCTGAGGGTATTTTCCTGCAGAAACATATTGTGATACTGGCAACATAAATCTAGTCTAGGGAAAGAAAGAATTACAAATCTCTCACACAACTGGAACACTATTTTAGCAGTCATAAAAAAGACAGATGAAAGAATATAAGGAAAGCTCTTGTTTTTTTCCAAACAAAACCCATAGCTTTTATACCTAAATACTGAAGGTAATATAAGAATGGAAGCAATCATCTTCATGTCTTCAAGAACTGAATTTTGAAGTTTCTGATCAAATTCCTGTTATTGTATTGTTAAGGAAGTGGCCTTGTTCACTGAACTGAACCCATACTGGAGAGCTTCCTGTTGAATACAGCAGGGAGTGCAGCCCCGAGAACATCAATCACACGGTTCATGATACTAACTCAACAGGAGCACTGCAGGAACAGGGCTTCACTCAGCTTCAAGGCTCCCCTGCAATGTTATCTACTGCAGGATCCCAAAGTTAGTATTTCTTCACTGTGACACAATAATTCCTTAATATAAATGGGTATAGCTATGAAGAGATGGAGGAACTTCACAGTGCTAGGGAATCAGCTTGGTGGTCTAACATCCTCTCCCTCTCTAGCATCTTTCAGAAAAGGGCCAAAAATCTGAGAAGTCAATTACACAACCTAAACACAAGTTTCTTCCACAGAACAGATAAAAATTGCATAGCTTTATAACTAAAAGTCCAAAGCTTAAAGAATTGTATCCCTTGTAATTTTAAACTATGTCTACTGTTTCTGCTATTTTTAAAAATACCTTTAAAATGGCTTGTATTTGCTAGCAGTGATTTCCACAGAATAACTACATGCTTTTAAATTTGTTGTCACTTCTACATTCTTTCATGGAATTTCAATTTAATGTGGTACTTTCAGAAGAAAACCAGAAACAGATAAGGTCTTAATGGTTCTCTCAATTTTGTAGTAATTGTACTTCACATTTAAACAAGACAAGGAGATATAGCCAGTGCTCCTGCGATATCTCTAGTACTCACAATTCCTTATTAAAAGTAAAGGTAATCATAAAATATCAATAAAAATGTCAAAACTAGGAGCAAGATGAAACAAAACAAGTAGCAATATCAGACATTTTCTCTCTACAGCAAAGATATGTGGACAAAATGTTATGAAATGGACTATTCTGACTTCCATAACAGAGTGCAAGTTGATGTTATGAATAGTTTTTGTTACGTGCAGACATATATCCTAATCTTCACAGAAGTGATGAAGGTGCTACCAGCTTAAAGCAAGAGATGGAATACTGCCTATTCGTTCAGGCTGTTTAATCTCTCATGGCCCTAGATTTCCAAGCAATTGAGGTATAGAAACAGGTCTAAGTTACTATCATCATAAATACCAAATTCAAAAATCATGGAGGACATAATAGCTGAATTCTGCTCTTACATACAGTGTAGGGGATCAAAGGAATGAAGCACTGTATGAAATACAGCAGGATAAATATATCTGATGCTACAATCATTTAACTGACAAGAAAAAAAAAGAATATATATATATTTATTAGTACAGTCAATTTACTAAAATGCTTCTCCAGTTTCCTAGATAGGTTTTCTGAAAAAGCAATTTATATCCTAGAGCATTTTCAGGTTCACATAGTGCAGTTTTAGAGAGACTGCTGCCTGACTGAATGGTTGAACAAACTCATGGCTTTCCTTATGCAAATAATACCACTTACATAAATGGAATGTATATCTGAGCTTGTATATGACTTGAAGTAACTCTCAGAAACATGAATACTAATATGCATCTTTTGCTACTGCTCCCAGAATTGTACTTGCTAAAGCTTTGGGTGTGTTGTGGGGAGGACTATATTATTATGAAAATTATCTTGCAAATTTGTGTTTGGATAACGCTCAAATGCTTTCAGAGGGACACTTAGAGATAGGACATCAAGCTAAGATGCAACCAACAAATCTCAATGATCTGCATTCACAAATCTACACTCAGTGGTGGACCAGTGTGAGGCTCTAGGACCATTTTGTCTCTAGACCTCCAAGTTGTGCAAAGCTTCCCCTATTCTGCTGCTCTGAAAAGCAAATGTTTACCCACTAGAACAGATACCCAACAGCTTCTTACTTGTCATATAAAGCAAGCAGGGAAGCAAGTGGATCCTGGAACAAGTGCAAAAACATTTAGGCTTTGACCCAGTGGCAAGTT
Source organism: Galbula dea (assembly GCA_013399015.1). Classification (NCBI taxonomy): domain Eukaryota; kingdom Metazoa; phylum Chordata; class Aves; order Piciformes; family Galbulidae; genus Galbula; species Galbula dea. The sequence goes on along the minus strand of VWZX01006105.1, from coordinate 584,568 downwards.
CAATTGCACCGGGCTGCTTCAGGCTGTGGGTGACAGCTCTGACATCCTGAGTAACTACTTTCCATTCATTACCTGACACTCATACCAGTTCCGACACACACCACCGATTTTGGCCGCTAAACAGTCTGGCATCACTTACTGGCTGGCAAGAGGAGGTACCTCAAGCTGTGCTGACTGACACTGTTGGAGTCAAAAGTAGCAAGGGAGGAATTTTAAGAGCAGGAGCCTCAAAGCTGCATGTGGAGGAGATAGTGGAAGTGATGAGAAGGGTGGGAATGACGTGTCATTTGACCAACCCTATCCTTTCTAGTGTTGATACGTGCAATTTGTTTAAGAATTTAAAATGAATGGCAGGCAACAAAGCTAATAAGATAGATAGACACTGTCTTATGACAAAACCTTATAAAACATTCTAAAAACAGGAGGGTCACTTAAGCTCAAATGAATGCACAAGGACTGATCTCAGAAAACTCTCAAGGAAAAATTCCTACTTCTTACAAAACAGAAATACGATCTGGACTGAACATGGTAATTCATAAGAACAAGAAGAACCATCCTGAACTAAGCAGCAATGTCTACATGGACTGAGAAAGCTATTTAGGGTGAGTGAGTCCTGGGGGACAGAGAAAGAAAATTCCATAGTCCTCCCTTTCTCTCCCTTAGGTTAACTGTAAAAGTGAAGCAACTGTAAGGAAAACTTACTTGGTAAGCTTAATTTTAAATTGCGTTTTTGTTATTTACCTTGCATCCCCTCCTACACTTCAACCTTTGCTCTGAAAATAAACTCATTTTATTGTGTAAGCTTCTCTTGGCATTAAAAGCAACTCTGGAACGAATTAGGCATATTATTATTTCAGAAACAGTTAATCCAAATAAAGAAGAGTCTTAGTCCTATCTTGTTGCAGTCATGCAGGGCAAGTGGGAGGAACCTTGGGAACTGAGCTCTCTAAGTGGCAAAAGATCAGTTTGAGAACCTGTAACATCAGATAGAGAGAAAAGTCAGGTCTCCCCTTTCAGCCAAGGAGACACAATACATAGCCTAGAAACCTGAGAAACATGTTAAAAGCAGTTATCTCCATGCTCTGCTTTTGCAGTATGATGCATTCACTAAATGATGTATTCACTGTACTGTATGAATACAGTATGAATTGTATGAATACTGTATGAATTTTATGAATACTGATGTATTCATACGCATTTTATATGAATGTGCTTTTTTTTTTTTAGTAGCTAAAACCAGTTCTTTACACTGTTTTACTGTAGTAGGTTCCTTTTGAGGTTGTTATCAGCCTCTTCCATCCATTGTATATCCCATAGTCTGGTAAATCCCTAATTAAGCTCAAAACAACTGTTCTTAAACTCAAAACTTAGCTTTGAAGTTCATTGACTTTATTTCAATTCTGAAAAAAGGGCTTCTATTCCCCAAACTTTATAATCATCAGAGTGACAACAATAACCCAATTGCATATGGCACTAGCTGTTATACCTTGAAATGCTCTACACTGTCAGCTTATACTGTTTCCTCATAAAGAATTTTAAAGTAGAATCTACTTTGAAAAGGCAACTTGGTCATTTGTCAGAGTAACTTCTTGTTAAGGTCAGTTGGTTTGTCCTTGTCTTGAAAGCAGGAAGTTCTTTAGCAAGGAAATTGTAGTTTCAAAGACCTGTACCAGAGAGCTCAGCTTTGGGCCCATCACTACGGGAAAGACATTGTGATGCTGAAGTGTGTCCAAGGAAGAGCAAGAAGCTGGTGAAGGATCTACAGCACAGGTCTTATAAGGAGTGGCTGAAGCAGCCTGGAGAAAAGGAGGCTTAGGGGAGACCTTCTCGCTCCCTACAACACCCTGACAGGAGGTTGTAGCGAGGTGGGGTTTGGCCTCTTCTCCCAAGTAACAAGTGACAGGACAAGAGGAAATAGCTTCAAGTTGTGCTAGGGGAGGTTTAGGTTGAATATTAGGAAAATTCTTCACCAAGAGTTGTCAAGCACTGGAACGGGCTGCCCAGGGAAGTGGCAGACTCTCCATCCCTGGAGGTCTTTAAAAGATGTGTAGATGTGGTGCTTAGGGACATGGTTTAATGGTAACTTGGCAGTCCTAGTTTAATGGTTGGACTTCATGGGCCTAAAGTGCTTTTCCAACTAAAATGATTCTATGATATTTACTGTTCACTGATCCTTCTTTAGAAGCTCTGCTTGATTTTCTGACTTTGTGTTCAATTGAAAACCAAAGTGGTCTGAGCTAAACGTAAGTCTGTTTCTGAAACGCATCAATGCATTTCCCCATCACAGAATTTACAAAACTTAAGCACTTATAGGAAAGAAAGTTGGTCCAAATGAATTTTACAACAGAAAATGATTGCTGCCTTAAAAAGAGAAAAGCTTGCTTGCTCTCAGAGCAACTCTAAGACTGAAACAAAAAACAAGTAAAAAGTCTAAAGCCAAAGTGTTTTGCAAAAAAAGCCAAAGGGATATTTTAGCTATCTTGTAGCTAGACTGTAAGAAGGTATTTATAATTTTAATAATAAGTAAAGAGCCAAATGAACGTCACTTGAGCTGGCAATCGACGGCATCAACATGAAGAATTCCTAGTAATATTAACAGGAATTAAACTTAGCACTAAATTATTAATAGCAGAACTGGCTAATTAAAGTTTATATTAATTCAGAAAACAGCTGATACATGCAAGGCTTATTGTGCTGCACAGTGTATTCAAAGAGATGAAGGGAGGAAGGGTGAGACAAAGATAAAAACAAATGCCAACATTTCAGTAGTAGATTTCTTATGAACAGTAATTCAGTTTGACTAGCATCAACTTTGCAGAAATAGTCTTTTCTCTGGAATTAAGCCTCAAATACTTCAGGTTAAGCAAAGCCAGACAACTATGGCTAAAATAAGACTTTACTGTGGAAAGGTGGTTGCCTCTCTATATCTAATACCAAAACACATTTTCCTTTTCATCTGTTTTGCTAAAAGGAGTACCAGTAACTGTTGCTATTTTCTGACTGTGAACGTGTTCCCAGAATGACCTTATCAAATAAATAAAGGAACAAGAACTGTACACAATGGTGCATCTAGTAACTTTGTCCCATTGTTTCTTCCTGTCCTCTGCTTCTGTTCTTGTCTTTTTGTTCTTTGTTGTATGGTGTCATACAAGATGACTCTTGTTGTAAACAGAATCACAGAATGGTAGGGTTTGGAAGGGACCTTTGCGGATCACCTAATCCAACCCCCTGCTAAATCAGGTTCATGTAGATCAGGTTGCACAGGAACGTGTCCAGACAGGTTTTGAAAGTCTCCAGAGAAGGTGACTCCTCAAACTCTCTGGGGGCAGTCTGTTCCAGTGCTCCATCACCCTCAAAGGAGGTAAGATTTTCTTTACATTTAGGTGGAACTTTCTGTGTTCTAGTTTGTGCCTGTTTCCCTTTGTCCTGTTGTTGGGCACCACTGAAAAGAGTCCGGCCCCTTCCTCTTGACACTTGCCCTTTAGATATTGCTAAGCATTAATAAAATCCCCTCTCAGTCTTCTCTTTTACCAGGCTAAACAGCCCCAGGTCTCTCAGCCTTTCTTTGTGAGAGACGCGTCTGTTCCCTCATCATCTTCATAAGCCCTCAGCTGGACTCTCTCCAGTAGTTTCATGTCTCTCTTGAACAGGGGAGCCCAGAACCGGACACAGTACACCAGATGTGGCCTCTCTAGGGCATAATAGAGGAGGAAGAGACTCTCCCTCGATCTGCTGGTCACACTTTTCTTAAGGCACACCAAGACACCATTGGCTTTCTTGGCTACAAGGGCATGCTGGCTCATGGTGAACTTGATGCCCACCAGAACTCCCAGGATCTTCTCTACAGAGCTGCAGTGTCTTAAAATTGTCATTCAAACAAAGAAAGTTTACAGGAAACTTTCAGTGTTTGTTACATCATTCTGTCAGATTAAATAATATTTGTAGAGCTGAGAGAGGCCTTTGTGATTATTTTTATACCCAATAATTACAAGCACTTACAGGACCATAAAAACTGAATCGCAGAACATCAGAAGAAGTTCATGCTATGCCAAGCCACTCTCCAGGGATTATTTAAATCAACATGTCCTTCTGTATCTGACTGACAGCCCTTGGTGGAAACAAGTTCCTTGTGGGAATACCACTTGTTTACTTACATAAAATATTTAAACCAATAGTAAAGTTAAGTAATGTTTATTTAAAACTGTCCTGCTTATGTGAAATTTTATAATTCACTGCTCTGAGTACATTAGTTTCTTTGCATCACTCACCAGCCTTATTTTTCAACATAATTTAACTTTCAGGACTAATTGCACTGTTACTGCATCAGCATGATGCAGAACACTACCTGTCGTCAGCAAACGCCTCATGCCATCTTCACACACAACAGAGTATTTTCACATAGGCAGGAAGTTCTTTGAAAATATAGGTAAAGAAATCTTCTTTAGGAAAAAAAAAGGAAAAGCAGAAGATCCAGTTTTGCTGCAGTGCCTGTGAAAGCCCTTGCCATACATTTTACAGCAGACATCAAAGACAAGTTACTTTTTCTCTGGCAGAAACTGCTTATTTTCCTGTTACTTTTCTTCTCAGCCAACATTTGTACACTTCACTTTTAACTACGAACATCAGTTATAAGCTCTGTGGGACAGGACCCCTTTTGTTCTTTCATGTAACCAATCTCCCCTGTTACTGAAAAAGGGACTATTATTTTGTGACTATTTTCAAGATGCATTTCTTTTATTTCATCCCCAACACACACCTTCCTAAATAACAGCACAAGAAGCTCTTCCAAAACACAGCATTTCTGCAGTGTAAATTTGTGAAAGATGTATTTATGTAACTGAATGCCATAGACGCAAAGTATTTATAATACTACTGTAATTTACAGTATAGATAAATGTTTTAAGTATGAACTCCTAAGATCCTAGGAATCATACAGGGAAGCATGTTTTTGTGTTTACTGAGCATTACAAGAACACACACATTGAAAAAAACCAATACAAATTACAGAAGGGCTGTGTTTTAAAACCATCAGACATTTATGCTGTGATATCATGAACCTGTTCTCAGGCATTTTGTTCTTTGTTGTATAGTGTCATACAAGTAAAGTACTTGAAAGTAAAGAGTTCATTCAGTAGGTCAATTATTTGCTGCAAATATTACACAAAAGCCTCAGCAACACCACCTCCATGGATTTATATAGATACACCAGAATAATTTCTTGTGACTAGACTATGATTCAGAATTTGCAATCAGCCTTTTCTAAAGGCACTCCTTTGTGGCTTCTTTTGAGAATGTTTAGATTAAGGTTTCCAAAGATTTGTGCATAGGTGTATGCCTCCTTACTAAAAGAAAACCAGATAAAATGAGCTTATTCTTTAAATGCTCATACACATGTACAGTGTAATGCAGACCATTCTGAGCCTAGTGGCACTGCACTCATATGAAGTTACTCACATGTATATCTAATTTGCAGGTGTAGATTTAAGGGACCCATTCAGAATTAATTTGGAAAAGTTTGTTTTGGTTTTTTTCTCCTTTCTGAAAGCAGGTCTCTTTGCTTTACCACAAAACCATCACGCTAGTGCTTCTGACGCTGCAGGTGCTACCACAATTGTAATTGCCTGTCATGCAGTGAAGAAATCTAATTAAAAACACTTATTTGTACCTATTACCCAGTCTCTTTGAAGGCAGATAAAAGACCTTACCACAAGCTGAAACATAAATACAGTGTGTGGTCTGCAATTCAGTACGAAAAACAGCGGATGTTTCCAGGTAATTACACTTACCTCTCTTTTCCTACTACTACCAATTACCATTAACTATGAACTTAAATGGCTATGTAAATCACTACACCTAGCCACTACTTCAGACATGGTTCAGACTGTTAGCATGATATTGGACAAGGTATTTCATCATTCACATACTTAAAATGATGACATTTTTGTGTTGTGTTTCTTTCATACAGCAAACTAGGCCATAATGGCACAGAGGGTAAATTACTGATTGCAGCATGGTTTAGAGGTATAATACAAAATTATTAAAAATGTTTATTAAAGTACAACGAATAACTTGCAGTTTTCTTTGAAGAGATCCAGGATTCTTCAGTAGTTTGATAGATAAAAGCAGTATGTCCTTTTGGAGCCTCCTTCATCATATCACTAGAACAATTAAGGTTACAGTTATTTCATTAAAAACTCCACAGAGAGCTCTAACATAAAAGAGGCAGGCATGGCAATAAACCAGAATGATTTAATAAGTAGCCCTCTGCACAAGGTCATCGCATGAAGCCTTCACTCAAGACTTCACTCCATTTCACATTGGATAGCATTGACTGGACAGGTAGAAGATTGTGCTGTGTACCAATTTATCACTATTGGCATCACCACTTGAAGTTCTTCAAGGTGCCAGTCCACCCTCATACCCTGTGTGTATCCATCACTCAATTAACCATTTCATACACAGATACTGAGCTGCCTCTGTGTGGAGGCTTATCTCTTCATTACCTCAACATACACTTTTTCGCAGATGGTTTTGTGCTACCCTCAGTGATAGATACCTCCACACCTGCTACCTGGGCTGACCACCGCCTGGCACCTATCGCGCCAGTCTTGCCAGTACCCCGCTCCCTCGGTGAGCTCCCTGCCAGGCCACCCCTGCTTGCACACCCCGCACAGGTAGATAACATTTCCCCTCGGGTGCCTTCGGCGAGGTTGAGGCCATCTCGGTGCAGGCCAGAGCTCCAAACGCCGCGGACAGGCAAGGCGCTCCGAGGCGAGAGGAGAGGAGGGGAGGGGAGGGGAGTGGAGGCGAGGCGAGGTTGAACCCCTGCAGCGGCTGGACCACTGCCCCGCTCGGCACTGAGCGAGGCCGCTCCGGGCCCTGCGCGGTACCTGCGTACAGCTTCTGTCTGCCCCCAGTACGAAGCGACCGCCACAGTACTACCCCCTTCACCTTCCCTTCCCGCTTCAGGCCGCCCCGTAATTTACCTCACCGACCCCCTCCCGCCAGGGCACCACCTTCCCGTTCCCGCCCCACGGAGAGGACCGCAGCCTTGGCGGTCGCCGGAGGGGAGCGGCATCGTCCCGCCCACCCCGCCGAGGGGCGGGGATTGGGCCAGTCCGCCTGTCACTCCGCGACAGCGCCGCGCGCGGGTTGGCCGCTGGCGCTGTCAGTCGGTGGCGGGGCCGCGCCAGCCCCTTGTTGTCACGGCGTTGTGCGGGGCTAGGGCTCTTCGCGCGTCGCCGCCGTTGTTGCCGCAGCTGCGGGAGCCCCGGAGGGGAGCGGTGCCCCGGCCTTGTCGCCCGCTTTCCCGGTGCGGGAGGAGGTGCCCTCGCAATGGCCACCAGTACCACGGGCTCCACGCTGCTGCAGCCCCTCAGCAATGCCGTCCGGCTGCCCGTCGACCAGGTGAGGGTGGGGAGAGGCGCCTGTTCCGCTGCTGCTTCCCGGGGGCTCGCCGAGGAGGGGCGGTGCCGTGCCGGGCGAGCGCNGCTCGCGCCGCGCGCCCCGCCCGCCGCCGGCGGGTCCAGCGGCGCGGCCGCATCCTGGGCTCAGTTCGGTTCGGTTTGCAGGGGCGCGGCTGCGGGCGTGCTGCCGTCAGGCCGCGGGGCTCGGTCGCGGCCGGGCCAACTTGTTGGCATCCAGCTTTGGCCAGATGTGGCTCCGCAGCTGGAGCGGGACCGGTATTAGCTGTACGAAGGTTGAGTCGTAATTGCAAACGCAAAGCGGTGTGCTGTGCCTAGATGTGTCTGCCAGTGGTTTTTAAATGCAGCGTTAAATAATAATGCGTGTTGCACACAATGCTGTTGGGAATTCATATGTACTTTGTAGGCAGAGCGTTTTTGTGGTATCTTTTGTCCGGGTCATACAAAAATTCCTGAAGGTAGTTAGTCCTGCTTCTACAAGAGAACATCAGCAGATTGCAGAATAAGGTTGGGAAGCAGGTTTGCAGAGTTTAATAACTGAAGTTGTACAAGAACGTTTGTTGATGGAAGAAGTGGTCTAGAACTACTACATTTACAAAATATTTGTGTGCCTACGAATACATAAATAAAGTAACCAAGTAAAGCCTATAAATTTTGTAGCGTCAGGAAATTTCATGTGAGGAATTATTAATAAAATCAGGAATCTCCATTCATGAAACACATCTAGGAAAAGGGTCTGTGCTTATGTAGAGGATGATGATACACCTAATGAGTGGAAAAACTTAGCTGGAAACAAAATGCAAAGGAAGAAGCACGTCTAGTGAGAGCGTTTTGGAAATGACTGAACTGTGGACTTTTTCTCCCATCGCTCTCCCAGCCATTTGTTTTAATGGAACCTTAAGTTGAGGATACACATGAAAAAAAGTATCTTTTGGCAAACTGATGAAACCAGGCAAGTTGAAATTGAGCTTGCTGTGATGCAATAGATACTGCTCACAACTGGCAGTGATACCTGCGTCCAAGATCTGTGGCACTATGTGGCTCAGTGCCTCCTTCATAAGTGCAGGCTGTGAGCTGCTCTTGGCAGGTGCTGTGTGTGCATTTATTTCCATTAAGTGTGTAGCTTCTACGAGGTACTGTAAAACAAGAGATGACCATCTTTTTATGGCATGATACTAGTGTAGTACAATAATTGTTCTTAAGAGTAGTCATACATTTAATTGCCTCATGACAATTACTGCTCTTACCAAATTTATTTAAATATTGCAGGTATAGCATTTTTATCATAATAAAGTTACTGTTTTCCAAAGTCTGGAAAACTTCCCTGTATTGAATGTTTTGCAACAGGTGCTCCTGTAAAGCCAAGATGTTTTTATAAAATACTGTTAGAGCTCTGTTGAAGCTTTTGGAAATAATCACAATGGAGAATGACTAAACATATGATTTAGAAGATTTCTTATAAGCAATAAAAAAATAATGCATTGATTTTAGACACCAGTGGACTGTACATAAGATAGGTTCAGTTGTGGATGAAGAGCACCAATTGTGACTGGAATATGAATTGAACAGTTAAAAAACACGCTGCACTGAGGAGAATGCATCTATAACTGATTAAAGAAAAGCAAGTTATGTCATTGTAACCTTTCAGCTCAAGAGTCTGTCTTGATAGTAAGTTTGTAATGGAGAAAGAATGTGGAATATGTTCAGTGTAATCAAATCAAAGTAGTAAAGGAGAGAATGAGGGCAGAGAAGGAAAAGCAAAGAAAGTGCTGATAACTCTTGGGGGTGTGTGCTCAAAGATTAGTATCACTGAGTGTCATACGTATAGGCATACTCAGTATGAAAATGTAGCAGTGCTTTGAAGAAAGAAAATAAGAATAAAGGTCTTCTGAGTCGTAAGTTGTTTCTACCACTTGATCTAAATCTGTATCATGACTACAATCATACCAGTGGAGCAGTTACTTGAAATGGGCACTCCAGAGTAATACCAGCACTGGTGGAGATGAATGGTTTTTTTTCCTCTGCTTCTGTGTTTCAGTTTTGACCACAAGTAGATACTAATCTTTATATCCAAAATGTTGGTTTGTGATTTACATTTAAGCCATTACTGTCTACCTCTCCTGCTGTAAAGTTTTGGTGAAGGCAAAAGCATGTTACTCTGGGGGACAAATCCGGGTAGCATGTGTCAATGTTACTCTGCTGTCTGGGTGTTCAAACAAATGGACAGAAGAACCTTGCCTATTTGGCAGTGAATGGCAGTAGAAATTTCAGTTAGAGACAGAGCTGCTATCTCTAAAATTAAAGTTATTAATCAGATCCTCATCTTTGTGTGGATTGAAAGTGATTACTTTTTTGATTTATGCTTGGTAGAATTAGAGGCACAGATTTGTTTGAGAATGATGTTGGTTATGTGCTACTTGGAGATCAATGTAAAGGATGGAGCATGACAGCTCTGCCAGAGCCATTTGACACACTTGTAAGAACAGTCTCTTCTCTGCCCAACTGTGTTAGAAGAGCAAAGCTTTGTTGCTTTAAAAGATTGCTGTTCCTAGACCTTTCTTCCTGGTACTGGAGTACTAGTTAGCTATAAGAATGGAGAAGAGCTGGTTTTCCACTTCTGTGTATATTCCCCAACAAGGTATTATGTGACAACTTGTCACTATGTTAATCCTTCCTTTAGCTCTTTGTTTTGCACTACCTTAACTGAAATGGCTGCTTGTAACAGCTAATGTGGCTTTGATAGGCTGCTTGCTCCAGTTTTTCTATTGTTATTTTCAGTCATTTGGTGTAAGGGGAAGATGCTTGATGTGAACAAGAACCTATGGTTATCTCTGTAGATAAGGAAGGTGAACTTGCACACCTTTCCTCTGTATTTTGTTCTAGGAAGAAAAAACATTCTCTCCTTAGGGAGTGAAAAGTGTGGTAAGAGCTCTATCTTTTCACTTCTTGGAGAAACAAAGTTTACTGCTTAGCAAAGGGCACATCGTGTTGACAACTGTGTCATCTTGGCTACTTAAAGTTAATGAACGTTAGTGTACCACAGTATTCCTTTTGTCTTATTAGGGGAGAGGGAATAAAAGTAGTTGTTTCCTTCCTGCTCTTGGCAGGTAAAGAGAAGTATGGGAAGCATTATCATAAAAACTTAGCTGTTGAGAATCATGAGTTGCATAATGCATTGAGGTTGCAGCTTGAATTACTTGGGTGTATTTATGTCTCTCACATAGTCTTCTGGTTTTCCTATCTGTACTTATATTTGTTTCTGCAGTTGAAGCCTGTCTAAGTGCATTGGACCTCGGTCCATTTCTAATTCTGGCACTGTGTTGCTGGTTGTCTGTTGACAAATGGCTTCTCTTCATGAAATGGAGACACATGGGTTTGATGGATGTACCACTTAGTCAATAAGGAATTGGCTGGATGGCCACACTCAGTTGTGGTCAATGGCTTGATGGATGAGTGGATACTGGTGATGAGTGGTGTCCTTCAGGGGTCAGTACTGGGACTGGTGCTGTTCACCATCTCAGTCAGCAACAGGGACAGCAAGTTTCCCAACGACACCAACCTGTGTGGTGTGGTCAAAATGCTGGAGGGAAGAGATGCCATTCAGAGAGATCTTGACAGGCCTGACAGGTGGGCCTGTGTGAACCTTACAAAGTTCTACAGGGCCAAGTGCAAGGTCCTACACCTGGGTCGGGGCAACCCTAAGCACTGATATAGGGCAGTGAGTGGATTGAGAGCAGCACTGTGGAGACTTGTTGGTCTTGGTGGAAGAAAAACTGAGTGTGAGCCAGTAATGTGCACTTGCAGCTCAGAAGGCCAGTCACGTCCTGGACTGCATCTAAAGAAGTGTGGCCAGCAGGTCAAGGGAGGTGATTTTCCCTTTCTCCTCTGCAGTGGTGAGACCTCACCTGCAGTACTGTGTTCAGCTCTGGGGCTCCCAGCATAAGAAAGACATGGTTCTGCTTGAGTGGGTCCAGAGTAGAGTTACAATAATGATCAGAGGGCTGGAGCACCTCCTCTATGAGGACAGGTTGAGAGAGTTGGGGTTCTTCAGCCTGGAGAAGAGAAGACTGGGGGGGACTTCATAGCAGCATTCCAGTTCTTAGAGAGAGCCTAGAGGAAAGATAGAGTGGAACTCTTTTATCAGGGAGTGTAGTGATAGGATGAGGCGTCATGTTTTTAAACTGAAAAAGACTAGGTTTAGATTAGATAAGTAGGAAGAAATTTTTTATGGTGAGGGTGATGAGACACTGGAATGGATTGCCCAGAGAAATTGTGAATGCCTCACCCCTGGCAGTGTTCAAAACCAGGCTGGATGAGGTCTTAAGCAACCTGGTCTAGTGGAAGTGTCCCTGCCTGTGGCAGGGGGGTTGTAATTAGATGATCTTTAAAGTCCCTTCCAACCCAACCCAACCCATTCTATGATTCTATGATCTGTCATTAAATTGGAGATATTTAAACTTTCTGTGAGATGAGGATGATTCTAGGAGAGTAAAGTTTTTTTTCTTGGCTCTAGGGCTTCTGGGGGTAAGGTGAATTCAGAGAATAATCCTTGCTTTCACTGCTTCCACCAGAGGGAGCAAAAATTTTAGCTGAAGATTGGCAAAATTTGAATTATTACTGCCATTAATTTGCCATAGAAACAAATAACTGTCGTAGAGGAGTAACAGAACAAGAGAGATAGGAGATTGACTATGATAAATGTGTATGTTGACTTTTTGCATGGGTTGCCTAAGAGATTGATCTTGAGATCTTGAAATATGGTCTGTACAACTGGGTCAGTAAACTAACTTCACTGATTATCTTCTAGGTGAGGAAAGAAAGAGTATGGCTCCAACTGCTAACAGTGTAGCTGTGTGAAAATGTGAAGGCTGAATAAGATGGCATGCTTATGACTATATGCTTCACTTAAAATCCAGGATGTAAAGATAAGCAGTATTTTTTCAACAAAAATAGAAAGAAGAAATCACTTACTATTTCCACTATTTTCTTGACATTTTGTAGTCTAATTTTACCTTTTATCTGAATAAATTTGCTCATTTGTATAGAATTAACAGTTTTCTACACAAGTGCTATCAGCCTTCAAAGAATCTAAACCAACTGTTTTTAATAAGAATAGGCGTAAAAATCCAAGTCGTCCTAAATGTGACCTGTATAAACCATATGCACTTCCTTAAATGAGTGATCACAGGCTGCTGCATCTACATCTTTGCATAGTTTTCTGCATACACTTCCTCGTGCAAATGGTTACCAAAGGTGCTTTCAACAGGCCCTTAACACTCTGTTCCACATAAAAGCAATTGTCACTCATGTCTGTTGAGCCTTCATGTTTCACCTTGTTGCCTTCCAGAAGAGTGGCAGGATTTTTTTTTTCATATCTATGTATGAGATGTTTATTTCTTACACATGTGATTGGCAAGATGTATCTGCAGATACTTTTACTCAGTTTTGATGCTTTGGAGATGAGCCACAGCTGGAGTTTAGGTAAAAAGGCCAGGCTTGGAGGTGATGCAGGGAATCACTTTGCTGAGAAGCAGTATGTGCCTGATTTGCCTGCAGGGAACACATGTATGTGTCTTGTAGTCAGATGTCTGTTATTTCACAAAGTTTTGTGCATTAGTTATGCCATAGCCTCCCATGTTTTCTGCCAAGTGCTCCTAAAGACTGAAATGTTTTAGTCTGATTAAAACCTTTTTGCCTAAGCGTGGAATGGAAATAAAAAGTTTGTCCTGTGTAGCTGTCCAGAATTTCCATGACCTCATATTTATCTTAAGCATTATGAAACTATAAAAAACAATAAATAAAAGGGTGTCCCAAATTGTGTTCTCTTTCACCATGGTTCTTAGACCCTTGTGTGTAGAACAGAGCAGGAGGTTACTGGTTTTTCTGATGTGACCTTGGAAACCTATAAGGAATGGAAGTGAGTAAAAATAGCATTCATGGGTGTGTAAAATCCACACACAGAAGGTAAGGGAGTGGTAGGATTAGAGAACTGTGCCCCTGCTTTGACCTGTATTTTCCTTATCTGCTGCTGGCAGGGTGGATAGCAAAGCATAATCTTTCATGACAAAAGATGGTGACTGTAGTGGATGAAAAAAAGCTGTAAATGAAGTCCAGTTGTCTGTTCTGTGTGTGCTGTTCTCAATGATTAGATAATTTGAAGTGTTTGGATTCACTAGCATAATTTTACTGGTTTCTTAACTTCCTTTGGACTAGTGGAACGGAGGGAATAAGGGTCCTAGTCTCTCTGCAGTGACACCTTTCCCAGATTTTAAAGTTAGTGTTTAGGTGTTGACTTAACTCTCCACATATTGTTTATTGAAATTACTGTGCAATGAAACATGTGTAGGGAAGGATGAAACTGTTGGGATAGGATTAAAAATTGGCAAGAGAAAGTTACTATTTTGAAGGAGAGAATGGAAGCTGTAAGGAGCAGAGTTGAAGAAGAAAAGGAAGCAGACACAGGTAACAGTCTTGGAAAACACGAGCTGCATGTTAAGGGGTAGGAGATTTTAGTGCAAGAAAGAAATAATTCTGTTTAATTTGGGTTTATGAATATTGTTGTAAGAATGTAAAGCATAGAGCTACTTTTAATTATTGAATTTTTAGGGAGGCAGCAGTGAGTTTTCATTCTGATATACTCTCACACACTGGCTATGTTTTTCATGTGTGTTGTGAAGCAGTGGAAAAAATCTCCAATGTAATAACAGCTCAAGGTTTCTACATAAACATCTCAAATGAGGTCTTTGCCTGAACAGTCTAGAGTCACCTGCTCTGTTTTGTCAAATTGTTTTTCCCATCCTTAGGTAATTCATTCAGATGGGGTTAGTGTGAATGAATGCTTACTGACTCGTGTTCACCACAATGCAAGCCAGTTCTGAATTCAAAATGCAAGTCAGAATCAGTTACAAAGATACTGCAGTCCTGGGGTGCTGAAAAGCAATGCTGGAGTGCCCAGAGAACTAAGAAGGGAGAGACAGTAAGGCATATGGAAGATTACAAGAGTAACTTATTAGTATACTGAGTACGTGGTTACCACTGTGTTGCTTTCTGGTTTTGAAGTGTTACTGCTATTGTACCACAACTATGTAGGTATTTTCCCTTTGTGCACTTTTTCTTGGGTACAGTGCTGTCTTAAAATAAGACTTCTGAAAACTGATAAAACTGAAATTTGAATCATCTTTATAATTCATTAGCCCTGATATTTGGTGTCTCTAGCTCTTGTTTACCTGTACCTTTGTTGACCTAATGAAGCATTGTGATACATCCTTTGCAGCCTTGATGAATCTTGAAGCATGTCGTCTTCACCTTTATTATTTGGACTGATGTGCATTTTTCCTGAGTAACAGTTGCCTTTTTTTTTTTTTTCTTGTTTTCCAAGCCTCTGAATGAAGGAGTCTAGGCTGTGTGGATTTTTTTCTCCTGGAAGGTTAGAAAAGCTATACATACCTCGGAGAAAACCCTTTTGCTTAGTGTGTTCATCATTGCAGTATTTCTTTTACAAAGAATCTTAATGCAGTCTTTCAGTTTGGATGTTTCATTATCCTTCTTTCCTTTGGAAAGTATTTGAATTTGTCATTATGAGTCTTCTACCACTCATTCAGGTGAACAGAGCTGTTTGGCAATTTCAGCTTGTCTGCAAATTTAGATAAATGCTTGTTTTAAGTGATGCTTTCAGCATTTTTTGCAAAGGAAAACATCCATAGCTTTGCCTTTTAATCTGGAATAATATATTCAAAAGTGAAGAAGCTATTTTTCTTTGGCTATAATAATATAATTTCCTGTAGTTGGGATTTTGGTGCTTCTTTTTGCTTCTACTTAAAGTGGCCTAAGCTGAAGAAGGTACTCTTATGCCAGGCAGGGGGTTGGAACTGGATGATCTTTGAGGTCCCTTTCAACTCTGACAATCCTATGATCCTATGTGAGCACACTGGTTGTATAACTACAGTGGTATATTCTATACTGGTGATTCTACCTGTATAGATTGATCATAATCTTTCTGACTTGCCTTCTGGATGGGCAGCACTCTTGATAGTCCTTCATTCGTGTCCATTGTGTGCATGCATCTGTGTGTATATATATATATACACACACACAAAACCAATAAAGTGCAGACTAAGCATGTCACTCAAAGTGGGCTCATAGTCCAGATTATAATGAATGGGGTTTTATTCTTCACAGTAGAAAAGCTAGAAAGAAGTTGAGACCACTATGAATCTACAAGAATTTATTAGAAGCCTAGTGACGGTTACCAGATCTGTAGAAAGTCTAGCCTTAGAATGTGTCAACAAATTGTTATCTCTAATGGGATTGAATGTAAGAAGCTAAAGTGTTGTAATATGGAAGCATAATTCTAGATGTTACTTTAAAATACTATAACAGAAAATTGAATTAATTTGAAAAGCTGTAACAACTCAAAGTAATGTCCATTACTTCTGCAGGTTGCTGTGAATTGCAAATTGCTTTTGTGGTGCTCAGAGACTTTGTAGGTGGCTAATTTCATGCAGGGAGGAGTAGAGACTGAGTTGAGCAGTACTTCATTCAAGGGGCAAGCATGGTGAAGTACTTAGCTTTCTCTTCTGTTTTTTCCATGGAGAACACTGAGGCTGACTGTTTTAAAGATGGGAATATTTGGCTTATTGCTAGTTAAGATTACTACTGGTGTTTCTGGATTTCTGCAGAAACTGTTGCTTCCGATGTTTTGTTGCTTAATTTAAGGTGGATCTCAGTTTCTTGCATATCAATAGAATATAATAGCACAGAGGTAGATCTTAAAAGGAGAAAGTGTCCATTCCTGATTGCATTTGAGAAGGATACCTCCATAGATGTTAGTTATTTTGCTTTATTTTTAAATGGTTAGGAGAATGAGTAAGTTGTAAAATTTTTACAAAATTTCAGGCACTGTAGTGGTTCTCTAAGCATTAAAATAAAAACTCATTGTTCAATACACTTTTGAATATTCCATATACTGCTGATACTCAGAGAATTTGAGATTTATCACTGTGAACATGCACACAGTGAGTGTGTGTTAGAGTCATGCTTCTGAAAAGCACAGTAGCTGAGTTGGTCTTTGTTTGAGATTGTGTTTTGTCAACATAATGCCAGCCTGTTGTGTTTTGATGTTGCAAACCCTTTTTCCCTGGTAGTCTGAGTTCTGCAACCCTTAACTGGACAAACCAGTTTTTGCTCAACAGAAGCAAGTGTTTAGGTCCATACTGTTTTTGAGGAGAGAAGCAAGCAAAACAAAACACACAAGCAAAATCCACAAGCCAACATTCTTAATTCAATTTCACCCTTGAACCAAACTTACTTCCTAGGTTTTGGCTATTCCTTTGAATAAATAGCTGTTCCTCAGTATCTATAATGCTGAATCCTTAAGAACCCATCAAGGAGAACACCCTTCAGCTGACATTTTCCTATCCTTAATGAATTAGTTTTGTTTGTTTTTACTATTAAATGTGTAGTTTGAGATTTCATTTCACATCTGTAATCATATAGGGTGTTTAGAGTAATTCTTAATAATGATTTAGTAAGCCCTGTTTGAAAAGGCTTATTGGATTTGATGCTCATTTATTGCACAAACCAGATCAGATTGCTAGTACCTGCATCATGTTCTTCATGATGTTTTTCACTGTCCAGTGTGCTTAAGAATTACAAGCTAGAAATTGGTTAGTACTGGAAATAGAAATACTATTAATAAGATTTAATTACTGTCTTTGGTGTTTTGGACTGAAATCAGCTTGGAAAGAAAACATTCAGAGTCTGATGAGTAGGTCCTTACAGCTGCCAATAAATCCATATGAAGATGAAGTATATTCATGCAACATTAAAAAGCTTTTGCAGTGTTTAACATTGGCTAACACAAAGAGTATGCACTTCAAGGAAGTGGCTGCTATTAGAAGGGCTGTGCTTGGACCTCTCATCTGAAAACGAGTGTCCTTTCACATTGAGTACTGTATAAACATGCTATAACACAGTCTTTGCTACAAAGAACACACTACCTTAACATAAACACCTCCCGTACTGATGCTACCTCCAAATACTGCTGCTTATCACGCAGATAATGTTAGGGGTTGGAAGGAACCTCCTGGAGATCTAGTGCAACCCCTCTGCTAAAGGAGGGTCACCCAGAGCAGGTTGCCCAGGATCACATTCAGGTGGGTTTGGAATCTCTCTAGAAACAGACTCCACAACCTCCCTGGGCAGCCTGGGCCAGTGCTCCACCATCCTTGAAGTAAGGAAGTTCCTCCTTATGTTTAGATGGGACTTCCTATCATATTTCAACCATGAAGTGAGGTTGAGACTTCAGGCAGGGATGTTAATGAGTTACATTTTCATCATGTAAGTTGCTGGTTATTATTTGAAGCAAAAATGCACTTGAAAGCATTGCAACAAGATTTATGGTATTTGAATTGAAGGAGGAATACTTGTTTCTTTATGTCAGTTAGAGAAGAAATAGTCTCTGAATTACTCTCAAGTATCCTTCAACTTTATCAGATACCTGTGGCAGTGTCTCTGAAATCCTCTTTCTTACATTTGCCAATAAATTGAAGAAAATGTACAAACACTTTGGTGTTGATTCTTGTAATGGAATTGCTTTTTTTCCCCAGCTTTACTGTGGAAATTGCTTTTAGGTGTTTGGTTGGTTTGTTGTTGTTTGGTTGTTTGGTTTGTTGTTGTTTGGTTGTTTTAATATCAGGGTAGCAGTTTTCATTAAATAGTTGGAAAGTTCATAATTGGTTTCAAATAATAGTTGTTCTCAGTCTTCAGTTCTTAGTAGCTTGGCAGTAGACAAATAATGGATAATTGTACAAGCTGTTTGTTCCTTTTCTCTTAGACTGGATGAAGGTAAGAAATGGCCAGAAGATGATCTGTCTGTACTGCTATCTGGTTGCTGTAGAGAAGCATCAAGCTCTCCTATGTTATGAGTAGCTTTTTGTAAACATCTGTACATGTTTTTAATTGCTCAACTGACTTGATGGAAAAGTGTTTTTCACCTAACTGGCAGCAAGAACAAGGAAATACTGATATTTGAGAGACAAAGCACAACTGAGGCTTCATTAATTGTGACAAGGGTTAGCAGTTTTTGAAAAGTATGTCACCAAATATGATCCGTGGAGCAGTCTGTCTTTAAAACCTAGAGGTGAGATAGCCCTGTAGCTTTAGCAAAAAGTTAAAGCCTCAGCTTGAAGGTCAGTATTTTTTGTTAAAGAAAATGTACATTATTCTGTCTTGATCTCCTAGCTCTTGAAAGAGCTCTTTTTTCAAAATGTTTTTGTAGTTCATATTCTGAAGTCTTTTCTCTGTAATAGCTGTAGGTGTTGAAAAGTCAGGCTGAAGCTGGGAGGAGTGCTGCTCCGTGCACCTCGCTCACTAGCCGAGTCAGACAAAGCACGAAGCATGTGTGGTAACGTTGTTTCTGTAGTAGAGTGGGGGACCCAAAATTGCTGGAGATAGGGAGATAAGTAATGCTGGCATCTTGCAGCTCAGAAAAAAATAATTCTGTGGAAGGAACATACTACAGTGTGACAAAATGGGGGAAAATTTCCCTAAATCTCTGGCTGCAAAATAATTTCAACAGGTTCTTGACTGTTATGAAACATCTTGCATCTTAAAGCTGTTGCTTGAGGCTCTGTATGTGATCAGGTAGGCTTTGGTGCTTCTGCTTGTGTTTGGGTAATGTTTTTTTTTCCAAAGCTTATTTTAATCAGCAATAAGAACTAAACTGCCTTTAATAAAACAAACAAACAAAAAACCCAAGAAAAACAAACAGCTTAAACCTCCCCACAAAACAAACAAACAAACTCAAACCCCCAACTAAACAAAATCCGCATCAGCTTTAATTCATTCCAAGTGTGTTACTGAGGGCACAGCCATTCACTGCGGTACACAGGTTTGAATACATTGTTAAGAATGACAAAAGAAAGTAGCACAAAGATAAGGTAACTTGCAAAGGGTTTTGTGTGGGTCATTGGCAGAAGAGAGAGTGAAATCCAGTATTCCTGAATCTTATTTGGTACTCCAGTTCCTAGACCACTGGTTTTCGTGTGATGTACCTTATAGTTCATGTTGTTCTTCTGAGTGTTGCTCAGTGCCTTGCTAGAGCTAGTAAGCAAAACTTTATACAAGCAGCTACTTCTAAGTGGATTGCAGGCTTTGTGGCCCTGTGTGATTAATTTGTGCTATCCAGTTGGGAACTGTCTGTATCAGTAAAATTTTATTGCTGTTTTGGCTGCTCTTCTGAACGAGGCAAATGCCTTCTGTGCTGTGAAGTAGCAGAATTCTGGAGAGCTTGGCTGCAGCAATTGGCTTTTGACATTAAAATATAGCTGATATGAACAGGAAATTTAGCCTGGAATCTGAATTAGTGGATAAAAATTGCACATATTAAAAATCAGCTTAATAAGAGAAATAATGTTTTCTTCTGTATTTCTTTTTGTTATGGATTTAAGTTTCTTTAATGTTTAAGATGCTGCCTATGTCAGGAGATTTCTAGCTATTCAAATGTTTTGCCAAAACTTCCTCTTGATGAAAATCCTTGTAATAGCAGTCAGTGACCTTTTTCTCCTTTTCCTAAGAAATACCTGTTCTTACAAATGCATGGCATAAATTACATAAGAATTTTTACAAGACTAGAATAAACATTTCAAAAGTTTTATTATAAGCTTTCTACTGACTTTTGCACAGGACATGCAGATTGAAAATTTGTTACATGGATAGCTTAATGCAAGTAATGATGCAGGAGATTTGCATTTTATGTAGCTACTCCAAACACTGAAACTGAATTTGTGCTTGCATTTTAGTGTTATGCTTGGCCCAAAGTGCGGCTGTAAACTGCATTGGCTGTGTGACTGGTCTTGCTCCAAAATAGTGGATTTAATTTTTAAAGTGCTAGAGTACCTACAGCAAGATTTGTAATAGCTTAGTATGTCTAAGTGGTATTAACACACATCTGTATTAATCATTAACCAATGCAGATTTTTCGTTTGCATTATCATTGCAATTTTTTTAATTCTTATGTGCACATAACTTTCTATTGCACATTGCTCTCTGGATGGGACTTTGAGGTGTTAATCTCATAAGCTGAGTTGTTGATATGACCTGTACCTGAGGAGGTAAAAAACTTTGCTTGTTTTCCTATGCATGTGCTAAATTATAACTAGTTAGGGTGCAAACTGCTGTTCCATCTGCATCTACGTCAGAATTTTTTTTCCTTAGGAATTTTGAGCATTAAGTGGATCAGGGCTTTTTTATTTCTTCTATGAAACTGGAGCTGCTTACTGAAACAGGTTTTATGACTTCAGGGAGGCACGTTACAGTTCAGTTTGAGGAATGAATCATGCAGCTTTTGGGGATGTGTTGTCTTTGTTCCTGGTGGGTGTTCTGCTCACTTATGACCAAGTCTCGAGATGTTTAAAGGTTGTATTTTGCCTGTACTCAGTGTTATAAGAGCTTGATGTAGTGTTCAAAAGGTACACAAGTATACCTCTACCAGATGTTGAAGTTGCTGCATATAACATTTGCCAACAAAATAATTGCTTGGTAAAATAACTGATGTATGTGGAAGCTTTCAAGATGATGTCCAGCTCTGTCCTTTTTCCTCTTCTATTGCTATCTGAATGGGTGGTTATTTGTCTTCTAGGAAGCTGGATAACTTTGGTGCTCTATTTCAAGGCAGTTGTGTGTCTTCAGTTCTTTATGTATCTCAGTGCATGAATACAGTAGAGCTGTATGTCAGCTCCACACTTGTCAGTGTGCCTAAAGATGGGACATGTAATTAGGAAAAGACCAAATGCTAAATTTTGGCTTTGTGTGCTTCAGCAAGCAGTGCAGTACAGGAGGAGTGTTTTTGTGGAATCAAGTAGTTGGCATAGAGGAGCCAACATTGATGCTGCTAATAACTTTGGGAAATACTACTTTTGCCTAGGTCAGTCCCTGCGCTAGATGTCCACTTACCTTTGAAGCAGATCTTCTAGTTCAGTTTAGCTTAAAAGAGATCAGGTTTATGTATTCAGACATTGCTGTACAATGTATATCAAAGCATCTGAAGTTAGCACAGCTTGCTTCAGAAGCCCTCTCCTGTCTGAACTAAACCGCTGTGTAGATGCACACATTGTCTCATTGCTGAGGTTGAAGTGCATGAGATGGAATTTGGGAGCCCATGCAGTCTGTTTCTCTTTCTATACCCTCTAGTATTGGTAAGGGCTTAATCTTACTTCTGTGTGGAAATGAGGTCATATTTCTGATAGCTGAAGTGGTAGAAATTTGTGCCTTGGAATGAAAGTCACAGGTAATCACAAAAGGACAAGCTTTGACTTTGTAGTAGAAATGCTGTGTTCAATTAATTTTTTTAAATGTAAGAAATTGGATGTTTATCCAGTGACTATATAGCTTGTGATAGCTGAGCAGATGCTCAGAAGTCAGGAGGTGTAAAAGATTACCTATGTGGCTGTAGCACAGCTCAGTAGTGGTCACAAACTCTTCCATATGAAGTCCTTCCCTTTTTCAGAACACAATTGACTAGTAAACTGGAGTGGTAGTGATCTGGAGAAACAGTATAATGAAAATACATTGTAATGATGACTTTCAGTTTTGCTTGCGTTTTGAGATACTTTGTGCCTTTTTTATAAGATATGGTGGATATTCAAAATAGCAGGTGAAGTTATATTTTCAAAGCACAGCTCCAGTTATATTAAAAGTACTGACTAAAAAACTAAGCCTTGAGTGTCTGAAATTGGGCAACTAAAGTTAGTGGGCAGTTATTTTACCCTTTTGGTGTGTGCCAGTCACCCACCTTTAGAACAGGAATAGGAATACTGATCTCACAAACTTACTGCAAAGTTTACGTTTAGTGTTTGTAGTCTTCATGTTTCTGACAGAGCTGTATGAACATGCGTGTGGAGAAATGTAAGGTTTTTGTATTCAGATGGTAAGCATTTAATGGGTCATAGGATGAGGGCAGAAACTAAGGCAATTGTCTGTTTGCTGAATGAATCAGAAACCCTGCTGGGGAGAATGAAATAAAGATGCAGAAAGAGTATTATCAGAAGTAGGCATGTATAAAGGCTAAACTGAAATTACATGGCTTTTGAACCTTAACTGCTGCATGGCTTGGTTTTACCATTATGTATTTAAAGCTTTGGGAGGATTTAATGTGATACATATCTGCAAAACTGTTGGTGCTGTGTAATCTGCATTTTGATGTGCACTGTGAGGCAAAGGTAAGGTTTGTATTCCTAGGAGTAGAGAATGAATGCAGAGCGCCGCATTGCCACGTGAACATTGTGGTGGTGTCTTTTATGAGTATGTATGTTTGTGTACTTTTTGGGAAAAGTATGTGTATGTTTGTGTACTTTCTGGGAAAAGCAGTTTAAAAATACCCACTGGTAGTTTTGGAGTCAGTTGTGAGGAAGGCTTATGGAACAAAATTATGTCACTGTGTTTGAAACACCAACATTGTGAATTCGCATGTTTGGAATGAAAAAGAAGGGCTTCATGGGACACCAACTGATAAATCATTTGTAATGATGTCTGGATATCCAGTAAAACCAGCAATGGTAGCTTGCCCAGGTCAGGTATTTATGCTTATTTCTTCTCTGTGTCACTTCACCTCAGCATCACCGTGTATCTCTCCCAATTTTCCTGTCTCTCTTCCCCCTTTAGTCTGTCTAAGGTGTGAGTTCCTGGGGTCAGAAACATGCTCTGTTGTATGTAGAATCTGTAATAAATATCCAACCCAAATGTTGATACTGAATTCATATTTAATTACTTTGGTTTTAATTTTTCTTTCTTGCTCATTTCTTTTTATAAAACATTATTAATTTGTTTCCCTTTCAGTGCTTCATTAAACTTGACTGTTTTGTATGAAACTTTTCCACTAAATCCACAGCATCATCCTGAGTAATAAACCTCGCTCCATTTCATTTGCATCATTGCTTATGAAGGAGAGAAAACAGGTCAAGTTATGCCCTGAAAGAACAACTCATTTGTTTAGGATTTTTCAAATATTGTTAAAGGCATAATGGCAATGTGGGAGTAAGAGAATGGATGGTAAAGCGTGCATGATGTAGTTTAGGGAACTGCTCCTGTTAAAGCAGAGCAGCCCTGCCTTCTGAGCCTCTTTCCCTGCCTAGCTCTTCATGCTTGTGTAACTTGATATTACAGAAGGTTTTATAGTGGTTTGGAAAAAGGGGAGTCTACGCACTTTTTACAAAGGTAAGACTTCTGTGGGTAGTTGGTGCTATTTAGCTTCAGCCTTAAATATAACCAGGTTCGCATACTGTCACACTTAACCTGCTATTGCCTGAAGTTTGACTGAAAAATCATGGAATGAACTGCTTGAATTATAGTACTTGAGGTGTGCACTGTGTGGCTGCAAACATCAATATTAGGCGTGCTGTCATGAACGTAAAAATAGTATTGTCACTGTACCCTGTGGTATTAAGTCTATTTTTCAGCTGAGTGACATTAGGCAGACTAAAACACTGCTGTGCTAAGGGACTAGTCAAGCAAAGTACATGCAAGTTTCTTGAGTTGAAGTGATTTATCACCTGAAGCAGTGGTCCCCATGCTTGTTATGACTTGGGATGCTGCTATTAGGCACAGAAAATTGTTAGACAGTTTTCTATGGAAAAAAAAATAACAAAGTGGGAAATACTATTTGCTGAAGAAAGGAATTCACCTAGCTTTTTGTAGTGTAAGCCAATTTTGGTAGTGATTGCTGTACTTGAGGAAATGATTCCTTTACCTTGCCCTTACTGTTAAATCTGTTTTCATCCCACAGAACAATTTTTTTTCGCTGGTTTGGATTTTTTAATTCCACTTTTGCTTTCGGTGCCCTAATGTGTTTAAGTATTTAATATACAAGGTATTTTCTGTCTTCTGGAATAAATGGCCTAAAGGGAGGAGGAGTTTCTGAAACTATCCTACTTGAATATACAGGAAGAAAATCTGGTGTGCAACCAAGCTGTTTATCTGATTATGTACCACTGAGGTGCACTTCAGTGAGCCCTGCTTCTGCATAGACCACTGAAGTGATCTGAGAGTGGTTTGTGTAGCTGATTAGTATTTCCACGTCATGCTCACTGAAAACCCAACCCACATCTTCACATCACTGGCATAGCAGAAATGATTCAATGGCTGATAGAGTGGTTTGCTACACAGAAAATTTACAGAAAAATAGGCTGGAGTTTTTTTTGACAAATGTGGCTGTTTTTTTTCTTGATTCATGCACAGATTGTCTCTACAAGTCTGATGCATCTTTTTGTTTGCTTGGGGGAGCACTGTTTTGTGCTTTAGGAGGGGAGGGGCTCTTGGGAGAAGCTCTTTTAGGCCGACATGCTGTGGTAAGACCCATGACAAGAGCCAGAGGTTCTGCAAATTGCTAATAGTGTGTGGATACCTGTTAATTTTTAAGACACAAGTGTGTGAGAACTTTTTTGTTTTCTTTTTTACACAGGTCAACTTTGTAGTGTGCCAACTGTTTGCCTTGCTTGCGGCTGTTTGGTTTCGAACATACCTTCATTCAAGCAAAACTAGCCCATTTATAAGACATGTTGTTGCAACCCTCTTGGGCCTTTATCTTGCACTTTTTTGTTTTGGATGGTAAGTTGCATTTAAATTCACTTTTCAGTGACATGTAGATTTTCATTTCTTGTTTGTGGGGAAGCATGACTTTGTTTTGAAGAAACTTTTTACCTAGTAGTGTGGGGTTTTAGCTGCTGTAAATGTACAGAAAGTAGCTTAAATTTTCTGATGTCATGCACAAAATTTGAAAGATCCTGTATTTGCAAACTGGTAACTAACATACTGCCTGCCTGTGTTTTTAGGAGGATGAAGCAGGTGCAGTTTGTCAAACTTGTACCAGTTTTTCTGTAAACTCAGTTGAGAAGTATTCTCCTGAGGTCGTCACAGCTGTGATGACTAAGATAATTTTTCTTCAATATTCACTGCATGAGAATGCACTGTATCTTTCTGAGTATTGAATATAATCTTAACTTTTTGTAGGAAGAGTGGATAGAAGGTCAGTACTGGTGATGCTCCTGGTGGTATAAAACACCTGGAAAGGAGCTGGCCTTGATTTGGTAGCTTTTTATTTGTGGGGTGGTTGTTGTTTGTTTTGTGGGGTTTTTTTGTTTGTTGTGGTGGTGGTGTTTTTAAACAAACCAACCCACAATTTTTCTGACTGTTGTCACATTCTGATCTTTTCAGTGTAGCAAGCCAGAATATTAGCAGGGCTGGTTAAGGGCTATGCATGTAGTTTGGCAAATTTTTTTTCCCTTGGAAATTAACTTACTAAATGTTTCCCATCTTCCCAAGATGGTTTAAGATTAAGTGCCAGAGAATGATCTGATGTCAAAGACTTCCAGTCTTATCACCAAATGAGGAGGATGATGTGGGAGATAGGTGCTACTGTGTGGTATTTGAGAGCTGTGTAAGCTTTAGAAGCACATTGCGTATCTATTGCTTTGGAAGCAGAAATCCCGAATTGTAGCTTGCAATTAGAAATTGTTAACAGTATATTCATATCTGAAATTTGGGAATGAGGGACTTCAGAAAGAAACAGCTTCCACCCCCAACAGACATAAATAAGGATTTGTGGAAGCCTCTCTTTGGCATTTACCCTGGAAAAGAAATCAGAGAGCAATTCGACGCCATAGTAGAAATTCAGATTATTGTAGTTTGTTTTGAATCCTATTTAAAGCAGTTATTTTAGCAATGGATTTCTATTTTGCTAAAAGCTGTTTTTCTTGCCACTGTGGAATGAAAAGCTTTTAAAAAATGCTGAAAAGGAGGAACATTGTTTGAGATGTTAAAAGTAGGCGTTCTTTCAAAAGCTGATATGTCTATTGCTGCTGTTTAGGCTCCTAATTCTGAAACTAAATCCATATGTTGCTTGAGCATGTGTAAATATGAGACTGGGGCACTTAGACTAAAGTACCAATAAA
The DNA here is from genome assembly GCA_013399015.1 of Galbula dea. Lineage (NCBI taxonomy): Eukaryota > Metazoa > Chordata > Aves > Piciformes > Galbulidae > Galbula > Galbula dea. Next base: position 558,200 of record VWZX01006105.1, on the reverse strand, counting down.
AGTATTAGAACAAGAAAGTACAAGAAAGTACTAGAGTGAAAGAGAAACAGCTTACTGCGATCAGACACTTTTCCCCAGTCGCTGGCAAAGGTTTGCTACCAGTGCTCTACTAGCTTATTGTAGTAGAACTCTTTAAAAAAACAAACCCAACCCCAAAACAGCAATGATGTGATAGCTGTAGTGAAAAAAGCTGTGGGAAACAAATGAGAAGTTAGAGCACCTTTGTGAAGTAAACCTGTGGGTTGTGGGTGTGAAGGATGTTTTTGTTTGGGTTTTCAAGACCATCATCACCACCATCCCTTTATCAGTTATTGGTTATCTGGGACAAAGACTGGCTGGACAGTCTTACCATTTCTATTGGCTGGGAAGTCTTCCTGTATACTGATGCTGTGGATACTAAGATGTTGTTGGCCTTTTCTGAGATACCCATTGTTGCAAACTGGTAAAAAGATGAGTATGGAAATAGAACCACGAAACATTGGTGCTATTTACTTTGACTGAGCATTATTTCATGTGTCTTAGGAGACATATTCTTTGTATTTTAGGTTTATCAACATTTACTCTATTCTTTTTTATTACCTGGAGAATTTTAGCTAACTCTGTAGTCTTTGTTCATTGTTGCTGTCTGTATTGTGCTAAAGGGAGAAGCTCTTGACAGAAGGGAGGGCTGCAGAAAACCAAAATAGTAAAAAAAAAAAAATGTTTTTTGGAAGCAGTGACAGAGTAAAAATTTGAACTTACTTAATTTCATGTTAAATAAGTACATGTAGTTTATTGTCATTAATGAAAGTGCTATGAGGGCTTACTGTTATTTTTTTTTCCTAGGTATGCCTTACATTTTGTTATACAGAGTGGAATTTCCTACTATATTATGATTATAATAGGAGTGGAAAATATGCACAAGTAAGTTTCTGTTCCAAATTTTTTTCTCTCTTACAAGAATGCTGCTGTTCAGGGTTTTCTGCAACTGTGCACATATACCATACTTCTTGATGCAGGTTGTATCATAACATTTCAGTATTTGAATTCTGCTAACCATAGTTTCATTTCCAGGAGAGAAAATGGCTTATTTGGGTATTTTTGCCAGCTTTTTGGAATATCTGAAGCTTGTTACAATTGGTAATATCCAACTGAGACTTCTTTTGCGCTGTCAGCATTCAGTGGGGTTTTTCTGTCATTGCTTAATCAAATAGTTCTAGATGTCTCACAAATGAGTTAACTATACAAATGTAATCTGGTAACAGCTAGTGCTAGTAGAAGGAAGACTTCTGAAGGGAACAGAATTTGAGAGAGAAATTTTTCTAGGTGGTGTTTGTCATTTCCTTTTGTTTTGTAAAAATAACACAGTGTGAATGCTGCCTTAAGTTAAGAATACTGTTGTAAAGTTGCATATGTAAGATATTGTTTTAGTTTTGCTTGAATGCATTCTTATATTAGCAGTATCTGAATCCCTGTAGAATGGCACTTGGTTCTCTTCTTCCATCATTCTTAAAAGCAAGAAAGACATTTATTTTATTACTTTATGCCTATGTTTTACTATTCCACTAGTCTAGAGATCAGAAACAAATTAGGTTCCCACTGTGTTTATTCCTGCATAAATGCTTAGTAAAATAGCAAATCCTTACTTGAATAGCTTCCTGAAGTATGTGAGGCTGTCAAGAAATATGCTGGCAAAAGAAACAAAAAGGAAAATTGCTTCACACAGAAAATGCAAAGCCAGAGTGGCCTTAGTTCATGATCCTGCCTGTTGGAACACAGCTTCTTTATACTCTTACTGAATATGATTTTACTGTATTTAGAAATACCCCATATTAGGCTTTTATTTTCAGGATTTTTGATGAAGCCTGACATGTTCAAACTACTGCAGATGTGAGAGAACTGCATTTGGCTGGATGGCTGACTTATATTCTGATAGTTTATTTGGTTAGAAGTTGTTTTAGAGCAACATGTTCATAACAATTTTTCTTCAGACATGAAACAATGTAAGTTATAACTTATGTAGCTTAATATTTGTAAAGAAATTCATGTGGTTAAATACTGCATAGAGAGGTATCAGGCAGGAACGCTTTGGTCTTTATCATAACAAATTCCATAGGTTTCTTATAAAAAGAAATCTAGCAGTGGCTTGCTTCCCCAGCAGTAAGAGGTGGGTAGGCATGTGTGTCTTTAACATTTCTGCATTGGAGTAAGGAACTTCTAGTTCCTGATCCTCCCAGTTCATACCAGGTGGTTTTAACTGCATGGCCTGATCTGCTGAAAAGTTTGTGCTATGAACAACTGTACATATGTTAGCTGTTACTCTTAGTTACTGCACAGGTGGGACAGTAAACCTAGATTTGACTACCAGGCTTATGTTGCTCTGTCTCAGGGAAATTAATGTACGGTTGGATAAAACCAGAAAGTTCTTTTTTCAGTGGATGAAAATGTAACAAATTGAGTAATTTGTTACTTAAAGTTGTGGACAGTGCTTGGCTTCTGTGTGGGGAGCTCCAAGAGCTATTTCTAATAGATGATACAGGCAAGACTGTACAAGGTTTTCTCCATCCATTGCTACAGTAGCCCAGGAGTGGTGCCTCTTTGTCCCTATATACCTGTAACTTGAAGGAAAGCACTGCACATTCTTAATTTTCTGCTATAAAAATGCCACTTAACAGCTTTCTGTTTGTCAGTCTGAGCAAAAACTAATGTGAACGATACCCCTTTCCGCCTAAATGTCTTCAGGGTATGAATGTGTCTCATGGAGCCCAGGGGAGATGAAGGTTAAGTGCTGTATAGTAGGATGCAGCTGGTGTCACTTGGCCTCACGACTGGAGAAGGGCCTGTCAGGACAATGTCATACTGGTGTGTGGGTATATATACAGCTAGTTGAAGTACTTATGTATACCTTCATAACTCAAGTTTTGGGATTTGTGTGTTGTAGAGGGGCCCATTGGCCGGCAATCCTAGTTAGAAGTTACTTACTAGCCTCTTAACCTTGGAGACTACAGAACATGAAATACCTATATGTGATGTAAATATGGATTCAGGTGCCTTTTGTATTTGAAAAGTGCTTGTGCATTGTACAAAACCTTTTTGTCTATTACCTACATTCATTCATTGAATTAAGTTTCCCTCTTACCTGTACTTCTCGCTGTCCTGAAGATTTCATGAGTGTATGGGTTGGGAAAACCATTACTGCTCTCTTCTTCCTGCTTCCCTTACTCGCTAATGGAGTTTTTCAGTCTCTCCAGCCTCTCTAAAAATGGTTTAAACAAATATGAGACAACTGAAGTTCTTAGACTGCTTATCAGTTCGGCTACTATGTGCTGTGTGTACTGGCTTTCATTTCTATCTGAAGCAAGGAGATGCTTTTGATAAGTTTCTACATTGTCCAAATCAGACTTTAAAGTGTGATGCTGATACTCTTCTAAACCTCTGCCTTCTTAATATGATTCTTTTGTATCGTAAACGTCTCTGCTCTACAAGGCTCCTATCTTTGTGACTTCCGTACAGCTATTGCTTCTAGGTTGGTATTGGCAATACATGATATGTTAAAGATGAAATTGAATAACATATAATAATAATAATAATAATAATTGAATACTTGAATAACAGACAAGGGAGAGAGTGGGAAAAGGAGGAGTAAAAAAAACAAACAACCCTAAGACCCTGAGGGAGAAGAACTGGCCATATTAAAAAGGAAGGAAACCTTACCTTTTATGTTTTAGCAACTTTTAGAATAAAGTTCATTAGCAGAAAACTAGTTACCTGAGAAATATAACTAAAATTGATCAATTATTTTTATACCTAAGTCATATTGAAATGGTGATACTTTAAGTGAAACATGAATCAATAACAGTAGCTCTCCTGAATGGTTCAGAAGCTGTTATCTTTTAATTTGTGGCTAACCTGTCTTAATATTTATTTGGTGCTTTATGGCTCAGTTAATTATGCAATTGAAAAATGTGCTTAAAGAAGTTCTCAGTTCCAGTGAATTTGCATTTGGGAACTGATGTGGTGCTAATAAGTTTGGTTTTCTTATTTCCTTGGAAGTTCTTCTGTTTTTTCTATGGTTGTGAGGTTGTTACTTGTCTTAAAAGGCAAAACTCCTAATGCCACAAGGTTTTTTCTTAAGGCATTTGGCTACCTTTAGCTAAGAGCTAGGTAGGCAGCACTTGCAAAGGTGATTTGACAAAAGGGTTAAGGTTTCTAGCTAACATTCTCTTTTGACTTGACTGTTCATTCTATGGTTGGTAAATAATGCCCTTCAGCCTGTGGGGAAAGTAAAATTAATTATAGGGCTCACAGATGCTGTGCTGAAGTCAGTAGTTATCTCGGTGACTTCACTGACAAAATATAGAAGTCCCAGCTGCATCAGTGTAGAAAAGAGATCTGTCTATTTAAAATAATTCCTGTTAAACTGTTCACTTCAACGTGTTAAATATGCTGATGTAGAATCAAGCAATAGACATGCTACTCATGTCTGGTATGTTCTGTATTTATACTTGAAGTTGCAGGAAGATACTTTTGTTGTCTAGAGTTGAACTGCTAAGACTTAAGGAGGTTATTTCTGGCTTTAGAAAAAGAAAAAGAATCACTTAATGGTTTTGTGGTATATTTAAGTTGTAAAAATTAAATTAATGAAGGACCCAGACATCTGAAGTAACTCATAGCAGTAAATACATAGTGAGCTGATGTGCAAGTCCTACAAATGGCCACTAAGATAAGCATCTCTCCTATGAAGAAGGGCTGAGAGAGCTGGAACTGTTCAGCCTAAAGAAGAGAAGGTTCAGGGTCATCTCATTGATGTACGTAAATATCTGGAGGGAGGAAGCCAGGCTCTCAGTGGTGCCCAGTGACAGCACTAGAGGCAACCAACACAAACTGAAATGCAAAAGGTGCTGTCTGTACAGCAGGAAGCACTTGGTACTCTGAGAGGTTACAGAGCCTCCTTAGAGGCATTCAGGAGCTCTTTGTAAGTGGTCCTGGGCAGCTGGCTCTGGGTAGGGGGGATTGCTTGAGTAGGGGAGATTGGACCAGAGGTCCATCCCAAACTCAGCTGTTGTGTGATTCTCTTTTATATCAGTGCACACAATTCTTACCTTGATCAAGGTAAATGGAAGTTTCTTGGTTTGGTTTTGGGTTGTTTTTTAATTGCTGTCTGCTTTTGATTTGTTCATGGGCATGTTAGTCAATGAAGAACATACATTATGGGTATAAAGATTTTATTCTTGTCTGCAAAATAGGATCTGAAATAACCTCTAAAATTAGTCATCAAATCAACAGATGGCAATAACAATATCTAACAAGTGTTAAGGGTTTGACTTAAGAAATGCTATCAACTTTGAATACTAGGATTGGAAGCCTGCCATATAATTGCAGTTCTTTGAAGGCACAAGGACATCCAGACAACTTTAAACTATCTAGTATGACTTCTCAGTTACGAACTTGTAGTTTATGTAACTTGAATAAAAATGTCTGGTACCTAGACAGCTGCCAAAGGACATTGGGCATAGCACTAATAATACTTGGATTCAGAATTTGAAGTTTTAGTAGCTGTGAACTGTTCTGCATATGCAAACACATTTTTTCTGAATTTATGCTTCTACAGTTACTGCAAATAAGATAAACTTGTTTGAAGCTAAGAAACTAATTGAGAGGTGAAAAATATTATGTTCTTATCATACAGCCAAGAATAAATGCAAGATGGAGGAACGTGAAATATACTGGTTCTGTAGCCTGAGAAAACAAGTACAGTTCTGTCACTGCAAGCAATTTTTGTCTTCTCAGATATGTTAAATGTAAAAAAAAAGGTAAAATTTTATAATTGTAAAGCTTGTATTTGGTTTAGAAGCAGTTTAAAAGTATTTTTTGTATAGATGAGAATCAAATCCCATAATCAAACACTAATTTCTACCGTATTTTAGAAATAAACACCAAGGCTAATGAATAGTTGTATTTAGGAGCATATTTCAATGGTTATCAGCACAAAAGAATCAGTTTCCCATTTTGAAGTGTTAGTCTTTTCCCAAACAAAAGGGATTGCACTTGTTGATGTCCCTCAGAGAAAGACTCTGTGGTCATTATGTGTGTGTCTTGGCATAAGCAGTGTTGTAGCTAAAACAGCTAATGCAGATCTTCGGTATATAAAAATCTTCAGTCAAGTGGGTGGGTGGGTTTTTTTTAATTTTTTTTAAATTTCCAAAAGTAGCAGTGAGATTGCAGTATGTTGTCCTTTCCTAGTAGCCAGGAATGATTTGGAAATACTGAATCTCATGTGAAGACCCATGGCAAGCGTTTGAGGAACTGAAACCAAGCTGTTAAGAATCTAATGGTGTTCTTGTCAGGAAACTGCAAGACGGTTAAGTATATTGGAGATAAAGGCAGAGAACTTCTATTTTAGCAAAGCATTACAAAAGTTGAGTTAATGGTATTGAAAGCAAGATTGCTGTTTTCCTTTAGATGGAAACTCTTCTGCTCTCTGAAATACTAATGTGGCTCTATGCAGAAGGATGCTTCATCTCTCTTGTTGAATTGGTCAGTACAGTTGAAATTGTTTTCTTTTTTTGAACAGCAAAGCATGTGGTCTGGCTGCCAGCTGGTCTTCCTAGTTAGATAAAATCTTTGAGGGTTTGCTTATGTAATGGCAAAGACTTTTCTTGTTTGTTTGAAGAAGTGAACACTTTTTTTTTTTTTTCTTCAAGAATGTGGTTTATCTTGTACACAGATTAGAAAGGTAAAAGCAGAGTCAATATAGAACTATTGCAGGTAACAGGAGCTTGTGGTCTTAAATAGGCTTCATGTTCTTGTTAACATTTCTCATAGCTGTTACTTCTGTCCTTAACTGTGGAGTTTATTTTGTGTGGTTAAATCACAATCTACTTGAGCGTGTCTTAACTGTGTAGACAAGAGCTTTGCACAACTCATTCCTGTATCCTGCTGCGTGGGGTAGGACTTGGATGGGACATACCCTATAGTTCTTTGAAGTTTAATAGCTGCCTCTCATGTGTTCTTCACATCACTTCTACATGAAATTGCTCCTCAAAACCACTTCCAGTTAAAAACTGACCTACTAAATTCAAAAAACAAAACAACACCACTCACTCTATCCCTGTTTACTTTTGTTGAGCTTGGAAACAAATGAATAATGCTGTAGGTTTTGTGTTGGTGGTTTGATCTTCAGTGTGCAATACTGACTTATTTAGCAAATTATGAAGGTAACTTTGATTTTTCTTATTCTTACCTAGAGGTCAGACTTCTGTATTCTGAATGCGTGAATAGAAACAGTCTGGCACCAGGCAGTGATTCTCTGTATGCTGAGGATTTGGCCATTACAGAAACAGCCATGTAAACAGATGGCTGTCATCAATGTTGAAAAATGAGCACTTGTTGAAGTAAACAGCTGTGAATGAATTTCCTACTAATCCTTATGAATTTATTGTGAAAGTATTTGTTTTAAGAAGCTATTACAAGTTCATCCACTTTGATAACTTCCTGTAACTCTCTTGGCTGTTCTTGGATAGAATGCAGTGCATTATTTAAAACAATAAAGGTGTAAGTTGAAAAAATCTGTCTATATTATCCTTCTTAAAATTTAAATGTTTGAATGAAAAAGCCTTCATTGATCATAATTTTTGTAATTACAGTAATGGAGAGAAAAAGAACTAGAGTTTTCTTACCATTAGTGCCTGTCACTTTTGCCTTAAAAGATTAAATACGCTTATTTAATCTTGGATGTTTCCTGTCCCCCCCTTGTGTATATAGGGAGAAAAAAGGAAGGGCAAGAATCATGTAGTGTCTGCAGTCGACAGACTGAAGGTCTGACACTTAAGTGTGAAGGTTAACACTTAAGTAGAGAGGCTGATAAAGATGGTGAACAACATTGCAAAATAAGGCATTTGAGTGTTGTAGCACTTCACTTGCTTTGGTAGAGAAGGGTTATATGCTGCCTTAATGCAACTAGAATAAGTTCTGATCATTTACTTTGTACTTCTGGAGAGGAAAGTCTAAAGTCTGGTTTTAAATTATCTCCTTTTGATTTTTCTTTTGTAATTATTATTTTAATTTATTTTTTACTTGGTTACTGATAATGTTCAAAGAACTGAGTTCTTGGAAGAAGGAGCATTTTAACAATGTTGTTGGCATATAAAACCTCTTGTCACACTTGAGAAAGCTCAGATGAAAAAATTCTGGACTTCTGTTTTATTTTTTGAAGTAGCTGTAAATTACTGAGTATTGATGTTTACTTGAAAGAGGATTCTCTAATTAGTAGTTTTTACACACTATGTACCTGGTTTCTATAAGCATATGGAACACCACCTTTTTGTGGAAGGAAGCAGTAGTGTAAAATGGCTGGGTGTGTTAGAAATCTGTTAGCACTGAGTGACTGTTGCTTTTCAGCTATGTAGACCTCAATTTTTTGTTTTTAGTCTTTAGGCTCAAAGTGAAGCTGAGCACAATGAATCAGAAGAATATTGATAGTTAAGAGTAAAGTCATGTTTTCTGGGCTCTATATTTATTTGGTAATCTCTGAAAGCTGTAGCATCTATATAGATATTTCTTCAAGGCACATTACTCTGCCTGTCATGCTGCCAAGCAACTTGACTGCTAGCAAATGAGCTCTGAGTCATGCTATCATTGCTGCATGGTTTGTTACCTCAACAAACTACTGATGTCAAATAAATCAGGTTTCCTACAAAATGAAGTGGCAGCATAAATTGTATGAAGAAGAGTTCAGTGAAAGCTGTGTTCTTCTTCAGCTCCTAGCAAAGACAGCCACTAATATGAGTTGATTAAAAATTCTGGTTACATGTCATTGACTGAATTGAACCAGTGATGTTTGTGAGAAAAGAGATTAGATGCAAGGATTCTCTGTATTATAGTCAACTTTTCCTTCTCTAACTGCATGCTTCTGCATAGTTGGGTTTTTTTTATTTGTTGGTGAAATATCTTGTATTTGAAACAAGTTTTTCTCGAGTAATTATGACAAGCTCTGCAAACAATCATTTTATTGTCCTTAATGGAACTGTTGGCTGTAAATTATGCAAGTTAGTTTTGCCTGAAGAACTGCAAGTGGTGGTACGTGAAGTGTCTGGGTTGGAGCTAAAAGATGTTTGACAGAGTAAAAGACTTTGTTACAGATACACAACAAAACACAAACAAATCTGGTTTTGTTTCCTTTAAGGGAAAGTGGTTGTAAATAAAAACCATTGATAAACCAAAAATGCAGGCTTTTTCATATTGAAATAGTGTCTCAAACAAACATGTGAATATGTTTTGAATTGCTTTTAAAGCTGATGGATTTTGTAGGTCAAACGCCTTTACTGGAAGTCAAAGGTGAGCTCTCAGAATTAGAATAGCTGAGGGAAGCATTTCCTGAGACCAACCATCCTCTGTTCAAAGCAGGACCAACTAGAGCAAGCTGCTCTATGAAACACAAGTCTTCTGTAATATAAACATGATTCCAGTATTCAAACAAGAAATCCGCTCTTTTCTTCTGTGCCATGAAAAGATAAGTAAGGGATTTACCTATTTTCTTCAGTATGGATAAATTGCCTGGAAGGTTTAAGAGGACTATGTGCACAAAAAGTCCTGTTTCCTTGTAGATCAGCTGGCATCATTTTAGCTGGGAAGCTTACTGTTTTATAATGGTAAATTTCAGTCTTTGCTGTTTAAAAGTTGCACTTCATGTTGAAATAGAAGTGGGTAAATGAAAAAAGATATTGTAAATGACTGATTCCTATCTTAAATCTGACTTCATAGAATTATAGGATATTCTGAGCTGAAAGGGACCCACAAGGATCATCTAGTCCAGCTCCTAGCCCTGTGCAGGAGCCCCTAAGAATCAAGCCATGTGCATAAGAGCAAAGTCCAAGCACTTCTTGAACTCTGTCAGGCTTGGTGCTGTGACCACCTCCCTGGGGAGGTTGTTCCAGAGCCCAACCACCCTCTGGGTGAAAAGCCTTTTTCTAATATCTAACCTAAATCTCCACTGACTCAACTTCATGCCATTACCTCTAGTGCTATCCCTATCCACAAGGAAGAGGAGATTGGTGCCTGCCCATTTGCAACCCCTCGTGAGGATGTTGGAGACAGCAATGTGGTCAACCCTCAGTCTCCTCCAGGCTGAACAAACCAGGCCACCTCAGCCACTTTTCATAAGGCTTCCCTTCCAGACCCTTCACCATCTTTGTAGCCCTCCTCTGGATGCTTTCTAGTAGCTTAATATCCTTCCTATACTGTGGTGCCCAAGCTGCACACAGTACTCAAGGTGCAGCCACATTAGAGCAGAGTAGAGCAGGTCAATCACCTCCTTGGCTGGCCAGCAGCACTAAGTGGTAGTTAAGTGGTACCTACCACTTAACAACCACTTAAGTGGGTTGCAATTAAGTGATAGTGGAGATTTTGGTGGTTTATTTTCTAGGAAATTTGGCTATTTGGTACTGAAGTAGGCTTGCTGTGTCTGCATCTAGTAAGAAGGTGCAAGTACCTTGGACAATGTAGTGTGCTGTTAATCTTCAAAACTGGGGATGAAATAAATTCATGTATCCAAGTGCTAAGCAGTTTGCATTCATTACTAATCACAAGCACAAGAGGAACTGTGAAGTTGGTAGGCTTGCAAAAGGAGGCTCTGGATATTTCAGTGTATGATTATTTAGAGTGAATAAGCTGTTTTATTAATAGATCACGTCACATGGAAATGCACAATGCATACAAGTAATGAATAATTTTAAATAACAGTCATGTAACTGGCTTACTTTTTCTTGGTATTCTGCCCTTTTTAGGAGTGTCAGGTGTTTTAAATCCTGAATCCTGGAAACTCCTTAGTAAGTCTGAGGCTTTTCAGTTCATCACGTGTTCCTCTTCTTCCCTCTACCATGTTATCCATTTGTGTTACCATATTTAATGTATGCTGTGGCATCATCTCTGTGTCTAATCCCTACCTTCTGGGTAGATGATCTTTAAGGTCCCTTCCAACTCTGACGATTCTGTGATTCTATTGCTCTCCTTGGCAGTGAGAGTTCTTGCAGACTTCCTGTCCCTGTCTGCAGATATGCTTAAGAATTGTAGTAGGTAATGATTAGCAGGTAACTCCTGCAACTTGTGGTTCGTTTGGCAGTTCAGTGAAGATGGGGTGGGAAAAAGGAGACCAAACAACATGAACAGAATAATTAGTTCTTGAATTATGGATTTTGTGTATTTATGGTTGTCCTGACCTGTTGGTCTCCTATCTTTGAGTAATGAGGCTTTGTCATTGGGTAACTTCAACAGACAATCCTTGAACTGTCAATGTGGTTAGTTAAGGCTTCTCTGTCAAAGTGAATCTTTTGCAAATGGAAATATTGATTAATTTTGCCAGAGAAGTTCAGAGTGCCTCATCTCTTACAGGGAGCCTGAAGGATTCCAGGATGGTACTCCTGCCAGATGGATGCTGATTGCTGGATGCTTTAGACGCCAAGAGATTTAAGGAGCCAGACAGTTCTCATTAAAGGCTCAGCAGTGAACCTTCCCCTTCAGCAACTGGTTGCTTTGTCTGTTCAGGCAGCATCTTATTTTCTAATGTCAGAATTTTGGACTTAGGGTTTGAGGACTGACTAACACAGGAGCAAGTTGTAGTTTTCTGATGCTTACCTGAAAAAACCCCCCAGGTTTTATTGATTCTAATAGGCTGAAAAGTCTTTGCAGAATCAGAGAATGGTTGACATTGGAAGGAACCACTGAAGTTCATGTCCCTGGTCTAGCATTGCTACTTAGAGACCCTTGTGCAGGACTGTGTCTAGATGGCTTTTGAATATCTTCGAGGGAGACTCCAAAATGTCTCTGTGGAACCTGCATCAGTACTTGGTCATCCTCACCATAAAAAAAAAAGGGTTTCCTGCTGTTCCAATAGCATCTCCTGTGTTTCAGTTAGTGCCCACTGCCACTGGTCCTGTCACTGGGCACCACTGAGAAGAGCCTGTCTGTTCTCTTTCCATCCTCCCTTAAGGTATTTGCCTACATTAATAAGATCATCTCTTCTTCAGGCTGCACAGTCCCAACTGTCCCAGCCTTTCCTTGTAAGAGGGATGCTTTTAGTCTCTTAGCTTAGAGGCCATTTGTTGGATTCCCCAGTATGTCTGTGTCTCCCTTGTACTGTACCCGCATTCCAGGTGCTGTGTAGAGAGGATGGGTCACCTCCTTTGACCTGCTGGCAATACTTTTTCTAATGCTGCCTGGGATACCATTGGCTTTCTTGGTGGTAAGGACACATTGCTGGCTCACATGTGAAGTAGGCTGTTAGCCAAGTAGAAATTTTTTTGGGAAAAAAATATCTAAGTGTTTTCCCTTAAGAAAACCTATTAAGATATGAATGGCTATGAAACAGTCCCAACTTTTGTACAAATCTTTCTAGCAAGATTTGCCTGTTTGCTATATCTGAGGCCATACTGGTTTATTTTACTGCATGTCTGGTTTTGCTTTTTAACTTTTTGATTCTGAAGTGATACCTTAAGATGCTTGCACTTTTCCAAAGATCAGGTCCTCATTTTATAGTATGAATGGGGTTAACTACTGTTCCTTCACAGTTCAATCTCTTTCTGGTCCCCTTTCTTTTTTAAAAATGGAAGTGCATGATGACCTTTTAGGTTTTTTTTCTTCCTCCCACCCCCTCCAGTTCTTCAGTGAAAAGAAGCTAATGTTGTGCTTGTGCATTTGAAATTGATCAACTGGGTCAATCAATGTGGGCATAAATTAGACTTTCTTCAAGCTGAGTTCCTTTGCATATAGTGAAAATTGGATGCTTCCAGTACAGAGTACTGACTGTTTGAAGTTCGTAACACTTTCCAATCCTTCACCTCTCTCTTGCAGACCAGCTTTGTCCTGCAGGCTGAACTTAGCCATCCTTTTGTACACGTATTCCCATTCACTAAATGAACCTTCCATTTTCATTCTGAGAACCTGGTAATGGTTGCATTCCTGTACACCTGGACAAGTCCTTGCTATTTTCCTTTTACCTACTGCCTGCTTCTCCTGTCTTTCTGTAGAACACTATATGGTGCCTTGACCTTTTGTCTGTTGAACTGCCATGCCTTTCCATGCTCTCCAGTTCATGAGTGGTATGTTCATTTTTCTTGAATTTGAACTAATGATATTTACCTATTATGTACTTAGTGCTCTCATGTTTTCCTATATCCATGTCTGTTATAAATGTTTCTGCACATCAGCATCTGAACCAAGTTTGGACAGAGGAAGGCCCTTTTGGCTTCAGGCAGGAAAGAATTTTTTGCATCCCTTCCAGGCTTTCATGGTAACAAGTGTTGTATGGTAGTTACAACTACTTCTAGATAATTGTAATCCCTTTGAAAAGAACAACAGAAGCATTATGTACTCTCCCAAATACATGATGCTGTCAGAGCATGTTCTAGCATCTCATTTCCTTTAGGGTTCTTTCAAAAGATCATTTTGAGATACCCTTCCTTGCTGGATTGTCTTAGTTGTTTTAAAAAACCCCAGGCAAACAAGCAAACCTCACTCCCCCAGAACAATCCCTAAACAAACAACAGTAACAAAAACAAAACCTCACAATTCCTGGGGTGTTTACTGTCATTTTTATACTTTGATATAGTTCAGCATAGCAAAAGCAAAGAAGGGGGAAATAAAACATGAAAGGTGAGTTGGGACAGGGTCCTCTGGCTTAATTAGTTTACATGTGGACTTTGGTAGCTGTTACTTTTCTCTACAAATATGGTTTGTGGGTTGTTGTTTGTTTGGTTTGGTTTGGTTTTAAATATGCTTTCTAGCTAAAGCTTGGGAAGGGGGTGACTTAACTTCTAAAAGGAGATTAGCTTTAAATGTCATAGGCTATTTTGGAGATTATTTGACTGTAGTAGTGAAAGATACTGTATCATTCATGAAACTTCAGCTCTCCCTGCTACTTGAACTACATAAATACAATGAAATGTGATTTCTGGAGACTGCGTAAGTCGAGCTCTATTTCTAGATAGTGAGAGAGCATTGCTGGGCTTCCTTGATGACCTAGAAGTTACTTCAGAACATATGACTGTCCTATTCCCAATTATTGCTCTGGGACACAAAGCTGTCTAAAGTACACGGTGCAGAAAATCCACCGATCATCTACTATTGTGTAGGTCACCAATTAAATGAAGTGAATATAAACCTTCCTTTTAGGTGACCTTAGACTTTGAGAGATTAATTCTTGATGATTTGTCATTATTAATGATAATCAGTAACTGAAGACTTTCTGAGCTGAAGAATATTAAAAATGCTTTCAATTTACTGGAGTGGGTATTTTGTGTGGGTGTTTTTTCTCTTTTTTTTTCTTAAAAATACAGAAATTTTCTGTATTTAAGTGCATTACTTCAGTTTTGATTTTTATACTCTTTGGCAGACAGACTATGACAGACACCAGCAGGAATAAGCAGGAGTAGACCCTTTTAGGTACTGCATTTCTTCCTACACTGTCCCAGTTGCTGAAATGTCCCAGTTGCTGAAATGGAGAAAACAAAACTTATGTAAACAGCTTAATGCTCCTGGAAGTGCCTTTTTAAAGGAAGAAGCCTTCATCTGCTAATGGAGCAGATCATCCTGAGTACAGTTCTGCAGCACATGCAGAACAACCAGGGGATGGGGTCCAGTCAGCATGGCTTTACAAAAGGCAGGCCCTGTTTGACTAACCTGATCTCCTCCCGTGATGGGGTGGCTCACTGATGTAGCACAGACATATTTCCCATGGTTAAACAACTTACTTACTTAAATGTATTTAAAGATTGGATTTGATGCTTTTGCAGAAGTTTTGAAGAGTCAGAAAATGTTTTCCATTAAAAGTAGATTCTCTTAGTCACTTTATTTGATTCTAGCCTGAATGTTTTTGAGCTATATGCTTGGCATTATTTCTTGTTATGCCTACATGATTTTTGCCTTTTAAATAGGTCTCCTATTAAGACCCCCTGTTCTTTCACTGTGAAGGTAACATTTGGCTTCTAACCAGGTGTTTTCTTGTCTGAGCTACTGTGCTGTATGATTCTCACAACTGCTTCTGGTTTATCTACTCTTGACAAGGATACTGAGTTAAGTGAGCCATTGGTTTGATTCTTTATGTAAAACAAAAATTGTCAAAGAAGTACCAAAATAAATTGCAGTGAACAAAATAGACAGTAACTTTTTTCTTCCTTTTAAGACAAGGATAAGTCTATCTCTGGTATGGATGGGGAAATTACTTCATCCTGTGACAGCCTGCTTTTGGGATTAAGGGACTGAGAAATTGCTGGTGTATGCCAAAGGGATAGTCACTGAGGGAGCAGCTGATGTGCATAGCTTATGTAGTGGCTGTGGAGCTTTAGTGAGGGTCCAGGAGCAGGTGACAGGCTTTGGAGTGGACAGGGAGAGCATCTGACGGAGTGGTGTGATTGAGCAGAATCCACCACTGTTCAAGAACATGGTAGAATTGGCTGGAAGTACAGGCCTGTCTGCCAAGGACACAATGACCAGAGGGAGAGATGTGCTTTTTGTTCTGTTTGTCCTACTTGCTCTGAGTTTTCTGTTTAAAATTTAAGCTTCTAGTTCTTGTTCAGGTAATACATGTGATGTTTTTTGTTTTGTTGTGTGTTGCACACACTGCCTTTCCCCCAAACACATCCTTTTAAAACTGTGGCTAATTCTGGGTGCTTTGCATAACTCCTGTCTTTGACTAAATGGTTTGGGTCATGCACATGTGGAGATTTTGTTTGTTTTTAAATATTTTTCCCACAGCAAATCATAGTGACTGGTAGAGCATCTGGTGCTTAAAGTAAGCCATCTTTTTGGCTACTTTTCTCTCAATGCTCCTGTGTCATTTCCCCAGTTATTTGTTTCAAAGTATCTTTACAAATACTCGGCATCTTTAATAACAATATGCAGTTTTCTACAGCCTTTGCCACCTATACTAAAAGTTGACATGCTAGTGCATCTGTCTCTTTACTCCTGTGGATAGGGATAGGACTAGAGGTAATGGTATGTAAGTTGAGTCAGGGGAGAATTAGGTTAGATATCGGAAAAAGGTTTTTTAACCCAGAGGATGGTTGGGCTCTGGAACAACCTCCCCAGGGAGGTGGCCACAGCACCAAGCCTGATGGAATTAAAGAAGCTCTTGGACATTGCTCTTATGCACATGGTGTGGTTCTTGGGGTGTCCTGTGCAGGGTTAGGAGCTGCACTAGATGATCCTTATGGGTCCCTTCCAGCTCAGACTGTTCTATGATTTTCATAGTTACAGGCTTATGCAACTTAATGTGTTTTCGGGTGTAAATAGTTTTGAAGGTCTCTAGAGTACTAAGAGAAATCTGAGATGTAACTGTGATGCTTACGGTGACCATATAGATACCTATGGATTTGTTTGCTTAAAAGATACAGTCCACTTCCCCTCACATTCTCAAGTCACTAGTAGGTATTATAAATCCCAAATATGCTTAAGCTGTTTTCTAAGGTATGTAGTACAAGGCACGCACTTTTGGCTGAAACTTTTCAAATTTGGTTTATATTGAAAACACAGAAGGAAGCTTAACTGCAGTGACACTGCCAGTCATCACAGTAGTGAGTAATCAGACTGTGCACTGTATGCTTGTGCTACAGATTAGTTTGTATTCACTGTTACATTTGATTTTTCAAAGTCTTGACATTCCTGGCAAGTGCAGCGTAGGAGCTTCTGGATGCATGGTACATTTCTGGCTGACTAGCAAGTATGCTATTTTTAGGCTTGAAGGGTAACAGTGTGGAGTTAAACGTGCTTAGAATGAAAAGTTCTATCTGAAAATTAGGGATTTTAATTAACTTGAACACAATTTACACATATATTGGAGAATAAGAATAGACAAACTTGTTTTGGAGAGTAGACAAGTTCAGTGCCTAGGTGTTCCTGTGTTAGTGAACATGAAAAAGTTCAGCGAATTGTAATCTTTAGTGCACTTACTCATAGAATGCTCTCAAGAACTACCAAGTGTTTCTCTTTGTGTTTTATATATGGGGCAGTCAGAGGGGTTGGAATAGCTCTATAAAACTAGCTCCTAAATATCAAAATTCTGGAGGATTATACAGTGAGAATTTGAATGCCTAAAGCTACTTCTATTTGTAGGTACTGGTTTAAGACATCTTTTTTTTAATTGTACAGTGAGTCTATGATGGGTTTTCCAGGCTGCTGGAGTTCAGATCTCTTCCTTGATTGTTTGGCCTGTTTGTGTTGGCTATTGAGTGGTGGTCTAGATGATCTTTTGAGGTCCTTCCCAACTCCTAACATTCTGTTATGGTGAACTACGTAATGTGCAGTGGGACCCTTGTCATGGTAATAATGGTAATCTGCTTCTTTATCTATGTTACATGTATTTCTTTCTATGAACAAATAGGTACAAACAACTTAAATTACTTTAAGTTTAACAAACTTCTAAGTGATAGTTTTTAATTGTCTAGATACAGAGTTTTTTCACAGCATAATGTCTAGAATTGTGGTTAAAAATAAATTTGAGCATATTTATTAATTCAGACAAATAATAGTCGTAGAAATAGAAATCCAGACAAACTCTTCTCGAGAAGTCTTTTTTTTTTTTTTGTAATTCAAGTTTAAAATTCATAAATGTCTCTTCAGAATTCTCTTGTGACTTTGGTGTTACCTGTAGATAAAGGACTTTAAGTAATGAAAACTTTCACAAAGGAAGCTTTGAGCTGGCAAAGTGATTGCAGATACATTCCTTGTATGCATCTTGCAGCCTCCAGGCAGTCCTGCTAGCAGCAAAAGGTTCTATTTATCGGTAAGTCAGTGTTACAAAAGCATAGGGAGTGAGAAGTTCATTTACTTGGACACTCTGTTTGTGATGAGAAAAATAGCTCTAGTAAAGAATGGCTCATTGTGTTTGATCATATCCATATTTGTACAAAACAGAATAAACCAGTTGTATGAGGAGGCTTCCAGATACTTGGTGAGTATGGGGAAGTGTTTGCTAGGAGAAAGGAAATGATTAAGATTGATTATTTATTTCCTTGAGAGAATTTTAAGTGACTTTTCTCAATTCTGTAAATCCAATGAATTGAAAGCTGGGGTCTGTAGTGAGTCTTAGGAAATACAAGAGAATAATTCAAGAAGGTAATGGAACACCTTAATGAAGAGTGATGGGCAAGTGGCACTAATATGAGTTTACATACAGGTCAATAACTCATTATTTTGATTCCTGTCTCAAAGGATAACTGATAAACAACCTAACATTCATTATCCTTCTTAGCAGTGACATGAGAACTGCATTTATACAGAAATGTAGCCTCTTCCACTAGCATGTGTTATTGTTAAATCTGCCCAGAAGTTACTGCTATTCGACTTTTTGTTGTTAGGGACAGGTCATGTGATTCTTGTGGCTGGAATAAACTGAACAGTTTTGATTTTCTAAAAAATATTTTTATTTGTAGTTAATTGTGAGGTAATTTGATTGCTCTAGACGTGTAGAGGGAAAATTTGAAAGGGCAACACAAGTAGTTTTGTATGTCCCTGAAGAGCTGGGAGGTTACTAAGCAGAGTGCAAGCAGTTCAGTGGCTTAATGTAGGCTGGAATTGCAGCTAAGTTCAAATGTGTATGGAGACAGGATCAGGACAGTATTCAAGTAAATCAAAGCTAGAAAAAGTGTAGTTTATGTAATTGTAAGTTTATGTAATATATAAATAAATGCCCTGAGAATACAGTTACTTCCTAACATGGAGATTATAAATAAATACATGCAAGGCTTGTCTCATAATGGGTTCTTTGTGTACTTGCATGCAACAATCTACAGGTACTAATTCTTCCCAGCCATGGGTCTGAAGGATTTCCTTATGAGTGTGCAATAGGACAGCTGTATGCCACAAATAACCATTATGCAGAGTTCACTTTTGCAGAGGATTGGTTTCTTGCCATGCTATTTCTATTGCATGTCACTTTTTGTAGAGTATCTTACATTCGCCTCTGGAAATAGTCAGTGATGGTTTTGTTGTGTGAGAGAAAAAAAATCTGCATGAAAATAGAAGCTGCCTTCCTGTATTCAGGAGTAACCTGTGTCAGGCTTCACCATGGAACAAAGAAAATGGAGCTACTCACAGGTTTTATCCAGACTGGGAACATGAGACTGCTGTCTTCAGTTTCTACATGTGATTCTGTAGGAGCATATGGCAAGTGCTGTGACAACGGTGAAGTTAGTGTATCAAGTGGCTGTTATATACATTGCCATGCATTGATAGAGGATGTAGAAGATATGAAATTGTTGTGTGATTTAACTTAGCTGGGGGGGAATGTGGAGGAGGGAAAATTGGGTAGAAATTAAACAAGTCATCTGAAGGGATAGGTCTTTCCAGGTTGAAGAATTTATAAGTGGTGGACCAAAGCAGGCATTTCATTTAGGCATTTCATTTAGGCTATATTTTAAGTAAATCAGATTTTTCAGAAAAGATTTTATTTAAAATGTTGTGCTGATTGACCTGCATATCTGATTGCAAGACAAAGTAAACATCTTGGGAAGGAATGGGGCTGCAACCTTGATGCAGGTCAGACTGCTGTGGGGCGTGCAGTTGGCTCGGTGGCCAGTTGAAATCAAAGAATTGTTTGATTCCTTCCTGAAGGTGAAGCAAGAAATAGCATGAAATGTAAGAAGTACCATCATCCCCTCTGATAAGTACCTCTGTAAAAGAGGGCATTTTTTGAGAAATCATTTAAAAGGAAATGTGCAGCTATGTTAGCTTGTTAAGACAAGCTCCTGGCTTTCCTTTGGTATTGGAATAATTCAAATAGTCTGTTCCTGTAACTAAATTTGATCCCTGTGGCCTTTTACTTTGCATGCTCCACCTTGCAGGGATTTTGGTTGTTTATTAATCTGCTTGCTGCCCCGTGGACTGATTCTGGCTGCATAACCACCTTCTCATCAGATCACATCCCATACATTTCCCAGCTGTTGCCATCCTTAACACATGCAGAAAATGTTTCCTGGCTGGCTTAACTGAAATTCCAGCTGGCATCACCTCATGACTGAGCAAAACTCCCCCCTCTCCCAGTGGTGTTACAGTTGTGCTGTTTCTCTGTCTCAGGTGTTGTGCCTCCAAGCAAGGATGTAGGGTTGCAGTAGAGCTTGGACAGCTGAGACAGCTGGGAATCTGTCCTGCTCTGCAGGAAGCAGCAACAGCTGCAGCACGCAGGGATGTACATGGGGTATTAGGTGGGGGTGTGTGTAACTAGAGCAGGATGATGAGTGGGTAGATGAAAATAACAGCTCACTCTTATCTTTGTCCAAGATGATACTTGCCAAGTGCCAGTTTACAGCAGTAACTGGTTTAATGATTGACCTCACCATGGTTTTGCCAGTAGAGAACTTACTCTGTTTTCCTGTCTGTGAGTTCTTCTATGGAGCTTTATACTTCATTGAAACAAAATGATTTGGTCTCACAAAATTTATTTTGTTTCTAACAGTTGTAGTTTACAGTTGCTAAACCATTATGACTCTTAGGGCTGTACTTCAAAACAGTACTTTCGATAGTCCTATTCTTGTCAATGTTCTGTAATAAAAGCTTTATTTCCTTAAAAATATTCTGCAGAAGTTGTGTTGCTGCCTAGCTCCTAGAAGGGGACCATTTTTTGGTTACATGCTATATGGGTTTCTCCTGGTTTGTGACAGTAAGGATACTGGCTGTTACTCAGATGTTTGAAAAGTGACTTGTGTTTCATGTGGGAGAGAGAGGAAGAATAAAGTAACTTGCATGCTGAAACATCATATAGTTAGGCAAATAATATATCAAAAAATGCATAGAAAAAAATGGGTGAACCGATGAAAATTCACAGCACCAGCATGGAAGTGTGTGTGGAACTTATCAGCTATTTTATTTCTGAGTTACGAGTACTCATCTTGGTCAGAAGATTGTCAAGAATCTCCTTCCTTCATTTTGGCTTTGTAAGGCAGATTCCAACATTAGGGAGTTCAGCATTTAGGTATTTTGTGTTGTGAAGCTTTCTTTGTGTGTGTTTTTAAGTGCTATGTGCTATTGGCAACTTTTTTAAATATAAAGGTCAGCTTTGGTGCTCTTATCTGCATTGTTTACTGTTTCAAGTCATTACAGAAATAGAGGTTGATATGACATGCTATGATTTTTCAAGTGAGAGAGAACTTAGCTGACCTCTCATGTCTCATCTCAGTTTAACATTAAGATTTTTGTTCAGGGTCAACTTCAGCTGTCATCTTTGAGTCTGATAAGGGATAAAACAAATTTTTTCTGTTCACACCCTTCCTGGTTCCATGTTCCTTTGGAGACTTACAGGAAGAATAAAATACACAACGTGTTTCTTCCAGTCACGGTGAAGAAACGAAAGCACCCTCTCCCCTGCCCCCTCTTCAGTTGTAGATGATGTTTTTCCCTTGCATGAGAGCCTGAAGCTACTTTTCTTGTCCTTGAGATGTTCCAGATTTGGAGAGAGCCAGGAAAGAGGTCAGAAAGCGAAAGAATATAAACTTAGGGAGCATATGGAAAATACCAGGATTTCTGTATGAATTTTTGATAAGAGTATCTAAGTTGGATTTGTCATATATTAATGTTGCATTTGGAATATGGCCTGTAGCTATAAATGGAATGGTTATTTAATTTAGCTTGGTTCAAGGTTTACTTTACGAAGCCATTATGTTGCAAAGCATCAAAATATGTTAGGGAAGTGATAATGCCTACAGTGAATCTGTAGTAAACAACATTAGCAAAACCATCACAAACGCTTCTGGGTGCAGTTGAACTTACAAAGCCTTGTGTCTATACCTTGGTGTGTCTGTATGCAGGAGACTGATGGTCCTGGACAGTGTTTTCTCTACTGAGTGAGCAAAACCCAACATAGACACTAGCTGGCCTGGAGGTTTGGGCCTGACACATGAGCAGTATATGCTGACCAACTCAGCAAGCTGGTGTGCTCTAGTGACAGGCAAGCCAAGCAAGTGGCATTGGTGTCCCCATGCAGCAGTTTTGCCATATGTTGTGTAGGATTATGGTTGCATCTGAATTTTGGAGAACTGTCTGCTTGTTACATTTGCTTTCAAATGGCTGTCAAACCCAAAAACCTTCAACTGAGGGTTGAAGAGGAATGGGATAGCCAGATTGCTTGTTACCAAGCAATGGTGGTATGAATGCTTCCTTCTCTGGAAGTGGGCTCATAGGCAGTCTAGTTTTTGTCTTTTTTTGTATTGGGTTTTTTTGTGGGTTTCTTTGTCTGGTTGGTTAGTTTGTTGTTTGTGTGTTTTGTGGTTTTTTTCTCTCAATCCATTTTGGATCTGTGCTTGGAGTAATCAGAAAGAACAGACTACTGTGTGGATCAGAGGGCTTTACAGCTGGCTCAGAAGGGTTAATATTGCTCACATTTTAAGAGAATGTTTTCTTTAAATACAGAGAGAACTGGAGCTTGATTTAGGCCACACACTGAGTCTGCTGATCACAAAATAAAACTGATCCATGTTCTAAGTAATACTGGTGATAATGTCAATAGTGTATCTATAGTTTCAACAGGAATTGTGTAAATAGAAATGTTTTCTTGGTGTAGCAACAGCAGGATGAGGCAGGCTAGCTTACCATGTGACTCTAAGCTTTACCTTAGACAGTCAAAACTGAGCTAATTCTAATCAATATTTTTATTGGCTTGTACTTGACAGTTACAAAATAAGATAGATACTTAGCTTTGGCACTTTGGAACTTTTTGCTTGACATATTTTTCCCCCTGAAGTTTTGCAAACAAATACTGTATGTTCTAACTACATAGAGTGGAATTTTTCCGTGTGAACAATGAAAACTTAATTATATTCACTAGAATTAAAACCATTAATATAGTAGCATTTTGATAAGACTTTTTAAAAATGTTTTTATGCTGGCACAAGCAATAGGGAAAACAAACCCAGGCAGGGCATGGGAAAACTCAGAGGCTGTTCTGTCACCATGTCTAAAAATCAAAGCAATTTGATGTTACATGGTGGACAGGTCTGCCTCCTGAAACTGAAAAATGACACATTTTTAGAAAATACATATTTCCTAATATAATGGAAGGAGTGGATCTTGACATGAAACTTTTCTTTCAAGGCTAAAGCCATAGTATGTGCCAACTAGCAGGTGAAAAAGTGCCCTGTGTTGATTGGTTTATTTAACTTTCTTCCAGCAGAATAACATACTGTGCTGTTGTCCTTCCTCTGCATGGAAGGAGCCTAAAGTAACAGAAGCTGTTATGACATCTCCCAAAGTGTGCCTTTGTCAAGGTCACATTTCTGTTTTTGCTGCATTTTGTGCAAACAGAGATAGATATGTTGGGTACTTGAACAGATATAACTATGATGCTGAGTGTCCCAAAAGTATAGAATCGAACAAAAAAATGCAACTCCAAACCCTAGTTATGTAAACACAATCAGCTGATGTATGTTGTGGTTAGCCTGGGCTCCTGGGCCTGTGTGCAGCCTGGCTTGCCCATCAGCAGATACAAAACTCTAGAATTAACCTACTGATGTTCTTGCTCTTTATTAGCCAACAACTCACAATTTCTGAGGGACACAGGTAATAGCTGAGGATTCTGCTGTTAAACCACAGAATATAAAGCTTTATATAAGCAGGTTCTCCTGGCTTATTCTATCCTATCAAATTTGTGCAAACTTCTAAAAATGTAGAAATGAACAGGTTGTTCTCAATTGTGTTTGGAGCAACAGGGTGGTAAAGATGATGAGGGTGTGCTTTGGAGAGTAGTTGATAAGAGTAGTATATTAAGGGTTAGTAAATGCTTGGGTGCTGAATTTTTAATTCAGGTCTCTAAGGAGCTGGTGATTTGAGTTTGAGAGAGTGTTGGGAAGTAGTTTCTGTGCCTTTTCCACTCATCTGCTTTCCTGGGCATCTGTGTTTTAGCTGCTGCTTTTGGGAGGGAACAGTCCTGGATCCTGGGCTAGATGGAAACTTTGCCTAACCTACTACTTCCACTCTTATGGGGCCTTTATGTCCTTCTGTGCTGTAAGTGATGTGGTGAGCAGGATAGCAGGTTTATCACATGGAATGAACTTACAAGGCAACACTGGATGAAAAGGCTTTTCCTGTAGGAAAAAAAACCCCAAACCAGCTGTTAACAAAATCAGATGTCTTTCCCCTGAAGTAGGTTAGCAGTCCTGGTGTGTATGCTCCATTGCCCCTGCCAAACTTGCGAGGACGATAAAAAAAGAGGGACTGTACAGGGATGAGTTTGAGGTCTTCTGCATTAGCAGAAATGGTGCTTCAGAAGTCTATTTGATGCAGGTACTCTAGTTTAGCAGTAGAAAAATGTATATTGAATTCCATCGAGTTTGGAAAACAGAAGAAAGCTAATGTAACTTGAAAATAATGAAGCCTGTAATTCTTGTTGTGTATGTATATGTATGTATTCACTCAGATGTAAGAGCTCTTTTTATAGGCTTTATATATATATGCAGGTAAAACCCCTAACATTTATGTTGATTAATGTTACTTGACAAGAAATGACTGGACAAGAAATAATGATATAAGACAATGTGTTTTCTTTGCTAATAAGATTATTTTGCTTTTCTGTTTTTAAACAGAATTAAACAAGTTCTCTTGATGAGTACCTTCCATAGAGTACTAATTGGACAGGCTGCTTACTTAGAGCATATGGTATAAGTTATATTTTATGTGTAATACGTTAGAAAACGCTTTAAAAGCGCTCTGATTAGTTTGCTTTATGTAATTATTTTTAAAGGAATGATAAAACATTATGGATAGAACATATTAAATACTATTTTTAATGCTCTGGGAAGTTCAAAATAGTAAGGAATGAAAACATAATACAGCAGACTTGTACAAGAAAAACCATCCTGTGTAATAGGTTATCCAATATTGTTTGCTTAAAATATTTTTTTCCAAAACAAACAAAAAACCTCCCCCCAAACTCTTTAAATCAGAAGTTAAACATACCAGACAATCTGTTTTGCTTTCTACTGCTTTATTATTGCAGTGTCTCCCAGACATGTCTGACTTAGTTGCATCTGTTGATAAACTAAGGTCATTTTGACAAAGATTCTGTGAGTTGCTCTCAAACATATTCTAAATGGATGTCTTTGTGTCTTTTTATTATGTGTAGTATAATATTAATTACAGGTCAGTTATTTGTAATAATAATGATTTTGTGACTTCTAGTTGTTCATGTCCAGTGTAAAGCTGCTGCAGTTCTGCTGGAGGAAGAAAATCAGCCGTGGGTACAGCCTGTAATTAGTTTTTTCTTAGTTGGGTTGAGCTCTGGAAAACCTTACCCAGTTTTCTGATTTAAGGGGTGTTTTTGGTGAATGAGCCTTTGAAGACTGTAGGAAACATGCAGTAAGAGTACTTCAGAAAGCTTTCAAAGCATTTTCAGATCTGCTTTGAATTTCTTAAAGCTGGATTTGTGCAAGAGTTAAGAGATGGGCAAGTTAAACCACAAACCACCTGGAGATAAATAGGAATGATGCAATTTGTCATAAACCTTTTCGATCCCCTTTAGGGAGAATATGCTGCTGTACTTTCCTTGGTTAAATGACATTTCTCATCAACATTGGTAATATGCAGAGATGCACTTGGAGGATGAAAAGCATTGTATGGGTTGCGAGTTTCTGTCTTTTCCGCATCAGTTAAAAATCCAAAGTCTTCCAAGCTGTGTGTAGCTTGAAGCTGGTGACTGACATAGTTGGAATACAGTTAAAATTCACAGCTGTGTTTGGTGAATGCAACATAGCAGCAAGTTTCACTGCTCTGAGGGAAGACAGTTTTTGGTTTAGATTGTAAAATGAGTCTGGAATCTCAGCAAGAAGTTTAAAGTTTGGGTTATTTTTTCTTCCATTTCTGCTCTATAACTTCAATGGGAATATTAACTGAACGTTACAAGAAATCCCACTATGTTGGTCATGATACATATCTGTTTTGAAGGATATCTGGAAGTACCTAAGTGCCTGACATTTTGATCTTTCACCTTTCCTGGAGTACCTGTGGTTAGATCTGTAGAAGTACAGAGTACTTGTTTGTGCGTGTGACTGAAATGTACTGGGTGGTGTCTTTTCTGTCAACTTCAAAAGAAGATAAGATTTCATCTCCCTGGTTTGGTAATCAGACCCATGTAATATCTTTATTTCTCTGTTTCCTCTTACATGTAGAACTGAAGTAACATTCAGTATCTCTAAAATTCATCTTAGAGGTATGAAATTTTCATGAAACATTTGAATGCATGAAGAATAACTGAGGAAGGATATATGGGGAAATCCCAAACCTCTCAAATGCAGCACGTGGAAGGTAGCAATACATAAAATCACTGGATATGTCTTGATCTTGAATGCAAAGCCTTTAAAAGTTACAAGAATAATGGCCCTCTTTTCCAATGAGACAGAAATTTAGAGTTTCATGTTCACATAAATGCTGCAGGACTATCTAATAACTATATAGAAAAGAATCTATGGTTTCCTGGCTTCTCAGTGCTTTTTTTCAGTTAGGGTATTTATTATTTTTAGTTGCATTTATCAGCATAGCTTTTCTGCTTGCAATAGGAAGTCTTCATAATGTCTTGTTTAAAATCAGTGTAAATATTTTGACATCACAGAATCATCACGGTTGGAGAGGACCTTCAAGATCATCAAGTCCAACTGATAGCCCTACACTAGTTATCCCTAAACCATCCCCCTAAGTGCCACATCTACCTGTTTTTTGAAAACCTCCAGGGATGGTGACTCCACTTCTCTGGGCAGCCTGTTCCAATATCTCACCACTCTTCCGGTGAAGACGTTTTCCCTAATATCGAATCTAAACCTTCTCTGGCACAACTTAAACCCATTCACTCTAGTCCTATTGCTAGTCACAAGGGAACATGAATTTTATGAGGATAGTTGGACTCTGTATCACAGGTCTTTTCCAACCATTATGATTCTATGAGATAGAAACTGATATCTGGGTTTTTTCCATCTGAGGCTATGTACCTAATCTGCTGGTGTATTGTGTGTTTCTTTCCTAACAAAGCACGTGTTGCTGTTATCAACAACATTTTAAGTTATGAAAGCTGTAGTTAGTGTTACTTTTGTAATTCTGTTTGTTCTAGCCTATTGCCAAGTGCCAGATCCTGCACTTGGGTCACAACAACCGCATGTAATGCTACAGGCTTGGAGCAGGGTGGCTGCAAAGCTGCCTGGCAGAAAAGGACCTGGGGGTGCTGATCAATAGCTGGCTGAACATGAGCCAGCAGTGTGCCCAGGTGGCCAAGAAGGCTAACAGCATCCTGCCTTGTATGTGAAATACTGTGGCCAGCAGGACTATGGAAGACATCATCCACTTGTACTTGGCTCTGCTGAGGCCACAGTTTGAATACCGTGTTCAGCTTTAGGCTCCTCGCTGCGCGGAAGACATTGAGGTGCTGGAGGGTGGCCAAAGAAGGGCAGCATAGCTGAAGAAAGGTTTAGAGCACAAGTCTTATGAGGGAACTGGGGTTGTTTAGTCTGGAGAAGAGGTGGCTCAGGGGAGACCTTATCTCTCTCTACAGCTACCTGAAAGGAGGTTGTAATGAGGTGGGAGTAGGTCTCTTCTCCCAAGTAACAAGGGTTAGGACTTGAGGAAACAGCCTCAAGTAGCACCACGGGAGTTTTAGGTTGGATATTAGGAAAAATTTCTTTGCCAAGAGGGTTGTCAGGCATTGGAACAGGCTCCCCAGAGAAGTGGCAGAGTTCCATCACTGCAAGTGTTTAAAATATGTGCACACATGGCACTTAATGACATAGTTTAGTGGTGGACTTGGCAGTGTTGGTTGGGCTTGATGATCTTAAAGGGCTTTTCCAACCTAAACGATTCTATGATGCTGTTGCAATATACTGCGAATAGTCTGCAGTTAAAAAATACATGATCTTGCCAGTAGGGATAAAAATGAGATTATTTTAATGAAAACTAGAGTAGTTTAATTTCTTTGACTTTTTGGTATGATATCTATGGGTGGTATGTACATATCTCTACACGTAACAAGCTACTTTTAATCTAGGATTGTTTAGTATGTAAATTAAGAGGCTAGTAAAGCTGAAAAACATACTGATTTTTTTTTTTAGTGAATGGAAGAACTGGGACTGAGTTCAACAAGTGTTAAACTAAACTCACATACTACTCATTCCATATCATGGGTGATATTTGTGTTTTGTTGGGAGTGGGGTAATTTTCTTGAAGTATCTCAGGAAAATTTTAATTCCAAACTTTTAAAAAAGAGTTCATTGTATCATATTCTTGATATCTGCAGTCTACTGGGTACTACTTGTGTTAAATTGTTTTTCTTGTTGAAATAATTTGGTATAATTATGAGCCAATTATTGTGTGATTTTGTTGGATTCTTACAAACGCTTGTACCAATTAGCCAGTCAGTGTTCATGGGTTATTGATATTAATGAAAACAGAAAACAAATAACTGCTAACACTTTGGAAAACATAACAAGTGTCGTTTAATGTAGCTACTGCTATAGAAAGTAAATTGTAATTTCAGAGTTCAATGCTATAAATGATGAAATTTTTTGTATCTAGCAGTATTTTTAATTGGAGATTGAACTGCCAGTGTTTTATGTGGCAGCTTTCAGACTGAGCAGTAACTTACAAGACTTCAGAATCTGTTAACGCAAAAATCTTTGGAAAAGAAAGCAAAACCATGTTCCAAGATCTGCCTCTGGTGTCCCATTTTCACCTAAATCCTGTCCCAGTCAGCATTTTTCCTTCTGATGTATGAATACTTCGGTTCTAACTGGATTTTGAATGTATAATGTAGTCTCGTAAGGGTTGCTCGTTAGTCTTGTGGACATGAAACAAATGCTTGATTTTGTACCATGGATGGTTCCTAAGATACCTGGAAATGCTGAAGACTCTGAAGTTTATATGTAAAATCCTAAAGGATTAGTTAAGTTGCTGCTGGCATTCATTGTTCTTTTTGACTGCAGAGAGTATCTGGCAGATGTTGAGATGTATTGGTGAATCAATTGTCACTAGTGTATTGTGGTACATCTTAAAAGTGGGGGGAATCCTAGCCCTGACCTGAAAAAATGATGTGAAATTAAATTTATAGTACTTGTGTAAGGTGCTTCTTATCTGTGTTCTTCTTACATTTGCTGAAGATCAGCTTTAAAAGGAGGCATAAAGGCATCCTATTCCTTTTTCACTCCGATATGTTTTAGCACACGTATTTGAAAATTGTCTTTTTCAGTTACTTTGCAGACAGCAGCAGTGGGATTTGTGGTGCTGAATTTTGAATGTATAGAAATACGTTCAATGAACATTGGTTTATGTATAATTTGCCAAATTTCTATACTCAAATGGATAAAAGTTTGAAAAAAAAATCTTGGATCTAAGATTAATTTTTCTCTTTATAGAACTTCCGGTTTTTACTGTGGTGCTTGGAGTTCCAAATCCTATGCTTTATTTATGTGAATATATTTGGCTAATGACAATAGAATTGCCAAGTTAGTACTGCACACTTTTCTTTTTATTAAAAAAAAAAAGTCTTATGTGCTGGCATAGAATAAATATTACCAGAAAGCCCCAGTCAGAATGAAAGTGTAATTACTCCAGTTATGTAATGTTCTTTAGAAATATTTGGTGGCTAGACTCTGCTTAACAGATAGTTTACTCAATGAAGAAATGTTTATGGCTTTTAGTTAAAAAGCTTTTTTTTTGTTCACATTTTTCTTCTAGGTATTGCTTTGTTTTTGCTTTGGGATACCTCACTGTGTGCCAAATCACTAGAGTCTATATCTTTGATTATGGACAGTACTCTGCTGATTTTTCTGGGTAAGGAGAAAAATAATCTTTAAATCTTGTCCTCCTAAGTGATATACTTGTATCTGTTACTGTATTTTTTTCCAAGTTAAGTGTGTTAACCTTTTAAACTGTGGAGATAGCTGAGCATGTGTGTATGTATTGGCCAACACAAATCTACATATACCTATGCTTTAATCATGCAAACTGAGAATTTGGGGAACAGTTGTAAGAACCACAAAGGCATTACCTGTTGCCTTCTGTTCCTATGTGAGGGGCATAAAGAATTTGGTGGCTGTAGGATTTTTTACTTTTGCTTTTTTCCCCCTAAAAATTGTATCTGATGTACTTGAATGCCTGGTGCAGTCTGATAGCACTTTGTGAGGAATATCTGAATGTCTTAGGGAATTTTGCTTTCAGCCTTTTTTGTTTGTTTGTTTGTTTGTTTTATATTGGCTGTTCCAGAAGGAGAAAGCTAAGGAGAGAGGAACTTGTGTGGTAAAGTTGTCAGCCCGTGGAATAGAAAGTTTTTGTCTGTATGTGTTCTCATTATGTAAAATTAACTTTAAACCTGTATTAAACTTGAGTTGTATAGGAGCAAAAAGAATTAAAAAGGCAAGGTAAAAGTAAGCTATGTTGATGATTCTTATTTATACTGCAGACACAGAAGTGAAGCACATTTCCTATAAGTCAGTTTGCTACTATGATGGTGCTTTTGTTAATGTAAAGGAGAGTAGGTATTTTGGAAAAAGGTGAAATGTTTGTTAGTCTGATTTTAAAAATGCATTAAATAGATTTCAGGAATACTATGAATGGCAGTGGTCTTTGTAGTTAAGTATTAGCTGTGTTGTGGAGTGGAGCGGTGTTTGTTAGCCTTGTTGCTTCTCAATCCTCTTTTGTAACAGGTATATAGTCCAGAAACTTAACTTGTAGGCTGAAGGCAAAAGGTTTTGTGGTGAAGTTTGTATTTTCTGTCCTTTTTAGCTGTGTCTTACCTTCTGAAATATCTTTCTACATTTATACTTACATCCAAGTGTCTGCCTTCAAGCCAGACATCCAAGTTCCAATGGTAGTCAGTGAAGATCTGATTGATGTAGACAGAGCCTGAAGGGCGTTTCAGCTGATCCTCTGCTAAGTACCTACCTTGGCATGAACTGGGTCACTTGCCAGATGCCCCTGACTGTTGACTAGGCCTCTACTAGCTATAATGAGAGCTTGTAACATAGACATGTGCTAAAGACACTTTGAAGCTAGGTCTGCTGATGTTGAATTAAAATTCACCATTACAAGTGGAACTGTAATCCAAATAGTATCCCTTCCCATTCACTGTAGGGCCAAAGCACAACCCTGGCAATGACCAGAGCTCTGAGCTGAGTCTGCAAACAGTGTAATTGCACTTGTTTGTTGCTCCTCTCAAGCCTATTAGTAGAGCTTGAGCACACAATTGCTCAAACACAACTGTACTACTTTCAGATAGCATCTGTCTTGGTGTCTCTGTAGGTTTGGGGTTACGCTGAAACACATCCAAAGATTTTTGAGATCTCTGCTCCAGATAGAACTGTTCTGAAGCCTAGATCCAACTTTCTGATGATACATATGAGCTGTCTGATTTTAAACATCATTTCATGCACCCATTTGGGAGCTTGATGTATGCATATCACGTTAATTCTCTGTCATCTGCTCCACTGAGGCCTGAGATAGAGGTTACTTCCAAAACAGGAGGAGAAGGAAAATGAAGCCAAGGGGGAGCTGTTTTCTGTCAGTTTTCTCAAGTTCCAGGAGAAGAGAGTAAACGCATGAAAAAAATAACAAAAGTTGCCTAACCAGCTGTTAAACCCCAGCAACAGCAAGTTCTTCCAAAGATATTGGCATGGATTCATGTAGTGTTGAGCCCCAGAAGAATTTTTCTTTACCTAGATATTTCTCCTAGCATGCCATGCCAATCTGAGCTGTCTAAGCCCTGAGCATCTGCAAAAAGCTTGAAGGAATGTGTCTACTCACAGACTGGAGAAAGCTGAGGAGACCTCATGCTGGAGATACAATTGCTTGTGCAGAGCTGTGTGGTCCTGGCTTCAGTACTGACAGATACCAGCTGCCAGTAAGCTTTCCACTGCCTCTTTTGCCTTTCTGCAAGGACTTAAAGGGGATTGTTAAAATCCTGCTTCACAGTCTTGCTGTTCCTGGAAGGACTCTCTTAATCTGTAGATTATCACTCCTCAGCCAAATATCTGAAGATACTGGAATAGACACTCGGGAAGGAAGAAAAAAATAAAAATCCCAGGGTATGCTATGGTAACAATGACAGGTGTATCAGCTAGAATTCATAGAAAGTCTGAATCCATCTTTCCACCACATAGGTGGTCCAGTTAGAGGAGGAAAACTCATTCTGTTCAGAATCAGTTGGGGATTTCTGCCAGCACGATGCAGGTCTGCCGCTTAAGTGCTAGGAAGGGATACGAAGGATTTCCCAGACTGTCTGTTCTTGTTTAGTTTTCTTCCTTACTGACCCTTGCCTGTCACTCTAGGCTTGGTATCAGGATTTTAGGGCACTGACAATATGGTAGAAAAAAACCTTTTTCCCTGATTGCATTTTAAGGACTGGAAATACTGTGTGCAGTGAAAAACCTAAACCTAAAAAAACAATTGAGAGCAGCTGGCCAGATGCTGGTGTTGCCTTGTCAGTGAAAGAGGACTCCATGGCTCTTGGATTTGTTTTTCTGTGCCAACTTAAACATTTTATGAAAAAGCCAAGTACAGTCAAATGACTTGAACAAAAAACTATGTGCCCATCCTACAGTATAATTATTTTGTTGTGGTGGGTTGTTTCTTTTTTTTGTTTCTAGTTCAGATTCTACTAAGTAAATACAGTCCCTGAAATATTGTGAGATCAGATTTCAAAGTTAAATATCTGAATTCTGTGAGCCTAGTTTATGCTCTCCTTTGTCCCCTCCCTTCATCCCTCCAGTTTAGGGGGTTAGCAATGCTGGGATTTATATCAGTCAAGAAATCTTAGGTGCTACAAAGATGGTATAATTTCTCAGTATAAAGCTGACTTGCTCAGCCAGTGAAGAATCTCTCTTGCATGCTTTAAGGTTTGCTCAAGTCTACCAACTTCAAAACAAACTAAACTCTGTTGGAGCCAGCATAATTATGCTGGGCTTTTGTTTTGCCAGACACATTTACTTGAAGGAAAAAATAATTCTAGTTGAAAAAATTAACCATAGGACCAGATGTTAGTAGAAGCAGTGGAAGTGGTCTGCATATCTAAATTTATGGTATGGTTAAACTTCGGTATATTTTTATTGTCCTTTGCTTACTGCTGCTGTAATTTACAGTGCCTATAATTCCTGTTACTGCCCTTTCTTCTTTATTCTCTAAAGAAGAAAGAAATAAGAAAAAAAAAAAGAAGAAAGAAGAAAACTTACTGCTTTAGTACTGTAAAAAAAAAAACAAAACCAAACCACAAAAAAAACCCCCAAACCAAACCAATGAACAAACAAAACCCAAACCAAAACACTTATGGCAGCAGAAAATAAATGCGCAACACTTTGGCTGTGTTTGTGGAACCTAATGCAGCAATAAAAGGCTTGGGTTATCAAATACTATATGTAAAGGTTAAATTCTTTTAATTGCATTGAAATCTCTGTTATGGTTTGAGCTCCAAAAACTAATCACTTTCTTCTTGTACTGAAAATCTTCCAGTTGAGAGTAATTAACCTGGACTATTAGTATAAAATTTCTGATATTTTCATGTGAAACAAAAACCTGAACTTTTTTCTAAATTATTCTTTCTTCCTTTTTTTGTAACAGTCCAATGATGATAATTACACAGAAGATCACTAGTTTGGCATTTGAGATTCATGATGGTAAGATTTCTTTAAACTGTGTTTAATTTTCCATACAAAATAAACTTACAGAAAGTTAGCCATGAGTCAATATTTACTTTAGTCCAGTTTCTGTTTTAGGACAAAATATATATTTGTGTTTCAATTGATTCTTTTGAGGTTTTCTAATGGAAGCCCAAGAAATGTTATTCAGATGCTAAAAGACTTTGAAAATGCTGACATTGTGCAGGCTAGAGTACTTGTCAGAAAGCCAGTGACCCTTCTGCAGCCAGTGACCAAAGACCACTGATGTTTTTTGGGCTGGGGTATTGATCTTGAGTTAGCTAAATGATTCCCAAATTCAGATCACTGTTGCTAACAGATGGGTAGAAGATGCTGTTGAACACCTCTTGGTTTAAAGTGCTAACTCTTAATCTGGTCCTAATTTGTGCTACATGTACTGATTTTTAGAAAACCTTGTGTATGTTTCATGTTGTTTATTATCATAATTACACTTACTGCTAACATATCAGTGTGAGCAGGGAGATCATCTCATTATGTTTCTGTCTCTTCTCCTGTCAGATTTCTCTATCAAATAGGTGGGTCCTAGTCGTGACAAAAATTAATCCTAATGTTGGTCTTGTGTGGGTAGGGTATCTAGATTTTTAGATACCTTTACATTCATAGTAGTAATTTTAAAGTTTGGAAATATCATCCAATGTGCCCAGCCAGTTAGCTGAGAGTGTAGCTGTAGACACTTGGATCAAGATACATGATTTTCTAAAAGTTCTTCAGTAATATTATGTATGGAGTTCGATATGTTTTTGTCTTGTGTGCATCTTAGCTTTAGTGCTGTTGGTGTTTCACTTTTCCATGTCTAGAGAAGCCTGTAGGCAACAATATTCATGAGTACAAGAAGATGGAAAAACACCTTTTTGTAAGAATTCTTGTATGAAGGACAATAATTAATGCTGGGCATATCTGGTCTGTCAAAGAAGTTGATGTCTGACTTGCAGAGAAAATACATTCAGATATATTAGTTTTGCAAACTACAGTCTTAAGAGTACAGAAGTTAGAGGAAAAGTTAAAGCTTAGAGTTTATTGTAAATAAGTAATAACTCTAGTATCAAAGATAGGTGCTTCCTCTTACTGGTATTTTGCTAGGGGAAAGAGCTGTTCTTGATTTGCTGCCATCATGCACTAATAGTGGAGTTGTGGTATGGGGGCAAGCATGTGAATGTTTCTGATAAAGTTGGAACATGTTTCATTTAGCCAGCTCTGGTTTTAACTTTCATCACAAACTGAGGGTTTTTTTCCCTTAAACTAATTCAGATAATTTGTAGTTTCTTCATAAGCCCAGCTTATTTTCTGTCTGAATTTCTTGAGGATATTGAATTGAATGCTCATTGAATTCTGAGTATCAGTCTTGCAGTTTTGTTCCTTGTTGACTTTGCATCAGAGATCCT
This sequence comes from Galbula dea, assembly GCA_013399015.1. Classification (NCBI taxonomy): domain Eukaryota; kingdom Metazoa; phylum Chordata; class Aves; order Piciformes; family Galbulidae; genus Galbula; species Galbula dea. The sequence continues at coordinate 523,183 of VWZX01006105.1, read as the reverse complement.
CTAGAGTTCTGTCAGCCTGTGGGAAGCAGCTGATAATATATGTGAAAACTTTCTCTTTGGTTGTATTTGCCATTTAGCAGAGTCCTTGACTTGAGCTGGGTGATCACTATTCCTGGGAGCACAGTGTGAACATGACATTCAAAAGTTGATGTGATCAATGTGATCTCAGGAGCAACTGACAGTCTGCTGTCAGGAGATGCTAAGAAAAGATGTACAAGGGAAACTGAGATAGTATTAAAGCAGTGATTTGTTTATTTATTAACTGCAGATAACAAAGGGGTCCATCACAAAAAAATAATGAAACAAGCCTGCTGTCTGTGGGCTTTTATTCACTGTACAAAGCCCATGCTTCACTGAAAAGTACTTTAAAACATATACTGATGAGACAGGGTATAATGTGGGAAAACATTATGCTAAGTGATTTAATGGTACTCTGACCCTCTAGGCATATCAGCTTGGCTGTATCAATTACCAATTACTTTATTTTCCCCCCTTATGTTTCACCAGTGCACTCAAGGAGACGTAATGAAAATAAACAGCTGAAAGTAAGGTGTCAGTGCATTGGAAGATCTTGGTAATCTTCAAGGCTCTAGTTATAGTTAGGTTGTTTTTGTGGTAAAGGCAAGTCTTCTAGACTTGATCTTCTTCTGGCAGCCTGTTTGTTGTGTTCAGCTGGTTAATTTTACATCTGGAGGTCCTGGAGGGAACTGCATGTAACAATCATGAAGGTTGCTCGCTCATGATAATCATTGAAGAGTCTGTCTAGCTAAGTGGACACACTTGATTCCAAGATAAACACTAGTATGAAATCACATAACAGCTACTCCTATAACTGTTACAACCCTGTGCACCTACTGTGGACCTTTTTTTGAAGCAGGAAAATTCTGCGCAAGTTGCATAGGATTAATTTAATCTCTGAAACTGACATTTGAGAAGGTTGTGGGGATAACAAGTTTACACTTGAGTAAATTTGGAGTAGGCCTTTGGTGTACTCTGATTTACATTTTGGACTTAGGCCTTTAATCCCAGATGAGCACTGCCAAAAATGGGCAGTCAGTATATTCAGATTTGCTTTGTATTTCTTGCTGATTGTTTTTGGCATCATACATAGATTGTAAAGGCAGAAATGTTTTTACATCTTATGGAGACTGCTCGCGTCCATATTCATTCTTTATGAATTTAGATTGATTTATGCAACAATTTGGGCTAATGGCAGAGTTGAAGGGACAAAAGGAATTTTTTGTACTTCAGACCCTATATTCTGGAATACCTTCCTTGCCAAATTTAAACCCAGCAAATTTTGGAGACGGAAAGGTTCATTCCAGTTATTGTAGAAGCAGGGGATTTTCTGCAGGTGCACTTTAGAAGGGCTGTAAAAAGGAGTATTATATTTGCTTGAGAAATTCCTAATTAAGAGATGGTGGCAACTAGAGAAGCTTTTGCAATTTTGTACCAGAAGTTAAACAGGACAGAGGGAGAGAGATACTGTCAGTGCTTAACTCTTGTCTTTCAATGAGTTCATACAACATTTTTTGCTTATAACCCATTCATCCCCACAGAGCCTCACTCATTTTACTGCAATTGATATGCAATCAGGGATCTTTACAGGAAAGACCTATATCCAAATCTAACTTTACTAATCTTTATGTGCTTTGACTTAATTCTAGTGCTTAATTAATCTTAAACAAAGAATCTCTTCAAATGTTTATATTCATATCCCATTGAAGCTGAGTTACTGAGTAACCAGATGATTTCACATCTCCAACAGATGTTTGATAAAACCTATTTTCTCTAATCCCCACTGTGTGGTTTAGTATCAACTAAAAGTTGCAGCCATTGCAGTAGTCTCTTGCTTTAAGACAGGAGAAAACAATTCTCATAATCCCCAGGAAAAGGTTACAAAACTTTTGAGTTCCTTAGCAGTGGCAGGCTGCTGAAGTTGGGTTTCTGTATTTCCAATGTGTAATAGGTAAGGAATACCTGTGATTTGTGAGGCCTCTGCTCCCATGGGCAGATACGCTGCCTGGGTAATACTGAATCTTTATATATTAGTTCATCTCATATTAGATAAGCATCAGTGTAAGAGCACCTTTTTCATGTATAAAAGATGTTAACAGCTTTCTGAAAGCTTTCAGGAGTATGATTGAGGCAGAGACTGATGGTTTCCTTACTCTAGTGTGCTGTGTAAAGATGAGAAATTGGCCTTCCAGGCACTCAGAAGGCATTTTTATAAAAAAAGTAATACAGGGAAAGCACTGAACTGACCTCAAAGCAGCTGCTGGCTGGAGGGAAATCTGAGTGAGATAGGGAAATGAAAAAATAATGGAGGTTTACTTGTTTATGATATGTTTGAGAGGGCAACTATATTGCTCACCAAGTTATTTAGCCCTTAAATGACTCCTTTATATATATATATTCTTCCTTCCTCACCTGTCCAGAAGCATAGGTTGTGTTTCAGTGGTTAGATTCTTCTATTTCGGGCTTGAGGTTTTTTCCTCCCTTTTTTATACCACATAAATGATGTGAAATCTTCCATTTGACTAATTACCTGGATACAGTGACTAGTCTGGCTTTATGCAAGTTCATTTGGACAGACTTGGTGACTGCTTCCTGTTTCTGACTTAAGGGTAAAATACTGACATGGAATGTAACAGTGAGGGAGGCTCTGCTTTGTACGTGCTACTTCCCTACAGCTGGTAGCTGCTAACATTACCTGATAACTGCAATCTTAGGACTTTAGAGGTTAAAGGACCTTTCAAAATGCTTCTCCCACCTTTTTATCTCGGTACAGCTATCAGCACAGAAATCTTTTGCTGTATTTTGCTGTAGCACCAAGGAGATGTGAAAATGGAATGATAGGAAAGAGAGTGCATGCGTGAAGTCAGGGTGATGCTTTGTCCTTCGGTTTCTTACTTTGAGTGGGTATGAATGGGGATGACTTTCCACTATGAAGGATCAGAACTAAGGAAGGTATTTTTCCAGGTCATATTGGAGGAGAGGAGATGGCAAGTTGCTAACTCCTCTGTATTCTCAGTGTTGAAGTCTAGAAGTACAGTTTTAAAGTGGTGTGTATAGGTCATGATTCCAGGAATCACATGAAGCCAGCAGATTTATCTTCTCTCTAGATAACAAATATTTCCATGAGTCAGAGAATTAAATGAGGTTTGACTGTCCCCACCTCCTATTTTTTTTTCAAGCCTGACTGGTTTTGTTTGTTAAAAAAAATAAAGTGCTGTGTATTGCAAGGAGGGGAATTCACTCTTCCTGCTGAACTTAGGCTAGGCCTGCCCCCTTCTGCTAGTAGGGGTTAGAGCTTCTCATCACTGCTTGTAAAAAAGACTTGAACACCCTTTACTGCTGTGCCTACTTCACCTGACCTTGTTTACAATCTTTACTTGCATCATGAAGGTGCTCTTGAGATCTGCCTCAAGTTTCAAATTGTTTAACCCTGTTTTGGACTGTGTTTGTACTGTACATCAAAGGTGCAGTGACTAGTGTAATGTCCCTGGTCTACTGCAGTGTTGAAAGGGGTTTAGGGCTCGTCTGGTTTCCAGAACTGGGAATAAAGGATTTTAAAACCTGCAGAATTTGAAATCTTAACCCACGTAAGGGAACTGTCTTTGTCAACACTTAACTACAAGCCTTCTTAATACTTACCTGAAATTCATGTGAGTTTAGGTTTAGGCACTGTTGGATATAACTAAGGGTATGAGGGTTTGTAATTCTGTCAATAGTAAAAAGTGTTTGATCTAACTCCAGCAAAATTATTATGACATAATTCCTCTGAAATTGCTTTAGGACTTAAGAAATTGCATTGCAGCATGAGGCTTACTCTGCTGATTAAAGGAACTGCTAATTAATGTGTGGGAATTTAGCTTTTCCTTATTTGTTTCCTTTTTCCTGTCCTCTTCCCTAGGAATGTTTCGGAAAAATGAAGATCTGACTCCATCACAGAGGTGCTTGGCTGTAAGGTAGGCTTTCAGGCAGCTCTGAGAGTCTAGTTTTGCAGGTAGGGAGAAGCTGATGTTTTGTGTGCTTTGTTAATGCCCTGTGGAATTGCTGCAGTTTACATTCAAGATACAAATACATGTGAAACAGGTCCATCCTTTTTATAATTATAGCTTAATTCATAGATCTGCTCTCCTGGAAAATATCACTAGAAGAAGGTTTTATTCTTACTTAAGAAAAAAATTTGAGTTCCATGCAGTCTGTGCAAATTAATGCCATATCAGACAGGAGACTGGTTAACATTTAGTACACACATAAAGTAGCTGATGAAAGAATATGCTTGTTAAATTCTGGTTTTCAGTATTTCACTTTCCTTTTCACAGAATCACAGAACTGTTTAGGTTGGAAATGACCTCTAAGATCATCAAGTTTTCTTCCTTGTTCAGGACACTTGAAAATAGTGTGTTGTCCTGGGCAAAATGGTCTTGACTTGAAGCATTTTCCTTAACCGAAATTACTGCCAGTTAATATAAACCTGAATTTACTGATTCTGTTACTGAGGAGAAGAAGAAAACAAACGGTTGAACTAGCATTTTAGGAAAAGCCCTTCCTTCTCCTTCCCCAGGCTCACCTTCAGTCAAAAGAGCTTTACTGGGCAAGGAGAGAGTCACCAGAGTTCAGGAGATCTGTCTGAAAATGTTTAATACACTTTAGAAGGAAATACTATGTGTAGGATGTCCTAAGCTGTGGTTACAGGAGACACACAGACTGCTTGTCTAGAGGAGGTTTTTACTGCAGTTAGAGTGAGCAATAGCATGGTGTCTGACTTCTGTTGTGGAAATGCTGTAGAGCTATGCAGTCCATCTCACAAGTTGTTGTCTTTGAATTGCAGGCGCATGCCAAGCCTACTGGAGTATTTAAGTTACAACTGTAATTTCATGGGCATCCTGGCAGGCCCGTTGTGCTCTTACAAAGACTATATTACTTTCATTGAAGGGAGATCATACCAACTGCAACAGTCTGAAGCAAATGGGAAGGAAGATACAAAATATGAACAAACAGATCCTTCTCCAAATGTAAGCTGTATGAATCTTGCAGTGCTGATGCTTCTGTAATCATTGCATGAGAAGCTTGGTTTGCACTGGTCACTTACAGGCATAACTTCTGAGCTGTATCTGGAGTTCATTCGTCAACAGTATAGTTCCCTGTTCAAACAGTTAAATACTTATTTTTTTTAAGGCAGGTTTTCCCCATGGCTTCCAGTCTGGATCTTGTGGATAAAAGCAGTTAATTTGGAGCTTCCTAACAAGCTTATATGGTAAAAAGCCATCTTTAAATTAAAAAAAAGTTCATGCATGTTTCCTTCAAAGCATATCGTGTGCATAAAAGAAGTCCTGGTAAGGACAAAGTGCACGTTTTCTCACTTGAAAGCTGATAAAACTTCAAAGTTCCAGCAAGGTTTCATGAACATTCCTAAATTCAACTGTTTTTTGTCTTCTTGCAGCAAGTAGAAACCATTCATTTGTAACAAATGGAAAACACTTGCAGAAATAGTTTCATTTTTCTTCCTTTCATTCATGTAGAGAAGCATCAGATGGATTTTGATCTTAAGGTGTAGTAGAGGATGTACTAGCTGTAACACTATGGCTAGTAAGCAATACAATTTTTTTTTCTTTTCCTTCTGTTATTGAAAAGAGACCAGATAGATACAGAAGACAGTTCAGCTGATCATACCTTACAAGAGATACTGTATGTGTTTAACTAAACTCCTGAAGTTTTTTTTGAGTTTTGTTGCAGATGCTTCTTTTGCTTTTAAAAGTTTACTTTTTAATGTAATTAGTTTAATGCTCAGGGTATTCAGTATTACTTTTTCACTCTTCATGTTTTGTTAAATAGGAGTGTATCAGGCATTTGTATTTGTGTGCCCAAGATGATGATTACCACATAAAAAGCAGAATTACAAAGTCACAGCTTCAGATAAATGGCTTTTGCTAATTTCAGCACCAGTATATGTTTTCTGCTTATCTTGTGAACCATCTACTGTTGCTAAAGCAGATGAAGGCATTTCCACATGCCTTGTCCTTCTGTCTTGAGGTTACCATCTGCATAGCTGGGCTAACAGCGAGTGCTTCCCAATCAGTGATGTCATCTCCAATCACTTTCATCCTTTGAATGTGGATGAGGACTCTCCATGTTGCATTCTAGCCATCTTCTGTGGTTGTAGTAACTTGCACCACAGAACTGTAAACTGATGATTGGAGGATAACACTTCTAACTGCTCCATGTGTTGACAGAGCTCCTAAGCTCATAGAATTGTGCTATGGAGCAAGTAGTTAGGAAAGATAAAAGACACAGGAGAATTCCGTCATAGGTTGGCACTTCATAGTCTGTAGTCTGCACTGATATGTTGTGTTAGCAAAGCTGCAGATGCTTCTTTGGTTTTCAAACATTGGTTTAGCTCAGTAAAGGCATTGTTGCATCTTATGTATTAAAATCTTATGCCTGCCTGAAAATATTGTGTAGTAAGATTATTGCAAATAAATGGAGCTAACCAAAGCTGGCAGGATCAATACTTCTGGACATCCATCTACTGATTGCTTGGTAGGACTTTCCTAGCTTTTTACCACATAATCTTGCTAGTAATTTGAACAAAGTCAGTAGAAATAAATGAAACCTATGATGGATTCTTCTTTCAGGTAAGCAGTTTTCCTTAAAATGAATTGCTGTTAAGATGCTTGAAACTTTGCAATTTATGCTGCATTAGCTTTTGACATAAAAATAAAGAGAAGCTGTCTATGCTGTTGAGACTTCATCTCCCAACTGGTGTTAGAGAAATCTGGCTGCTTTTTATAACACCAGTGAGTATTGTGTGCTTTTGGAGAAATACAGATGATATCATTTTACTGCATTTGCTGCATCAGTTAAAATGTTCATTGTCTTGTTCTAGATGAATGTTTAAATACCATTAACTTAATACTTTAAATTTGTTTCTTGGTTCTACTGTTATTATTTCAAAGAGAATGAATTGTTAGGTAGCTCAAAAAAATGTAATGAGGATCAGCAAATGTTAATGTAGTAAATGAAGAAAACAAAACAAAACCCAGTCCTTCAGCCAAGCTACAGTAAGTTTCATTTCTTGTTGAATATAATTATGTCACCAAAGTAGTTCCTGAGGGCCTTGTCCTCCATCCAACATGTTGGCTGCATGATCTTAACTTGGTTTTGTATTTTTGCTGTGTTCATTGCATGTTTAATGAAACAAGTCACCATATTAAAACTTATTTCTTATATCCCTCCTATTGTGCCTTTTTGCAAGCTATCAGTTGTTGGTGCTCAAAGTGGTGTCAACTCTCAGAAATTAATATCTGTCTTTGTAAGTTTCTTTTTATTATGGCTACCCTTAAAATACAAGATGCCTGTCAGCAGATATCTGCTTTCTTGCTTATTATGCAGACTCTTCCTATGGGTTGTAAAGTTCTTGCTTAATTGCTTGTAATTCTTAGCTGAGGTGCTAAGCTCCACAAAATAATACGCTTTAATATAGTTCAGTATTATATTGGGCTCCTTCTTGATTCTTTATCAACCAAACCCAAGTTCATTCAGACAAGCTTTAAAGATCCTTTTCTACTTTTTTTGTATAGATTTTTATCCATTATGCATGGTTATACAGTAATGTCTTTATAAAATTCCTGTGTTCAGTGTTTTACCTTTATTGCTTCAGTTAGAAAGCTGTTCCTGATCTTCTTTCTCCAATTAGATATCTAGCTTTCAACCTAATTATATTCCCATCAAATTTATGCAATTTTGGTTTTGTCCTAGCACTATCTTTTAGCTTAAGTACCTTTTTTCCTTCCTGGTGTTGACCATATTTGATGTTTTTGTATGGGTATGCCCAGTTTTTGCTCATCAAAACTAAATAAGGCAGGCCTTTCTACCTTTTCATTGTAAAATAAATTGTTTATTCTACTTTATATGAGGTCACACTTAATGCTGTAGCTTATGGTCTTCTAATTCCTTAGCAGAACACTTATTTTCATCCAGTGAAAACTTTAAAGACAGTGAAATTAAAACTTTCAAATTAGTTACTTCCTCCTTGTAAAAAGTGACCAACCCTCCTGTGAATGTGCAATCCAGTGATTACCCGTTTGTACCTTGGTAAAGTTTATATCAATAGCCCAGTTATCCAAGCAATAGGAAATAAATTAATGTTTTACCAAATGCATTTCTATAGGTGATTGAACAATAGATTATCTTGAGGTGAGGACTTCTTAGATGCCATCAAAACTTGAGTGCTATAACCAAGCCTCGGGCTGTAGTGTAATAACAATGTGTTTAGGCTGACCAAGCTATGAACTCTTGGAGAATATGGTAGGTCCTGGCTGTGGGTTCTGGGTCTTTTGCTTATCCTAACAGTGATAACATTTATTGTGGTCTGAACCAGATCTTTTGATCCAGCTTAAAACTAACTTGTCATTAGAATATCAAAAACACTCCATTGAACACAACATCTCCCCTCCCCCCAAAAAACCCAGCCAACCAGAACAAAAGCAAACCCAACCAACCAAATCCAAAAAACTAGCAAGACAAACCCCTCCTAACACCTCCAAAAGCCAACAATAGTTTTTCAACTGATTTGTTTCCCTAATCTGACACACTAGAAGGAAAAAGCAAAAACTTACAGCCAAGGGGAGGTACTCCTAAAGACAATAATATCCCTGATACTGATCCCTATAAGTGGTATCAGCATGCTTGATTTGGGTTCTGGGGTTTCTAATTATAAGTGTAATGTTATAATTTAAAAATAAACCCCCCATGTTATTTCTGGATGTAGTTATGCTTGCCCCTCCACATAATCACTGCTGCTAAAAAATAGATGTAGAAATACATCATTTAAATACTTAATAAGTTAAAGCACCTTCCTTCTGCAGTATTTTTTTACAACTACAAATTGAAGACTGCAGTGTTTATTTTTAAAAGTACAATTTATGGCAAAGCTCTGTATGAGTTCATTATTTTTTTTCTTAAGATATATTTTGTTGAAACTCTTGACACTTTTCCTTAAAAGAAGGGCTTTCTCCTCCACAATTCAGTTAAAAACTTTCAAAGAGGTGCTAAGCTTATTTTGGGTTGAACAGGCAGATTAATAGAAAAAACTGGTAAATAGTAGCAGTAGCAAAAAGTAGGCATTTAAACAGAGAAGGTTATTGTAAGTTGCGAAAACATTCTGAGACTTTTATAGATCTTTAGGTGAAAACACCTGCTTTATCTTTATGCTTCTATTTCAAGTTGCATGTTAATGTTACCAGCCTATAAATGCTGTTTCTCATGCCAAGTTGAACAGGACTTGTAATTAGAGCTTGGTCTTTGAAGGGAAATCCTTGCAACGGTCTTCCAAAGGGTGATACCTCTGGATATTTACAGATATCTAACTTTTTCATGGATCAGTCATTGTATACCAAAATTAAAGATTCATTAGTGTTAATACCTGATTTTATGAACATTCTTGTCTATTTAAATTCTTGAAAGTGTTAAGCCAACTTTCCCTCTGCTCTGTTAAAGAGAAGGATGGATTAATGGCTGCTAGAAAAACAAAAGCACACTTTTAATGGCCTTTACTTTGGACTGTTGTAATAGAGAAAAATATTAAAATTAAGTTTATTAAAAAAAAGTAGAAACAAATAATTAAACACCAGCTTTAACTGTTAATAGGTAGTTGCCTCCTGAATTATGCAGCTGGTTTATTTAATTAGCCAGTTTGTTCCGATCCTCTCTGAGGTATCTTCTGAGATGAGCCACATTTGCAATATCTAAAGTTACCCTCAATGTTTTACAATTTTTCCAAATCTACTTTAGCATTTTTTTTTACTACCTCTTACATCTGTGTGGCAGGGTGAATCTTTGATGCTGTGTGCCTTGCAAAAATCTCTGTTTTCTGTAGAAAGTCTGGTGATTCAGCTCCATTCTATATCATGGAACAGAATTACTCTTAATTTTGGAGCTAGTTATGTGAAGCTGCACTCTTAATTGAAGCAGGATGGTAACTCTAAAAGTTTGAGCAGGTATACTGGAGGCAAAGTGGGCAGAGAAAGGATTGTGGTTATCTTTTTATTCTGATGCTTCAAAGAAAAATAGCTAGATTCATTTCTTGCCAAGCTTAGTGTCTGTAGAATTGGAAATTAAAACTGTAAAGTTTAAATTCAAATATCAAGATTACTTACAATCAAAACTTGAACATTACATATAAATGAAGCAGCTCTCAAACTTCTCTTTTGTAGGTCTTTGGCTAGTGTGTTACTTTAGGAACTTGCACAGAACATGGTATCTGCCCTTGGGATGTGGATCAGACTAGTGAATTAAGGCAATGTTATGTGTTATTGCTCTCTGTTTTCTGATGGAACCTTAATGTTTTCCTGAAATTACATATTCTCTAGTGTGGTGGTTATAGCAAGATTGAATTCTGAGAAAACCTGAGTCCAGGTCCTACTTGAACAATGTATTTTTACCTGTGTATGAGCATATTATTTGACCCCTTTGTAGCTTGTTCATTCTAGTTGAGAAAACAGGCATATAGAACACAGAGGCATTTTGGGTGAAAATTCATAAATGTGTCAGTATTTTAGTTGATTTAGAATTTAGAGATGACTGTTAAATTGGGTTGGGCAGCAACTGAACACTTACATTGTGCCAAAGATTACCAAAAAAGGAATGAAGCTCTGCAATTGTTTTTGCAATCTGTGCAGTATCTGTGCTCATCTTATCCTAGATTATGTGCTCTGTGTTACAGTATCTTAACAACTTATTTGCTTCAGTAATTTGATAATGAAATAAGAGGAAAAACCTGAAGTTTTAAAAGGTGCTTCAGTTATTGAAAGGCCTTTTAGGGGCTCATTGTAGTCAGATTGGACTTGCTGTGTGTTTGCCACAAGAAGTGGTGCTCACAACTGAAAGTAACAATGTTCCTTCAGCATCTAAAATGCTACCAACTATTTTTAAATTGGTAGCATATATTAGTGAAAAATTGACATACTTATGTACATACCTGTTTAGGGAAGGAAGATTGCAACTTGCCTTTGTTTGGGAAGATTAGCAAACAATGAAGCTTACAAAGTCTCCCATCTTAAACTTTTCAGATAGCTGTGGCACAGAAGCTCCTAATCTGTGGACTGTCCTTACTCTTCCACATGACTGTTACAAAAACTTTGCCTGTGGAATACAACATTGATGATAACTTCAGAGCTACAGCATCATGGCCTGTAAGGTTTTTCTACTTGTATGTCTCTCTTATGGCTGCCAGACCCAAGTATTATTTTGCATGGACTTTAGGTAAGTGTTAGTATATATATTAAGTGTTTCAATAAATACATATTGAAAAAAATAGAAGGAAGTGTCTGTATTAAGTTTTATTTGAGATGCTGCACACTAAGCATGTATTAGAAAGTGACAGTGCCCTCTTGAGGCCTTAAGGAAACATTATTGCATTTAAGTATTGTGAGGAGTTGTCAGAGTATATTGCACGGTGTCTATTTTTTGAGAAACAAAACTTGCCAGAAGTCTAAGCACAGTGTTGTGACAGTATTGCAAATGAGATCATAGTTTTCTGAACAAATCTGAATGAAACATAAGGCTTTTTGAAGAGTGTTTTAATAAGCAATAAATTCTATGGTTTTAAAAATTGTAGTAAATCTAGTGTGACTTTTTTTTTTTTGATACCTTGATTTTGGTATATCTGAAGAGTTATTCTAAGCCTCTTCCAGTGGTTAGTTATCAGTAATTAGATCAATGTTCTTAAAGCACAAAGGAAAAATGAGTATCTTGAAATTCAGATATATTGTAGTATTGTTAATAGTAGATGGCATTGGGAGTAGTTTGTTCAGAACTTGATGGGTGGCATTTCCATGTTAGTCTTTCTTTACTAGAAGTTCTGATGGCCAATGGAATGACACCCTTAGTCACTGACTGAAGACACTGAATCAGTGATATATTTTAAAGAATGTTTTGCTTTTCACTTTGTTATTTGAAAAAAAAAAAAAACAAAAACAAAACAAACCCAACATATGCAACAGTAAAATGCTGTATTTATGGAAGCTGACATCTTAGAAATGGCTCATAGAGCAGACTTCATAAGCTTCCTCCTTCTCTCCAGTTTTACATATTTGTGTCGTCGTTCTTTTGAGAGAGAATCTGTGGGAAACAATGCCCTATAGAAAGCTTTAGTGTAGCAGAGCAGCATGACTCATTTACAGCTGCTGGTTTCATTCCTGGTCAATGAATGAAGTGCTTTCATCTTGTCTGGATGTAGGAATTCTGGGACTTGTTGTGGAATGAAATAATTTTGAATATTGTGCTCTTATGCACCAGTATAAGTGTCTGTAAAAAGCAGGCATCATCTGAAAAAATGACTGATCTTCAGTGTTGTGGTTTGGGGTGGTTGGTTGGTTTGTAACAACCTAGCTTGCTTCTGACTCCTGAACTGTGAGAGGAGCTGGCATTCTTCTCCCCTCAGTCATTTATTTATCTGCTCAACTGGATAGATACATGGTTGGGTTCATACCTTAAGTGGACACATGATGTGTGTCCCTGTTTGGGTGCATGCACCAACTTCCTGACTCAACAGAGGCAATATTTAGGAAAAAAAAAAAATGTTTTCTGGTATGTGGCTATCCTAATTTAAGAAGTACAGCTGAGGAAATGTTAGTGTCTGAGTTAAAGCTGAGGCAAAGGTGATGACCAAAGGTGACAGGTGGTTTTCAGACTGAGATCCCTTGTGTTTTCCTGCATAGTTCAGAAGAGGGTAGCAGCTTTTTCTCTTAGGGAAAAATATTGTTTGCTCTGAACTCTATGACCAATCCCTGATAGTAAATCTAAACAGTAGGTCTTATCATTGCTAGAAGCAGGCAGTGTCTGCAAAAACATGTTGTTAGTTTCAGAAAGTGCAGTTTCTCTGGGGAGCTTTAACTGAAAAGTAAAATCACTGAACAGAATTAGTTCTGTTCTAACCCAAACCAGGACAGTACTGCTATATGTGTGGTGCTATGAATGTGTACCTGGTTGAAGTGATTTGTGCAATTTATTCTCTATGCTTTAAATGTCACTGTTGCTGCATAATGAAGACCAGAGACATGCATCCATGTGTTGAGCTGCCATCTCAAACCATTACAAACAACCACTGTTATGTAGTCTTGATGCATCTCATTGGGTTTGGTCTACTGTCAAATTGCTCAAGCAAATATCAGTAGGTGCTATGAGAGAGAGAACATCTGCACTGTGAAATAGATAGTGCTATCATTAATTCTTTTGCTTAGGTACAAGTTTTTGCATTGCAAGCTGGTGTGTTGTGCAGATTATTTTGTTTGTTCAAGTGTCTAATAGAGTCATCCTCAGGATTTTTAAAATGATAAATATGTAGCCTTTAAAATGTGATAAACAAACTATATGTTGTGTGATGTACAATTTGTAATATAGGCAGTTTATAATTATTGGTTTGTTTTTTGTTTCATTGCAGCAGATGCAATTAATAATGCAGCAGGGTTTGGTTTTAGAGGCTATGATAAAAACGGAGTTACACGTTGGGATCTAATATCAAACCTGAGAATCCAGCAAATAGAGGTTTGTTCCTGGCTCTTTCAAATAAACCACATGCCCATGTAGGGAGTTGTTTGTAACAGTAAATTGTCCTATGCATTTTTTTTTTCTCTCAAGGTAGTGAATATGTTCTAAATCAGAATGACGTGTTCACACCCTTAGGAGAGGATGGATAAGATTTGGAGAAAGCTTCAGGGGGACCTTGTGGTGGCCTTCCAGTACCTAAAGGAGGCCTACAGAAGGGGGGAAAGACTCTTTACATCAGTAGAAAATGACAATACAAGGCGGAACACTTCAAACTGAGGGAGGGGAGATTTAGATTGGGTGTTAGGAAGAAATTCTTTACCCATAGGGTAGTGAGACATTGGAACAGGTTGCCTAGGGAGGTTGTGGTTGCCCCATCCCTGGCAGAGCTCAAGGCAAGGTTGGATGTGGCCATGGGCAACCTGGTCTAGTAGGTGGCATCTCTGCCCATGGCAGGGGGTTGGAGCTAGATGATCTTTAAGGTCCCTTCCAACCTGGGCCATTCTATGAATTCTACGAAAACACTGTTTTGAGTATGGTCTACTCATCAGTTAACTTCCAAAATATTTTGTAATTATAAATAGTTGAGTAAATACCCTATTCAACTCATCAGAGTGGGATTTAAAACAATATATAAGAATTTTGAAATATTTTGTAGTACTTTGCAGTTACAGAAATAATTCGTTTGTTTTTACTTTACAGTTTTCTACAAGTTTCAAGATGTTTCTTGATAACTGGAATATCCAAACAGCTCTTTGGCTTAAAAGGTATTTATTTCTTAAAAGAAAGCTTTTCTCCACTGAAGTTTCTTTGATAAATACTTTTTTGAAGGTAATTTAACATATAAAGCTACACACCACAAAACGGCGGTTGTTTAGCAACTGCACAGGACTTTCTTCTTGTAATAGCTGAATTAAAGTCTCCGAACTTAGGACTTCTCTCTTAGTGTGAGCTGTCAGGTTATGATAGAAACTGGTTTTCTTCACTGGTCATAGGGAACCTGAAACTATTAATGTGTGGAGGTGTCTCTTTTCCCTTTGTCCTCTCATAGGATTCAAAGCAGTGCATGTTGCTGAGAGCAGTAGGCAGAATGTACATCTCAGCCTGCAGAAGCTTTGCATTATTTTTAGCCACATGATGGTACAGGAACTTCCATACATTCTGTGAGAGAAGTTTGCTGTGCTTCTTCCACAATGAGTGCATGGCAAATACCAAACCCTACAATGTGCTGTCAACAAAAATTGCACGTGCATCTCTCTCAGATGCACTTTTTTCCTTGTCTGAGAAACAAGTGCAGTGCCTAGTGAATGATATCATTCTGCTTTTACTACTACTTTGTGGTAACTAAAAGTATGAAAGTGTTCTTGAGTAGTGCGTGGGTGGCAGTTCTCTTCTGCCAGTCTCTGTTCAGTTGATCTTTTGTTGATAGGTACAAGCTGAACTGAGACCCCCATCTTGGGATAATTCAGAGGACTTAATCCCTTATTCTGGGGTGGCTGGCAACACGATGTTTCTTCTTCTTCCATCAAATTTCTTGATAGTGTATTCTCTTTCTTCCATAATTTCTTAAGTGTTTTTCTGACAAAAATAGAGCTTTATGTTAAGTTAGTTGGCTCAATAGGCAAAAGAATCTATTTTTAGGACAGTCCACAAGGAAGAATTGCATTCTTGCAGGTATTGAAATATATCATTTAATAAAGCAAATAAGCTATTTAGCTATTTTAAAATTCACTTCATTTAGATAACAACTTTATCAGGATTAAAACTTAATAGGAAACAGGAGTGTTTCAACAAACTTTTGAATCTCAAATGGAAGGATTCTAACTGAAAACCCCTTTTAGCAGAGAAAAGTAACATTTCTGTTAAGAATTGTAAGAAAAAAATGCAAATCAGTTGCTCAGGATGACATTAAGAGAAGACATGAAGAAAAATTACAGTAAATATTAGTAAATATTTTTAAGAACACTTACAGAAGAATCTTTGAGGATAGCCTAGCTCCATATTGATTCTGCCACAGTGAAAGGGGAAAGGGTGAATGCTTTCTTAAAGTTTTGTTGCAAGTCGAAGATTGTTTTAATGATTATATATGAGGTTCATAAATATTGGAACAGAATACATATTACCAGTCATTTGGTTAGTTGCAGTGCTACAGCAGTTTGACTAGTGGACAAGCTTATGTATTACTTTAAACATTCACTTTTGATACCTCACTTGTTTAGCATCCATAGAAGTACCTGAAATCTTAGCCATTTATGTCATATGAAATACCACACACCAACATGTGTTCTGGTCTTTTCTGATACTCTCTAAAGAGAAGCCAAGCTGTCAGAATTACAGGACCCTAATTGTTTGTAAAAACACAGTTAATGGATCTGCAGATCATAAAGCAGTTTAATAAACATTTAATGTAGATCACAAAATACAGCAGTTCAAAGGTGGTATTGTTGCAACCATGCAAGTTAAAATAGATATTTGCATAATAGCAATAGTAGCATATATCAAAAATATATATCACAATAATGTTTCCTAACTGGGGAAGCTCTTATGTTCCCCTCTGCCTGTTCATTTTTTTTTTTTTTCCAAAGAAAACCTCTAACTCCATTTGTCTTTGGTTGTGTTTGCAAAACCTCTGTGGTTCTTGTTGCTCTCTTCTGGCATCTTTCCAAACTGTCTTCTTACAGTGGATGTCCAAGGATTTTTGCTTTCCCTGTTTTGTTATGGGCAAAATTGAATGATTTGAGTGGATTAATTACCATTATTTTCTTTAGATAACACCTTCTAATACATCAGTCTTCCATGTGTCTTTTTTGGAGCAGCAATCTACTGTTAATTTGTGGTCAGCTGATACTCAGTGTTTCATACTGTTGATTCATACTTGGCTTACACTTTTTCAGTGCTGTTACAGGAATGGGTACTGTTTTGTATCTTCCACTTTTCTTATTAGATGTTCTATATTTTTGGACTTCATCTTACTGATTTCAGTACATCATTCAAGTCAAGATCAGTTTGGATTCTAGTGCTCTGTCTGCTAAGAAAACAATGCCAATCTCGTCCACCCCACCTCCCACCTCAAAACAGGAAGGGAAGAAAAGGTGGGAAAAGATGCTTCTTGGTTTATCACCCAAGCTAGTAATGAAAAGACAGAACCAGACCAAAGGCAGCACCTTGCTGAACGGCTGAGGAATCTTCCCAGTTCTAGATCAAATTATGGATAAGATAACCTGAACCACTTTTTTTTTTTTTCCTCAGCCTATTGTGTTGACTATATCTCCTTGGTATGCTTTTAGGAATGTCAAGTGAAGCATTTCAGCACTATTTATTATTGAGGAATCCATGGAAGAGTTTAAGCTTACTTTCTACTCTTTGAAATTGAAGCCTGATGATTTTTTTTCTGGTATAAATTTTATCTGACTTGCATTGATATAGCTGAAATTTGTTTAGTTAATTTAGTTAGTTTTGCTAGTTCCTGAATACTTTGCAGGGGAACATTTGCTTAAAGTAGCTTAAGCTAAATAAAGATTGAAGCCATGTATCAGTTTATTAGTGAGACATAATTAACCACCAGTCTGTGAAATACACATTCAGAACTAATATCAGTACTATAATAGATAACATTTTGTATGTGTTTACTGTTCTGGTTTAATGAACATTTCTGAACACTCTTCTGTAACTGATCCCAATTTAAAGGGGACATGTTACATTCAAGCTGCACCTCCCAAGGACATGTGGGATACAAAAAACCAGCTCCTTCTGGAAGCGTGGTGCCCCTACTAGTGTGTGGTGCCTGTGGGCCCTCCAGCTGCTGATTCACATGTCAGTTGGAATGGAAAAACATGCCATGAGTTCACATGCATGCTGCTGATAGGGATGCGATATTGCTCCCCATGTATTGTGCACCGCACTGACACTCTTCTAGGTGGATGCAGGCTGCTCAGTGTCTAGCAGAGAGGAAGCTCTGTCTTACCTGACACAGAGGTCATGATGATGGCGGGGCTGCTTCTGGAGGTGTCAAAGCAGGTTTTGATGGCTGGCTAGTATTTTGCTCCAGGATGTCTCCCTGATTTCTTACACATTTTCCTAGTGCTTCTGTACAATCTAGTCGACAAATTCTTTGCCTCAAAACTCTTCCAAATTCCTTGGTTACTGTTTAGCCTGGCTAGTGTTGCTTTCCTCCTTAAGATGGTCTGTTTGTGGCAAATGTCTTCAGATACAGTTTTGTGTATTATGCATGAAGGCACTTGCACCCTGCTCAGCCCCATGTTCTCATCTTAATGGCCACTGTTAGCAAAGCCCGTTGGGAGGAAGGCTGTACTGGTACCATCCACTGAAGATCTCATAAGATACAACTTACTGCATATATTTGACTGGAATAAACTAAATTAGCAAAATACACTTTGATCTTTCCCTGTTCAGATCTTGTGTTTTTTGCCTCCTGCTCTTTAATGTTGGCTGTATCTCTTGGTCTTGGCAATCTTTTTGTATATATGGAAGTTGTAGTAAAGTAGTTACATTTAGTAGTGAATGTGTTGACCCTCTGTATCATTAGCTTGTCTTGTTTGATTAATAGACTGCATTCTCTTTTCTTTCTCTGTTACTTGCTATGTGTTTTTGAAACCTTTTTACATATGGTGCCTATGGCCTCTTTTAGTTATAACTCATTTTTGAACATTAACCTCAGATTTGGTTCACGCATGCTTGTGCTGTTTATTTTTGCTTCGTGTTAGTGTGTATCTGTTTCCATATTTCCTATTGCTTTTTGGTTTTCAGATCATTAAAGGCATTAAAGAACTCCTGATGAAGCCATATCAGGACCTTACCATGTTTCCTATCATTCTTCCACATCAGGATGGTTTGTCATTGTGTCATTTAATGTTGTCTTCTAGAAACTACCTTTCTTGGATTCCTTTTTCCCTTCTTCCTTCTAGAGTTCCTTACTGTAGGACCTTGCTTAATAATTCAGAGACTCAGTTTTTAAATGGCAGAGTTCAGCATTCTCCTTATTTGAATTTCTCACATTCCTACAGTCATTAATTATAGTTTCATTGTCATGCTTAACTAATTGTCCTACAAACACATTTTCAACTGTTGTCCAGTACTCAAAATTGAAGGTAGCTGTTACTTTTCCCTTTCTCCTGTAAGCTGATTTCTCTTGCAAGAGTTTGCGAGGTGGTCTTTGCCTTCCAGTGTTACTTTTCAGATGGATTCTTGGATGGCTGAAGATCCCATATTAACACCATCACCCATCTTTGGATGTTTGTGTATCACTGCATTATAAATAAGTACCATATGTGATGGCACTGGGCATAGGTTAGCACTGGGGGGATAAATCAGGAGCTGCAGATAGCTGTAAGTATTTTCTGTAAGTCAACATTATTGAATAATAGTTTATTTGCATTGCAAATTATGTGTTGGAGATTATATTGCTAAGGTGGAAATGATAACTGAGAAGGTTATTGGTGATTTGTCTTATATTATTTATCTTTAATTGTATTTGACTTGCCAGAGTGTGCTATGAGCGAGCCACCTTCAGCCCAACGATCCAAACCTTCATCCTTTCTGCCATCTGGCATGGGGTTTACCCAGGATACTATATAACATTTTTAACAGGAGTCCTAATGACACTAGCAGCACGAGCTGTAAGTACCAGCCAGGTATCTTCTTAAATAATAATAAGTCTTGGAAAAGAAAATTGATGATGTTCTGTAGTCCAGAGATGCACTTCACAGTTGATACAGTCTGTCTGACAGTAGTGTTTACTTTTTTAGTTATGAGAGCAACGGGAATGAATAATTGTAATACGGGGTTGATCAGTGGAAACAGGCAAGACTGTACACAGCTGATAACATCTTTGTAGCATTTCTTTTGTGGAAGTGCCTCCTCTCTTAACTGATGATGTATTACTGTGCCATGCTGAACAGGATGATGTTGCCTAAGATAATTTTGAAAAACCTTTTGGATGATGAAAAAAATCACTGATGAGGAGCTTAAAATTGGGGGTCAGTGCTATATGGTAATAGAGTCTGTCCCCTCCCTAACTTCTGTCCAATACTACTGTAAAGATGGTAGCTAAAGAATGTTCCCTCTCAACCAGCAGATAAAAATCTCTATAGTGTGGCTGCTATTCAAAATTGGCCAGCTAGCAGTGCAGTCACGTTGACAAGCTTTGCAGCTGCTATTCAGAACCATACAGAACCAGCAAATCTGCTAAGAAACCTTGCAGTTCTACTTGAGAAAGCTGCGTAAGAGCAGAGGCAGATTTATGAGTTAGTCAGTGGGTAAGCAGAATAAGCTAATTACATGGCAGCTCTGAGCACTGCAACAGACCCCTTTTCCCTTTAAAGAACCAGGAGAATGAGAAATGAAGCAAACTGCTCTTGGTTGCTTTAATAGCCATGGGAAGGTTGTAGCTCCCTTCTCCTTTCCAGGCTCTGTCACAGGGAACTTTTGATGCTTATCAGCTAGGGGCTGGTGCAAAAGCCAAGGTTCAGGGACAGTTCACAGGTAAGAGCTGGTGTGTTCTTTCAATAAGGTGAGTCCAGTGAATTGGAGTGCTCACTGTACTTCATCCTGGCCTTAGCTAGTAAGCTGCATTGTATTCACATTTCGTATGTATCAATCAATAGGTTATTTAATAAAAATGTTTTGAGTTTTGGTATGAACAGATACTTAATATTGACTGATGAGCTATGTTAGAGGTGCTTCAACATTATTATTTAACTCTGCTAGACTTTAACTGCAAAGTTTGGCAACTCTAATCCACACTTTTCCTGTCATGCCTAGGAATGTGCTCAACTCTGTTTAATCATTTTAATCATTACACATTTCATAATCAGTTGATTACTAGGGGAAATTATAAAGTTGTTCTCCAAGTCCTAAAATACTAAATTTCTCCACAAGAAATCCTATGAAACTTCAGGCTGTATAGAACTCGGGAACAAGTCATTATGTGACCATAGGGGAAAACCCGATGGAAGTGGCAAGGATGAAGGATATGTGGCTAGTATTACTTGGTTTACTTAAGCTTAACTAAACAAAGCCTGAATGAGAATGCAGTATTTATAGGGAAATTATGGGTAAGAAGGACAAGGGTAAAAAAAGGCTTTTGAAGTAATCAGCAGGAGCTAGCCTTGGGTGTGTTCTTTAGAACCAAGATCTCTAAAGAAACTGAAGGTTGAAGAAGCTAAACTGCCTAATTTGATGTGCAGCTTTTCAGAGAGGACTGCCTCAGTGCACCACTGGAAGGTGGTAACTGATACAAGCTACACAAGGGCTGAATTGAGCCACCTTGGCTTGTCAGCAAATAGGAGTGCGAGCAAGGATGACACTTTAGTCAAAGGAAGTAGGGGTTAAAGATCTACTGATGTCTTTTTAATTATAGACTTAGATACAAATGAACCCAAACCTGTGCAGATTTTGAATTTTTTTAATACCTTTGGTATTCCATTGTTTCAACATAATTTTATGAAGAAAAGAAGACTCAGCATAGAAAATAGTATTTTATAATAGTCCTACTTAATAATAGCTATTAAGGCTCCTGATATGTGTCATTAGAACTGATATCTTGTCTATTCTGATTTATACCCTACTTGTACTAAAATACACATTATTAGCAATTATATGAAAATGACTTACCGTGTAGAAGCCTTCAACAGAAGCATCCTGGCTTTCATTTACTCCAGCACTCTATATTTACAGAATGCCTTGATGGAACGCCTGCCTCATT
Organism: Galbula dea; assembly: GCA_013399015.1. Lineage (NCBI taxonomy): Eukaryota > Metazoa > Chordata > Aves > Piciformes > Galbulidae > Galbula > Galbula dea. The sequence continues at coordinate 501,906 of VWZX01006105.1, read as the reverse complement.
CAGACGAGCAGTCCAAAATTGCCCTGGATTTAGCGGGGGATTCATTTAGCTAAATTCTGCTTAAATGCATAAATGCTTCAATTCCTGTGCTGGATGAAGAGCATGATCCTGAAAGGCAGAGAATTTGAACTGACTCCTACTGAAGTAGGCAGTCATGTTGAATAATTCCGAGGTACTTGATCAAACTGTAACATGTAAACATTCCACCTATGAATTTTGTGGAAGTGCAACAAGCTCTGTACAGTAAGATAGCTCTGAAAGTTTATTCCTAAGCTAACTTACTATTTGCTTTTTCAGGTAAGAAACAATATCAGACACTATTTTGTTCAATGTCCTGCTGTTAAACTCTGTTATGATATTATCACATGGATGGCCACTCAAGTAGCAATAAGTTACACAGTTGTGCCATTTGTACTGCTCTCTGTAAAACCTTCTTTCACCTTTTACAGGTAAGGACATGCTATCTGTTTTATTTTTCTTTCCCTTAACTTGGAATAAAAGTATTTTCTGTCACGTAAGACTTCTGAAACAGTTTAGTGATAATTATAAGATTGATATGTTAGCTGAGCAAACTTTATTTCTGTTCTAGTGCTCAAATGTAGTCTGTGTTGTGTATGAGAAACCATGAAGCACTCTCTTTTTCCTATAGCGATAGACTTAATTTTCCTGAGGCAGGGAAAACCAAAACCAGATGGTGCCTTTGGGATTACTATATGCAATTGAACTATTTTATAGCAAGACTAGATAATGACTTCTCAGAAGTAACTTCTGAAAAAACTTTGGAAGCAGACTGCACTTTACATGTCTTTCACAGTACTAAGTACTGTGAGGGAAGACTTCTTCATTTCTAATTTCACCCTTAGTGCTATTTTAAAGGAAATATGAATGTCTTGCTGTCAGATACACAAAGTACTATATGCAAGTAGGTTTTGACAAGTAGTTGATTCCTTAAACATCCTCTAAGAGTGGTCCAAGTTTTATTGAAATGTTGGTTTTGTTTTTTAGCTCCTGCTATTTCTGTCTTCACATTGCCAGCATCCTGGTGTTGTTGGTATTTCCACTGAAAAGAACTCAAAAAGGAAGTAAAAATCATGCAAGTGTCCAGCCCGTGTGGTCCAAAAAACTAGAAGAAGAAAATCTTTTGCAGAAGAACAATTATTCCACAACAAATAATAGTTTCAATCAGAAACAAGAAATAACCTGCAGATATCAAGCATTAAAACAGTGATTGAAGAAATACTATGATGAATATATTTTGTATGTTTTCAGAAACCCATTTTTAGCACCTTTTAAAGGGGTTTGTATTTGTTTGCAAAGATGTTTAGTAAGAAAAGAATGCATTACCTAGGAAAATCACATACAATAGCAAGACTGGAAACAAAACAAATTAACCCCTCCCATGCCATGTCCCTGTGGGTCACGCCTTATATGAAGATACTACCATTATTTCAATGGGCACTCAGGACTTGCAGCGTATGTCCATAGGGTCATATGTGTGCCCTTTGCTGAATGTACGTTGTGTATCCCAAGGCACTGATGGAGTGGAATAAAATTGTGTCAATCTAGGATTAACAAATGGAAATGAATTTTTCCAAATTAATGACTTGCCTTAAACCCTCTATTTACTGAAATACTGTTTCTACGTAAGTATGTTCAAGTTTGATTTTTGTCTGGAAAGTGTATTTGAAATGTATAATACTATATGCTATAAAGAAGATTAAAACAGGAAATACAAAGTCATTAGAAAGCTTTTGGATCTTTAAAAGGGAATTGCAATAACGATCTCAGTATTTGGAGGGTTTTCATAAAGGATCTCAAACTATTACAGTATATTACAGAACTGTAAACATTACTGATGCCAAATTATAGTTATGTTTCTTTGATAAAGAGTATAATTACACATAGCCCTTCAGAATGGATAAACAAAAAAAACCCAAAAACCAAAACAAAACACCTGAAGATTCACCTTTTTTCAGAGCTTGATAGCTCTAATCTAGGTTTCTTTTACTTTAGAATACCTAGAAATAATAAAACACTGCCAAGTGGGCTTTGCAGCTAGAGAAGGAAAGGCATCTGTGGGACACAGAAGACAATGTGCAAGCACCAGGATCTCCATGAAAGTGTATTTTTAACCTTAAATACCAGAAATACTACTAGAAAAGAACTGGTTTACAAAAAATGTTTTTGAATACTTAAAGTTGTTTTGAATGTTCAAGCATACAGTAGTTAGTTGATGATGCTTTCAGCTTAACATAGCAAAATTACCTTGAGCTGTAGTGCATATGGGTAGTCAAACATGAAATTACTATCATAACCGATTTCTGTATGCTTGATAATAGATGGCCCTTTCTCCAAAGAAGTATATGAATTTGAGAGAAAACTTTCTTTAAATTAGAATTGTAAATGCAAATTCACATCATATATGTGGGTAACATAATAGAAGAAATACTTCAGAATATCTGACTTACTGAATTATAGAAGTGTATCAAGGGAATAATGGTGTGGTTATATATCTGTTTCAGACCATTTATTGTGATGATGGTCCCTGCTAGAGTACCACTGTTAAAGGGCTACATTTTAATTGCTTATATTCTGTATTTTCGTATTTTTTTAAGTAAACACAAACTGTTTATCCATATGGGTTTTTTTAGCTTTAAACCTGACACAAAATGCTACTAGATAAAAATAATGCAGCATGTTAATTAATAACCTGTAAATGAATGAGAAAACTTTTGTCATAATATTTTGAACCTTAAATTTTTCATCAACTATATCTGGCAGTAGTGGGATGAATATTCTTGGTACCAGAAGTGCAGTGGTGGCTCTTAGAGTTGGGTTTGCTACCATGCAAAAATAGTGAAAGCATTTCAGCTTGCTCTCTAAAGAACCAGATCATAAGTTAGGTCAGGTTGTTTCCTTGCTGTGATAGTTCTGTGTCTGGCCTTTGGCTCCTTGCCTAAAACTCCAGAAGGATGACATACCTTTTCCGTGTGCGTGGGTTAGTGCTGGTTAAACTAAACAGTTAAAAAGGGGAAACTACATATGAAATCAGAGTCGGGAGACTGTTTAGATGAGCAGGGATGTTCATTGTTCAGTGACAGTTGTATTATTTTTAAGATAATCTAACTTCTAAATTTTATGATTCTGTGAGCTGTCATTAAATCCTTACTTCGATTACCCAAGTAGACCTCCCCTTACATGGGGTAGTGGTAGTCATATGCCTCTCTAAAATGACATGGTTTTTTAATGTCATTTATATGTAAGGGCACACTAGTTTATCTTTGATTATCCTTATTAGATGCAGGATCAGGAAGGACACTTTCACATTTTCTGTTTTTGAAGGGATATTTAAAAAAAATAACAACCTAGAATTGCACATTTCTGGGTGGGTGAGCAGTTAGGGTTGTTTCAGCATCTGTTGCTGTTAAATTTGTTTTGTTGGTGCAGTATACATATCTACCCAAACAAGCACTTTTGAATACCAGTACAACTTCTAATGTGCCATTTTTCCCATTAGTGTTCTAGTATTGTTTGCTTCTTTTGGCAGGCATGCCCCTATGTGTGATGGAGACCTAATAAGTATTTATTATGAACTACAAAAACAGTTGTAAGCAGTCCCAGAAAATATGCAGGTTTAGGTTAGCGAAGCCTGATACTCCAGTGAGAGTGAACTCACAAGTGGTTTTTTTTAGAACTTTTATATATGGGGAAGTTAAAAGAGCTAAGAAAATGCATACATGCTGTAGTTGGGCACAAGTGGCAAGAGATGGTTTCTAAAATTGGACGTGGCTGGTGTCTGCGTGCAGTACAGTTACTTTTTGTCTCCATTATTTGAACCCCTTAAATAATTGCAACACAAACTGATGACAATTCATTAAATTCTGCATAGAATTTAAGTGTAGTGTCCTAGAATGTACTCTTTAAGTGTCATTGCTGAATCTAAAAATATTCTGAAACAAAATCTGCTCTTCATGCAATTGAATTGTTTTGGAGACTATGGAAAGAGGTTTTTGTTTTAATGGCATCACTCTTGATTTCAGTCAGACTGGATTTTGTTGTTGCTTTCCCTTTGCTTTACTAGTTTTCTGCCCTATATTGCACTGTTCAGTCTCTGTTCAGTCAGAAAGTCAAGAGCAGCCAGCCTCGATGCTTTAGATAATTTTTGGTTTTTACACACGTCATTTTAGAGTACTGAATTTGGATGAGTGGCAGTGATAAACTTCTGCTCTCACTGAGAAAAATAGAAAGTAGATCTCCTTGAAATTGTTTGGCATGAAGGAAACATGGTTTTAACTATTCTTTCACTTATAACCAATATCTATCCAAAAGGTGTTTTCTGTACTGCAGGTCAGCACACTATGAAAAATAAATACAAGATATCATTAATATTTTCGTGGTGCTTTGCAGGTATTTGCCTATTGTGAACAATTCAGGCACTTAATGTTAGTTAGTAAGTGTAGACACCCTGATAGTCACTATTCCCTTGCTTAACCTTTTTTAACCTTTATAATTCTCTGTTAATGAAAGAGATATATATTTAAATAAAACCTTCAGTGGTGCCTACTACTGTTGCAGTTGGGAAGGCTTTGTTAGCTTTGAAGTTGCAGATAATGCCCTTCTTATTCAGGAAACTTATTCTTCCATGGCTATTCCTGAAGTTGCAAGGTTTAAGTAATAGGTGACATTTTGAAACTGTATTACATATTGGTGTGTATTTCAGTATGGTCTTGATAACAAATCATGCTTTAGTGAGAAGACTTTACAAAGAGATCTTTGTACATTCCCTGCTCTACATCAACATGTGCTATGAGTTTTACCAATATAGAGCATTATTTATTAAAAGAATTTTACACTTAACTTGTTCTGTTTCCCCGCTGGGAATAAGTGATATGACTATAAATGCTATGCTTGTATGACAGGATGAACACTTAAGTACTTATTTGTGCCTCTTTTGGTGGCATTGGTTTGGTTAGAGGTAAAATGTCCTCTGGTGCAGAGGAGACCTTTATGAGATCCTCACCTCCTGTCAACATCATATAAAAAGCTATTTTAACAGTCTGATATTTTGTTTCTCTCAGATTTGCAAACATTGTTGACAGTTTTTTTAAATACATGGTCAAATGTCATTGTTGCTTACATGTAAACTTCCACATGCTTAGCTTTGTAAATTGGATGATAAAGTTAAAAGCACAAGTTAAAATAATTTAGGCTTTTATTTCCCTTATCCTTAAGTCTTTCACTTTGTAAATCTCATTGAATTCTTAAATCAGGTTTGAGAATTCATTTTCAATGAAAATTTGGAAATATTACTATTTATTTTGAGAAGTGATCAGTGTTAGGAAAACAGGTGGAGGTAAATTTAAGGATGTTAAATTCAGTGATGCAGGCTCTATGTATAAAAGATATACATTGGTTCTGTGGTGACTCATCACAGCATTTCACTACATGATTAGCCTTTATGCATTTGTTTAGGTCCAGTAATACTCTGAACAGCACTTAGGAGTAATTTTAAATTCCCTTTAAAAAAATGAATTGGCTATAAGTACTTAAGTTAAACTTGTTTGTGGGTTTAATGATAAACATAATAACTTGTTTATGGCTTTAATCTAAGCAGATACTCTACTGAATTGGGCCTACTCTCATTAGATTACCAGATTTGTCTAGATCTAAGCTAGTTTGCACTGTTAGTCTCAATCTTCTTCCTTTTCATGGTGGAAAAGCTGACTGTGAAGTCTCATGTAAGAACATGTCCCATCAGTGACTGAGAGAGTTTGCCACAAGGTTCCTTGGGGGAGCTCATCCTACATGCAGAGCTTGGCAGAGGATCAATTTGTGTCCCAGGCTACAGCTGCTCTAGGCTACATCTACCTGCATTTTTCCTGTCTTAACCTAGACATTTTGCAAAAAAAACCCCTGAAGTCCAGGCATCCACAAAGTCACCCTGGAAAGTTACAACTGCAAATATTCTAACAATTGCTTGTGGTCAAAACTAAAAGAAAAAAAAAAAAGAATTCTTAAAAACTTGGTTTGAGATTGGCTTTTAGTTTTTTTACAGAACTGAACCATCAACAATCAACTTTCATCCTATTAAATATTTAAAACATTATTGTCAATTCAGGTATACAAATGTGCAAAAGCAAATTTTGCCACTTCATCATCTTCTGTCCATTAGCTGTGTGTCCAGTGACTTATGCCTGGGTTTGGTTTTAGATGTTTTTAGATTTTTCTAAATCTGTGTGCATATCCATATAAACGTTGTGTAAGCTGTATGAATTGACAAACTGTACTTACACGTAGTGTGCATAAATATACTTAAAATAGGTCATATCACTATTTATGTGAGGCTAATGTTAAGCTTTCCAGTTGTATGCTACATCTGCTGAAGGCTGTTGGGCTCTATTCTCAGAGTCCTAAGCTTTCTGCTTCCTAAAGTGAAAACAGAATCTGTTGGTTACACTTTAAGTGGAAAGTAAAGGGCTTCTTCCTTTCACTCTTGCAAAACCAGCCCCTACAGGATATTCTGCAGACTATGAATACAAAATTTGACTTCACATACGTGAGTGAAATCTGAGTTATGGCCACATTTGGAGGAAACATTTTATATTAATAGTGACTCAGTCTGCACCTTATTCTGAACAAACCTCTTGGCAAAAGAGACCTCTGCACAATCTTCCTCCTTCCTTTCATTCTCCAAGGGAGAAATACCATCCCAAGCTGGATTTTCATTTAGGTTTCACTACAGTATGTCATGAACAGAAAGCTGTGGGCCATGCTCTGGTGGAATTAGGCTTCCAAACTCTCATGATGTAATCTGAAACTAAAAATACAGAAAGTGTGCCTAGAGACTAGTAATCTGAACAGTGCAACACTACATGTTAAAGGTGTAACAATCTTTTCTCACAGTAAGTTAAGGAGTATTTGCCTATGCATAATTTGCCTTTCTATGTGTTTTTTAGTTCCCTCTATGGATTTTCTTTGTACCTTCATTTGTCCGGTGGTGATGACTATTTCTGTAAAGAATCTTCTGGTGTATCTTACTGTGACAAAGGTGTCAAAATGATACAATAGGAATTAGGTAGTTATTCTTAAATCCCAGACTTCAGATGTGTTCTAGATCAGTTAGAAGAGAACATTCAAAATCTATTGAATGAAAAAGTCTGAGATGGGTAAACATAACGTCATTGAAAGGTGTTGTCTAAAGTTATTCAATTTAAGAATTTAAAATACAGGACTGTCTTCTTTCCTGCCTTGGTTACACATTCAAAGGAAATAGTTTTACCTCAGTGCAGAAGTAGTTATGCCTCCAACTACCCATATGTTAAGGTAAGAAAACACTCCTAAAAAGTGGATAGCCTGCAGTATTCATAAATTTGCCTTTCCTGGTTCAGATTATAATGCATTGTTGGTGAATTTCATTTTTATTATTCCAAGATATATATTTTTTAAGAAGTGTTATTTTTCAACAGATCCATAAACCTAAGTGTTGGTGTATGGTAAATTAAAATACCACTGTTAGTTACACTGTGATTGTGATATTTTAATAATTACTTATTTCTAATTTCTCAGCAGTGCTGCAGAAGCAGCATGCTGTTATGTTTTAAAGGTGTTTTTAACTTGCCTATAAATGTTTTTTTCTAATCTGTGTCTTTAAATCTGATTAAACTGTAGTTTAAAAAAAGTGAGCTTGTTTTTCTGAATTCTTTGGTGTTTGTCTTTAATGAGTGTGAAAGAACAAAGTTAATTTAAGGCTGTTTCTCCTTGTACATTTCTAACTGTTAAAATGCATGCATTTACACTGTGTTTTGGAGTGTTCTGCTTCAAGAAATGCTTTTATTTCATTTGTTTTCTAGAGCTTATATACAAATACATTTATCTAATTCTTTTCCAGTTAAACAGAATTTCAAGTCTAGCATCTTGTTACTTGAGAAAGGTACTTAGGCAACTTTAAACCCTCCATCTCAAAGCATATTGCTACCTCATGTGCACTACTTCTGAATATGACAGTTCAGTTGCTTTTAGCTTGAGAAATGGTAACCTCATAACTAACAAATAAAAAACCCCTTCTTTAATTGATGATTAAAGAGGTGCTTCTTTAACTGATGATTCTAAAGAAGCAGGACTAAATCTGTACCATATATGTGCATTGTTTTGCTTTTGACTATTAGGACTCTACTGTGATAGTTTCTATTGGTTGGTGACAGTATGTTAAAACAAGCTGAGACTCTGTGACCTACAGATTCTTTACCATGTGTGTTTAGATTGTTATAGGAAAAAAAAGGAAGTATTTATTATATGTTGCTACTAAACAAGGGCTGTTTCCATCACGTCCTCTCTCATAGTGACTCATTTTCTCTCTTCCCTTGATCTGGTATTAATTCATTTCAGTACAAACCTTGTAAAGCCAATGTAACTTTGTGATGACATCTTTACAAAGATCTGTTTCTGCAAGTGGTCCCACCCTACAGGAGTACTGAAATGTGTGTGTTGGTCTCTTAAAAGGCACGCTGTAGTAATGGTATCTTTAAGCCTTGTGGGTTTAGAATTCTCCTTTAGCAAGCTGTATTGTGGGAGATAAAAATACTTGCCATTTCAACACAAAGGCCTACAGATGCAATTATAGAAGCTCTGTTGATTTTTGTCATTTCAGCCAGAAGTTAAGAGACTGCAATGGAAATTGTCTTCTCAAATATGCATTCACAGTGGAGTCAGTCAGGAGTAGGAAAAGTGTCTTCATTAACTAAACATTTATTACTGCATTTTGTGGGAAAACGCATTTGAACAGATTTAAGGTAAAAAGGCTTTCCCCTGTGTTTCATTTTCAGGATGCTAAGACTTATTGGTGAATGATTTTTCTTATGATGGACATTTTTAAGTCTGCTCTTTTAAGGTACTGAACAGTGTCTTGATTAAGGATATAGCAAACCAGCAGATATGTTCCTGTGCTTATAATTAACTTAATTCCATCTAAGTTACTTCCTGAAAACATGCAGCGTGTTTCGGTATAGAATACAGAAGTAGTTCTAGGGGAAGATATCTTCAACCTACATACTAGATTAAAGTTGGGAGACCTTTACCCTCAGCAAGGCTTGCCAGTACCTGTTACAGATCTTCCTAGGATAGTTATATATAATAGCAACAGAGTTATTGCAGACGAAATAAACTATGACAGTGAAAGGACTCTCCACGCTATTATAGTTATTCTGCTGTCATAAGAAAAACATTCACATACAAATCAACCACAAGATAAAAAATCCACTCTTGTATTAACACATGCTTGTAAGCAATGTTTTCCCAGTGATTTCCTGATGGAATACCTAAATTACTTCATTGATAATTGATAGTTATTTCCTGGGGGAGAATTCCATGCTTTGTCTACTTTTGTTTGATGTGTGGTGGTCTTTGTGTGAAATCCTCCTGGTTTGCCCTCTATTCCCTACTTTACCATTTGAGTTGTTAAGCAATGAATATCATGGCTGCCTACATACTCCCTGTAACAGCCTCTTCCCATATTAATGTTTTTGTCAGATGGCAAACATATGCATGTTACACGGCCATGATTTCAGTCAATTTAAGTTGAGGACATTGGAGGAAGGAAAGAAAACCTTTATATTTTATGTATGTTATTTTATGTATTGTAGTAATTAGAATCACAATAATAAGCTTAATAATTAAGCAGAGCAATAATTTTTAATATATGTCAGCTAGATGCTGAAATCTGAAATAGTTGGGCAGTTTTATGCCTGCAATAAGCTTGGTTACTGTGACAGTTAAACTTTTTAGTTGTGTGCACAGTTCCTTTGTACACAGGAGGGAAGGAGCTACTGTCTCTGCCTGATAAATTTTGTAGCTGCAAGGTAAGAACAAAGTTAACACTTGAGTAGATACACTGTGCTACTGGAGTAAGGATTTGGGTGATGGGATCATGAAACAAGAAGTTACTACACAGTTTAGTATAAACTCTAAAAATTCAAAGTAGTATTTTGAAAATGTTTGATAATCTGTTGTCAGACTGTAGTTTCTCTTATGTACATATGATTAGATGGATAATTGAAGCATCTGGACCTCTCATCCTTGAGTTGTGGCTTTATGAATACATTCCAGTAGCACAGAGTGAGCATTTTTCAAGCCCAACAGTAACTCGTTCATCCTCCAGCTGTTCACATTGCACATCTGTTGCATAGACAAGAATTATATCTGTACATGTCCTACAATTATGTCCTAAATAGGCTTTATGTCCTTAATTTCTCCCCTGTTTTGCGTATGAATCAGTGTTTTGGTGCAAGATCTAAGTGAATCCAACTTTTGATTTTCATAGCTTGTTCTTTTGCCATCTATTATCAACTTTTGTGCATGTAAGGAAATTATTTATCTAAGCATGAAGTATTTCTTAAGGTAATAGGAGGAATCATGCTTAAAGAAAGCAAGAAAAAGCCCTTGCCGCGGGCTTTTTGGATGTAAGTATTTGGGATATACAGGAAGCGCCATCATGTGTTTCTTTAAGAAGCTAATAGTGATGGCTGTCTAGAGAGATGTAAGATCTCAGCATTGTGAAGATTTAAACTCAATGCTTTGACCCTTGGGAATCAGGAACCTTAGAAATAAGCAAGAATATGAGGGCTACGCTCCTTTCCCTTGCTGGTTTGTTGCCATCCCAGGTTTGAGCTAGGTTCTGTGAGCTCTTAGGGGGATGTTATCGCTGTAGTCATTTGAGATCATCTCTCATGCAGGGGTCCAAATGAATGGACTTGGACTTTGCTGAAGATGGAAGTGACCTTTTTATGGTCACTGGATGCATTTACCATCACAAAGTACGGATTGACGAATTGTTAAATCAGGTTGGAAAGGGCCTCAGCAGATCCCAGCGAGGCACCCTGGCCTGGGTTCTGGGGTGAATTTTGAAAATACGTGTGAAGCTGCTCGGGGCCTGGGCTGTGGGCGAAGCTGGTGCGGCCCCTAGGTTTGGGGTGTGGTGAGGTGAGACAGTTTTGTTTTCCTAGTTTACCGAGGGCAGTCCTCCCTTCAGTCTGAAAACCACACTTCTGTTGACTTGCCTCTCAGACAGCACTTGTTAACAAAAACTTTGGGCTTGAGCCAGAGGCGAATGCTAGGGCGATCACCGTGCTCCAGGCCCCTCCCCAGGGCCGTGCCCTCTCTCGGGGATACCCAGCCCGAGGGGTGCAAAGCCGTACCCGATCCCCCTCAGCCAAGGCCTCCTCCCGCAGTTACCGACGGGGCAATGAGGGGACGCTGCGGAGCGCGGTGACTCAGTGCCGTCAGGGTTCCCGGGTAGGTTTATTTCTTTTCTGGGTTCCCTTAATTAGCTGCTTACACACGGAGCTTCGCTGCCCAGCCCCTGGGGCTCCCCGCCGCCTGCGCTACAGCTAACCGCGAGCCGTCCGCAGACCTCGACGCTGGTGGGCGCGGCCTACGTCACCAGCGTGGTGCGGGGAGGAGGGCAGAGGGAGTGAAGATGGCGGCCGCTCTAGGGTGTAGGTGAGGAGTGCTTGGCGCCTCTGCCTCCCTGTTAGTTTCTGGCTGGGCCTGGGGAGCCGTCCGCAGGGGCTGAGTCCCTCCAGCTGTGGGGTGAGTTGCGAGAGGGGAGCGGGGACAGCGCGGGTCGAGCGCGGAAGGACGGGGGAAGGGCACGGTGAGGAGGCGCTCCTGGCTGCCAAACAAAGGGGGCTTCGACGCCCGTCTTCACTGCCGCACCTACCCCTCGCCAGCGCGCCCGGCGACCCCTCGTTGCAGCGGGGCTCTAGGACACTCACTGAGGACGAGGATTAATCGTTGCGGTGGGCGTGTGGGCCTGACCCTTCTCCCCCCCCCTCGGCCTGGGCTGGAGGTCTGACGGACCGGGGGGAGCAGAGACGCCCGGGCCGCTCCAACCTCTGGCAGCTGTGTGCGACGGGCGGACAGGCCCGTCTTTTGTGGGTGGTGGGGATATCGTGCGGGAGATAAAAAAGGCCTGTGGAGTGCCGTGGACACGGCTGGGTATTGCTGTCAACTCCACCCCCGGCTGTGGGGGAGCCTCTTGTGCCGTTTTTCTCTCATTTTATTAACTTGGAAGGATAGGTACGAGCTCGACCCGTCATGAAGGAGAAATACCTAATTTCCAAGGTAAAGAATTATAGATAGTTGAGGTTGGGAGGGACCTCTGAAGGTCTTTTGGTCCAACCCCCTGCTCAAGCAGGACCGCCCAGAGCTGATTGTTCAGGGCAGTGTCCAGACGGCTTGTGTCCATTTCCAAGGATGGAGACTCCCCAACCCCTCTCGGCAGTCTTACAGTAACAAGGTGTTTCCTGAAGTTCAGATGGTACCCTCTGTGTTTCAGGTCGTGCTTTTTTGCTTCTGGTGCTGCCACTGGGCACCACTGAAGAAGCTGAGTTTGAACAGCAAAATCCCGTAAGGAGAGGGCTCTGCTGCTTCTTATATATGCTTAAAAATTTGTCGGGGAAAGTGTTTCCCGTCTGTAACTTTTGATATAAGATTGATGCTGGAGTAATACAGTGGTATGTTTTTTGCTGGAAAAGTGTTTGAACTATGGAAATAATTCTCTGATGCACATCCCCCCCATGTCAAAGAATAAAGAAATGGAAAGAGTAAAAGGAGGTTTTTATCAGGTCAGAATACGTAAGAAAACACATGTACTTGTCTGTTGAGTTGTTATTCGGTGATGGTTATTTATCAAGAAATTAAAATCTACTTGACATCCTGTGCCAATACAGCTTCAGAAATGTCACCATATTAATTTAAAAATATTTTTAACCAAAGTATCTTCATCACAACCGGCTTTTAAGTAAAAATACTCTAAAAGTTAGATTTTGTCATAGACCTTGTGGCTGTGACTAACAAACCTTTGGTCATATGATACAGAGGAATGCATTGGTTTGCGAGACGGTGTAAGAGTCTAGTCTAGTATTGTAGACCTTATTGCTCAACTTGTCTGTATTTTGTACAGGTTTTGACTATTTATTTATAGTGATATAATTTTTTAAAACACACAATATTGATTCATGTTTCTGTTTACTTTTATCTGAAGGTTTTGAAATCTCCAACAGTGTTTGTTTTATAGGACTAGGTTTTTTGTAATTTGTACAGGAGTTGAATTTTCTTCTGAAATTCAGAAATACTTAGCAGTAGTTTATTACCCATACTTAAATTCAGTCTTAAAGGTAAACTAGTTTGTCTGGTAAGTTTAAATCCCTTTACCAGATACTTTACAAAACCTTTCTTTTAACTTGTGTTTTTACCCAGGATAGAACATAGCTATATTTCATAGTTACTATTAGATGACAATGGTGACTTTTTGTTTAAATGTGTATTTGCATTTTTTCCAGTATTTTGGACGTTATCTCTAGTCTTGATTGTTTTGTTAAAATGAAAAAAAAAAATCCCCCCTCAAACTATATTTGGACATTGCATTGAGTGCCGAAGATGGAAGAGAATGGCTTGTGTATCTTTCCATATTTTTTACAGACTACTGCAACAATGGGGACAACAACAACCATAGGGACCTCCTTTGTGCCAACTTTTTTTATTTGTTACATGTTTCAAAGTAGGAATATGTGTCCCTATCTTTAGTCATGGTTTTGTCTTTTAATAGTATCTAGTTAGAATCTAGATATAAAGTTAACAAAAAAAAAAGTAATCTATTAAAATGTTTCTTCTCTGAGTAACAGGAGTGTGGCTATGTAGAATAAATGTTCCCAGATAAATAAGGAAAAGATGGAAATTGGCATGTACTCGTTATTCTTACTGGAACCTCATGGGTTGGAGAAGAGATTTGGGTGTAAACTGCTTATGAAAACATAGATTTCTTACCTCATTCTACCTCTGAATACCAGAAATTAGCATTTTAGAGACTTATTTCAACTGTTTCAAAAATTTGTTCTTTAAATAGAATCATGGTTGAGTCAGGAAAGGTTAGTTAAAAATATGTTCCACTTCATGTGATCTCTGACTTGTGATCTTTTGATGGTTATGGAGTCTATTTAGCAAGTAATTACAATGAAGTGTCATAAAGGATAGCTAATGCTTGTCTTAGCAAGATTCTCTCTGCAGCAAAGGTGATGTTCCAACTTGTTTCTCATTTCTCATACAAACATGAAGTATAAAAATGTGTGAGAATATGAAACCACCTTGTGTTAGTGTTTTGTAATAAATTTTATAAGTCAAATACTTCTGTATTCCATATTTCTTTAAATTTTAGTTTGGGAGGATAGCATTTCCAGTTCCTAAGGGCACAATGCTGCACATTTCTGTGTGTGATTTGTACATGCCCAGATTTCAGCAGCACTGTAAGTATTTCCTTTTATACTTAACTGAAAGATCTGCTGCAGTATTACATGTTGGGAAGTTAGCTTTTGTATCTGGAAGGAGAAGGAAACATTAAAAAGGTGGCAACAATTCATGACTCCCTTGAAGGCAGAGGCCCTGCAGAGAGCGATCTTGACAGGCTAGAGGGTTGGGCAATCACTAACTGTATGAAGCTTAACATGGGCAAGTGCCAGATTTTACACCTGGGGATGTGACTGCCCTGCATGTACATACAGACTGGGGACAAGAGGTTGGAGAGCAGCCCTTCAAAAAGAGATCTGGGGGTTCGGGTTAGCAGTGTGCCCTGGCAGCCAGAAGGGCCAGACGTGCCCTGCGGTGCATCGAGCACTGCATTGTTAGCCAGTCAAGGGAGGAGATAGTCCCACTCTGCTCTTCACTGATGTAGCCTTGCCTCAAGTATTTTGTTTAGTTTTGGACACCACAATGTAGGAAGGATATGAAGCTGCTGGAGAGCATTCAGAGGAGGATCGAAAAGATGGTGAAGGGTCTAGAGGGGAAGCAGTGTGAGGAACAGCTAAAGTCACTTGGTTTGTTCAGCCTGGAGAAGAGGAGGCTGAGGGGAGAGCTCATCGTGGTCTGTGACTTCCTCATGAGGGGAAGTGGAGGGATGGAAGCTGATGTCTTTTCTCTGGTGGCCAGTGACAGGACCTGAGAGAATGGCATGAACCTCTGCCAGGGTAGGTTTAGGCTGGATATTAGGAAAGGTTTTTCACCCATAGGGTGGTGGAGCACTGGAACAGGTTCCCTAGGGAAGTAGTCAAGGAGTCAAACCTGACAGAATTCCAGAAGCATTTGGACAACACCCTCAGGCACACAGTGTAATTTTTGGGGTTGTCCTGTGCGTAGGTTAGAGTTAGACTCAGTGATCATTGTGGGTCTATTCCAACTCAGGACATTATATGATTCTGTGAAAAGTATGAATTTTATGTAAGGCATTACAATCTTTTAAGTTTTGAAAACAAAATAAGAAGAAAGTCTTCTCAATAAGGCTGGCATTCGTTGACCAATTTTTATATTTATTTATAATATATATAATATCATATAATATTGTATCATATAATCATTATTATATCATTTATAATATCACAGTTCATACATGGGGAAATTGTGAAAAAGGTGATGATATTTTAAAAATTTAATGTATATTTTTTTGATGTAGTTAGCAACTGTACAGAATTTTAAAAGGACACTAAATATCTGCAGATTTGAGTTATCAGGACCTCTGCAGTCAGTATTGGTGCAGTTGAGAGAAATTGAATTTTTGTAAATCAGCAAGTTTTTGCAGTCTTTCCAAACCAGTAATAATATCTGCTTTAGCTAGAATGTGAGAGCCTTACAAAAACCAGGTTGATCCTTGTGCAAATGGATCTGAGGATTTGTGCTCTTAGTATATCTCTCTATAGTTCTTGGTATCTTGTTAGTCTTATAAAATACCTGGGATTGCTGCCCGAGGGCATTTAGAGTTTTCCAAGCTTGGTTTATGAATGAAAGGCTGGTTTGTGGGCTGGGATTTGGCTTGCTTTGGTGGGGGGAAAAATAACAGCATTAGTCCTTGTTGGAAAGGAAACTTTCAAATGGGTTCCTGATTTTGTTAGAGACTGTGAAAATACTTCTGTTCTGGCAAAGAACAAAGTAAATACTGTTAATTGAGCAGTTAAGGACCATATGTGTATTGGATGCTTTTGAAGGATACTGGTTTTGCACTAGATTTATGATGTTTGGAAGGGATTAAGTTCTCATCCTGTAATTTGGTAAAGGAGGAGCTACTGAGTACTTGGGGTTTTTTTATTGTTCTGCTTTTGTGTTGTTTTTGTTTGTTTGTTTGGGTTTATTTGTTTGTTTCATTTTGAATGTATATTTCAGGGGCTTTTTCCATTGGAAGGCCCAGAACAGGGTTTTTATGTAGCTAGATACTGTACCTCAGAGTCTCAGTTCAAAGCATTTATGATAATTGGAAAGAAATCTCAAGTATTGGAAGCAGTCACACCTTAGTGTCCAGCACCCAGCTGGACTTTGAGTGCATAATTGTCACAACATAATAATGGAAATATTGCTTCATAAAACAGTGCACTGTGGCTGTGCTCAGTTTATGTTGAGTTACTGAAATGAGTGAAAATCTGAACAAACTTCAGCCTAATTTCAAGCATTTTTATTGTTCTTGGGGGGGGGGAGTAAAACTTTTTAAAATCCTAATACAGACTTCTTTACATATGTTTGCTTGGGGGTGATGGGGTTCTTTGTTTCTTTCTTTACTTTATTTTGCTGTATTTATTTAAGGATGTGGCAAATACTAACATGTAGATTAATGTGGTAAATTCAGGTTGCCAAAGGCATTTTCTCTTACTGACTCCCTGACCAGTGCTTTCCTAAAGCCCTCCTGTGTTCTTAAATCTTTTGGATGGTCTAAGAAGCTTGTGTTTGAAGTGCCAAATGAAAGCATGAGAATATTGGTTTGGTTTTTACAGAAGTGACTGTTCTAAGAAGGAGAGATTATGTGACAGTGAACTGTAGGTGACTAAGAATGTTAATATACTTGGAGTTGGTTCACCCCTGCAAAGCTTTTATAATTTAAAAACAATTAGTTTTAACCTGGAGTTTGTAATGCAGCTCTACAAGTGTTCTTCAGCATTAGGTATTTTGCTGTTCGTCAAAGGTTTTAAGTTGCCTCTAGGGATTCAGTTCTACATTAAAGCAGAAGCTGTGCTGCCTCAATACCAGGAGTTCAAGCAATGATTTCTGAAGCAGGATGCTTATCTACAGTGCAGCAGGACTGTCTCTACCTTTCTGAAACAGGACAGAGGAAACATCAAGGGAAGAATCTTACTTTGAGGAGAAAGCAATGCTGAATACTTTTTTCCCTTTTCACATTAGCCAAGAATTAATTAATGAAATTTTGATTGCAACTGCAGAATATAAGTCACTTGGTGAGATGTTGTAATCATGTTTTGCTGATGATTTTTAATATAGTTTTCAGTTTAATATCTGGTATGGAAAATAGCATGAGGATTTAAGGTACAGCTACAGAGGTGAAGCTGGGCTGCTGCACAGGGAAACAGAAAATGTCTGTGGTAGCAGTGGAGCTAGTGGCAAGCCATGTTTCATGAGTTTCTGCTGAAATATGCCAAAACTAATGGGAGGAATTCAGGTGTGTGCATGAGAACATCTAACACCATTTTAGGTGTCTGAGAATATCCCAGACCTCTGCTTAAGGCTGTTATATACTGGTGCAGGGTGTGAGGGATGAGGACTGGCCTGGAGTGGCAGCTGGGTGCCAGGCAAGATGCTAATTTTTCTGGTATTTTTGTATATGAAATGGCAGTAGGAGTCCATGTGGGCACTGACTCACTACAACCACTGTTCCTTTCTGACTTGTCATTTTTGGTATGGTTTAGGGTTTTTTTTAAGTTTGCAACCTCTCAATTAACTGTTCTCCTACTTTAAAAAGTAGAATTATATGACACCATTGTTGTACTGCTCAGCCCCATTTGCATGATGGTACTTTGACTGTTGACAGACCCTTTTGTGTTCTTAGTTTATTTATAACTTACTTGTAGGAGAGACTGGCTATTTGTGTAGTGACTAGTAAAACTGTTGCTGGGCTTTCTATGTCAGATCTAGATTTTTTTCAAACTGATTTTAGGTTTGATTTTTACATAATGTCTGTTTGACTTATGTGTTTTTACGTGGTATGTGGACATTCAGAATATGGAAAGTTCAGATGCCTAATTCCTCTTTGAAATTTTTTTCTTGAACCTGGATTTTAAGCCCAAATTTAACAGTGGGTGTCACAGTCCCTTTTTTTCCTCCTTTCTCTCTCATGTATTATTCTAATTGTATACCTAAAATGTATGTAGTTTATAGTTTGTCACTAGATGTTCACATGTGCCTAAAGTTCTACATGTACCTGGAGCTGCTGTCATCTTAAATGAACTGGACATGTTGGCTTCTTTGCCAGCATTTTATGAACAAGGCTTTTCTTGGGGTCATCTGGTGGCTGTGGTGCTATAGGTGAGCTCAGGTTTGTCTGTGTATACTGACTTGCTACAGGAGAAGAAATGGTGTGATACTGCTACAGTTTGTGTAAGCAATTTGAAGTGAAGCTAGATTGATTGATTTAAATCTCAAAATCTGAACTAACTTCTTCATGCTATGTGTAGTGAAGTTCCTACTGACTTCCTCTTGTCACTTGTTGGCTAATGTTTAACTTCAGTTGGGAGCACAGAAAACTTCAGTGGGTGCTTTTATGTGAGAATAAAGTTAGTGAGTTTGCCTGGGAAAGCCACTGGTCTTTGGCTTCTGCCTGGTAGAGAAGAGCCTAATCAGTAGGCTTTAATTAACACTAAACTGGAGTTTCTCCTCTGCTGTTAAACTGCTGTCACACAAGAAGAAAACAGTCATGTCATCTGACGATGAGGAGAAGGGTGATGGAGGTTGGGTAGAATCCTGTGTTCAGCCCTGTGACTTGTTCTGCATCCAGTGAAACTTAATTTAGGTGCAATTAATAATTCAGTTTCTGGACCCGTACGCATATTAATTTGATGCAGTAATACTACAGATTCTCTGAACTTAGTAGCTCACAGTTTTTTAGGAACTCTTAAATGATTCTTAATGGATTCCCTTAACCCAGAAAAACCCTTCCTGTCTTACATATTAGAGGTTAAAAACATAAAATCAGCCAACAGAAGCTATGTTAAGTTTGACTAGCAAGTTAACAACGTGCCATCATGTGCAGACACATCTGGATAAAGTTTTTGATAACTGTTTTAATAAATGGTGTTTCTGAGTTCCATATGGCTGCAGTTTAGATATTTTTACTGTATTTAATAATGCTGAATAGTCTCAGTGTTCTGCTTATGTACATAAAGGATAAGGGTTATACTGTAAATAACTAGCATATGTAAATTGTATGTAACATATACAAGTATTCTTGTAATGTTACATGTGCAGAAAAAAATGATGCAAATGAAAGATAGCTGTGCATTCCATTCAAAATACATATTTAGGCAATGCCTAATAATTAGAATAATTTCTTCAATTTTCCAAGAACTAGAACAATTAAGCAATTGACTTTCATTGGAATGTAGTGCACATATCTCCACGGCAGTTTGTTGAAGAGAATGGTAGGTATTTGTATCCAGCCAATGACTTAGTGGCATGTACAAATGATACTTTCTAATGTCAAAGTTGATTCACACAGCCTCTACTTATGCTTTGGTTTCGGTTGATTTTTGTTGTTGGTTTTTTCCCTTTCCTGGTCTACAGATAAGCTTTTTTATAGAAGCATTTTATATACTGTGTGACGATGGCGAGTCTGATGAGCCAGAGTCTCTTGACCTACGTAGAAGAAGGAAATGTGCCTGCTCTGAAAGCACTGCTTGAGAAATGCAGTGATGTAGATGAGAGAAATGAGGTAAGATGATTTTTTGGAAAGGTTAGTTTTGTGTTGCACCTCATTAGTTACAGAATGAATAACTAGTGAGATCACATTGGTTATTTAATATACAAATTTCAGTTCTTTTTTCAATTGAGTGGTTACCTTTGCACAGACTGAACACACAGTATTCTGTCAGTCTTTCAATAATACCTGTTTTCTGAGTGTTCTGGATAAAACCAGGAAGATTAAATCACTAGGATTACAGAGGAAGTTTTTATACACAGTATGGACTTCAAATGTGGATTAGATGGAATCTTGGGATAGGCAGTCAGATTGGTCAGGCATAATTTCCCAAATCACTTGTCATGTGTATTCCCAGAATGTTAACTTACATATAGGGGTCTCTTCTTAAAGAGCAAAAATTATGACTGTTCTTTCCTCTGAAGAGAGCTGTTCTCTTCTAGACAGTAGTATTTTTTTGCCTCTTGATTTTTTGAGCTGCTTTTTTAATGACCAGACCTAAATCCTATATTTTTTGATACAAAATACACTTTAGAATCTGAAAGCAAAGGTATCATACCCATAACAGCATAAACCTATATGAGACCATAATTTCTCCCTGTAAGAAAAAAATTAAAACACATGTTCTGTCATGAGAAATACTGCTGTTTATCCATGATTTCATGGGGAACATTCAGTGAAGACTATCTAGGGAATAGTTTTTTAGTTTATACGTAAAGAGCAGAAAGAACTCATCAAATATCTTTATTAAATTTACTGGCAAATTGCTGGTATATAGCTCCTAATGTGTAGATTTTGCATTATTTAGAGACTAGATAATTTGAGTTTTCTGTGTGGTACAAAGAAGAGATGTCAGGAAAAATCTTTGTGTATTAAACTTGGTCAAATTTAAGTTTTAATTTTCATCATGTGGAGCAGTTGTATCTCAGAAGTTTGCTGGCACAGAAATAGGCTGATGGAAGAGTGACAGATTGTAACCAACTTTTCAAACATCCTTGAAGACAAATAAACCAGCTTTTCTGTCTTTCACCTTCCCTGGGGCAAGGCTGTCTGTTAAAAACAGGAGTGATGTCTGTATTTGGTGTGCTGTCAGATGGAAGTTTGGTATATAAATTTAGTATTTTTTTCCCAAGAAATCTTACTGTGAATCAGTGTGCATGTTTTAATGGCCCTTGTGTTTCCTAGGCTAGATTGATTTACTTATTCATTTCTAAACAATGTGACTGAATTACTTCAGATGTAAAGAGGTAACTGGCTGTAGTAGAGATCTCTTCAGTGGGCAGGTCATTCAGAAAGAAAGATAGTAACAATGTAACTTTTCTTTCAGTAGTGATTGTTAATGTTTGTGGGGGTTTTTTTAGTCTCTTAGAGACAGGTTTTAATATCGTGAGGGTTTCTTATTGCAAGTACACTGTGTGGTTTGAAAACCAGCCCTCTTCACTGCTGCTCACTGGCAGTTAAAAACTGGAAACATCTTAATGGTCCTGTGTAATTTTTGGCCTTTTGTTGTTTGTGTGTGTGTTTCATTTGCATCACTTCCCAATACATCACTTTTCTTATCTTCTTGATTTCAGAATGGCCAGACTCCACTCATGCTGGCTGCTGAGCAAGGCAATTTAGAAATTGTCCAGGAGCTTCTTAAGAAGGGAGCTAATTGCAACTTGGAAGATGCAGTAAGTATTAGGGCTTTATGTGATGGTGCCTAACAGCACAGGAGGAGGAAATGTAAAGAGGCAGGCAATGAAAAGAAATTTAGGTTAGTGTTGAGGAGAGGGTAAGAAAAAATAACAAAGATGAAGATGGTTACATATAAGAGAAGTTTTATCTAAAATTTGTTGATTCTATATCCCCTGATTTAATTCCTCATAAAGAATAGGGGTATTTAAGATGTTTTAAGGTCTGAGTTTGTCTGCTGAATGCTGCTGCTGTTTCTTTTGGGAAATTACTACTAGTAAGTTTAATAATAGAATTGACAATAGCTGACATAAAAAGATAGAATAGAGAAATACAGCCTCAAAGATGAGGTTCAAGTGATTTTGCTTATCTCAGTGATGTTGTATGTTGAGATTTTTATTTTTTATGCTTGCTTTTGGTGTTTTTCAGTAAGTATTGAGGGACAATTTAGGTTAAAGGATTGTTTCAGGAGAAAGTGAGAACAGTGGCAGAGAAGGGTTTCAGATTTTTTGAATTATCTTCTTGCCTCTGTAGAAGAGGTTGACTCTTGGTGAAAGATGCCCAGAAAGGGTAAATAGGTCACAAGTGTTGTTAAAAAGTTTTGAAAGGTGTGTGTATTCCAGTGTAAAGTGATAAACAGGGAGAGGATGTTGCTTGTGTTTTGGTTTTGGTTTGTTTGTTTTTCCCCTTCTGCACTTAGTTTAACTGTAGCAGTGTAAACATCCAGGAAAGCTCTGGTATGAAACGTGTCTTTTTTTCCTTAAAAAAAAAGTCTCTATTTTTGGTGACATTTTTATAACATTTATTACATGTTACAGTTCCTATACTTTTTGGAAAAACAGTTACTATATAAGTTGTTGCTACATTTGTATGTTTATAGCACAGAAAACAGTAGGCAGTACCTGGAAATGATTTCAGCAGTGGATGGAAGATAAGTGTAATGCAAGAGGAACTATATGACCTGAAGTGACCATAAATCTAAGAAGCTGTGGTCCAAATTCCCTTGCATATTAGCCCTTTGAGTGTTGTCACCCACCTTATGTGGAGTCAGACCACCACCATTTTCTGTGGTCTTGGTTGCCATCTCATCCTCACCCAGCAGTGCTCAATGTCTTGACTTCATTCTCTAATACTTTGTAGGTGTTGCTTCCTCCACAATTTTTTTGGAAGTTAACTTACAGTGAGCTGAGAAGTGGAGAATGATGGATATTGGGTAGGAGAGGAGGGAACTGGAGGGGAGATTTGCAGTAGTTATTGGTCTGTATTTTCATGTGTGTAACTGGCAGGTAGTCTGACTTTATTACAGATTGTTTTATGGGATTGGGGATTTCCTATTGTGGGTTAAACACTTAAAAACCAAGATAATTGTGTTGAAATACTGAATATCACTTCAATGTGTTTTCCTTTCTCTAGGATAATTGGACAGCTCTTATTTCAGCAGCTAAAGAAGGACATGCAGCTATAGTAGCAGAGCTGCTCAATTACAATGTCAGTTTGGAGCACCGGGATTTGGTAGGTGCTGACCTAGTGTGAAAATAAAACTGTTTTCAATAAGAAGAATGCATTTTGGAATAGGAGATTTTCAGTTCTGTAAAACAAACCAAAGATCTTTTATTTTTAAATTATGTGCTGTTAAAATGGAAAGTAACATATATTTAATTAATTGATTTTACAGCTGTAAAATAGTTGCTTTAGTGTTAATAAAGGTAATGTGTTTTCCAGGGCTACTTTTTTTTCCTTTGGAAAAAAGCTAAACTGAAAAACAGGTTGATTTTTGGGTGTATTTTGTGTAGGTTTTTGGGAGGAGGAGAGCTGGCTTGCTGAGGTGGTTTTTTTTGTGGTGGTAGCTTTTTAAATAGTATTCTGGTAAAACAGTTATATTTTCCCAGAAGATACCTGTCCATATTTACTTGTTTTGTGACTATTCATATAGCAGTCCATGTTCTCAATATCTCGGAGTTTGTTTTTATTCATCTTGCCAAATTTTTTGTATGGACACTAGCCCAGTTCAACTAAAGAATTACAGAAGTTGCTTGCATGATTAGGTTAAATGCCTCTGAAGAGCTATAGACTTGTCTCCTTTGGCTGAAGAGGACTAATTTTATTCTGCTTAAGTTACAGTGTGAAAAGCCACTAGGGAGGGGTTCAAGTGCTTCCTTTGACTGAAGCTCCATGCTGTCTGAAGGCTGAGATTCTTGCCATGTCCTACTAATTTAGGTTTTTCATAAGTGTAATAAGCACATCCATATGGCCAATGGTTGGGTTTCTAGGCCTGTGTCAGCCAGGGAGGGATCTTCTCTATCTCCCCAGAAATGTTATAAAGAAACAAATAAAAAAACCTGTGCTTAAAATTACCAGAGGCATACTGTTATTTTAAAATTGATTTTGGTTACGTGACTGTCAAATGCCTTAGTGAAACCACATTGTCTCCTAGTATAAACACACCAAGGCAGTTTGAAATTAATTGCTTTTGTTACTCCTTTAATAGGACACATGATTTGCTGCTTTTTCATAAAGAAGCAAATCACTCCATAGTTACTTTGTGAAGGCTTAGCTTCCTGGTACAGAAATAAAAAATAACCATGTTAATTGATTTGAATTCTAGACTTTTGTTTTAAGATAGTGCTTTCTTTTTGGTTTGTTTATCCAGTGACTGGATTTTTATGCTCTTGAAGTCTGAACTGAGTGTTTACAGCAAATTTAGAATCATTTAGGATGTGACATTGTCCCAGGTTTTGTGTACAACAGTAAATCAGTGTTTTCATATGCGTGCTTATTGTTTGTCCTTTGTAAATAGGATTACAAGGTTGTGCAGTCAGCTTTTACTATGCTTTGGACTTGGAAAACAGCCTTAGGACAAATACAAAATATACTAAAAGTCACTCATTAGGTTTCTTAAGAGTATTTTTCAGTTTTTACATGTTTTTGAATTGTGCTTGCCAGGGAGGATGGACTGCCCTGATGTGGGCATCCTACAAAGGCCGGACTGAAGTAGCTAAACTGCTGCTTGAGAAAGGAGCAAATCCAAACATCACAGGAATGGTAGGTTTTAGTATTAACCCCCTCCACTCCTCTTAGGTGTTTAAAGTTCTGAATTGTATGTTCTTCTTCTTATCTTAATTAAACATTTTGCTTCTTTTTGCAATATAACATTAATCACTGTGTTTGATTGCTTCAGTAATCTGTAGGACAGCTACTGTTTTATTTTTTAAAAATAATTCAAGCAAATGAGTGTAGCTCTTAGTAAGAGTCAAGTTAGCAAAAGACATAATAGAAAAGATGAGTAGTGTAGCTAATGCTACTTGTACAACAACTGTAATTTTTCTGTGTCTGTAGAAGTTAGTGGAGTAACTAATAATGTGTAATGTAGAAGCAGTAGTTTATTTTCTTTCATAATAGTTACTGAATTGGCTAGATTATATAAATGTATTGTACATGTGAGAGAATATTAAAGATGTAAGATTTTGAAATGTATTTCATTTTATAAGCATTTTCTATAGAAGTATAGGCATGTTGAAACTTGAATGAACAATTTGTACTGTCAGCTCTCTGGTGCTGGAGGTAACAGTGAAGAATCAAGGAAGAACACCTAGTGACTTACCTTTTGAATGATCTGTTTCTTCTGGTTTGCATATACAGCTTCTGGACATGACTGATCTGCAGTCGTGGTTACTTAGGGGTATTGCATAGCTGTCTTTTGCCTGTATCTTACATTACAAACGTCTATACTAAGATGAGGATGTGATTTTTTTTAAACCTAGTATAAGGAGTTACAAAACAAAATTGATTCAAAGCAGTGGACATCTTCCTATATGCATCTAGACAATATACTAGGTGACAGTTTTTGAGATGTAGTTTTATTTCTGTATATTCTTTATTCTGTGGGTTTACTCTCTGTTGGAACATTATGATCAATATTGTTCATGAAAAATAATTAAGACTGATTTTACTTCATATGTGTTTGATTTTTTCATTCTAAGCAATACAGTGTTTATCCAATCATTTGGGCAGCAGGACGGGGCCACTCAGATATAGTGCATCTGTTGCTGCAGCATGGAGCTAAAGTGAACTGTTCTGACAAAGTAAGTTACACTTGTTGAATGCTTGATACATTTCTTGTAAAAGTAAGTCTTACTTAAAAAGTAACATTTGTTCAGTGGAGCATTATTTCTATAGGAAATCTTGCTGTCCAAGGTTGCATTGAAAAAATAATTTGTACAGCTATCATCTACAAAGAAAAAGTTAAAATTACTTTCAAATGCTTGTGCTAATTCCCTAAACCAGATTACAGCCTTGTAAAAACTAAAGCTATAAAGTATAGGATCAATATTAAATTGCAGGGGATACTAAACACGGAGAGCAGTATAATACAGTGTTATAAATGTGTTTGCAGTATGGAACCACCCCTCTGGTTTGGGCAGCAAGGAAGGGTCATTTGGAGTGTGTGAAATACTTACTGCAGATGGGAGCTGATGTAGATCAAGAAGGAGCTGTAAGTAACCTTTCAGGTGATGAGGTGTGGATACCTACACTGGTGTGTCCTGTTTTGTTTTATAATACAAATACTAAGAAATATATGAAATGATGAAGTGTTGATGTTGGAGTATACTACTTTCCAGCTGCTTGCAGGCTGCATGTGAGGATTGTTTAAACTACTTTTTGCCTTTGAATTGAAATATTATGTAACTAGGGAGTCATTGGCAGTTGACACACTGTTGTGTAAATTCTAATGAACATAAATGAATTTGTTACTTTTCTCTGAAGGTTAACACAATCGAAATTCATTCTGTACCCAAGCCTGGTGTATCAGTCAATTAATGCTATTTTAAATGTAAGTGTACTTTAAAACATAAAACTGAAGTAACATTTGGATGGTTAAGTAAGTAATGTCAGTGAGTGTTCTTTTGTTAAACTGCTGATATAATTTCTGTATCCACTGTACAATAAAAACCTATTGTTTTTGTTTAAAGAATTCTATGACTGCACTTATTGTAGCAGTGAAGGGTGGCTATACTGATTCAGTAAAAGAAATACTGAAGAGGAACCCAAATGTAAACTTGACAGATAAAGATGGAAATACAGCTTTGATGATTGCATCAAAGGAGGGACATACTGAAATTGTGCAGGATCTTCTTGATGCTGGGACTTATGTGAACATTCCTGATAGAGTGAGTAAATTTTCATCGTGTTTCTTGGTTTATATATACATAATACTAATGCATGTTTAAATACCAGTGTACACAAATGTATAGGTACAGATTTTTTTGGCTTTCTAGTTTTCTGCCACCTAGGGCTGGTTTTGTGTATTACTGTTTTACAAGTAGATGGTAAATGTGTGAAGGTAAAGAACAAACTAGAGAAACAGCCTTTTTTCTTTGAGGTTCTTAAATTGCTGAGTTTCCATAGGGCATGGAAATGAATGAAAGTTGTATGATTTTCATATCTGTAACGTAAGACTAATATTGACCTAACTTGCAGGTTTGGGGTGGGGGTTTTGTGTATTAATATGTATGATAGTGCTGCTAAAAGTGTAAAACAATGGATATTAGAAAAAGACAGATACTAAATGAAATATATTTTATCCTTTACACTGAAACTTTTTACTAGGAAACTTGCATGTGTTAGAGGAAGACTTCAGCTCTGGGTTAAGACACGTAAATGTGGCTGTTGAAAGGCTCATTGAGTACCTGAGCTGCCTTGTTCAGTGCAGGCATGCAGTAGGGGCAGTGATCAGAGTGTGCTTGCTAGCTACTCAGGGATTTATATGGTTGCTTGTATTGGTGCCTTGGGCTATGTGCAGCGTTTTCTTGGTAGTCAGGTTTTTCTTAAATGCCAGAGATAGACCAAGCACTCTTGAGGCTATAGGTGGTTAGATACTTAAAGTTCAGTGCCTCTGTCAAGTTCAGTGTTTAAGTTCAGTCCAGTAATATGGTTTTGGGGCTGAATTTCCAATCCCTAAATTGAATTGCTTGGGCTTGCATAGAAGAGAGGAAAACCTAATATTTGCCTCCATAATTTTAAAAGGGTTTTGGATGCATTTTCCTATATTTCAAGTGTCAGCTTAGTGCAGATGGTTAGGTACTGAGGTGCAGTGTTTTATGTGGCAGTAAATTTGATCTCGGGCATGTATCAAAGCAAGACTTTAAATATTTAAGACAATACATTGCATTCTGTCTTCCCACCTCTTCTGTCACAAAATTCTACAGCTGTCTGCATTCCTGTTCTTGTAGGAAGGAGAAGTTACAGCTTTCAGTACAGTTGGCTCTATTCCAAAAATGCATCAGGCAGTGAGTAGTCTTAGTTTCAGATGCTAGAGTAGATTTTGATAAGGAAAATTTCTTGGTTTGCAGCCAGGTGTGCAATGACTTTTATTGATGAAGGATCTGCTACTACTGAGCTTTATAAGTGAATTCCATACCCGTAATTTAGTTGTGCTTTATTTGTTTTTCCTGTTGCATCATAAAATAAGTGCTAGGGAATTTCAGTATTTCATTTTCTGAAAATCTTAACATATTCATAAGTGTATTAAAATCAGAAGCCTTAAGAAGAAAAACTTTGTTTTACATATATTCAACTCCATTTACCACAGCAAAATATTTTTCTTTTGATCAGTTTGAGATAAAATCAGCCTTTTGCTCCTTTTCTTTATAATAGCATAGTGTATGTAAACCTGATAGCAGTCCAATCTGCACCAAAAAAAGACAAATTCTTTAAAATTCTTCAAGATCTTTTCTCAGCTGTGAACCATCTAAAGGAGACAGCATTCTTGTCTGATTGGAAAGAGGTTAGTACTGTGAGTCGTTGGTCTTCCTGTGAGCATAGAGAACACTTGGATTTTTTTTGGTATTAATTTGTGCTGTTATTTTTTAGAATAATAATGGTTTAAGCTGGACCTGTTTTGGGGGTGTTTGTTTTGCAATAATGATAGAAGAATTCATCTCTTTGCAAAAAAAATAGAAAAAATGGAGTCCAGATTTTTTTCTTCTGCATACCTGTTTTTGCAGGGACGGAGCTATTTTCTGTCTCTGTTTAAAATGAGTGCAGACTTCTTAATGTAAATAGGCATAATATATATTTTGAGGCTATAGTTTATTCTTTGTTGCGTTTTTTGCTAAATAGTATTCATTTATCTTCAATATTCTTTCACAATTTTTTCTAGAGTGGAGATACAGTGCTGATTGGGGCTGTTAGAGGAGGTCATGTTGAAATTGTGAGGGCCCTGCTCCATAAATATGCTGATATAGATATCAGAGGCCAGGTAAGTACAACAATGTGAATGTTAGAGTAATTCTTAAATGGGATGTGAATTTGAATATGAGGCTTTAAAAACTTACTGATCTACTCTGCAGGAAACTCAGGTTGCCATCAGACGTTAAAAACATGTGTTGCTGTACAGTTTTTAAGATTTAAGATGTATGTAATTGTAAAGGCTTGTTGAGCAGCATTTTCTTTTTCAGTTAATTTGTATAGTGGTTGAAAAGTAAAAGGTGAAACTTGCACTCATCTGCACTCTTAAACCCTTATTATTTCAATACTTAATATTTTGAATTTAATATCAATATATTAAAATATGACACACCTTAGATTAATATCAGTACAGTTCTGTCACTATGCTTGTTGATTCTTGTCTCCTTCACACACTTTCATTCATTAAGCAGTGCTGTCAGTGCTTTCTATGTTTTCTACCTATCCTTCCCTCTTTTTTTGTCCTTTGATTAAGGTATTGTTTTTATTCATCTACTGAAAACTGTTCTCCTTAGCATGATACTTGGTTTTATTGTTACATCCGACTTTCTCTTTCTGGAGACTATTCAAATCACTCTCTGGCACATTTGTTCTGCCAAGTTTGAACACAAAACTAACTAGTCACTGAGAGCTGCAAAGGTTCAGTGCCTGCTATTGATGCAGAGCCTTTGAGAACCCAAGAAGCTTTTTTAGTATGGAGAGAAAGTCTTGTCTGAATCTCTTCCTCTAAACTGACATTGTAAGCCTGAAATTGTGTGTCTCAGCTTTCTGCTGATGTGGGTCTGAAATTCTGGACCAGTACCTGGCCGTGCAACTGATGTTGCTAGCAAGGAGTCAGCTTCCTCAGGGTGCTGCCTTGTTGGAAGCTGCCTGACTGAAGAACGAACAACACGAAACCCAAGTGACCAGAGAGGAAAGAAATCTTAGTGACCAGGCTTATTAAACTGTCAAGAAGGGCTTTAAACTCTGTTTGCTGTGAAGGCCATGAGTGGGAGGGGAAGAGCTGCATATGAAAGAGGCAAGCCAGGATGAAGGCTGCTAGGGCCACTGACATTCCTGCTTAGAAGCAGGCATGTGTTCAGAGGCTCTTCTTAGACATCTCTAGACAAGAGTGCATCAAACAAAAGTGTCCTGGTGCTGTCACTAGCCTACAAAAGGATCGCAGGCATAGAGACTTCCTTGGATAGCAGACATCACTGGGGGGGAACCAGCAACAGCAACAAGAAAAGGACATGAGCAGATTTTCAACTATCAGCCATTCCCCTTAGTTCAGTGGTGCAGTGTGTAACTCACCTGCATTCTGGTACTTTTTGCTGACTTTCACATCTGCTTTCCAGCTTGCATGGCCTGTTTTGAGGCCAACCAACCAGTTCAGTGGTTTTTTTATACTGTAAAATTGAGAACAAAATGGAAATTTTTTTTTTGAAGGCCTGCAAGTGATTAGCACTTCCATGCTCTTCATAGGAAAGAAATCTTTCTTTTTCTTTTAATAAAAAGGCCACAGAGAAACATGACATAATTGGATAAAAAAGAAAACACTGAGGAAAAAGTTGTTACATTTCATTAGAAAATGTGTGTATTTGAGTTACCTTCAAGCCTTCAAGCCATAGTTCTGGAAACTGTTTTGAGACAGGTTGAATGTGCTTGGATTGTTAAAGCTCTTTATATTTTGCACAGGTTTTAAAAATAATTTGTGTTCTCTAGCCAGATTTACATTCCCCCACCCAAGTTCCATTCATGTGCCAGTTAGATTTGTTGGTGTTTAACTTATCCCTGAGCTGTGCTAAAAGTTGCTGTATTTTGCCCTCTTTTCAATGTAGTGCTTGTACTTTGCATAGTTTTTGGAATTAATCCAACTGAATGAGAGTATTGTTAACATTTAAAACTCTTTATTTTTATTCCCCGCCCCCCCAGGATAATAAAACTGCTTTGTATTGGGCAGTTGAGAAAGGAAATGCTACAATGGTGAGAGATATTTTGCAATGCAACCCTGATACTGAAACATGTACAAAGGTAATGATTAGAATTTTAATTGAATTGTTTTGTTAAACATCTGTGCTTTTCTCAACTCCTATCTGACATTTTAAGATCATAATACCAAACTTAGGGGGTTTTTAAAATGTTGTTAACTTGCACACTAAAAAAAAAAAAAGATAATTCTTCCAAAGTACAGAATTTATTTTCAGCAATGGGAATGTCCTTTCTGTTGGTAAACATCACCCTCTACTGAAACTGAACAGCTGGGAAAGTATGGATACTTTACCTCAGCATCACTGATGTGCTACTGGAAACTGAGGAAGGAGATTTCTGATATTATTAAGTATGAAAGTTTTGTGCAGGAATAAAAAAAATATACAGGAAGTAGTATGTCCAGCAGTGAGTTACCTCTTGCATGAGTCTATTTTCAAATCTCTTGTATTATATTTGAATCTTGTTTTTCTGTTTTTGGCACTGTTATTAACAGAAATATATTCTGTTCTGTGATGCTAATCAATCTAGAATACAGAGTCTGTGATATTTTTCAGTAACATGCTGAAGTATTGTTGCTTGCACAGTAATATTAAATATAAAAATTCTCTTAAAAGTTTGGGGTTTAGTTTGCTACACTATCACTATTTTTTGATTCTTTTTGAGTATACAGAAAAGATCTTATTATTAGGCATACTTATCCCTTTCAGGATGGAGAAACACCACTTATCAAGGCAACCAAGATGAGAAATATTGAAATAGTAGAGCTTCTTCTGGATAAAGGAGCTAAGGTCTCTGCTGTAGACAAGGTAAAGAATATTTATTTGTTGAATTCAGTATATCTAATCATTTTAGTTTTGCAGCAGAATTTTTCAGTGAGCTGTCAAGGCTGCTACAGAAAGAGAGCTTCTATGTGCTTAGTAATGAAATAGATTTGAATATTTAAATATAAATTAATCGCCATGATTAATGTATCGAATTTTTGTTTCTATTAGGATGCTTTTAGTACTATGAAAAGAGAAAATTCCAGGTCAGAAATAAAAATTTCACAGATAAAATAGTAATTTTTAATACACTTGGAGAAGAGCATAGAAAATGGTTGTTATTTGTCGCTGATGCTTGGTTTTGATAAATAGACATTAACTAAGCCATGGCAAGGATGAATACAATGGTTTGTTGCTGTCATCTCGTGCATTACCTGCTTTGACTGTAAGTCTTCTAAATATAGGAATTTTTTGCTTCCTTAGTTTTGTATTTAATGCTTGTTCCAAACAGGTCTCTGAGTTTGCTAGTAGCCACTTGTTTCTAAATAAGACTACAGTTTTCATGAACCTTAAGATATTATTATAAACATTTAAGAAAGAAGATAGTGCCTTAGGATTGAGTGTTATAAGAACTAGCTTTTCACGTGTCTTTTCTGAAACTTTTGTAATGCTTTTTCAAGGGGGAAAAAATGGTTGCTGTAAGGCATTAATGCTGTTGAGAATACCTTAAGATGTGTTGCAAGTAAATAGTGCTTCCAAAACAAGGTGGAATGTATGGATTATTCATAATCTGAGGAATTCCTTACTTGCAGAAAGGGGATACTCCACTTCACATTGCCATTCGTGGAAGGAGCCGTAAACTTGCTGAATTACTCTTGAGAAATCCAAAAGATGGTAGATTGCTTTACAGACCCAACAAAGCAGGAGAAACACCTTATAATATTGACTGTAGCCACCAGAAAAGTATTTTAACACAGATATTTGGAGCCAGTAAGTATAAGTATTTAATTTTACATTTTTTTAAATCATTTGTGTATTAAGAATCCAGTTTATCCAATTCTGTATTGAAAAGTTGCAACTGTTTTGGCTTTTAATGTTGCAACTAATGGGAGCGACTTACAAAAGAACCCAGCTGACAAAAAAAGCCACCTTTCTAAAAGCCTAACTAGCAAAGGTCAAATATACCTTTGGCTTTTGACATGGGATACTGTACAACTTAGAATCATAAAATTGAATCATGGAATTGTCAGAGTTGGAAGGGACCTTAAAGATCATCTAGTTCTAACAGCCCTGCCTGGCAGGGACACCAGATCCACTAGATCAGGTTGCCCAGAGCCCCATCAAGCCTTGTCTTAAAAGCTTCCAGGGATGAGGCTTCCACAACCTCTCTGGACAACTTGTTCCACTGTCTCACCACCCTAACAGTGAAGAACTTCCTCCTAATGTCTAATCTAAATCTACCCTCCTCTAGCTTGCATCCATTTCTGCTGGTAAGCAGACTTCTGTTTATCATTTTAGTTTTACTTAGGTCATGTGTAGGAATTAGTTTATTTGATTTGCTGTAGTTTGAGATTTGTTTGAGATTTTCATGGCAAGCTCTAATGGTTTTGAAAATTATATAACATTTCTATGAATGATTTAAAATTCCTTTGAACAAGAATGCACCAGTAATGACAGCTATTCTATGGGAGGAGTGTATGTATACAAGTACAGGCAAACTTGTCATGATCTTATGTGTGAAAATTGTCGTAGTGAAGACAATTCTTAAAACAAATTTCTGTAACATCATAATTGTATTACAGGACACTTGTCTCCCACGGAATCTGATGGTGACATGCTGGGTTATGATCTCTACAGCAGTGCTTTGGCTGATATTCTGAGTGAACCAACCATGCAACCACCTATATGTGTAGGCTTATATGCACAGTGGGGGAGCGGAAAATCTTTCCTGCTCAAGAAACTGGAAGGTAAAAGTTGGTTTAGCCTTTTCTGTAGGTTCACATCTATGACAAACATCACATGGGAGTTATTTGTTTAGTGACAGTCATTGGTTTGTGTAATGTTATATTCAGAGTCTGTTTCTGTAATGAAAGGATTTCAATTGTAGTGTGGTCAGTAGTTCATCCCTAGGCTGCATTGTTCATTTCTACAGTGTTAGGGCACCCTTTAAACATTTCTGTCAATTATCCTGAGGGTTTCCTGCAGCAGTGAATCTACCTTTTAGGTATTGCTGAAAGTATGGCTGCTGAAATACGCTTTGCTGGAGGTGTTTCTGTGTCAGCTCAGGTTCAGAGCTCTTATGCTGCAGTATTTTTTATAGTGCCTTATATGTGTCATATATATATATATAAATATATATATAAATAAAAGTTTGAGAACAAATTCCAGGCTATTAATATTTTTTCTCTGTTGTGTGTTTTCTCTGCATCTGGTTTTCTTCCCCTTTCCTGTTATTTACTTTGAACTTTTTGAACTCTCTGAAATGACAGAAGGTGGCAAATCCAGTATATGAAGAGAGTCAGTATTTTTCATGCTGGAAATAGACATCTTATTTACAGTTTTAGCTTTTTCTAACAAAGGATGTTTTCCTGAGGTGCTTTGTTATAGTTCAGAATACTTTAACCAGTCTTGGTGTTTCTTACTTTCTTTGATTTCTGTTTTTAAAAGCTATATTGATCAAAATGGTGACTTTCCATTCATTTTGTTCACCTCATGCTCGTATAGTAAACTAAATGAAGCATGCATTTTTGATTGTGATGTTTATTAATGATGAACTCTTATGTTTTCAAAATGCTTTTTCAGTATTTTCTTCCTGTTCCTTGTTCATCATTTTTTTTCCTGAATTATGTATTTAATGTTTCTTATTCAATAGATCCTTAAAAGGTTTCTTCAGGAATTCCTGTTCTAGTAAATATGAACAAACAGTAAATATCAATAAACAGAAATAAATACTGAAGCCTTTGCATTGTACTGTTATATCTGACTATTTGGTGAATGCAGTCGAAATTTCAGTGGTGGAAGTATTGGGATTTTTGACAGATATGGTGGATTTTATTTTTGTTGGTGTCATGAAATATGATGTAAATTCTTGAAGGAGAACAGGAAATGGCATGGCTTTTAATATGTTTTTAAAAGTAGAAAATCTGCAGCAAACAGTGCAAGTACTGTGTATTTGAGTGATTTCATTCATTTTATGGATAAAAGCTTACAGGTTTGCACTAATGTTTGAAGAAGAATTAAAGCATCATTGGGGTTGGGTTTTTTTGATCAATAATAGGGAAAAGTTACACAGTCTAGTGAAAATGTTTTTATTTTCAAAGGTGATCATTATAATATTTTTGCTTCTCTCCTGCAGTGATTTAACATGTTAACTTGTCTGTCTTTTTGGTTTAGATGAAATGAAGACATTTGCAGGCCAGCAGATTGAACCTCTGTTTCAGTTCTCCTGGCTTGTTGTATTCCTCACGCTTCTGCTGTGCGGAGGGTTGGGGTTATTACTTGCTTTCACAGTGGATGCAAAGCTTGGAATAGCAGTGTCACTCAGCTTGTTGGCAGTTCTCTACATTTTCTTTAGTAAGTCCTCTTTGATATGAAGTTTGTGAAGTTTTTTGTGTATTTTGGAGTTCAGTATTGTTTTGTAGACTTACTTGTGATTCAGAAATTACACAGTGTTTCTGTAGAATATAGGACCCCTTCACACCCTTTCCTTATCTTTTGCATGTAATTTGTGAGAGAGCATTCTTGAAAACAAAGAAGAGTTTTGTATATTAAGTTAATTATGTTACCTTACTGTCCTGGTTTGGGTTGGAACAGAACTAATTCTGTTCAGTGATTTTACTTTTTAGTTAAAACTCCTCTGAGAAACTGCACTTTCTGAAACTAGCAGCATGTTTTCATAGACACTGCCAGCTTCTGGCAGTGACAAGGCCTAATGTTTAGATTTACTGCCGGGGATCTGACTTTTAGCCATAACTGTTAATATTTTGTTCAGCTCTTTATGTAACTCCATGCCTTACCTGCTCAAACTTTATGATTCTTTCAGTTATGAACATTAACTAAAATATAGCCATAACATATTTTTAATATTTTAGCTGTAATATACTTTGGTGGCCGAAGAGAAGGTGAGAGCTGGAACTGGGCCTGGGTGTTAAGTGTAAGATTGGCAAGACATATTGGATATTTAGAATTGCTTCTCAAACTCATGTTTGTGAACCCACCAGAATTACCAGAGCAAACCACCAAAGCTTTACCTGTCAGGTTAGTTTTTCCATTTATTTACTCTCGAATTAATAACCTGTGTTCACTCTGATACTTTTTAAACTGTGCATGTTAATATGCATTTTCATCTTCCTATGAAAAGCTCTTGAGATTTCTTTTTTAAAAACAGTAGCCCTACAAGATCATACAGTTAAAGTTTTCAGTGTGAAGAATATAGTAGTGTTTTCAAGAAAAACTCCCTGCCAAAGTTAGTCTGCTGTGAGGTATTAGGTTTAGACTATCGTACTAATAAAAATTTGTAACAAACAAAACAGGAACTTAGTTTTCTGCTGTAGCTTACTGTGTATTGCATTTAATGCTTCTTTCACTGATTACTTCTGTTAAGATATTTTCTTTTCTTTTCCTTTTCCCTTCTTCTTCTGTAACTAGAGCATCAGACTGCTCAGAGCTTCTAGTCCACCTGCAAGCAAGAAAATTTATGCCATATGTTTTACAATTTTGTTTACTTCTGTTGTTCAGAGACTCGTATGTTAGCCTTGCAATGCTTTTATGTGATCTTGTTCTTCTGTGGGTTTTTTTTGTTAATCTTTCATAAATATTTCAAAAAAACTCTCAGACTGTAATTTAAAAAAAATACTTACCAATATTATGTTTTGGCATCATAAAGATACTTTTGTGCTTTTATTGCTGTCTGAGGTGCCGTTAGCGATACGATCATTTTATCTTTTTAAGAAATCGAGTTTTAGAATACAAAGTAGGGCAAAGAAGACATTGATAACAGGAGAAGAATGCCCTCTGGCACGTGGTCTAATTTTGAGGGTTATCCTATGCAGAGACAGGAGTTGGACTGGATCCTTGTGGGTCCCTTCCAACTCAGGCGATTCTGTGATTCAGTTCCATGTAGAGTATAAAATAAATTTAGGTATTTTACATTTTGTGCCCCTTGAAAAAACTTTTAGCTGCAGAGATGCAGGAATATTTTCATTTGGGATGCCAGAAAATATTTAAAGCTTTCTAAAATATACAACATAAATGTTTTTTTTCCTCTTTCAGGTTTTTGTTTACGGACTACAATAGACTGTCCAGTGTAGGTGGAGAAACTTCATTGGCTGAGATGATTGCTACCCTCTCTGATGCATGTGAAAGGGAATTTGGTTTCTTAGCAACAAGACTATTTCGAGTTTTCAAGACAGAAGATACACAAGGTTTTTATTACCTGAATGACATTTCTGATTATTCCATTTCAGTGCACCAATATCAGTGGTTTTGTCTTCCACGTTATAAACTCAGAATTTATTTTCAGAAACTGTTGTAGCAATGCAGAAATTCATGCAAAAGGGATAACTTTGTGTTGTTTTGGAGAGAAAAATGCCCTGTCTTCTCTTCTTGTCTTGATTTTATTAATACCATAAAGCATTATCTTCTGTGAAGTATAGTTTTCAGAAGCATCCATGGAAGTGTATATTTTACATTGTATTAAATGCAGCATGGTATTTTTCCATAGCAATTAAGTTACTGTGTCAGACTCAGAGGAATGGAAAAGTATATTTTTGTGTATTGCTAAGAGAAGTTTCTATTTAGTTTATTAGGTTTTAATTCAGAGCTTTCATGAGTGACCACTTCTTATTCTTGGAAATAATAAATGTGTAGATCATGTTGGACTAAAGCCATAAATGGCTGTGATCAGTGTTCATAGTGTTTTGTGAGAAGTATGCAAGTTAATAGATTTTGTACTCAGCTGTAATTAGATTTTACATTTATTTTAACAGCAAATACTTGTTTCCTAGGTAAAAAGAAATGGAAGAAAACTTGCTGTCTCCCATCCTTTGTGATCTTCCTGTTCATATTGTCTTGTGTTGTTTCTGCAATTGCCCTGCTGGCGATTTTTAATGTGGAGCCAGCCAACATGACAGTGAATGTCATTCTTATCTCAGTTACCTGTGTTGTTGGGTTGGCCTTTATCTTGAATTGTCGCACGTGGTGGCAAGTGATGGATTCAGTTTTGAATTCTCAAAGAAAACGTCTTCATAATGCTGCATCCAAGCTTCACAAGTTGAAAAGTGAGGGGTTCATGAAGGTAAGCATTTACATGAACTGGCCATTAAAATAATTGAAACAAACCCCCAAACCTGTAGCCTTCTTAAGGTGAGGTGACATTTACATAGTCAGGCCTAGTCTCACAACATTAGAATGAGCCTTGATGAGGTTTTGTTGGGGGGAATACTTCTGTTCCACTGGTAATTACACTGAGTGTGTGAGATCTGGCTGCTCAACCAGTAATGTTCAATTTGGATGAAGTTTTCAGTTTCTAAATTTATTACTGCTAGGAGGAAGTTATTAGGAAAACAATTGTTCTGACTTATGAGTATTTAGTAAAAACTTTCTTTAGGCCCAAGATTAGAAAGAGTAACTTAAAGTATTCTAAAGGCAGAAAACCCAGCCTAACTTTGACTCTCTGAAAGATCTTTTTACTAAGAAAGGAACGATAGCACTGAAAGAACATTTCAGAACAGTTCACATATTTAATTAAAAGTGATGGAAAATTGTGTTGTTTTCTGGGTCATATCTCAACTGATGAAAAATGCCCCCATCAGCCTATCAGGAAATACCCTGTATGCTCCTACTTTAAATTAACCTTTAACATCA
Source organism: Galbula dea (assembly GCA_013399015.1). Classification (NCBI taxonomy): domain Eukaryota; kingdom Metazoa; phylum Chordata; class Aves; order Piciformes; family Galbulidae; genus Galbula; species Galbula dea. Next base: position 463,659 of record VWZX01006105.1, on the reverse strand, counting down.
TGATGGTTACCTCTGTAGATTACAGCTGATGACAGTATAACAATATATTGTGCAAGTATTTTTATTGCACAGAAGATCTTATCTGTCTCTTGCTCCTGTGTTTCCTGACGGTTGTTTTTTTTAGAGTGGTAGTTATCTGGCATAACATCAACCATTTAGGAGTTAGATATTCACCCTTTTCAGTCAAAGGAGATAAGTGGGTGTTTCTGGAGAGTTACTCATATGACTTATGTCATCTTCTCTTGCACATTCAAGATGAATCCAGTAGTGAATAGATAGATTTTCATGTCTGCTTTTTATTTGCTGAAATTAGGGCAGGTTAATTCCACCTTTGCTTTTATATTAAGGATGGTTGTTAAACCTGTAGATTAATGTTGAAAAACTTTAAAAATCTTCAGATTGCATCTACTGGATAGGAATGACTGACCATTAGAGTAATAGCATGAAAACTTCCTTGGCCAAAAGGCAGATAAAAAATTTTCTGAGTACATTTTATGCAAAGCAATTTTTGAGGATTAGCTGAAGCTACAAATACTCTTTTGTTCACTCTTGAATACTGATTTACAGTGCATAAATACTACTTTTCTTTTAATTAACTTTGTAATGGAATTGAAAGAAAGATTTGTTACACTGAAGTGGAATAAGCAATTCTACTGTACATTTTTGTGTAAATAGGAAAGTAAAATTTTGGCAAGGACGTTTTAGGACTTTCTTTGTGGATATTTGTACTTACCTTTGTAATCTTGGGACAAGTAGTAATCTGCAAAAGGAAGTATATACATTTTTGTGAATTTATAAGAGATGTTTTTTCCTTTTCTACTTTTCATTATAATAGGTTTTGAAATGTGAAGTGGAACTGATGGCCAGAATGGCAAAAACCATTGACAGCTTCACTCAGAACCAGACAAGGCTTGTTGTAATTATTGATGGTTTGGATGCTTGTGAGCAGGACAAAGTTTTACAGATGCTTGATACTGTGAGTTGGATCATTTCATAAAGATGATCGCTGGAACATCTAGATGATCTTTTTTATAGATGAGCTCAGTTACATACAGTCATTATGTATTTTCTGTAGAAAGAGGGCATGTATACAGAGTGTATGTGTTGTAGTCTTTTAATGTTTGTGTACATGATGACATTGGCATAACTGTAATACTAAGAGCAATGGGTTTTAAAAGTTGAAAATTAAATCCCAGTAGGACTGTTAATACTTGTTAATGTTTAATACGTGTGAAATGTTAATACTTGTGAAAAGTTTTGAAACAATCAGATGTAAATTACTGAAAATTAATATCCTGTGGAAACAAACTTATAATGTTTGGAGAGGTATTTGTACTTACTTTTGAAGTACTTCAGATTAGCAGACTTAAATGCTAAATATCTGGGGGGGCTAGGACATTACTGCATGATGCCTTCTTGGTGGTGACTTCCACTGTAACTACTACTGCTTTATGAAGTAAGCTTACTTCTAATTGTGGATAAGTTTCTGATATTAGATAGCTCATAGGCTGACATCTCTGGACATCTCTTGTCCTCTCAAATTTATAACTTGAACAGAATAAATATAAAGTGTTGAGTCGGATGTTCACGTAACCCACAGGGATTATTAATTATTTTTAACCAAGTGTGCTGTCTACTGTTTTACAGGTGCGAGTCTTGTTTTCAAAAGGCCCATTTATTGCTATTTTTGCAAGTGACCCACACATTATCATAAAGGCTATTAACCAGAATCTCAACAGCGTTCTACGTGATTCAAACATCAATGGCCATGATTACATGCGCAACATAGTCCACTTGCCTGTGTTTCTGAATAGCCGTGGGCTTAGTAATGCAAAAAAGCTGATGGCAGCTTCAACCACCAATGGGGATATTCCTTACACAGATAGTGCAGGTAAGGTTATGCAGGAGGATGATAAAGTTACAAAACCAATGTTCAGAAAATATGGGTTTTGGAATAAACTAAGTAATTGGCAGATCATTAATGTTATTTTATGGATCAGTCAAATGTATATGAATAGAGAAGATGCCTGCCTTTTGTCTCCCTTTCCATAGGACTGCATGAAGAAGTTGACAGGAGGGTTTCTCAGAACAGTCTTGGAGACATGACCAAGCTTGGTAGCAAAACTGCTCTCAATAGGCGGGTGAGAAAGATTTTTAGCCTAAATGGAGATACTGGTAATACCTTTGTTCTTTTCTGTTCTTTGCTTTTTTCTTTCACGTTTTTAATGTCAACTTGGAAGACCTACCCAACCATTCTTAAGAAATTAATATAAGTGATCCATGTAAGAAAAGTATACTCTTAAATCAGTAGACTTAATACTCCATCAAAGAGGGAAAGCTTGCTTGCTCACTGAAGTGTTCTTTTCCACATACTTGAATTCGTGTCTCTGTGAATGCTGAGATGACAGAGCATACTGGTAATAGCTGTTATCTATTGATGTATGGATAGCTTGGATTTTTGTGTTGAAACCCACTATGACTTGATCATGGGATGTTGCAACAAGGGACAGTAGTTGAGCAAATCAAGGGATTTAGAATGCTATAGTACTAGACTTCTAGTGCAGCAGGTCCATCACACTGTCTTTCCTACTTTCTGTTCTGTTTTCCCATCTATGATGTAGTGAAAATCAACGCAGAATCTGAGAATTCTGAGGTTTCTGAGCTGCTATAGGTAGAGACTTGGGGAGTTCTAGCAGAGGAACCTCATGTTCATTTTAATTTTAAAATATAATTAGCAAATGGATGGCATTAACTACTTTTAGAGGCAGTAGGAAATGGTGATGTTAATGCTGAAATTAGTAGCCTTTTTTACAAAATATCTCACTGTGTCCCTCTATTTTGCCCTCACAGAATTGGCATGCAAGTAGAATGTGTGACTCTTACCAGTTCTTAGTTTATATGGAAATCATGTTCAGCTCTTACACAGCTAAATCAGAATTAAATTCTGGTAGATATTTTTGTTATTTCATGTCAGCCTCACAGACAAATACTCACAGAAGTTCAAACTTTATAATAAGTAAAACTGAAGTATTTCAAATACATAAAAGTTTTTGATAATAACCAGTAGTTCTTGCTTTTTTGTATCGTTATCAGGATACTTACCGAAGACGCCAGATGCAACGTACCATTACCCGCCAGATGTCCTTCGACTTGACCAAGCTGTTGGTTACAGAGGATTGGTTCAGTGATATCAGTCCTCAGACCATGAGAAGACTGTTGAATATTGTTTCTGTGACAGGTGAATGTGGCATGCTTGTGTATAGCAAACGGTATTGTGTTTTGGTGGCGCTTAGTGACAGGGTTTGGTGGTGACTTGGTAGTGCTTACCTAACAGTTGTATGTTGTGATCTTAAAGGTCTATTTCCAACCAAAACAAATCTATGATTCTGTTATTCTATTAATATGTAGTTTTCCCCATGTTTGCACTTTTTTACTGATCATTTGTATGTGACAACATGTTGACTTAAAAGTCTGAGCTAATCTTTTAAATAAATGTGCAGTCTCTTAGCAATGTCTTTACAGTTTGTAGCATGAAATGTCTAGTGTTGGCAAATTGTGGTGCAGATGTGAAAGTGTAACAATCACAAACTGTTAGTTGTAAAATCAGACAAAAACCCTGCAAGAACCCTTTCTGTCTACTGTAATCTGTGGTTATATATGATGGTTACATGAACAGCTTCATGAGCAGAGCCTTTAGGCTATAGGTTATACATCATCAGCAATATTAGTAATGCAATTCTAGAAAGCTTGCTGAAACTTGAAAGTAATAAACAGTAGCATGAACTTTTTATGTTCTTTATATTTAACTTTGTAATTGATACATTGCCTTATTAATTTAAGTCTTATTTATAGGTTTGAATTATACTTCATTGACTGTTGGAAATGGAAGTTTATGCTTAATTTGTTTTGACCATATTGCATATCCTAATGCACAGAATATTCACAGTATTAGCATGATTTTTGTGTTTTGATTGAGAAATTGTCTATTGAGTTTTGTTCAAGTAGCTTAAGGCTCAGCCTGGAGAAGACTCCAGGGAGACTTTGTAGTAGCCTTCCAGTACCTATAGGGGGTCTACAAGAAAGCTAGGCAGGAAGTTTTTACAAGGGTATGTAGTGATACAACAAGGGGTAATGGCTTTGAACTGAAAGAGGGTAGATTTAGATTAGGTGTTTGGAAGAACTTCTTCACTATGAGGGTAGTGAGGCACTGGAATAGGTTGCCCAGAGATGTTGTAGATGCATCCCAGAAAATGTTCAAGACAGGTTGAATGGGGCTTTGAGCTACCTGGTCTAGTGGAAGGTGTCGCTGCCCATGGCAGGAAGGTTGGAACTTGTTGATCTTTAAGGCCCCTACCAACCCAAACCCGCCTATGATTTTATGAACAGGGTGATAATAATTGGTGTTTAACCTGGAGCTGATGTTGACAGTTTGGGAGAGTCTCGTATTCTGACCATTATTTGCAAGAATTCTTATTAGGCTGTCAAATGATATTCTTAGGTGTGACTTGAGATGATTTTGGACTTACTGAGCTAAAAATGTAGTATCAGAAAGTTCAGAGATCAGGTTAAAGGACTTACATAGCTGTTACTTTGAGGAGGGAGGAAGAGATCTTTCAAAAGGGAAAAATAATACTCCTGTTTTTTCTTTCCTTCTCTGTGCTATTAGGTCGTTTATTGAGAGCTAATCAGATCACATTCAATTGGGATAGGCTGGCTAGCTGGATCAATCTCACAGAGCAGTGGCCATATAGAACATCATGGCTCATACTGCATCTTGAAGAGACTGAAGGTGTTCCAGATCATCTGACTTTAAAAACCATCTATGAGAGGTAGGTGTTACTCTAGTAGTGGTATGCACTTTCAGTGATTAAAATAATGATCATTATTAATGATTATTAGAGTAACATGTTAACTTTTGGAAACTTTTTAATGGTTTTCATTGCTAGTGAATGTACAATGTACAAATGTATTAACCATGTACCATGTATTAAAACAAAAAAAAATTATATTGGAATTCTTTCACAGATAGGTAGCTGTGTTTCTGTCTCTTGATACAACTTTCATCTCTACCTTGGTCAAGCTAGAAGTTGGGGTTTTTTCCCTAGATAGAAATCTGAACTAAGCTCTGCTTAGAATGTAAATGCTAATGGAAAATGCTTTGAAATTATAGTTACATTTCCAACTTTTAAAGTACTGTGTTAAAAACTTTGTGAATCACTAGGATTCTGTTGCAGTGAGAACTCTGAGGCCTTCCTCTCAGCTTCTGACTGCAGGGCAGAGGGTTAACACAGTGGATTGATCTGTACCTTCAGCTGAAGAGTTAAGTAGGTAATTTGTGTGTGCACTGAAGGTACAAAAAGTGGTAATAAAAACCTATATTGTTTTACTGCTGTATCTGTGGAGGCAGATTATAACCAGCTCTCTGCAGTCAGTATTGCTGGTACGATGGGAAGTGTGTTTCGGTGCCAGCTGAAGGTGGTATCAGTGTGTGGTGGTGCTGTGACAGCAGGTGGCACCAGCAGAATGACTGTGGTTGTCCAGTGCAGCACTGACAGCTTGTCTTTGCTGGTTTGTTTTGGCATATTCTGTATTCCTATTTAACATGAGCAAACTTTTTCACAAGAAGGCTTCATTTTTCAGTATTTCAAACAACAAGCAATAGTTGGACAACATACAAAAAGTATAGTAAAACAGAAGGAATCAAGTAGTTGATCATCAAAAAGTTAAAGAATAAAAATAGTCTGCAGTTAATTCCCCTGTATGTATGCTTTATGATAAGTGATTTATATGATCATATGCTATTTTGCCTCCATAAGATTACTGTCATGTAATGCCCAGAATTTAATCTTGCAAACTGTATAGACAGGCTGTGTAGTAAGGGAGGGGAAGCATTTTCTGTTACATCTCAGTTCTATATGGTGTACTTGAAAAGAATGCAATAGGAAAACTGAATTTAGACAACTGAATGCTGCTTTAGGATTATTTGCCAGTTTGTGGGCTAGTCACCTCTGTTACACATTTCACTTAGTATTTGTGTGAAGAGGTAGTATACAGCTTATAGTTCTGTGGGCTGATAATGAAGTACTCAGTGTTCAGAGCTGTATTTGAAGCTCATTGGAGCTCTGTGAGGAGGAATGGACTGTGTAGGTGGACTACTGAAAAAAGCTAGAGTATTTCAATTTGGTTACTAAAGAAATACACCTATATCTCTCTGCTTCAACTTGTTATTAAGAAAGAGGCTAACTAATATATTCTTATTGTGAAGGATTATTAGAGAGATTAGATTTGCAAGTGCTTTTCTATAAATCCTATGATGGGTCAGGAGTAGTGTATCTTTAGTGTATCATACTGTACAGAAAAGGGAAAACCTATTAAATCTTACATTGGCAAAATTTTCCCAGAGTCTTAAACAAAAAATGAGGTTTCAGTTTGACACAGGCACACCTGTTCACACTCTGAGGACAATCTTTACGGATTGGAGTTCCTTAGAGTTCTCTGTTAGTAACAGATAGACTATGGTGTAATTCTTCCCCAGAGGGGTATAAGCCTGTGCTTTTTAATTGTGTCAGATTTGGAAAATTAAAACATGCAGAGTCTGCATCATGGGCTTTGCTCCAGACTCTGGAGAAAAATGTCTTTACTCTTTTTACTTCCTTCAGCTGACTTGCTATATCCTCTCACTTCCATCCTCTCTCTTTGCTGGTCTGAATTTTTGCTTGATTTAGTTTTCTAGTTGGTATACTTATTAGTACCAGTATTTACTCCTTTGTGTATATGTTTTGCATTTTCATGTCATCTCTCATTGTATGAATTTTTGTGTAGCCTCTCTCCTTGCCAGGTTTAACTCCTAATTCAAATTTCCTATTTATTGCCTTCTCCTTCCTCTTTTGTGTTTAGATTGTTGGGTCCTGCTCACTATTATCATTACCCACCTGTCCACCCCGGTCTGCTTTAATTACTTTTGCCATTTTATTTGTAATTGTGACATTCAGTTAATACTCCTCTACACTTATGTTGTGCCATGTTCTCTTCCTGTTGCTGTGAAGAGTCTTTATAATGTCAGTATGGTTTGCAGAAGTTGCAAAAAGCCAATTTTTAAAGCCCTAAAGTGGAATAAAATGTGAGCTTTCTGTAATTGAAGTTGTAAGAGAATTAAGTTGTCGGGTTAAAGCAAGTTTCTGTTGAATATTTGCAATTGATACTTCTCAGACTTGTGAGTTAGCATCCTTTGGGAATATACCCTCTTGTGAAGACTAGATGAAACATCCCTGATACCAGAATGAATATTAGTTCCAGATTTAAATAAATTATATACTTGAAAAATCACCCTGGCTTTTGTAGAGAGAAGACACGTTTCAAGAAACTGAATTCTCAGCAGAGTCAATGAACATGTGAAGAAGGCAGTGTAATGTTCTAAAACTTTAGAAATTTTAAGCAAGATCTTGATCTAAGAACATTTAAATGTATTAAAATTTAAGGTGATAGCAGGCAAGATTGCTTCAGGAAAACAAAAGAAGGAAGTCAAAGATAGCAATAAGTATCTTGTGAGAAACTTCCAGGTAAAGTTTCCAGAGATAATTCTTGCACTCTTTGACATACTAAATGGTTTGGCAGAGAGAGGAGATGCAGTGTGAGGGTATAACCAGGACAGCTGTTTCACAGAGGGTTGTGGAATTAGCTATGAATAAATTGCAGATCAAAGTCATTGTGGATATATCACAGCATACTGGAAAAAGTAATCTCCATAATCCTGCTAATGTAGTAAAGGGTGGTAAATGTGCATTGAGGAAAGAAATTCACAAATCATTGCTGATTTCTCTGAAAAAAATACGTTCAGTGCTCAGCAACAGTCAAAAAATGAAACAGTGTCTGTAGGAGTCATTTGCAAAGCAGTGGAAAGAAGCAAGATCTTGTATTATACAAATCTGTTGTGTATCTAAATTCAAAACACTGAAATTCCAGTCATAACATTTCAAAATGATTGTGCCCAAGTAGAAGAGATACTAATGGGGATGTGGAGAGCCCTAGTCTCACTTCAGATTTTGCTGTGAATATCATTATCCATGGGATGAGGAATCCCAACTTTGCTTGAATACTTTCTCCTCTCTTTTCTTGAATTCCCAAGTCTTCCTCAATCTAAGATATTTGAGTAATTTATTTCTTTTCCCTCAACGCCTTAGGTTTTCTTTTCAGTTTGGAGGCTCTGAAATTTAGTCATCTTACTTTGTTTCTTGGTACTTTCTGCTGCTTAAGGCTGTAGATGTCAGTGATTTGATATCACCACCTTGTTGAGTAAAAATCATGCTACTAAAGCTGATTGTATGGGAGGGAATGTCTTCTCAGTCCCTTTCTTCCTGAGTGAGGATATCATCTGCGAGACCTTTTTTATCTGTTTATATCCTTTTTATCACGGCAGAAATCAAAGTCTGTCAAAGTACTTTGTATGTTGGAAGATGTTCCTAGAAGTCACCAAAGTAATTTTATAACTCTCTTGCCTGTACACCTTTGTCCTTCTAAAATTTGAAGCTACTAGGGACAGTTCTTCCATCTGTGGCAGTTGTAGATATGACAGATTTACTAGCCTGTCCCTTCTTAAAGTGTAGTAGCTGGACTCTTCTCTGTTGATAAAATCTGTTTCATGTGTTAAGGTTTAGACAGTTGACAGCCAAACTTCAGGCATGTATATATTCTTTTGAGTTCAAGAATGCAGTTCAGAAAATGACTGATTAAACTTGTAAACACTTGAAAAACTCTGGATGTCTAAATCTTTTACCCTTGAAGTTCCTGCAACATCTACGGTTCTGCTAATGTGAGTGTCCAGAACTGCTAGTGCAAGACCCAAGTTGAGTCTCATGGTGCTTACCTTTCATCTAGACCCTATTCAGGATCTTTGAAAGTCAATAGTTGAAGTTCTTTGGGGGGGGAAGAGGCAAAAGCCTGGACAAATAACTGTGGTTTGAACATGTTTGCAGCAGGGGGAAGAGTTCACACAAAACACAGCAGCAAAGGCTACTTTAATTTGAAGATAGATGTGTCTAAGGTAGTTATACCAAGTGCTGGGGCAGACCGTAAGACAAGATGCAGGAATATTCTGGTCCTGGTGAGTGTGATGAGTTGCCCAGGCAGGCCAACTGGGGGGGGACAACTAAAGGATCTAAGCCAGCGATAGCGTATTTATAACTTTTGATTTAATGCTTTTGCAAGTCTTACACCATTGAAGGAATAAATTTTGGAAGATACCTGCTCTGTCTGATTTATCAGTAATGGCAAGTGTCAAGTGTTTCTTGAGTTGTAGATGATGTCTTTCCAGTTTCAGCACTGGTATCTGATTTTTCTTGGTTTTCTCCCAGTCTTTTTACTGATGTCATCCCTTTTTGGAAGCAACCACAGAAATGGTTATCTGGTAACCAGAAGAATACTTAGTTTGGGGTTACTAGACAACTCATCCTCTGTTTCTATTTTGTCAGTTTTTCCTCAGACTAAACTGGTAAAAACTAACTTAGTTCTGAGTGAAACAGCAGTTGGTTAGTGTAGGTTTAGAGTTACATAGCATGGTTTCATTGGTGCTGTGTTTTACTGCTGAGTTCAGATCTTTTACGTGATACACCTATGGGAATTAAAGTAGGAAATCGCTTAGGCAGGTTAAAACATTCTGCTGTTTCACATACATTTGAATATTTCTACTTCATTGTTTACTACTTCAGTTTAAGAAAGTGTATTTACAGCATACTAAAAATACCACCAAGTTATAAATGATTTGAAATTATTTTATTAAAGAAATTAATTTCATGAAAGCCACCAGAAAATCTAACTCTTTAGCACTGGTAGTAAAATTTATTTTTCTCCATATAAAGGCTCATTTATTTTTATAGCAATTTGATGACACATCTGCTTGCTTTATTCAGCTGAAAAGAAAATGTTGGTTCTTGGTGTTTTGTAAAATTGCTTTGTTAAATTATTTTCGAAATCGTTCAACTTTTAACAAATGACATTTGATACTAACATTGGAAAGCAATTTCAGCTAATTAAGTAGATCCTTCTATAAACCATTGGAACATTAAGATGACAAACTGTTCATTCAGGATTATTTTAATTGGTACAATTATTGTAATTTTCTTGCAATTATGTGTTGAGCTAAAAGCTTTTGTCTAAATCATTTGAGAGTTTTTTGTTAATATACATAAGTAAGAAGAAAAGTAAAATAAAAGCTCAAGATAAGCATTATCTGTACTTTTTCATTACAGTGCTTTAGACAAGTATCTATTAAGTTATTCTTTTAAAAACTAAGTTGCGTGTTTTCAGCAAATCTCTAGCAATGTTAAAATTTAGCAAGATCATTTGAAATGTAACTTTTTTGGGGAGGTTATTATGTTAATTCCAGTTTTGACACTGATTAAATACTTTTTGCTAAAAAGGGTAAAATTAACTTTTGAGGGATTTGCAAGTTGTATAAAATGTATTGATGTATTAATTTAAGCCATGTAGCTTTTTAGTGATTATAGAAATTAAAAATGGAAAAGCTATGGAAGGTGCCACGTTCATCATCATTCTGGTTATAATGGTCTCTGCAATCATCTTTTGCCCAGGCCAGGTTTAAATAAATCACTTCCTTTAAGTAGACAATTTAATATTCTTGTAGACCTCCCAGTGAGACATTACTTCTAAATATTTAACAGGCTTTTTGTTTTTCAGTTTCTTTTTCTTGCTTTTTACTTCAAATGCAGGGTACATAATGATGCCTCTTACTGTGCTAATAATGTGGTCTCGATGTTAAAAGGCAACATCCCAGTTGAGTAGTAGGTGGTTGTTGCCCAAACTGTCTACTAAGCAGGCAGTGAGGCAAGGCACAGAAGAGAAGTAGAGAGTACCAGAGGACATGAAAAGTAAGAAGGAAGTTCAGTTGAAAAAGAAATAGGAATAGCAGAAGATATGGAGCAAAAGCTAACTGGAACAAGACAGAGGAGTATTTTTAGCTTTTTTTAGTTACCTTTGTCATATAGAGGAGTTGGTCGTATTTCTAAAATACTTTCCAGATAATTTTAAAAGCTTACAGTATAGTTAATGTGCCTTGATGGTATCTCTAAAAGATGCTCCTGTGTGTGTTGGAAATCCACCCAAGCGCCACTGATTGATACTAGTTTAGAGTAAAACACAGAACCCTTAGTTTGAGCAACACTGGAAACAATTTCAAGAAAGAAAACTTTTATTTTTAACCTCTGTAAGTCAGTTGATGTGACTTCTGTTCTTTTTGGGAAGTTGATAAAGTTGTGAAACAAAGTTGGAGCTCGTAGCTTGTTGAGTCTGCTGAACACTTTTGTCAAAAGTATAAGATTTATCCAAAACCTGAGAGCATGGGAAAATACAGTGAGGTAAGCTGGAAATGCTTCTCTTCCTTACATATTACTAGTGGCCCATATCAGTAGCTTGGAGTATCAAGTTATTTGGAAGCTGATGCTCTAGTGTTCCTTGCAATAAGTTGCTTATATGCCCATACAATAAAACTTGCCTCTTTCGATCCATTCTGTCATAAGAAGCTGCTTCAGAAGGACGAGATAATGAATCGATCAAGTAATCCAGTTGCTATGTAAAGGAAGTAATATGTTTTTGGTCCTAGTTGACTTGAATTTTGGTTATTAATCTGCTGATGTAGTATAGCAATTACATCTTTTTGCCTTCCATTTCTGGGTAGCACTTGCAACAGGCAGGTGGATTAGTCTTTCACTTCCTCTGAGAAGCTGAACTCATGCTTCTGTGAATGAAGTGTTTGCCATGGACTTCTGAAGTTGGACTGTTCTTTTACCTGGTCCTAAGGTTTAACTGTATGCCATAACACAGCCCCAGAAAAAAATCTTGTCCTGGAGACTAGGATGAACCATGGCCATTTCTAGTGCTAAAGGACCCAAAGATACTTGCTGAATTTCTGAGGTCCTATAGGTGGAGGTATTGACTAAAAGAATCCCCGCATAATGGCATAAAGTAGCTCTGTAACTGCAGTTCAGTAATGAAAATATTAAAAGCAGATGAATACAGTGTTCCTGTATTTCATTCATGGGAGTGATCTTGTTGAACTTGTCAGTTAGTGAGGCATAATTACTGTTTAGTTTACGAAGCAGCTTTGAGTGGTCTTAAGATTCTGCTGTGCTACTCTTCACTGCTTTTCCATCTCTGTAATAAACATATTTTTTAAATTCTTTTGTCTTCTCTAAATCAAATAGCTGTGAATGAACACAGGCATTTGTAACTTATTAACATTATTTTAATTAAAAAAGAATGCCAAAGTAGGGTGTGTTCTGGAAAGTTGTATTAAAAATAGACCTTTTTATTATGGCTTAGTGGCAGTGCAAGATACTGGGTGTGGGAGATTAGTGTAATAAATATCAATCTTTTAAGGATCAAAATGGGTTTTCTTTCTGAAATGATCAGAAGCAGGAACACTCAGAAGACATGCTTTCATATCTACTGTCACTTGACTTCGATAAGAGTCAGTTTTGCAAAGCAAGCTTCCCTGATTACCTGTGGTAATAGGAGTTTTTAAATAGCTGTTGCATCTGTTCAGTGAAGATTCTGAACTGTTTAATATGCACTGAGGGGTTTATAATTCTTGCCTAGGTAGATACATCAGACTACAGCTTTGTCTTTTTTTGTTCTGTATTAAGATAAAACATAGATTCTCTTCTGTTTTAGTGTTGAATGTGATGACTTATTCCTGCTTTTATACAAATGTGTGTATGAGTAAATGCTGGGTTTTAGTGTCTGAACAACCTGTTGCAGATTTCAATTTGAAACAATATTTGCAGCCCTATTCTTGGTATATTGATAGTACTGCAAATTTTCTGGAGCATTTGTGTGAGAACTTTTAATCCAGACAAAACACACCCTTGGGCATAAAGATACATGGTCAATGTAGTGACCAGACCAGTGAGGAGAATAGGATAAATAACTTCAGAGAAAAGCATCGTATTATTAGTATTTGATTATTAGGTGTTTGTTGTGGTTTCGGCCTCCCCAGCAGGGAGCAAAGCACCATGCAGCTGCTGGCTTGCTCCTGCCCTTCTCCAGGGAGATGTGGAGGAGAAAATAAAACAGAAGTCTTGAGGATCGAGGCAAAGGACAGGGAGAGCTCACTTACAGTTACGATCACAGGCAAAATTCAGACTAGACTTGGGGAAACAAAATCAATTTAATTGAGACAAAACCACCACCAATACATCAATTCAATCAGAGCAGGACACTGATAAATACAACTGGATCTTAAATACAACATTTCCCCCCAGCCCTCCCTTTTTCCCTAGCTCAGCTCTGCTACCTTCTCCGTTCCAGCAGTGTAGAGAGGCAGGGAATAGGGATTAGCCCCAGTCCATTCAATGTTGTTTCTGCCACTGCTTCCACCTCAGTGGGAAAATTCCTCACAGTCCTCCCCTGTGGCACCATGGCATCCCTCCCATGGGAGACAGTCTTCCATGAACTTCTTCCACCAGTGTGGCTCCCTTCCATGGGCTTTTCTTCAGAGTCACAGACTTCAGGAGCAATCCCCTGCTCCAGGGTGGGCTCCTCCATGGGCTGCAGACCTGATTCTTTTCCACCATTGGTGTCTGAGGGCTGCGAGGGCCCAGCCTGCCGTCTCACCATGGGCAGAAGGGGAACAGGTGCTCCAGCATGCCTCCCACGCTCCTTCCTCACTGACCTTGGTGTCTCCATGGTTGTGTCTCTCTCATCCTATCCCTCTCCAAACAAAGCAACTCCCAAACAAAGGAGCCCACCCAAGGTTTGTTTGTTGTTTTTTTCTCTTTAAAATGTATTATTGCAGAGGTGCTCATAGGCTCGACCTTGGCCCTGACTTGCAGCCAGGGGAGCTTTCTCAAAGCTTCTTACAGGAGCTATGCCAGTAGCCTCTCCCTAAAAACCCTTCCAGGCACAAACACAACACAGTATTAGAGATCAGATGTCTTATTAGCAGACTGGTAAGCATCAGAATTTCATACTGCATTCCAAAGTGGCCTAGATTTTCTAGTTTTCTGTTTCTCAATATCAAACCTTTAGGAAAAAAAAATGGGGTTTTGGTCATCTTTAATATGTTGTTTCATTATTTTAAGCAATGATTTTGTCTTAACCTGTATTGAGAGAAAAATTTAAAAGGCATGTGATAGACAAAACATGACATGCCTTCATGCTCATGCCTTCTGTTGCTCTCTTTATGATTTAATAACAATTATTTAGGTCTGTTGCTTTTTGTGGAGTGCAAAAGTGAAATGACTCTTATCCATGTAATTACTTGCTCCTGTAAAGCACATGAGATAAAAAAATTCAGGTGCACAAAGAGTAACTTGTAGGATTTCTTTATTTTCATCTTCAGGGAGAGAGGTTTGGAAAGAACAGGGAGAATAACCCTTAGGGTATGAGGACTTGCAGAGCAGTCAACCTCCACCTGTGTGGGAGAAGCAGGACAGGCTGTTCACGAGAGAAAGCAAGCTGTTTGCTGAGGGGGACAAAAAGACGGGCAGGGCATTGTCCTCATGTGCAAGAGGGGCAGTGTCACAGTAGCCAGACAAGAAGGTCAGAGCAGGTTCAGTGACAGTAACCAGGAACAGCAGTCTGTAGCTACGAGGCATGTTTTAAGTCAAGCTAGGAAGTCAAGTCAGTGAGTCAAGGACATGACCAGTAAGGCATATAGATGTATCTCAGACAAGGACCAAGGGCAAAGGCCTGAGCTTGAAGACTGTTCTTGAAACAAGCAAGAGAGACATCCAGTGAGGGTTCTTACAGCTCTTAGCAGCAGTCCAGGTTACTCAGCTGCACTGTATCAGTGAAGGCCTGAAACACAAGCAGCAAAATTGCTGTCTGAGGACCAGGGGAAGAGGTGATAGAGGCAGTTGGTGTATTCCAGAACCTGACATAACCAACCAGCCAGAGAATGTGAGCACAGAACAGCGTTTTGTGTGGATGAAAGTAGTTGCTGCTGTTGCTGCTGCTGTTGTTTTATCACCAGCTGGTTGGGTGGTGGAGGAGAATATCCACCTCCTGCAGTAGGTGGTGGATGGATAGGCTGTGTTGTGTATAGCCCAACAGCCTAGTGTCTTCCTGTGCTATGTTGGCAACATTGAGTGTTGGACCATGGTGGTTATTTTCTAAGTCAGTCGTGGAAGTGCAAGGTGAATGTAAACTAGAAAAAATTTGGAGCAAATTCACAGTCTCTTGATTGGAAGGTAAGATGATGTAGCTATAGGTACTTCTAGTAAACTAGTTTTATTTGAAGAAAAAGCAAAAAAGAATCCATCATTGTTGGAATACAACTTAATCCACGCTGAAAGTAGTTTTTAACTGTAGCTGTGCATGGAAAGGGCATGTGTGGAATAGTGGAGTTAGTTTTTAAGGTTCTCTTCTGTCAGTGTAATGTTCTGATTTGGGCTCATTCGTTTTAACTTCAAGTAGTTTGTTGTGGAAACAGACACTCAGTAATACTGACAGTTTTTTGTATTTCTTACTTGAAGAATGATTCTTCTGCCTCAGGAAAATCCAGCTCCAAAATGAGAATAGGGTGTTCAGTGCTTGATTTTTAAGTCTGTGTGCTTACATTTTAGAAAATGTAACTCCTAAAGTGCTTTACATGCTAACCTTTTATTTTTTTTATCTAACAAGTACAGGCACATGTGATTTTTGTGCCTCTTTGCCAAAAGATTATAATTTACATAAATATGTCTTTCAGAGGCGCAGTTTAAGACATTGAGCTCAGGAGGTTAGAATAGAGACTTCAATCTGCACACCAGCAGTGGCCTATTGGCTTCTGAACAGTAGCTTTGTTCATCGTATTCAGAACACTGTTCGCATTCAAACTTAAGTAGAGCTGGCATTAAAATTCAGCTAATTTGTTTCATGTGATTCATCAGCTGTGTGTTTTATTTAAATCTATGTCACATTTTCTTTTGGCTTTTTATTTTGTAGATTTAAATGTTGAAGTAGGCCACTCTTTAACTCTTCAGTCCCTGTCTTAAAAAAATGACTTAACTTTCATTTTGCCAGTGTTGAACTCCTGTCTAGAATTTTCATAGTAAATATATATAACTAAGGTATGCATTAGTGGCTTTGATTTTTTTTCTTTTGCACTCCTGATGTTTAAATAAAAACAGTTTTATAAAAGACAAAGTAGAAGAACCTAAAGTAGTAAATAAATATTAGTGTAAAATACACAGTTCTCTGATTCTGTTGAGTATACAAGTTTCACTTTGATACTGCCAATGTTTTGTTGTTGTTGTTGTTTTTAGCATTTACTCCTTGAGGTGAGGAGCACTATTAGATTTATTTAAACACTGTTGGAGGATTAACTATTTCCATTCTTTGATATCGTAACCTCCTTCTGGGTGTCAAGTTTCTCTTCTACAGAAGCACCACCTTTTATTCTCTTAAGCCTGGAGCTTGTGAAGCCTTTTATGCATTGAACTTCCCTAAAGTCAGTAATCCCACTGACATCCAGATGATGGAACATCAGGAACAGAACCTTTGTTGGAATAGGCTACACTTGCTTTTGTGCTTTGTATTACATTTTCCTATGCTGTAGAACTAGCATCTCGCTGTGAATAAAGTTGTTTGTAGGTACTGCTTATGACAGCATGGTATGGCAGTATCCTCCATCTGTTTGGTACATGGTCCATTCAGATGTCTTCTGGTAAAATTTATAGGAGTTTATTAATTCTACATTTAGTATGGGGCAAGTCTGTCCTAAAAGATCAGATTGAAAGATTAACAACCAGTTAAAATGTTTTTAATGTAAGAGAGTTACAGTTATTTCAGGCATCTAGTCTTGATCCTCAATTATTTTTCTTAAAATTAAATGCTAAATAGTCTCTGTAAGTATGTCACTAAAGTCTCTTGAATAATCTTATAATGCATAACATTCTGCTTATTATGATGGATCTAAAAATAAAGATAAAAGAAGATCAGTGCTTTGAAAAAGCTAAAAAATATGTGAAATAAGGTGAGATCATTCAGCTAATGATAGATTTAGTTAATTTGCTGTATGAAAAATACAATTCAGTTGCAGCTAATGTTTTTTTAAAGTGTTATGTTCTCTTCATAGACATGTGAGTGTGTATTTAGTTAATGTAGGAAATTCTTGGTTTCATAGAATCACAGAACATTAGGAGTTGGAAGGGACCTCGAAAGATCATCTAGTCCAACCCCCCTGCCACAGCAGGATTCCCTAGACCAGGTCACACAGAAACGCATCCAGATGGGTTTTGAATATCTCCATAGAAGGAGACTCCACATCCTCTCTGGGCAGTCTGTTCCAGTGCTCTAGTTTATGATAACTTACTTTATGGTGACTTCTTTTTAGCAAGATACAGCAGCTCACAAATCTGTCAACATGTCTATGCTAAGTCATCCCTTTTTATGGAACCGTGATCATACCATGGCTTTGGGAAAAACCATTAACTAGTGAGATGCATCATTAATTTTATATTTATATAAAGTTTTTATTTTTTCCTCATAACTTCTTCCTATTTTTACTTTAAATACAGTGTGGTTAATTCACTGGTATCCATATAGAATGACACAGAATCACAGAATCATTACGGTTGGAAAGGACCCTCAAGATCATGTAGTCCAACCGATAGCCCTACACTACTCTTATCCCAAAATCATCCCCTGAAGAACCACATCTATCCTCTTCTTAAAAACCTCCAGGGATGGTGACTCCACCACCTCCCTGGGCAGCCTATTCCAATATCTCACCACTCTTTCAGTAAAGAAATTCTTCCTAATATCTAATCTAAACCTACCCTGGCACAACTGAAGCCCATTCCCTCTAATCCTGTCACTAGTCACAAGGGACTGTCATGGTCACTTTATAGTCATTAGTATGACTGTGTCAACCATTCTCAGTGCTTTCTTTCAGCATTTTCATTTTTATTGTACTGGATGTGAGAGATTTTTTCATACTACTACTCCTTAATTTGGATTATTTCTTATTTGGTATCAGACAAGATAAAAGTCATGATACTATGAGATGAGATGTCAAATAAGATAGGTGTATCTGACCCATCATGTCAGTCTCCATCACTTGGTTGCATTTGGTAGGAGCTTTTCATAACTTCCACAAGGCTAACATGTAATCCTTTTCCTTGTTCCTTCCTGCAAACATCCTTTATACGAGTGCTTACAAAGAAACCCACCATTGCTTGGCAATTGTCATAATCCATCAACAGTCCCTTACATTGATCACGTCTCGTTTTGTTGCTCTCTTCTGTTTGTGGCTTCTTGTCTTAGAAGACGAATTACTTGAAAGTAGGCAGGGTTTTGGGGTTTTTTTTCACTTTTTACTATGAAATCATGCACAATTGGTTTTTAATCAGTGCCTAAGATGCCCGAGTGTTCCTGTTACAAGATGTGTTAGTTTAAAAATGAGATTTCTAACCATGGAGTTTCTGATTTGGGGTATCAGGCTTTGAATGGATGTTTGAAATTAATGCAGACAAGTGTTCATTTCCCCTTTCAGTTTCATGTTACTGATCTGTAAATTCCTGATCTGATTTTAGTCTTCTGTATGGTGTCTTTGAGATTTCTCTGAAGGATACAATTAGATCTGATTACTTAGAGATTCTCTGCATATGAGAAAATGTTAAATTGTTCTTTCTGCAGACAGTGCATCTCTTTATGGGCTCTTTTCATTTTCCAGAGAACAGGGAGAATAGGTGCAAGTGTACTATCATTTCACTCTAATGGTGAAAATGGAAGTCAAACTGTAATAAACATGGTTTATGATTTATCTAATTTTCCCCTCCCCTCTCAGAATTTCAAAGAATATTCCTACAACTAAAGATGTTGAACCTCTGCTTGAGATTGATGGAGATATACGGAACTTTGAAGTGTTTTTGTCTTCACGAACACCTGTTCTTGTTGCACGTGATGTGAGAACCTTTCTGCCATGTACTGTAAACCTGGATCCCAAACTACGAGAGATCATTGCAGGTGAGCATGATTGCAAAGAGATGGAAAATGACAATTGGAAGATTTCATTTTAGGTAGAGCTAGCTTGCATGTTATACAGAATCCTGACTTGTTCATCAAATCAGACCTTCAGAGTGGCTGCTCTGACTTCAGCAGCAGACCATTCAGTTTCACTTGGTAGCTTTTCTGGAGAGGCCAGATCATACAAGACTAAAGCTTCTCTTCTGGAGAGGGGAATCCACTGTTACTGATTTGAAGACTGCTTTAGCAGGTGGAAGAAACCAACACACAGAGTGATACTTCAGTAGTAGAGATGCAAGTTGATTTATTAATCTTTGTTAACAGTTTTGAATAGCATCAGTAAAATCCTGTAGAAGTGTAGCCAGTGAAACAAAGTGTAATTTCTCCATCTGGTGTATACCTTGCTAGTACCTGTGCAGTTGGTGCTCATGAGTAACTTTTTCGTCTGGTATAATATGATATTTAAATTCATTCTAGGGCAAGTGGTGTTTATTGGGTGGTGATGGCTAAGCAGTTATCTTTACTTTTAGTCTCAAAAAATGTAGTCAGATGCAGGTATGTTCTGTTCTGTAAAAACACTTCACTCAGCATGAAATGTTCCGACTGCTCACTGCAGCTATGGATTCATGTGACACATAGTATGGCACTTCTTGTCCAGTCTTAGGGGTTGCTATTGGCTCTGGAGTAAGGCTAAAGCATCCTAACATTTCCACCTGTTAAGAGATGCTAAAGCTTTGAAGAAAACCAGAACTTTAAATTTGAAATATAATCCTTGTCAGTCTTTGGAATGGCAGTCAGTACTCTAGGTGGAACTGAGTTCAGGTATTAATAGTTCTTTTTGCCTGCCTTTTCTATTGTGACACTTCTCTTCAGTCCTCAAGGTGAATCCTTTTTGTTCTTTTTTTTCTAACTTCCTTCTCTGCACCTGATAGCTGCAGTGGAATGGCCTAGCTCTGTTCACATGCTCTGTCTCATTAATCTCTTCAAAACCTGTACAAGGCAGACTACTGTATCAGACATGCAATCAGAGGCATACTGGGCATGATGCATTCCTGCATTTCTTCCCATTTGGTTTGTGATTTATAACTTTTTCTCTCTGAGAGAGAGTGTTTAGAGGAGTTTGATATGCTACCTAAATTTATGCAATAGTTTATTCTAACTTTCCTAAAGACTCCTGTGTATACGTGATCCTCAAGAGAAAACAACAAAATGTAGTTGAAAGTGACCTTTTATATTTTCTTTGAGCTCTGGAGTTAAATCCACAAAAATGTGGACTGGGATGAATTGGCAAAGAAATAAAAACTTTCTGGAATATTTCAAGCACAATCTCAGTCTTTTCTACCTTTTTACTTTTCAGATGTTCGTGCTGCAAGAGATCAAATGAATATTGGAGGCCTTCCTTATCCCACCTTGCCTTTACATGAAGCACCTGCTAGAGCAGCATCTCTGTTCAGCCAGCCTTCATCAGCTTGCTCTTCTACAACCTCTTTCAATGGACCTTTCAATAGTGGAGTTCTATCCCCACAGCCTCACAGCAGTTACTATAGTGGTATGACAGGACCTCAGCATCCCTTTTACAATCGGGTAAATAATCGAGAACCAATTCATATTCTTCTGATTTAACCTGGTAATATTGCAGGTATCATCTATAAAATAATACAAGATCTGTGCAAGTTTTATTTAGGAATGGAGAAATATCTAAAAGTTGGTAAATTTCACAGTAATGTTCAGTTAGAGTAGGCTGGGGTTGAAATGTGGTAAATTGCATCAGAAAAACAAATTACATAAGGGGAAAAGGGTTGGATATTGCAGGGTTTGGTGGGTTTTTTTGTGGGGTAAACTGTGCTCAGTCATTCAAATACTTGCTCACAGATATTGGAATGGATCCTGTTTTTTACTTGAACGCTTTGGTTAAAACATGCAGAAACTCAGTTTGGGAGCTACATCACAAGAACGTGTCTGTCTTCCCTTTTGTCTCTTGAAGTTATTCTGGGTTATTTTCCCTAAACTGGTGTTGCACTAGTTTAAAGGAATTAACATAAATTGCATTAAAACCCACATTCTTGAGCTATTCATGGTTCTCAGAAAACATAGTCCTAGGCATGGCTCACTTGAAATTTGAATTAAGTGTTTCAGTGTATAGTCAGACTGAGTCCGAACTTTGTTTTCATGGGATGCATTCAGTATTTTTATACTTTATTTTTTACTCTTCTTTTTTGCAGTATTAACTGGGGAGGGGGGGTGGGGAAAGTAGGAAACTGATAGAAGTCATATCTTACTTTTCTGTGCAGGAAGTGACCTCAACTTTTAACTAGATTTGACTGTAGGTAAATGTTTAACCTAATAAACTGGAAAGAAAATTGAGTTATTCCTAGTTCAGTATTTTGAAGGCAGAAAAGAGTACATGTAGCACAGAACTTTTTAAATTAACTGTTCTAAAATTATTCTTATATATTCTCAATACAGTGATAATATACTGTTTTGTTCAGAGGAACTTAAAATGACATATACTTTGAAGTAGCCCAACACTGATAAGTGTTTGTCACATGAATCTTTGTGCTGATAATAGCTCACCTTTGTTAAAGCAGATGTTTAATTGGAAGCCATTTTTGTGTCTGTGTTACTGTACATGACAAGATTTAAAGTATGGGGTAACACACAGTTGAGATTTTTATGGGTTTTGGCTTTAACAAGCATTACAAAAGCAATTACTGGTGAGTCATAAGTTGTTCTTACAATCAGTTTATTTGCTTGTTTGTATTAAGTGCAGGCACCCACTTACAGGCATGTTTAGTTTTTTGCCTGCTGAAGACTAAAATACTTCTGGTTTGGCCTTTGTCTCTTGAATTTTATACTGCCCTCCTAAGGTATAATTTGTTTTAGTGCTTCACACTTTCAAGTATTGACAAAAAGCTCTATTAGTTACTTTGAAGTCATAAAGGTACTATCATGCGCACCACATACCAAGGTAAGTGGTGAGAACCTTGTGATAATAGGAAATTTAAACTGAAAGACTGTTTGATGCAGCATTTTCTGTCATACTTCACCTCTCAGGTTTTCTATAAGAATGGTGTTTAAAAAAACCCCAGCAACTGATGAATAGACTCCCCACCAGAGGTTTGTGAGAGAGGTTTTAGATACCTGTTTGACACAACACAGTGTGTTCAAATGCTTCTGTGGAAATGCCTGAATTTTATGCAAAAGCACCCTTACTTCTGGGTGTAGCTTTGGGAAAATTAGATACTGCTTTTTCTTTAATTTATTAACAGAAAGGGATAAAAAGAAAATTGGTTATAAAATTGATTAGAGTTAACTGATGTATGTGGAGGGGGAAAAGAGTATATCTGTTTCTTTAAAAAGGGCTGATAATTGTTTCGTGATAATTAACATTGTCCTTTAAAATGGTATTTGTGTTAAACAACATGCATTGATGTATTTCCAGCGAAGCAAAGCTCAAATATTGTCTGCTGTAAAAATCTATTCTATGATTTATAAAATCTAGTATTTGTGGAACCCTTCAAATTGGTGACCACAACTGCTGGACGTTCTACTGGTGCTATTACGCATCGTATTTTTTTCTTTTGGTACAGTTGTCTTCGGTACTGTGAAACATTACAAATTTTGCTGAGCATCTAATTTTGGGTTTAGCAGGTCCAAGAGAGTGAAATTCTCAGAATTACCCTTAAACAATCCTTTTCCCATACTTAGAACAGATGTTAGAGTGTCACTACCAAAACACTCCAACTCTGCTCCTCCAGAATACCATGCCAGGGCGCCCACTGGCACTCAAGGATTTTGAAGAACACCAGAGCTTTTGGATGATTTCTGTTCAATGCAAAAAGTAAAGAAAGCTATTAGTAATTGGTATTTTTCACTTTATTAAACTCAAGTAGAGGATGTGTTTTGTTGAAATAAGTTTTATTTTATTATTACATTTTGATTTGTGTAATTGTTTGTCCCTTTTTTGTTACGTTTTTTTTCCATAGCCATTCTTTGCCCCATATCTTTACATGCCAAGGTATTACCCTGGCAGTTCTCATCTCATCTCACGTCCACCACTAAAAACGAGTTTGTCCAGAGATCAGAACAATGGCCTAGTAAGTATTTTGAAGGATAATTCAAATACTAACATAGATAATAAATATAGTGAGTAATGAAAAATAAGGTTATTAATGGGGATCCACTACTAGGCATAAACAAGCTCTATATTGCAAATACTTTAAGCAGAGATGTTACTAACCCGTAATGTAAAATGTATTTTGTTTTAACTTTAGACATTACATAGAGAGGAAAACTAGTTCTAACATCCAGGTGTCCAGACTAGAGGAGTATGATCTGTAACATTGGCAGGAAAATATTCTTATGAAAATGTCAACTGTACTACAGTTAAGAAATTTATATCATGTAATATTGTAATAGAAAGAGTGCTGCTTGTAAACTTATGTTCAAATTTTAGAACATAGCATGATATCCTTTAACGTTACAGAGACTGTTAGAAATTGGAAGGCCAAAGCAGAAAGCTAAACATAATGTTTTAAATATTTAAGTAAAACAAAATACATTTTACCTTAAGTATACATAAGTTGTAAGTACATACAATTCAACTTTATCCATTGAAAAGGAAAAATGAGCAGACTTTTCTAGCTTCCTATAGAGTAATAGCATTCCTCTTTTAACAGTATTTTTCTGACAGATGGCTGTTCAAATGGAGTTAAGAACTAAGGAAAGCTAAAAAAGTAAAAGCCTCACTTATAAAACTGTTTATTTCTAGGATATTGACACAATGAGCAAGGCTATTAAAAAGTGGTGGAATCTTTAATCACTTAAGGAAAACAAATGTTTCTTTATTATGTATTATTATGAGTTCATTCTCATTCACTGTTTGCTTCCTATTTTTTGTTGAGCCCTTGATCATTTTACCCAAACCATAATATTTTGTTGTTGTTAGGATGTTATCAAGGAGGATGATGATGAGGGGCTTCCTTCACCCACAGACCCCTTAATGGTAAATGAGTAGTCATGTGGTGTGGAAATTTTAGCATCTCATTGCTTTTTCAGCAGTAATGAGTCTGCATTAATCATAACTGCAGTTCACTAACACTGCATCAGTGGCTTTGATGGGCAAATAGAGTAGTTTAAAACTAATGTAGTTCGTGAATGAATTTAAGAGCTAATATTTCACTTATAAAAGATGTATTGTATTTTTCCCTGTAGTTTTTCCCTTGCCTTTCTCAGTAGCTGTGGTGAACTTGCAGTAAAGAGAGTGTTGTGGTAGCTCAGCAAAGTGAAGAATGAGAGCTGCTCATTCAGCACTTATACTTTAGAATGAAGTAACTGTTTTTTGCTTTAGTTAGCTCTCTCACCTGCTCCATACTTGTTTAGTTGGTGAAGTAAAGCTACTGCGGTTAACACAGTATAAAACAGCATCTGGTAGAAATTTAAAACAAAATCAAAAATGACTGGTCATAAGCTTATTCTTGAGTCAGAATGCTAACATCTGCCTTTTCCATGACTTCTTGTCTTACCCACACAAAGGATTCACACAAAGATGTCCTCTTTATGCATGTCTTTTTTAACTCTCTGGGAATCGATGGCAAATCACGTTTCATTACCAAAGCAAAGAGATTAATTTGGTTGTCATCATTCTCCTAATGCTCCCTGCCAATAGTTGTTGGCAACAGTACAGTTTGATCTTGGTTATTTGAAAAGAACCCCACTCCAATTCCAGAACTGTATTTAACTGCACATAACCTTCACTGGGCAACACAATGGAAAATGTACCCTAAAGTTCTCTCTTCCAGGTCGTTAGGTACCTTGTGTGAAGGGATGACTTCGAAGGAAGTTTTTCTGGTAGTATCTTCTTGGAGACTCTGATACCTGCCCTGTGTTTGATTCCTTATCTCACTCTCCCATTCTCTTCCCAGTCCTTGCTGCTTGTCAATGCAAGGAGAAAAAGCAAGGACTTTGGAGAAAGTAGTAGAGTGATGGCTGAAGTATGTGTGTATTCATGAGTGTGAGAAGGGACATGGGATTGGAAAAGTGGGATTTAGTCTCAGGGCAAAGTAATGAATGAGCTCCAGCAGCAGACCTGGCTCTTGTTGCCTTTTTGCTTACTGCTCTGAGCGTGTATCTTATGCACACATAGGCTACAGTTTCAAGCAACAGTTTGAAAGACTTATGTAAGTCATGTAGTCTGTTTGATACAGATAAGTAAATACTGGAGTTAGAAATTCAAAAATAAACTATTTTAAATAACCATAATGGAGGATTTCATTAGATCTGTTTGAGTTTAATTTCTATTGCTCTGAATCTTTGTAGTACAGCAGATCAATTCATACACTTCCCTAAAACCTAGCAAAATTCTGCAGTTTTAAAAATCTCTTGGACAGTTTGCAAGAATATTGTTACTCATGGTATGGTATTAGAATAGAGTAGGTTATTTCAATTGAAAGGGACCTACAATGATCATCTAGTCCAACTGTCTGGAGCAGCTGGAGGGCTGACCAAAAGGTAAAAGGCATTGCCTAAATGCTTCTTGAAGACTGATAGCTTTGGGTCCTTAACCACCTTCCTAGGAAACCTGTTCCATTGTTTGACCATCTTCTCAGTGTGTACCTCAGGATACCTCGGGGCTTCATCTATCTAAAACCACTTCTTCTGTACACTTGATTGAAATTTCTTTGAAAGGAAACGGTATTATACTTGGTTTGGATACTGCAGTTATCAGAAGTCATAGCTACGATAATTTCATCCAGCTATTAATTGTAGCTCTTAATTGATGGGTCATTGCCACTGTATAAGCGATATAGTTTATCCTTAAACAGGTTGGTGCATGCAAAATAATGAATTAAACTAAAACAATACACAAACTAGTTAGTGGACACCAAGATGTGTAGCTGGTTTGATGTTTGAAAAAGAGCTTGTAGAATCAAAATTGTCCTTCCTACAAATCTGACAATGACCTAGAAATGTTACACTCTTACATCTCTGTAAAATAGAGAATAATAATTCTTTTGAATGTTTGGAGTCTTACAGGAGTTTCTTCAGGAGTATCATTCTTTTCTACACCCATCAGAGGCACTCACTGGGCGAGCTGTTTTGGGGAAGTTATGTGATTAGTTGACTATTGCTGTTGTTAGTCAGACACTAAAGCTGACAGTTCTGAAATTTTGGATCGTAATTGTTAGCCTTGTAAAATCATTGTAAGTCTAGATGAGCTTAGGGGAAATCAGAAATATTTTGAGAGCAGTCATCCTGTATCAGTAGTTTAACTTCTGTCACCTTCTGTATTTGGATTCTGTTGCTGGTGATAAAACTTGCCGATCTCAGACTGCAGTTTACCAATACCATCTATGTAGTTGTATCAACATGAAGGTGCATTGCAAATTTTAGGGTATGAGTTTTGTTACTGAATTTGCCTGCAGAAGAAAACCCTCTAAGACTCTTTTAGTTTTAGAAGGCAGGCATTTCTTTATTTGGCACCTGAGAGCACTGGGGATCTAATGTGCTCCCTTCCAGTTGCAACCAGTGGGGCTTGTATGCAGTCTCAATACAGTGTTACTGCCAGCTCCAGGCTTGTCCAGTCACTGAGCACTCTCTCCTGGGCTTGCCAGCTACTGAGCACTCTGCTCCCTCATAGCCATTTTGAGACCCTTTTCTTATATAACAGTTAGCCTAATAAACTTTCAACGAACCAAATGCTTTAACAAATCAAATGTTGTCAGTGGGTTTTTTAGTGTCTTCAGGTATCTGTTTAACTCACTAATGCAAAGAGGCTTGACTTAAGATGTCAACCTTTGCACATCTGTGTTGGAGTCAAGCAGACATTTCTGTGGTTTCATAACAGTTATATTTCCATGGTTATTTGTGACATGGAACTGCAAAAGCTTCTAGAGTGCTTTTCTGAAGAGTTTGTCGTTGGATTGTAGTGTTGCCAATATCTATTCATGGTATCCTCTGTTACGTTAGAAATCAAACTAGCATTTTCAGTAATCTCATAAACTTAATTGTGTGCTTCAGTTTACATTGTTAATTATGACTTGTTAGGATGCAATTTGTTGCAATATAAATTACTTCGTTTAAATTTGGGTTTGTGCTGCATTGAATATGTAATAAGATACAGAATGTATGCTTTGCATGAGAACTAACATGGTCCGAGAGCATGTAGCGTAGATAAACATACAACAGTCCTCTTTAAGGAGCTGGAAGTGCTTTTCAAAAGTCTGAGCTTGAATGAAAGTGTGTGGCATGGGGTTTTTCTTATGTGACTTTTCTAGGTGCTTTTATGTAATGCTTTTGTGTTTCAAATGTTTGTTCTTAAAAGAAGCACCTTTTCAGTTCTGTGGGTGGTTTGGTGGGCCATGGGGGTGTGTGTGCTTAGATACAGGTTTCAAAGTTGTTTGAGGTATATTGGTGGTATAATCTGATCTTGAAATGGCAAGAGAATGGTTTAAAAGGAAGATTTTCCCTCAACATAATGTAAAACATTTATGCAAACAAAATACAACAAGGGTCACTTTTTTACAAGTGCAAAATGGAGCAGTATGCTTATAGGAAAATAGTATTTGTATAGCATATACTAAATGTATATTCTGAAAGCCTGTCTTAAAAGATTCATCACATTATGAAAATATCCTGTTCCTGTCTTAACACTGATTTCCTCTGTTTACTTCAAAGCATGTCATGTGTATGTTCAGCCTTTCTGATGTCACTTTAAGCTGTTGTTTCTTTCCATTCTGTTTTGTCCTTTTCTCAAAGCAGTGTAACTCTGGGTTAAACAGGCAGGTACAGCCACTTTCTGTGAATTATCAGTCACTTGTTTCAGAGTCATTGCAGAAGCTATTATACTGGTGCTTCATGCTGGGCTGTCTGTAAACTAACGCTCATTACTAGCCTTGAGGTTTGTTTTGACAAGCTGCTTCTAGCTTTTGCATGGCAAATACTTTTCAGACTAATGTTCTCTAAGCATCTCTAACAATGCCACTAAGGCTGAAAAATGTGTCAGTTTAAGTACAGTTTTATATGATGACAATATCCCTAAAGCTATTACATTACTTTTTTCTTTTGAGAGTGCTTTTTATAAAGAATAATTTGGATTAATATGTGTCTGTTTCAAACAGTTCACCCTTTAGCAAAAATAGTCTATTTTAGGCTTTTCCTTATTTTTTTATACACAGAAGAGTTTCTGAACTATCTTTTATTGCATGCAGAAAGAATGACTTGTTCTTAAAATATTTTGATCTGAAGGAGAGCTGTTAAATCAGAAGTGTTTAATCCTGCATTTATTTTTAGATACATGATAGATAATGTATTTAATAGATTCAGAGTACAAAGGCAGTTGCTTACACACATTTCTTAGGGATCATTTATTTTACAAGTGCCACAGTATAATTTATTTTAGCTGATAAGCTTTCTTTCAAAAAAATAATTAAGATTTGAATTAACCTAATATCTTTTTTTTATTGATGTATTATCTAACTCATGCCAACAGTAAATAGTGTGTTTATGGGGAATTAATAGACAAAAATGGTGTCTTGAAGAAAAGCGCAACATGATTCTTTAAACAGGGAAAATAGAGATGAACATTAAAAAAGTGTCTGTTATGTCTCCCAGAGAGGTTGTGGAAGCCACATCCCTGGAAGTTTTTAAGGCCTGGCTGGCTAGGATTCTGGGCAACCTAATCTAGTGGAAGATGTCCCTGCCAGGCAGGGGGATTGGAACTACATGATCTTTAAGGTCCCTTCCAACTCTGACAATTCCATGATTCTATGATTATATAAGTGATTATAAAACCTTAGTGTGGATTATCTTGCAAAAACCAAGGACTTCTGGAATAAGCTCTATGGTGACAAATCCCTTTTATATTCTATATAACATACATGATGGGTGAAATAGTTATGGACGAAGCTTCTTCCCGCCATCTTCATCAGTTTGATGGTTGTCCCATATCCTAAACATGATAAAGATTTTAGCTGTGCTAAAAATCAGACTAGACTGAGACCTGAATTTCCTCCTTTAAATGCCTAATATGTTAAATAATTAGGTATTGTAAACACCTAATGAGGGCAACATTGCAGAACTCGAAAAGTCAAAATCTTATCCCCAGAAGGAATACCAAGTTAGATGTCTGAACTCTAGTAGAATTGTAATGCTTAGTCTTTATGCAGTAATTGAGGTAGACTGCCTACCCAGATAATGAAGTATATATATATTTTTTTTGCTTAATGTCCGGTTGACATCACATAGAAAAAGTATAAGCTCTATTTTGAGGCAAGTGTGCTAACTGCTAGGCTTAGATTGCACACAGCCTCCCGTAGTGTTCTTGACTGAAGTTGGTAGTTTGCTGGGTTTAAGTCCATTTCAGGCACATCTTGCAGAGAACTTTGGGGGAATTGCATGTAATAGCATCCAAACTTTGAAACTCAGTGTAACTGCGGTGGGGAGTGTGCCTACCTCCCCAGATCAGGGTATCTCTGGTAACAAGAACTTAGAAATAACTCTGAGGTTAAATGTTAGTAGATAATTGGCTTTTGGCTTGTTGCATTTAAATTAATAGTTGAATAATTTTTTCTTAATTATCCTGGTTTACATAATTCACATATGGTTAATACCATTTCGTGGGATAATCCTTGGTTTTCATAGACAATATATTTGGCTCTATTAATATATATTAATTCTGAAAGATGAAATAACTTTGAAATAATTAAATGAAGTGGGGAAAAAAGTATTGTGACTGTAAAGCCAGTCTTCATTGGTGATTTGAGGAACATAGTCAAACTTGATTAACTGAACTCTGGTAAGTAAAAATACACTTTTACATTTGATGGTGAGCTCTGAAGCTTTAAAAACTCTTTTGCATCCTCCTAAAATGAGCTTTGTTTGGTGCATCATCTAGACTGCTGAACCCAAAACTTCACATTCAGAAAAAGAGGAGGGTGCAACCTCCCTGTCAGGAGGAGGATGTGCAAGAATTTCATAGCTGATAGAAGTGGTTCTGAGTTTCCTTTTAGGAATTTGGAACCGCTAGTGTAACCGCTTAGAGCTTTGCACTTTGCTGCTATTTAATGCACAGGTCCCCATCCAGGAAGAATGAAGTATGTTCATAAACATTATGAACATAATGTTTAGTATACTGACTACCTGCAGATGAATTTGTTTTGGTTTTTTTCCACACTTTCTTTGAAATTCCTAGAAGCTGGCAACACTAACAGGACAACTTCTGTGTTACAGTTCTGAGTTGTGAGTAACATCTACCTAGGTCCTGCCAAAGTTTGAGATATATGAAGCATTCTCACATTATCTTGGCAGAGCTGCTCTGTTTCTGTACTGTGGTACACAGCCCCTTGGCTGATCTTGCATAAATTTAAAAACAACAACAACAACCAAAACCAAACAAACAAAAAAAACCCCAAAAAAACAAAAAACAAACCAAACCCAAACTAACTACTGAAATCAGAAGGCAACTGAGTAAAGGTGCATTTGGTATTTATTATCCTTTACTTGACATTTCCAATTTTTATGTTGGGTGTTTTCAGGTAACATTATATTTGTGAGAGTTACTCAAGGTGCTGTGTTTTTTCCTCTTTTAAATACCTATAATAAACATTTGCAAACATTTCCCAGTATATAGATATTCTGATAGTAACTAAAAATGCCTGTGCATTCTTATCTCTCAGTTTTAAAATGTAGTGGAACACAGCTTGATTTATGTTAGTGTGTGTTGTGAAATTCTGGGAGTACTAAGCATTTGAACAAATCTTATATGCACATTTTCTCACTCCTTGCAGGGAGCAGGAGCAGGCATAGGATCGACTACAGGAGTAACACATGTGTCTCTGAGCACAATGAGCGTGGAAGCTGTGTGTGAGAAGCTAAAGCAGATAGATGGTCTGGACCAGAGCATGCTACCTCAGTACTCTGCAACTATAAAAAAGGTATCAGCTGAATTTCATTAATGTATTTAGTACCTAAACATGGAGGTACACAAGGAAAAGGAAGTATTTGGTTGCCTCTTTTCTTGAAAATGTTTATTGAAACACATCAAATGTCAAAACAACATCCTAACTTCTGCGTGTGCTGAGTTTGGAGGACATTGCCATACAAGCATATGTTTTTCAGAGAAAATTCACTCTTTCAGAAAAGAAAAACATTTAGAAATATAAATGCTGATGCTACTGGTTATTTTGGGAAAAGAAGCAAGAAATTGCCATGTGTAGATAAATAGGGTTGCAAATACGTTCTATGTCCAGGTAGCAACATCCTGGGGTTTTTTTGCCCTGAGAAACTGGCACATCTCTTCTGTTGTAAGTGAGCGGTGAAGGTGGATTCAGTTCTCTTATCACATTCCCCATCTATTTGCTTCAGAAAAAGGCCACTGTACATTTTT
The DNA here is from genome assembly GCA_013399015.1 of Galbula dea. Taxonomy (NCBI): domain Eukaryota; kingdom Metazoa; phylum Chordata; class Aves; order Piciformes; family Galbulidae; genus Galbula; species Galbula dea. The sequence continues at coordinate 432,311 of VWZX01006105.1, read as the reverse complement.
CTGCTACTGCATTTCCCCCCAACATTAGCACAGAATCATTTTTGTCTTTATTGATTTTTTTTCTTACCAATCTGTGTGCTCCTTTTGCAAAGAAAGAAGGGGGGAAAATGCAGGTTGTCATTAGTGAATGTTTTTCCTGAGCTCAGTTTTCCCTGGTACCTGGCCTATCTTAAAAAATACAGGGAGGATGTTAATTCAAGGATTAAGAGACAGTTTTGTCATTGAAGTTTCAGCAAAGTTGCTTAGAGCAAGAAGTAGGATGTCAGATTGTAGCTCGTTAAGTGTTGCTGCAAAAAATTCCAGTTGCTTCATTGTCTCCAGAGTGCTAAAAGAATGTGCTCGTTGGTTATCTCTAATGAGATTCCTCTTATTCATGTTTGTGCATTTCTTACTGCAAGTGATATTGTGTGAAAAGGAAGAATGAAAATGGCTCAGCCTGCTCTTTTCCCTGGTTTGATTAAGACCATCTACTGGGATATGGGAATGAAACTGCTGAGATCCCTCAGACTGAGCAGAGCTCTTAACTTGTGTCTTCCATTCTGTGGCTTCTCTTCTAAGATGTGGTTCTGTGTTCTGTCCATCCACTGATACATGGTATAAAGAGAAATATCTCTGATTATTATGTAATGAAAGTGGTTCTGCATTGAATTTGGTGCTGTTGGAAGTTTAGCAGTATATAAACATGCTTAACACAAGGAATCCCCTTCATGGAATACAGACAGTGTTCAGGCACTTCTGTTTTGGTCTCCTACAGAAGATGAAAATGAGAAGTCTAGTCGTCTCTCGTCACGTATTTCTGATGATGGCACGAAGGTACATCTGTATTTACACAGGGAGGGTGCTTGGAGGAGGTAATATTTGATCTTAGGTGCCTCAAAGCAGGGATCAGATGATGCCTGGGACTTAACTGCCTAATTGTCCTCAGATACTTCAGCAGTTTGTGTCCTGAGTGTGAGAAGCCTAGGCAGATGAATGGGGTTTGTTGTCTGAAATTTTCTACTGCTGATAGGTTGTTTCCTTATGTCTGTTTCTAGAACACAATCATATTGACTTTCATATACACATTTTGATGTGTTTAACACTAATTTTTTTACAACACATAGGTGGTTCTTGTCTATCACCAGTCATCAATAAATATTCTGTTGTAAAAACAGTTGTTTGTTAGATAGGATAGGACTTAAGAGTGATGGTGGGGAATTTCACTAGTAGTCCTCCTCTGTATGTCCAATTCGAACTACCTTTATAGCCTGTTACTGCCACACTGTAAGTCTTGTATCAGCCTTTTACATTATTTAGTTTTGTTGTTTTAGGCAAATATAAATGGCCGTGTCTTGGCTCAGTGCAACATTGATGAACTGAAAAAAGAAATGAATATGAATTTTGGTGACTGGCACCTGTTCAGGAGCATGGTAAGACTTTCTCTTCAGTATTCAGGTTGTCATAAACTAGTCTTTTTTTGTTAGGAAGCTTACCTTCTTTTGTTTCCTGTTGCTTTCTTGTTATCATCATCTTTAAGATGATATGAGCTTTTTTAAGGGTCTGAGCAGTAATAAGAGTAATTTACAAATACAAAAAATTTGCAAATATTAGAATGTGATTTGCAGTAAAGGCCATGAATGCCCTAGATCTGTGAACAGATTTTTCTTCATACTTTTCCATGATCACAAACACATATGCGAGTGCACTTTTACAGTTGTGAATTCCTTGTTCATATTTTTAACAGAAGTCTTCTTTAACAGGTTTGAGAACTTGCTCTATTTATATAGTTGCATTTATGCTGTCTCTTTTTGTGTGTTAAGATACTTGAAATGAGAAATTCAGAAAATCAGGCTGTTCAGGAAGATCCTCGTGGAACAACTGAGCATGTTAGCACTGGAGTTCCTCATAGTGAACTCACTCGTCGTCCCGGGCATAACACTGAGTTGCCTCACACTGAGCTCACAGGTCTTTCTGGTCAAGCTCCCTACACACTTAACTTCAGCTTTGAAGAACTCAACACTATTGGTCTTGATGAAGCTCCTCCACGTCATAGTAACCTAAGTTGGCAGGTATTTAATAGAGAAATGTATTCTGCTTGCTGACCTCTATGGTAAAGGGGTTTTTTTCCATTCTGGGATACAGAGAGGTCAAGAAATAAGTCTGCTGTGACAGTTCTAATACTTTCAGTTCTCAGTCTTGGCAAAGACAGTTTTGCAGAGATGTAAACTCTAACCACACTTTCTGAGTCAAAGTCTTTGCCTTCTGAAAACTATTCATCTGTTTGAGTGATCACTCTTCAAGAGAAAGAAACCAAGCTCTCATGCTTTTCCCATCTTGCTTAGGGAAATATTGAAGTATGTAGAATGGGTGTCTTAAAAATGTTTTTGAGAGATGGTCAACAATTAGATGAACTCCTCCTGTCTTTGTAATATAAAATGCTAACTGTAAATGTACAAAAATGTATTAGAAAAGCCTGTCTTGACATACAAATTCAATTGTAATATACTCAAGAGTTAGCTTCAGATGCACTGCTTCTTCTGTGGAAATCTTCCGTTATGGGAACCAACAAGAATACATTGCAAGTTTAGTGAATCTGTGTGTGATTGCTATATATGATTATAGTAAGCATATTTTAATTATAGCATTGACAATTCCACTTACATAATCTATTCACAGCAACAGAAAGAAAAAATGATTTAAACACATGCTTGATGTTTTGAGTTATTTAGTTTAAAAAAATGAGTAAAAGTAAAAATAAATACTTCATTTAACTTCTCTCTCTCTTTTCTCTCTCTCTTTTTTTTAATCTAGTCACAGACTCGTAGAACTCCAAGTCTTTCAAGTCTTAACTCTCAAGATTCTAGTATTGAAATATCAAAACTTACTGACAAGGTACAAGCAGAATACAGAGATGCATATAGAGAGTATATTGCTCAAATGTCACAGTTAGAAGGAGGTGCCAATTCTACTACTGTAAGTGGTAGGTCCTCCCCTCATAGCTCAAGTGCTTTCTATATGGGGCAGAGTACATCAGGAGGTTCCTTGCATTCTAGTGCAGAACAGGAAAAAGGAAAAGATAGTGAACAGAAACAAGATGATGGAAGAAAGTCCTTCTTGCTGAAGAGGAATGATGTTGTTGATTACAGTACTTCAGGTGTTTCTACTAATGATGCATCTCCTTTGGATCCTATTACTGAAGAAGATGAAAAATCTGATCAGTCTGGTTCCAAGCTTCTCCCAGGGAAGAAGTCCTCGGAAAGAACAAGTATTTTCCAGGCTGCAGATTTGAAGCTTAAGGGAGTTACTCTCCGGTATCAGAAACTTCCAAGTGATGAAGATGAGTCAGGAACTGAGGAATCAGATAATACTCCACTTCTTAAGGAAGGTAAAGATAAGAAAACAGATGGCAAAATAGAGAAGCAGCCCAAATCTCCAGAACATGGATCTGAACCTATTAGAACCTTCATCAAAGCAAAGGAGTATTTAACAGATGCCCTTCTGGATAAAAAAGATTCATCTGATTCTGGTGTAAGATCCAATGAAAGTTCTCCAAATCATTCTCTCCATAATGAAGGAGCAGATGATTCCCAGCTTGAAAAGGCAAATCTCATTGAGCTTGAAGATGACAGTCACAGTGGAAAGAGAGGAATTCCACACAGTCTTAGTGGCCTTCAAGATCCAGCTGTGGTTCGCATGTCTATTTGCTCAGAAGATAAGAAGAGCCCTTCCGAAAGCAGTTTGATAGCAAGCAGCCCAGAAGAGAACTGGCCAGCTTGCCAGAAAGTCTATAATTTAAATAGAACCCCTAGTACAGTAACCTTAAATAATAACAGTGCCCCTAACAATCGAGCTAATCAAACTTTTGAAGAAATAGAAGGTATCAGAGATTCATCTCCAATTATCCTGCACCCTGGCTCAGGTTCCAATTCAACTGCAGTTCAGAATGAGAACCTGAAGAGCACTGCTCACAAGCGAAGCCAGCATTCAAGTTATACCAGGCTTCCAAAAGATTCATCAGAGCTCCACACTGTTACGTCCTCAGAAGGGGCTGGGTTTGGAGAAGAGAGAGAGAGTATCCTGTAAAAAGCAGCCAGGTTAAAACAGAGTGTGCCCATGAATTGTGCTTTGCTTGGAATTGTTTGTCAGTGCGTGGTTGCATTAAATTCTGTAGTTTAAGCTTTCAATATTGTAATACAAGGTCTAGATTATTTTCAGCCATTTTCTTGGAAAGAAGAAATAATTTTTACAAGTAGCTAATTACTTCAGACCTTCCCCACATACCAAAGGAGTACTTGTCAGCATGGAAAACTAGTTCTTTGTTAAGATGTTATATGCAAAGGTTTGGTGAGGGGCAGATGTTACAGAAGTAATTATGGTTTCATTACTACAATTATGATATGATTTTACTTTTCTGTTGGGATATGTATTATGTATACTTAGCCCTTCTGAACATTCCAGTTAAGTCTGCGTACTTGCAGGTTAAGACTCTGCATCTTTGCCATTTGATCCAACAGCTGCCAGAAGATTAAATACCACAGCCTGTGACACTCTTATCAAAAACTTTGCATTAATTAGTGGATTAATGAGTGGAAAATATATTACTTACGTTGAAATTTGTGTGTTAAGATACCTGTTCAGCTGTATGTACACATTCACTCTGTTTGTTCAGTGATTGCTGTTGACTTTGTGAACTTTGGGTAGGGTGATAAGGTTTGTAAGGAACATTTTCTTGATGTGTCATTGGAATTGGCAGTTATTTATAAGGTAACACGTTATCATTGATTTAGTGGATCCATTATTTATTAAAGGTATGAAATTTTACAGTCGCTGGTCTAAATAGATGCAAGCACAAGAGCACATTAAAATATTGTAAGGATAGAGTATGAATATGGTGTCTGAACTTCTGGAGTAGCTGTTGCTGTGTGTGATCTTTCCTTGGAACAATGTTTTTAGCATTTAGTTGTGGGAAGAAAAATAAGCTGTGATTGCCATTTTTAAGATTACACATACTTTTTGGAATCTCCTCAGAGCTGTATGCCAGCTTCTTTTATCTGAAGTACAACGTTTGAAGATTTTTATGTCATCTAAGAAATGTACCTGAATGTTACTGTAGCAAATACTTGTACTGTCTGGTGAAATCTGCATGGTTTTGAGGAAGAATTGATCAAACTAGACTTTGGTAGTACAAAGAGAATAAAAAATAACTTGGCATGTTGGATTTGTGTCCAAATTTCTATCTCTTGCGGTGTTGGGTTTTTTTATTTGCTTGATCAAAATGTTACATCCATGTTGTTTTGGTTAAAGTACTTCACAACTTTAATTAAAAATAATGCATTAAACCAATGTTTTGTTAATACAATCCTAAATAAGTATCAAATATAAATATACTTTTGCTGAATGGAATTGCCAAAGCAGATGTTTCTAAAGGAAGTGCTGTGAGCTGCAAGGATGTGGCTACCTCCTGCTAGCCCAAAGCAGTAATCCTGCTGTTTGTGGCAGTTAACATGTGCTGGTAGTTCCGTGCAGCTTTGTTTCTGTCCTAGTGCATCTCTAACCAGATGCCTCCAGTGGAACCATGTGGTTATGCCTTTGTTATCCAAATCAGGAGGATGCTTTTCTATGCCAGAATGAACAGAAAAAAACTGGCTTTATCTAGGCTCTTTATTTTTTCATTCCATGCATGTCTTGTGCTTAGTGGACTGGAGATGTGATCTGTAGGTTTTTGGATTTGTTAAATTGCTGTGTTATTTGATTAAATTAAAATTTACTCATCAGAGTGTTACAAAAGCACTGGAAACTTTTATGCACATACTTTTTTCTATTAGAAAGATTATTAGGTTAACCAAAAAGCCTCCCAAAACAAAATAACCCCCCCTCAAAGCCTGTGTAGCTTCATGATGTTTTGGCAAATCTTTGGGAACAGTGTTTTTGTTAAAGTTCTTCCTATTAAGAAAACCCCAACAAGAACAAAACCCAACAAAACAAATACAAAACACAAAACCAAAACAAAACAAAAAACACAAGAAAACCCCCAAAACAAAACAAAACACCAAAAAAATACATCTTTATTTATACATATTCACAGCATTGATGAAAGATACCAATTATTTGGAATCATTTTGTCTATTAAAATCCTCAGTTCAAATGGATGAATTTTAAATTTTCATATGGTTTTGAGATCTTCCTGAAAGTTTTATCCCTCAAGTCTTCATGAAATATCAAAATTGGCATGAAATAGGTAGTTGAGTGGAAAACTTTTCAGCATTTCTATCTTGTATTCATTAATACCAGTATGATTGCTTACCAGTACTAAGAAACAATACTTACAAGAAAAGTATATGTGTAAGATTGTTCAGGGCTTAATGTAATAACTCACTTTCCATGCCCCATATGGAGTATGGGTACCTAAAATTGTGTGAGTTACAAACAGTAGTTCAGTCTTGCTTTTTGTAACTATATTTTATAGTAATTCATGCTGTAGTTTATGTAATATAGATGTGTTCATGGGCTTGATATTCAATGCTTTCCTAGCTAAGTTCCTAGAATCAGCAAAATAGGAGTGCTTCATAGCCAATTCAAAGACAGTATGCTACAAAAGCTGTTTGTTAATAGGATGGTAAATAAAATCAACAGTTAGAATCTACTTGCATAAAATAACTAGAGTGCATGTTTCTTCTCCATTGAAGCATCTTTTGAATTTTTTTATACAGGTGTTCAAAAGCAAAAAGAAGAGAGTGTAGTACTCTGATGAAGGGAGAGAGGAAAAAAGAGACGCGAGAGCAATGGAGTACTTAATACAGCGCAGTAGTAAGAAGTGTCTTTGGGTACATAATAGATACATACTTTAGTTACTGTATGTGTTTAATGAATTTTTCATACATAGAATATGAAAGAATACAATTTCATAGAATCATAGAATTAAAAATACACTGCAATTTCGTAGCTGAAATTTGGGGGTTTTTGTCTACCGTAGTTGCTATGGTTACCAGCTTGCTTAGTTTATTGTATAGTTCTTAAGAGCTTGAGAAACCATAAACAATTTCCAGTGTTGAAATATTAAGTGCTAGCTCTGTGACTTGTGGGAATCATGGAACACGAGTTCCATGGAGAATGGAAATGAGTGAAGAGTATAAAACAAGAGGACAAGTGCAGACTTATTCTGCTACTCACGACTTTCCAGAACTCCTATAATGATAATTTATATATCCACTCTAATTTTGAATGACTGCACACTGCAGGAACTTGAAACCATGACTTCTTTGCCTAACTGAAGAGCACAGGTTGGCTTGTCCTCTTGTTCTGATAACCAGACATGTTTGCATGGTAGAGTGAAAATAAATCTGTTTTCATCAGTGTAAGGGCAGAACGGGGATAATTTTTCTTAGATTCTTTCTCTATGGGAATACATAAGTTTCATGAGTTTGACATTCTCACAAGTTTCTGAATTTCAACAAAAAGGAGAAAAAACTAGGGAAGTGAGTCCCCCAAAATCTTAATAACATAAAGTATAAATAATATCAAAGTCTCTTTCCGACTGATTGGCACATGGAGACCTATTGAAGTGTTAAAAAGATTATTTTTGCTATTCAACATCTAGATAACTTTAAAGATGTCTGTCATGCAAGCTGAGCGTGCAGTATGTTCTGCCATTTAGTTAACACATGGAGGTAGGTTCTAGATTTAAAAATGCATTTTGAAACTGATGAAAAGCTGATTTTTTGACTGTATGTTTTATTTCATTGGTCTTATGCTTTGTTAAAGCCTTAACGTGGAATTCTCTAATAGGGATGTGTATGCATTGCAGCTTAGCACAGCTTCTGGCATTGTAATGATTCGGTTCTTTTGTGATAAACAGAAGACTATGAAGAAGTCTTGTGCTCTAGACCCTTCTTCAGCTTTGTTGCCCTTCTTTGGGCACACTCCAGCACCTAAATGTCTTTCTTGTAGTGAGGGGCCCAAAACCGAACACCACAGTACTTGAGGTGAAGGCTCACCAGTGTTGGGTACAGGGGCACGGTCACTTCCTTAGTTCTGCTGGCCATACTATTCCTGATACAAGCCAGGATGCTATTGGCCACCTTTGCCACACTGCTGACTCATACTCAGCTAGCTATCAACCAACACTTCCAGGTCCTGTTCCTCTGGGCAGCTTGCCACCTCCTCTTCCCCAGGCTTACAGTGTAGCATTGCTTGGGCTTCACAGAATATCCTGAACTGGAAGGAACCCACAAAGATCATCGAGTCCAGATGCCTCTGCAGAGCCTTCCTACCCCCAAGCAGATCAACACTCCAGCCCAGCTTGGTATTGTCTGCATACTTACTGAGGATGCACTTGATCCCCTCATCCAAATTGTTGATAAAGATACTAAACAGAACTGGCCCCAATACGGAGCCCTTGGGAACACCACATGTGACCAGCCACCAACTGGATTTAACTCCCTTCACCACCACTCTTTGGGCTTGGCCATCCAGCCAGTTTTTTTGCCCAGCAGTGAGTACACCCTTCCAAGCCCTAAGCAGCCAGTTTTTCCAGGAGAACGCTGTTACACATTTGTTTAAAGACTCAAGAGCCAACCTTTAGTGTTCAGGTATTTTTGCTCTGAAGATAAAAAGAAAACTTGATTTTTTTCATTTTGTATAAAAGACAGAACCTCAAACTATAAGTCTATTTAACCTCAGGACATATTTACATCTTTGGAATATAAAGGAGGGATTAGAGGTTTTGTTGTTCCTGGATGCCTTCTGGTCTTAATTTTGAACATCATCCTTTCAGTAGCTTCTTTCAAGGTGTGATGGGGAACCATGAATAATTTCCTCTGTTTTCACCATCTGTGCTACCTTCTGCCTCTCTTCCATCTGATGACAGACTAGCTCAGCTTCATCAGATCTTTTTATATGCTAATACAAACCATAGTCTTTAATTTTGTAGTCCATGGCTACAATTTTTAATAACTAGCTTTTTTTATTTCAGTCCCACATCTTCATATCATATAGCTTCCTATATGTAGGCCATCCGTCTGTGACCAGGATGTTAGGAGAAGGTGTTTTTGTCTTTACAGGATCAAGTCAGGATCATGTTAATAGCTGAGGAAAGCTATCTGAAAAGGCTGCTAAACAGGAACATTATATATGACATGTCTGTGGTGGAGCCTGCTCAGTCAGAGTGGCACACTTCATGAGAACTCTGGCAAACCTTGAGGAGTCTCTCCTCTGTAGATAGTTGTCAAGCTCTTCTCTGCTTAGAGTGAAGCCAACAGACTTTGAGATGACATACACTCAGAAACAGTTACACCATCCCACAGCTATCTAGGAGTTAATGCTAAGCTTGTAAGACTGATTTATCAGTCTTCATATGAGGAGTTGGACACCCCTTTCCAGGTCTTTGAGAATCATGCATACTGATGTTCAAACACACATTCTGCATTTTCTGCATTTAAAACTGGGGAGGGGAGGGGAGACACCAACACTCAAGTGTAAGCTGAGGATGTGGTGTTAAGACGTGCCACAGACAGTGTGAAGGTTGAAAATTCCTAACTGCCTGGGAAAATGTGCGATTACAATATAAATACTTGCGAGACCCCACCTGGAATACTGTGTCCAGTTCTGGAGCCCCTGTTACAAGAGGGATATGGGGGTGCTGGAGTGAGTCCAGAGAAGGGCCACGAGAATAATCAGAGGACTGGAGCACCTCTCCTATGAGGACAGACCAAGAGAGTGGGGGTTGTTCAGTCTGCAGAGAAGGCTCCGAGGCGACCTTATTGTAGCCTTTCAGTACCTGAAGGGGGCCTACAAGAAAGCTGGCGAGGGACTTTTTAGGAGGTCAGACAGTGATAGAACCAGGGGAAATGGGTGTAAGCTAGAGGAGGGTAGATTTAGGCTGGATATTAGGAAGAGGTTCTTCACTATGAGGGTGGTTAGGCAGTGGAACAGGTTGCCCAGAGAGGTTGTGGAAGCCTCATCCCTGGAAGCTTCTAAAACAAGGCTTGATGGGGCCCTGGGTAACCTGATCTAGTGGATGGTGTCCGTGCCAGGCAGGGGGGTTGGAACTGGATGATCTTTGAGGTCCCTTCCAACTCTGACAATCCTATAATCCTATGAAATGAACAACACTTTGAGCACTGTAAATCACTGCCAAAGAAATGAGATTTCAGGAAAAAAAATTACTGAGTGTAGTTGTTAACATCTTCCAAACTGATGCTGTGTAGCACTGAAATTAAACTAATATTACATCATTCAGTAAAGGCAAGTACAAGGTATTTGCAAGTGAATTCAAATGCCCAAATATAAAATGGAGTATAACCCACTGAAACACTGCAGAATACAATGGGGTTTTAGTGTGGGTAGTAAACCAGTACTAACCTAACAAGATAAGTGGTACTGTTGAAGATAGAGGGAAGAAAAGGAAATATCTGAGGGATGTATTAATAGGAGTATCGTACAATCCAGGAAAGGTATGCCATGCTGCTGAAGGTGTACTCTGTCCAGACCTGAGCACCTTTAATAAACAAGTGGAGGAGAGTGGCAAGAACATTTAGAAAACACGACTTACAGGTAAGTAATACTGAAGCAAATTGAATTTGTTGAGCTTAAAAGAAGGAAGGCTGAATGGACATAACTTCTTGATATGTAAAATGCTGTTACAGAAAGTTGATAAGAAGCTTCATCAGTGGAGCGCAAGGTAATCAGCTTCTAATTTGTGGTAGAAAAAACCAATATTTTGAAAACAAAAGCCTTCTAATAAAGTAACATTGGTGTTACCTAGGGAAGTTGTGGAATTTTGTTTGGTGAGAGTGCTTGAAAGCAATGTAAGTGCATGAGAAGAATCATAAGATGACCTACCAGTCTGGTTTGCTCTTTTTGGTTTTACATAGCAAAATGCTCAGAAATTTATTTCAAGTAGCAGCTGTCACTGCATTCACCATCAGCTGGACTCCCAAGGAAAAACAGCATGTGCCAAACCATTTCTTTTCCTGGGAGATTCACTGATAAAACTAAAAGCAGTGGCTACTCTGAGAGGGCTTCTAGGTCATGCAACTTCTGAGTCATGGCTGGCAGTTTGAGCATGTGACAAGTACAGTTTCACATGATAAATGACCAGTTTTAATCCTCAGGAATGTTACTGCCTTTGATAGTAACATTCTGGTAGCCTGTTGTCAGACCATTTTGGACATGCTGGTTCATAAGAATTCCTAAGAGAGAGAGAACTAAATTTCCCATTTTTACAGATGCATACAAACATGAAGGAGTGAAATGACTTGCAGAGGTCACATACAAAGTCTGTGGGAAATTTGGGCTAAGAGCCGTGTCTCAGAACTCCCGATTCAAAGTCTTAAAACCACGAGATCGTTAATTTCCGCCACATCAGTGGAGCCCTGTTTCATCACCTTCCACAGCTGATAAATTACTTGTTTGAGCTGCTTAAACACGAGAACTTTGAATGGAAAGGTGAGACATGTTTGTAACTTTCAAGTGTCTTTATGGACACCTTAAATCATTCATCAACTTTATAGGCATCAATGAAACAGACTTTCTTTCCTGACTTGTAATTACATGCTTAAGAAATGCGTGGAAGCCATCAGTTAGTAAAAAAACTTTAAAATCCATTTTGTCAGTAGTTCAGAGACTAAAAGATGATAAACTGCTACTTCTAAAACTTGACAGTGATTATATTTATAAAGCTTGCTTTTTTTTTTCTCCCTCTCCTGCTTGGTGAAATAGTTACTGAGAGAGGCTGCTCAGTCTGAAAATCTCTTTGTAAGTGTTCTTTTTTGAGACCTTTTGCTGATATGACACATCAAATTGCTGCACAGTTACTTTACATTACCCTTTAGATCTCACATTTCAGTGTGACAGTATCTCAAAGATAAGATCATATATCTGGTAATTGATTATGTGAAGTAATAGTTCCAAGTGTACCTTCACTGAAGCCCTCTGGCATTAGCTTTTAGATATCTCTATACTGTAGTCTGGTGGTGTTAGGCCAAGTCATACAGATGAGTATGGCTGAACAAGCTGTCACATGGAAAAAAAAAGAAGCTGAAAAAAATGCACAAGACTGAAAACAGAAACTTCAGCCTCTTTAGCTTATTAGGCAAGATATGCTGCTTTCATCTTGCTCAGTCTAATATGCAAGGGATACTTACTCTTACATTATGTTTGTCCTTTCCTTTTCTTCCCGCCATCTCTCTCCCCCTTCAGAGCAGCATGCCTCAGGATAAGATAAAAGTGGCTGGTATGACTCAGGTAGGATATTCAAGTTCTGTATTGACAAACAGTACAACCAACTGAATCTACATGCCAAAAATAACAGAGAGGCTATTCTTGGAGAACACAAGATGCTGAGACTACATGGAGAAATTACCACCAACGACTGGTCTTGTGCTCTGCCCTAGGCATTGGCTACTACAGCTATCTGTGAGAAGGTTCCACAAAGTTGGCTTCAGTGAGGTGGTACTACTGGTCCTGTGGCTGCTTAAGTGCAAGATAGTAAGTACCAAAACAATTTGTTCTCCTCCAAATGAAAGAGAAAGTCAGCAGGTTCACAGTCCAGTTCTGTTTTGGTTTTGTTTTGTTTGTTGGTTGTTTTTTTTTTTTAAAAGGGCAGCTTTCTGTGACCTTTTGCACTTCTGCCACCAGGAGTAAAAATTAAGAGCTGGGTCAAGCTCTTAGTTTTAAGTAGAAATACCTGATTTCTTCATAAAAATGTTTGCCACAGACATGGTGTAGTTTGTGGGGATATTTACTGGAAATTATAAGAGTGTACTTTTTTTTTTTGCAGGTAATGTAGTTAGTTTAATTGCTTCAAATCTGGATACATCCTGTAACTTCATATAATGTATTTATTAATTCATCACATTCCTGTGCTATATACAGCAAGTAAAGGGCAGCTGTCTTCTAGAGCAGCTAGCAGCAGTTAAGTCCAAATTCCACTTTGGTCCTGTTTACAATCTTCGCCCTATGTCCCCTAATTTTTAATGTTTTTTTTAATAAGGCAAGAACCCAAGTGAAATATGAATTCCTCTCAGTTTCTATGACTGACTCCCAAACTAATTGCATTTGTTTGTTTTCTCTTTTGTTTTCTCTATTTACTTGAGCAAGTGGCTTGCAGAATCAGTGACCACTGCTGTGCAATATAAGCTTTGTCTTATTGAAATAGTGTTTGCATTTGGCTCTTGCACTCCAGAATTACCATAGCTTAGGTGTCTGGTCTAGAGAGGAAAACGGTCATGTGGATAAAACAAACTGCATTTCAAAGATCAAACATTTTCATTTGTCTGTAGAATCAGAGAAATACTGATCCTCCTGAAAAACAGTAGTTTTAAAGAGTACATTTGTGAAAACCTTTTTCTGAACAAAATTCAATACCAGCATTTATGTAGTTTACTTTTGTCACCCAATAGTTGCATTCTGTTATCCCTCTTCCTTACAGCTTCCAGTAAAAGCTGTGTAAATCGTTTCTCATTGCAGGTAAGTAAGCAAGGACAGTGGTAAACAGGAAGAGGTGCTACTCACAAATACACTAATTCTTCTTAGTAAATTATTTTGTATCTTTTCCACACTGCATGAATTGATGCAGACTGCAAACTGTTGTACAGGGGAATCCTTAACACATGAAAGATTGTTTAGAGAATGTGGTTTACTTTCCAGAGTCAAATACAAACTAGTACTAATCAAATGGTGCTTTTCCCATAGCAGTATAAGCTAAGTATTTATTATTTTAATGCAACTGTTTCTTCATATTTTTACAAACCACTTTATTTCTTAGCAGTGAAATTCCCTGCTAGCGTAGATGAATTCGCTAAAACAGCATTTCCCAGGTGCAACTCTAAAATGTGCATTTAGATCATCCATGGCAGACCTGTGCTCTGAGCGTTGCTCATCAACATGTAAAGAATGGAGCGGTTTAAAGCCTCTGGAGGCCTTGCTTCCCGCCGGCGGGAGTCGTGCGCTGGTGACGACTGCCTTCTGCGCCCAGGCCAGAGGGTGGCAGTGCTCCTCCATTCACTGCCGGCCCCGCGGAGCCAGGCCAGCTCGGCCGGGAGACAGCTCGAAGGTACCTGCTGTTTTAGCTTGGAGTTAGCCTTTTCGGTCGTATTTTTGTCAAAATATTGGCACTGGTTCTTTACGTGGCTTATGAATATTTTTGGTGCAATAGACACAATGCTGTTTTCCCAGGGGGGAGTAAACAAACCGCAGCCATCTGCTCTCTGTGTTTCCCTTACCTGGGGATAGACTGAAGGGACTCCTGCCCATGTGTATGAGACAGACGAATTCTAACTGCTGTAATAGATAGCACCAGTAGTGTTTTGCATGCTTTAGAATACAGAGATGTTCCCTGAAAATCCAAATGAGACATTTCAGTGTGCGTTCATGTCTTGGGCTCGTTTATGTTGTTAAGGGCAATACACAAGCAAAGCCAGGTTTGGAAACCTCTCTTCTAGAAGGAAGAGTCCTCTTTAATCTCTTGTTGGATCCTTCGGGGTTTTTCCCACGTGGTGAAGTGTCTGTAGGTGCATTTGCAACTTTTATGCATGGGTTACTGGAAAAGATCTTGCAGTGTTTAAATGTGATTGTTGCCAAAACCGTTTTGCTATCACATAGTTGAGTATGGGTCGTCTTCATCTACCGTGTTCAGCTAGTCAGTTAACAGGGCTGTTGGTAACAGCTGTGCTCAGAGACAGAGTAAATGAGCCAGGGAAAGTGGTGAAAATTTCATATATTTTTCTAATGCATTCTGGAGAGACAATGACAATAGTAAAGAGTAACGAAATCCCACATCTTCAAGGAAACGTCAAGAATTAGTGTTAAGCCATTGGGCACTCAGCTTTGACCTTGCTGTTTATCTTTGAACGACAAAATCTTAAGAACAAAACCAATCTTTAAGCAGAGCACCTAGCTTAAGCCCCTAGTTGTAAGAACACATTGTCGAGACAATGAATTAGTTAATCTTGAATGAGGAAGAATTTTTTCCTTTCTTAATTTACATTTTTTAAAACATGTTTGTTTGTTTTCCTGCTTAGCTCCCCACGCCTTGTAAATTGTGAATTTCTCTTTTGGCTATGTGTGATAAGGAAATTGGTTTCATTCTACAAGTGTGTTAATCATCCTATAGCTTAAAAATATCACAGTGCAAACGCCTTAGTTTCTAAGGAGTTGATCTCAAAGTATCTGACTGTTGCAGCTCTTCAATTTCATAAACTGAACTGAGGGTGTAAACTGATGCTAACTGTGGTCTCAACCTAAAATGAATAGGGTGAAGTTTAGAGGGAGAAATTGGGTGGTGATTAGGTTAGATTGTTAACTAGTTTGGAAGGATGAAGATCTCAATACTGTGATTAAAACCCTCAGTCTGGTTCTGTTAAGAGTTGAGTAAAATATACACAAAGAGGAGTAGTTTAAGGACTGGACTATGCTCATTTGCAGCAATTAAGTATTTTACTACTGGGCTGTCAGGATTAAATGTTCGTTTCAGCTGGAGCAAACTGCCCATGCTGGGTATGGTAGTGAGGTTTGGCCAGAGGCACAGCCAGCGTGTGCTGCACAGAGATTTCCTTAATTCTGCAGTAGCTGTAGGGTTGGAGGGGCACGGGGGCATAAGAGGTTGTAGATCAGCTCTGTCCCGTGTGCCGTCCCCCTCACCCCCCCCCGCCCACTTTTTGCTAACCCTTCTTGTCTTTTGATTGCACTGATCCTCTGAGAATGTGCTCCTGCTTGGGCAAGGCAGCTTCTGTATTAAAAGATCAGACCTGGCTTTCACCCAGCCTACATGAATGGATTTGGTGTCAAGGGCAAGGAAAGGCAGCTGCTGCTACCCCAAGAGCACCACCCACCCACCTGTTTGCTGGTGAAGGTGTTACTGGCCCCAGGTGAGGCTCCTGCCTTTCACTCCAGGAGTCCCTAAAGCACAGAAACCCTAAACATGCTCCCTCAGGCCCAAAGTGTAGTGCCTGCCAGAGGCACTGTACTTGCCAAAAGCATCAGTGAAGTTTTCTTCATTCCTATTGCAAGCGATTTTTCCTATTGCAAGTGATTCTCTTCAATTAATATGTAGGACTAAAAACTTCCCATTTCAGTTAAATTTTTAAGTGAGCTTAAATTAGAATGTCATCTGATAAGACAGTTCCCCTATCTACTGTCTTATGACAACTAAACAGATCTAGGGAACAGTGATAGTTACAGTGGATTCATGGGGTAAAGGAAGCATCCCTTGAATAAGTAAAGGATATTGCATAGCTTCTGAGGGCAAGAGAGAAACAAGAAATAAACTGTTACTGGCTTTCAGGACTTTTGACTCTTATTTCAAACTTAATTTAATTCTTATGGAGAAACAGTGCCTTCGGAGCAGCCAAAGTTTAATCAAAAACACAACAGCATTTTAGCTCAATTCTCAGTATCTTAGTCATACAAAAAAGCTGCTGCAACTGATTAGAAACCCCATTTCATTTAAATATTGAATGGAAGCATGAAAATTCCAGTGCAGAAAGGCAACAGTCACTTCATCATTCTAGATCCCATGTTAACGCATCACCAACTCTGACATTCAAAGCCTTTTCTAGAGAAATTTAATAGTTGGGGGACTAATAACCACCCACACCCCTTAATTCTGAGGGATTATTTTAAACACAAATTTACAAATCTGGGCCCTTACTACTGAGAAATGAGTCGTCCATAGGGGTGGGGGAAGCCAATACTTGATGGCAATGGCTCAGGATTAACTGCTTTTTTATGTTAGCAAACACTGTCAGTAGCATCCCCTCTGTAATAAACTCCTTTTCTAGTTCCTTTCACACTTTACATGCAGATCACATCTGTTTAGAATATACACTCAAATAAGATTTTCCAAGTTACAAGAATTATTCACTTCAGGCAATTTTATTCTTTAGATCCTCTACATATTTTTTACTTAGTCATAACAGAACATGTAAGTATTTAAAAAAACCCAAACAACAAACAACACAAATCAGAGCCAGCAGTTGGTCCCCAAAGAATAAAGCAAGCAATCAGTTCAATAAACACACTTGATTTATTTTGTATAAAAAGGGTTAAGTTTACAACTAAACTTTTATGAAAAGTTTAGCATGATTAAGTACATCATTACACTTTTTGCAGAAATGTGTATTTCTGCCACTATACAAGAAAACTCTGATTAAAGAGTTCACAAGGTTTCACTCATATATATTTATATATAAATATATACACAGCATTCAGTCCTAGGTTTGTGTCAAAAAGGTAATTTCTGACCACAGACTTCCCTAAAAAACTGAATACTGGATCCTTCTGGTACTCACGCTCCACCTTTGGAAAAAAAGGCAAAGTCTGCTTTAAAATGGGCAACTCCTTGTGAGATTTTTGTTTCGCTCCCCATGTTGGGAATAGTATATAAAGGAAGCCTTCCAACTAGGGAAAGGGTATTTAAGAGTCTCTTCATAAATAACTAGGTTCAGTCCAAGTTGAAGAATGCGGTGGGGATAAAGATCAATCTGGATTTTTTTTTCTTCTTTAATTTTAAAAGGTCCTTTTAGATAATGTGGATTTTCCCCTCCAGATACAGCTGAAAAATAAATTCAGCTTCTCAACAACAAAAAATCCTGTAGACTTTCTTGTGCAAAAAAAAAAAAAAATCTCGTCAGTGGAACACCTGCAAGAGATTGAAAAGAGGCATATTTAGGAGAATGCTAACAGGGCAGAGATCCGGACAGACTGGCGCCAGAGAGGAAGCCACAGTTTGAACATTTAACCAAACACTCAGAGATTGGGCAAACCCTGGCGTCCAGATGCAACACATACAGGCTCACACACACTTGCTCTCAAGAGCTCAAATTGAACTTTAAAATAACATACACTCCAGGGAAAGGGTAGAAAGAGGATTCTCAATCCAATCTCTGTTTAGATCTCTAACTGCAATACTCAGAGGCGCCAGTCTGCCTCTTACAGCAATTATTTGATTAAAAGCAGTCACTTATTCAACTGATAGTGCAGACAATCCCACATCACAGAATATAAGGAATTGTGCCAAGATTCCCAACTTAGTCAGTCACTTCGTCCCAGGAAGTTAAGACTTCAAGAACAGATAACGAGGGAACGTGCATTAAGCAGCGAGAAATATCAGAGCAGTTTGTGCAACTTAATGAACCTTAGCGACACTTTGGACTGCAAGGCTCAGTTGAAACTGTTACTCTGATTTCTTACTCACTATAAAAGTATCTCCTAGTCAACTTTTTGGACCGAATTTTAGAAATAACCATCACACCTCCTACTCCCCAGGCTGGCACTTTTTATCTGCAGTTTAGAAATAAGATGCAGTGCACTCACCGTTCGATTCAGCCACAAAGTGCTTTGCTGTCGCTTGACATGAGCTCTGAGGGGAACTCAGACGCCTGCGAAAAGAAAAGAACGCGAGGATAAGGGTGAGGTGTCAGAGTACTCGGGGAAGCAGGAAAAAACCCTCCAGGGCCACGACGTGCTTCACCTGTAGTAGGACTGACTAGCTGCAGCCCTGGCCAGCGGGGACAGGTGGCCGTACCACCCAGCACTATCCCCTCAGTAAGCACCGCGCTCTGCCTTGTACACATTCTTAACACCGACTTAAACTGCCCTATCTAGGTCAACCGAGAACCGAGGCGGGGGGGTGAGTCGGGGGAAAGCATTTACCTGTAGCGAGAGAATGCTGATGTCTGTGTTTAGGGTGGTCAGAGGAGTTCGAGAGGAAGGGTTCTGCCCGGGTCTCTGGTGGTGGAGGCTGACGATGCTGGGGTGCGAGTCTAACGCGATCTGCAGGTCCAGGATGTAGTCGATAACGTGCTGCAGGATTTCCATCTTGCTCACTTTCTTGTTCTGCGGAATGCTAGGCACCAGCTCCTTCAGCTTGGAGTAGCAGTCGTTCATGTTGTACAGCAGGCTCATGGGGTCATCCACGGGGGTTTTGCTCCGGGAGATACCCAAGTTGTGCTCCGAGAGCCCGTTTTTCCTGACGGACCGCACCGGGCTGAAGGCTTTCATTCTGGAAGGCGGGTGGAGAGCGCGGTTCCAGAGGGCGGACAGAAGAACAGATTGACTGCAAGCCCGTGAAGAGCTAGCACTGCTTTTCCACTCTGGGCGCTAGCGAAGCTCGCTCTAAGTACTGGGCTGCGCGGCCTCCTCTTATACCGCCGCCGCCGCGGCGGCCGAGCCCAGCCCGCGCTTGCTGCCATTGGCGGCCGTCAGCACGTCCATCACCCCGGGGCGCCCTCACTGGTGGGGCAGCCAGCGAGGGGGCTGTGCGGGCCTTCCGTCCGGAGAGCCAATCTCGGGCGGGGGCGTGGCTGCGCCGTACAGCTGAGGGAGTAAATAGTGCGCGGCAGGGTTGTTGGTGTTTGGCCCGTCACAAAGGCGTGGGGCTGGGGTGTGGACTACCGTGAGGGACTCTTGCACCGTGGCGGCGCTCCCGGCTGCTCCTCTTACTCTCCGCGGTGGTGGGCTGCCTCTCCCACGGTCCCCCTCGTTGTAAGGAGCGCGTTGGTTTGAGAGGCCAACGCTGAGGCAGAGGTGAGCGCCCAGCGGCTGTGAGGCCTGGCGGTGCCCGAGCGAGAGGAGCAGAGTGTGGGGCAAGCAGGTAGTGGTCTAGCGAGGGGCTGGTGGAGGCTGAGCCTTCCCATACAAAACTCGCTGTGTATTAAGAGCATAAAGCGGTTTTTGCATGTGCCTCTTTGAAATACGGCAGCGTTCATCAGTGGTCGGGTCAGCAGCAGCGCACCGTAGGCTGCAAATGTAATCGGGTCCAAGAGTCAAGAATAAAAAATAAACTTATAAAACGAATTGCAGTTTCTGCTCAGAGAACAGCACACCGCCAGAATCACATGTCATTGTTAGCTCCCTGCTTCGTGAGGACAGGGCTATTGCAGATGATGCTATTAATTTGAGATCATTAAGCAAATGTGCATATTGGAAGTGCATTTACATGTATTATCCTTGAAAGGCTGCTCATCTGCACCCTATCAGTGCTTGTGATACAGAACTGACATTAATTATGCATAGATTGTTTCTGGTGACAAATGCAAATACTACAGGGTGCACTCTTTGCAGCTTTTGCTTGCAGCCAATGAAACACCTTCCAGAAACATTCCAGAGGAAAAAAGTTCGGTGTTTTTTGGTGGGGTTTTTTTGTTTGGGGTTTGGGGGGTTTCTTTTCAGTTTTTTTGCTTAGCTGGAAAAGTGACTTTGAATGTTAGGGGCTTTATTAAGTTTAGCTCCATTGTATTTCTCTGTATTTTGCTTATACTAGCGGCTGTATAAAATAGCGGTCTTTTCACAAACTACCTGAGGAAAGCTAATCTTAGGAAAGCGTGGACATAGATATGTACCATTAATATAAATGAAATTCTACACAAAACGCAGCAACTCTGTAATAACCACTCGGATGCTTCAAGTACGTTACTGTTCACTGCAAACAAAACCGTAGCCGCATACAGCCATAAAATAAGTGAGGATTGTGCTGTCAATCATAACTATCAAAAGCAAACAAATACTGGATTTATCTGCGCTATTGTCGCATAGCTACACTAGAGGAGTTGGTGCTGTGGGGGAGGAACATTAAAGACACTTGGAAGACAAAGCTGCGGAGAGCTGGATCAATATTTTTTCCAATTAACGCAGCATTCCTGAGCTGGTGGTTGGCTATTCTCTAACAGGACATTTTGGTGACTGTCACACCGGGTGTTTGCCCGGGGGCATTTCTCGGGGGGGGACTGTAGGCGGTGCCGAGGCTGACAGGAACACAATTCAATGCGTTTTGAAATGCGAAGGGTGAAAGTGAATCTCGACATTCAGTCTGATAGGAAGACAAATACATTGTTCAAGTGCAGTTAAAGACCGTAAATAATAATAAAAACCACCTTGTCAATTAACGGCTCGATTAAAATCACCACTTAGAGCGACTTCAATCCCTTGCATCACTAAAATCTCAATTTCAAGCGTATCTGGTACTTGATCTGTGGCCACAGGCTTTAGTCCTTCAGCATGTTTGTGTTTCTGTCTCATGAATGCACCAGTGGAAGATATTTTGACACTATTTTTGGCATAATAATAGCTAACGTAAACATCTGTGTTCATGCTTCTCCCATCGTTATTTGTCATTCTTGGACAGCGCAGCTGAGTTACAGTAGCGTCCGTCCAGGCTTTGCAAAGGACCCTTTGCAAGCAGTTTCTGTTTACCAGGCGAAGGGTTTAGCGTACTTCTTAATTAAAACAGCGATAAACTGTGCGAGAACAACCTGGTAATTTCCCCTGTCATCAAACGATAGATATGTGCGCTTTGTGCACGCAAAGTAGAGCCTGCGAGCAGGCAGCTCCGCTTCCCCCAGGCGAGCGCCGGAATCGTCTTTTCCTAACGTTTGCTGCCCTCAGTTCTGCTCTCGTAACCCCGAAAAAGCTTTGGCAACGGGTCGCCGGCTCCGAGCGCTCCCTGCTCTCCAACACGTCACGGGAACTGCCGCTCCCGCAGCAGCAGTCCCGCTAACCGTGACCCGCCGGGGTACGCGGCTGAGCTCCGGGGGCAACCTCCTAAGCAGCGGGGCTGCGAGCCGCACCTGAGGGGCTCATCTCCGGGACCTCAGGGCACGTCCCAGGCGGGAACAGCCCTCCGCGTAACGGCGGGTGCCTCGGGGAGCCGCGGCCCGTGCTTGTTTTCAGCCGGGGTTTTTAAAGCCGGTTCCCAACCCCGAATCGCCGCTGCAAACATCTGGTAGGAAACCCGTCGCCGCTCGCCGTGCACAAAGCGCCTCTTTTTCCTCCTTCCCCCCCACACCCCGTAGTCCCTCCGCCACTGGGAGGCACAAACCCAGGGCTCCGCTCCAGGGCGATGCGGGCTACCCCGCCGTGGGGGGCCTGCGGCGCCAGACCGCGGCGGTGCNGCAGCCCGGCCTCGCTTCCCCCTCCTGGGCGCACCTGCAGCGAGGGCTGCCGCCGGGCGCCTCTCCGTGCCACGGGTGGGGGGCGGGGGAACGTGAGGGAGGGGGCGCCTGCAGGAAAGGGAGAGAAAAGAATAAAACGGGAAAAATCGCGCACGGACGGACGGGGACGCGGGACTGATTTCGGCGCCCCTTCTCCTCTCTTCCCGTCCGCTCTGTCCCGCGGGGCCGGGCCGAGACGACCCGGGCGGGAAGGAGCGCGGCAGGCTGTCCCGGTCTGTGTGCTGGGGAGAGAGGGGTGAAGATTTGTCCTGTGTCCTGTACCGCTCCCCCCCTAACAACAAAAAAAAATAAAGAAAAAAAAAAAAGAAAAGAAATTGTCTGAGGAAAAATCACGGCTTTTAAGACAGTTTCCTGTCCTCTCACTTTTATGGTCTTCTCAGCCCGGCCTCCGTGTCCTGGGCCGCGGCTCCCGGTGTGTGTGTAACGGCACAGTATGAAGGGGGATCCCGGCAGAGCTCCTGGGGCTGCGCTCACCCCCTGCTGGGACCGGCAAGTTCTCCCATGCCTCTAATGACATTTATCTGAAACATCTAGTAATAATGTAAATGGTTTTAATTGCTGCGTATTTAAGCCATCAAACCAGACAAAAAAAAAAAATCTGTTAAAATTGGCCCTTTTCCAAGTCATTGACACCATCCAACCTACCCAAGCGGGGTGTCCAAATATGTTTTGATACAGGAGTTTTCAGTGTACCAGGTGAAGTATCTCGCTAAACTCGTCTGCTTCTAACTATCCAGTTCCTTTTTGTTTGCCTGACGTTTCCATTTCATTCAAAGAACGAAGTTTTATAAGTTTGGGGTTTGGCTTTCAGAGTTTTTTTCTTTCTTTTTCTTTCTTTCTTTTGAGCGGGAGAGAGTAATGCATGCAAAATATTTAGTTACAACTTCTGCGAAAGGCACCGATCTGTAACAGCATGTTTTACTTTCACAAAGGATTTTCCTGTTACTTTTGTTCCGGTCACAAAATTAAAAAAAAAAAAAAAGGCGAAAGAAAAAAAAAAACTTGGGGGAGAGATAAGGTCTGGAAAACAATCTGGAATTGCCAGGCTGTTGGTGGGAGCTCTGCGGGGCTGGCGTCAGGAAGTCTGCGCCGCCTTCTATTACTGTTGATCCAGCTTTGTGCAGCTGCACTCAGTACAATTAGCTTGTAGAAACAATCCTGCTGTAGGCAGCCTCTTCCCTTCAAAGTGCTTTTCTATACTGATCCCCTCACATCATGATGCTGGAAATCAAGTCACAAGCCGACCACTGTTTGGCCAACATCATCTGTGGGAATTCATTAACCTCCATCCCAGAGATGCAACAAGAGATTGTTTGTCCAGAACTAAACTTACAGCTTAATATGATGTAGCACATACAGGAAAAAACCTGTGTCCCCATTTTTTTTTCTGTTTCTTTTTTTTTTTGTCCATAACAAGAAACACATTGTGCAGCTTTCCCCCCCCCCTTTTTTTTTTCTTTAGGGGGTGTGGAATGTAGCTGAAACCAGGCATGAGCCGGCTCTTGCTAAAACTTTGCCATCAAACTGGTTTTTGGTTCATCGGGCTGCAGTTTCCATAGAAGCAACTTATCCCCGCGATCATCTTGTTGGGTGCACTTTGCAAGCTCATTTCCCGTCTGAGTTTGCTCTGCTGCTCTCAGATGCTGCAGCTGACACATTTCCTCCCCGTGCACTTTGCACCCACCTCATCCTTGCCCAGATGCTCAGGGCTGATTGTGCTAAAGGGGGGTTTCATCGCACTCTGCAGCTGCCTTGGGGGAAGGGAATTTTTTTTTTTTAATTTTTTTTTTTTTTTTTTACATTTTATTTCTGCTTTTTCCCTGCCTCAGTGCTCAGCTCTGTGCCATGCATGCAGCAGGCCCTCCTTGTTCCCCCTGTCCCTAGTGCTGCAGTACTGGTTCACAGGGACGTGTCTGCAAGCCCTCGACCACACGACCATCTGCCTGTCACTCCATGTGAACGCTGGCAGTGGCTCCTCTGGTCCTAGTCTCAGTGGAGTGGGGCTGCCCTGCCACTGCTGCTGCACACCACTGCCTGGGAAGCAGGGCCCTGGCGTGCCCCATCTGCGTGGGCAGCCCCAGAGCAGCAGCAGCGAGATGACATCTCCCCCCTCCCAGAGTGAACAACCGTGGTGCTGGGAGCATGAGTCCAGCCTCCCAGCACTCTGGTGCTGCTTATGGCAGGGCTTGTCGCGTCCTGCTGGCAGCACCTGTGAGGGCAGTATGTATGGGCGGCATCAACACTTCCTGTACTTCCAGGTACCTCACTTGGCCGTGAGGGTGCTCAGCACGTTTCTTCCACTCACCCCACTCTGAATCCCTCTGTGTTCTTCAAGGAACATAGAAATGCACCATCCCTGGGTCCCATTTCTAAACTCCATTCTTTTGTAGGCCGTATTTGCAAATCCCATGGCTTTACCAACTGTAAGATCTCTTTTCTTCTTTCCTGCACTGTCCTTTTGGATAATGTTGGTTTTGTACAGTATCATTCCCTTCATCCCCACTTTTCTATACCCCTCATCTGCCTCTGTTATATTCCCAGCTGCATATTGTTGGAGGCTTAGGAAATACTGTGGTGAAATGTAGATTTCTCATTTTCCCTAGACATCTACTTTTTGGCCAGGAGTGCTGGACTATAGAGTGGACAGGCCTTTGTTCTGATTCAATTTGAACGTGCATACCATTTAACAATCACATTGCCAAACTACTGTTCTGCAGGAATGCCTTTTACTCAAACTGCATTTTCTAGCACCACCCTGCAAAGAAGGGTGCTTCTATGTGGATTTTATAGGTTTGCCAGGACTTTTCTATCAAGTCCAAATTCAGACACCTCAGTTCTAATGTTTTCTTCTGTTTTATAGGATTTCTTATTTCTGTAAGTATGACTGGTGCCCTGAAGGCGTTTCTACATAAACTGTCATGTACAAAGGACTCTTGCTTACCTGACACTGCCTGAAGAATTCTGCCATGCTATCTTTCTGAAGGCACATCTCTAGCACAGTATGTGTTACTGGTGTGAGGTGTATTACATCCATGTATCAACTGTTACATTTTTACTCAAAAGCAAATACATTTCTCTTTTAACATCTTTAACTATTTTGTTGATGCAATGTCTATGTTTTAATTAAGTTACATAGCATATCTTCTACAAGTGCTTATAGTGAACCAGTTAGGTGGCTCTCTTAGATGGTTGTGCTAAAATCTAGGATCAAACAGGTTCACTTCTTAGCTCGTGGCTTACTTAACAAATGTTTTTCATCTACTATTGCTTTTCTACTGATACTTTTAAATTAGTATAGATTTAAGATGTTGCAAATTTTGCACTCCCCAACAATTCTTTGGAAAATCCATTTAGAATAGAAAAAGGGAGAGGGGCCAGGCAGGAGGTTACTGACAGTACCTTGCATGCAGTAAGAAATAAACCAAGGAATAAAAAATAGGCTTATTCTTTGTTTTGTTAAGTGTCTGGTTGGCTGGTCCAGCTCTCCTTGGCCTCCCACTTTGGCCTAACTTTGATGTACAGGCCTGTGAGAATGAAATGATAAAATGCTTGGCTTAATTTTGCTGGAAAAAATGAGGGATTGGAAATTTAATTAGTGGGAGAAGATTTTTAATTCAATGTGTTTGTGTGTTCCAGGTATGTTTTTAAATATGCTTCTCTCCCGTTGGCCTCCCCCTCCCAAACTGTAAGTAAAAGTATTACAATAATTTCAAGTATAGATGTGTTTGTATAGTATACTCTGTGTGTTTGTCCTTGCTCAGTAATGTTTGATTAACATAGAGGAGAAATGGAGTCTGTGCTGCAACTGTTGTCTAATTGTTGGTGAGTCTATAATCTCGCCTTCCTGTTCACTTCAGGAAGTTACATGATGGAAAGCCTTGTTGTATGGAGCAGGCAGTACTAGTTTAGTGCTTTACCAAAGCTGTTGTTAGTGGTTATGTTAGGACAGGACCCACAGCACTTTCAGTCCTTTTTAACGAATGGATAGAGCAAAATTTTCTATGGTTGGGAGATACTAGTAAGTGGAACGTAATTCCACTCAGGGATATTGGAGATACCAGACACAGGAGGCGCAGCTTGGTAAAAAGTGTGCACCACATCCTAAATACAAGTGCACCTTGATGAGTCCTGCTGAACCATGTGAGTTCCAGCGAAGTTTCCTAGGCTGTTAAAACTTTGCCCAGGTTGAGTGTTATCTAGGTTAGTCTGACTTTCTGAGTGACTGTTGCCTGCAGAAACCCACCTGGGAATTGCAAAATGGGTATGTGTCTAAATCTCTTGAGAGGCCTGGTCCAGGAGGTGTGCTCAGATCATGCTTAAATGCACATTGACAGCATGGAGCTTATCACAAAGCATAACAGCTGTAGCTGCTGGAAAGTTCAGAGGGGAAAGGGAAAGAAGGGCTGCTTTTTTACAGGCAGTTTTTTGAGAGCTCTTGCCCTGGAAGAGAGAGACTCGGATTCAATGCTCTCATCAGAGGTGATAGAAACTCCCTCCTGCTTGCAAAGCGCCCCTAACAACCAGAGTAGAGATAAGGGTAAGGTGGAGGACACCCACCCATCCTGTTAAAGCTTGCCACCATAAAGAAACAATGCAAATTTCAAAGGGCCAGAGGGATTATAAACAAGAGGGAGCTTGACAGTGTAGCTCAGGGGTAAAGGCATCTCCTGGATGGCAAGAATCCTGAATGGTGGGCCTGGCTTGATAGGCTTATCCATTCTTGAGGGCGAGGTTCATCTCACCTTATCTTAGCTATTTAGAAGTCTGATGTCTCATCTCTTAATAGTCAGTGAAAAGAGAGAACAAGAGACACCTGCAGAGAGTGATTCATTCTGCGCCTGTTAACACCCCTGTCCGGATGGAACATACCTCCTTGCTGGGGGCCATTAGTCCCCATCAACCGGTTTTGATCAGAAGCCTGACTTATAGATGCCAAGTGAGGTGAATTCCACTGTAGGTGATTAATTTTTCTCATTCATCACATCTGTTTTTAGCCTTTAAGAATGGGGTATGTCTGCAAAGTGAGTCATTTGAGTTCTGTCTCTGTAGAATGGTTTTTCCTTCCACTGGGAGGCTGGAGAAGGATAGCTGGTGTGAAATGTCCTGGGATGAGTGTATCTCTCTGAACCTGTAGAGTCTAAAGGTCATGTGTGCCCCTAGTTTGCACTCCTGGTGCTGGGTGTCTGAAAGTTAAGTGTGGAACTATTAAATGTCATAGTGCAATCTTCTTTTGTGGATGGTCTAAGTGGCTATGAGTGACTAGAGGTACTACATACTATTTTTAAGAGAGGATCAGTTGCATAAAAATATGCATTAAAAATGTCTGAAGATATGAAGAGGCTACAAGTGGGATTTTCAGAAGGCTGAAAGGCTTGTGATTTAAATCAAAGAAAGCTAAGTACTGTGGAAAATATCACTAAGTGTACATTGCATTTTATGCACTTGTATACCCAGAAAAATCTGTCTGTAACTTCTAAAGCTGGATGTTGGATGCCTTTAAAAAATGCTACCTTTAATCTTAGCCCTGAAGAGATGAGCCTGTGATTTTCACTTTTGAAAAGCTGTAGTTTTTCATTTTTGATAAAGTGGAGTAATGCTGAGGTGTACTACAGGATAAATCCCACATATGTACTGCATTGTTTCATCAGAGATCAGTAAAAGGTCACCCAGCCTTCTTACCAGATTACAGGAGTGCAAGTGAGTTTTTGTGCTAGTCTGAGTTTGGTGCATGTATTTTCTTTGCAAATGGAGGATGGCAGAAAAAGACAAGCTATGTGTTTTTATAGTTTAATGTTTGTCAAAGATCTTCAAAGGATTGTGTCCAGTCACTTGGCAAAATTTAGATTATAGAGACAGTGGTGTACAATAAGTGCCTAGTTTGGCTAAATTAAAGTTCCGTGTTCTCCTGATGGGTCTTTAGCTACAAGTACAGTTGGGGGCGATTCCACCACGTTGTTCACATTAGTTGCTCCATAAGGCTGAGTGCCTTCAACTATTACAAAATACATGCTTGAGAAACCCTCCCTTCTACTTCTTTTATCAAAACACTGAAATTATAAGTGCACCCAAGATGTTTAAATTTGTCATTGTAGAAATAATTAGGAAAGGACCCAAACTTAAATTACTTAAGGCCTCAAGCTATTGTTTTGAACAGAAACAAGAGACCAGAAAACATTAAAAGGATGTGCAGACTTCTTAGAATATTTTGGGCCAGAAGGAAACAGCTGTTTTATACCTAGCTGAGGATCTCAGTTCTTCTCTTTTGAACAGTCAGAATTTGGACTTTTTGCAGTTTCTTAATTTCCTGTCTTCTCACTTTGCTTTGTTTTCACTTCACTAGCAATAGTTTTGTGCTCCTTATTCTCTTTCACAGCTCAACAGGTCTCTTGGCTCTGGAGATGGGATTCACCTCCCTTGACCTAAGGCATGTGTCAGGTTGATGTCTACATCTAAGTCTGTCTTTCAAGACTCAGTTCACAGACAGCTGAGAAAATCATTGGTTCTGTGGTGATTTATTTCTTCCTAATACCAAAGTGTAAAAGACTCTAACTTTTCCCTGGTATTCTCTTGACTTCTGAGTCCAGCTGTCCATAACTCAGCCAGCATATAGTCTAACTAGACACCCTGGTCTTCATGTGGATGGTCTATGCCAGGGTTGATTCTCAGACTTTCTTGAGAGTTCTCCAAATTGTTTTTAAACTCTGTGTGTGTGTGTGTGTGTGACTTGACACATTTTAACTAAAAGATTTGACAGCAGCAAGAAAATGAGCAGTGACTAATATACTTTCACTAAGAAGTTGTTCTGATTGTTGAGTAGTGGGGATTTACAGGCCACAGTGTGCAACCTCTAGGCTAGATGCTTGCAGCTGTAAGCATTGTGCATTTCTGTGCCATAGTCAACTGTAGTAATCTTTGATTGCAGGACTGCTTAATGTTAGCAGCATAGATGCAACTTATGCAGGGGGGAGGTTGCTTTCTGTGGGAGTCTTGCCTCACTTACTGTAAAAGGTATGCAGAGGGTTGTGAAAGAGGCAAGAGGCTCCCATACAACAGCTGAATTCTGTTGGTGGGGACTTAATTCAATCCATGCCTCTGCCACGACGTTTTGTTGTGAGATGATGAACAAGTCATTTAAAGCAGACTTTTGTCAGGAGACTGTTTACCGCATGGGAAGTCAATAGGAGTTGTTCTTAAATATCTAAAGTGTAATGAAAATACTAAGCACTCTGAAGTAACAGGTCCCATCTGTCACAAGCTTGGCAGCCAGAACTAGAGTTATTAACCAGTACATTGTCTGGTCAGGTGCTTCACAAATGGTCATTGGTTTAAAGATAACAGCTTCAAATTTAACTTTTTTTTTTTCCTTGAAAAGGGAATATGCCTTTTGAAAGTAGGACAGAGTATATTCTAGTAAGTGTGGGAAATAATTCTGAGGTGGCAGAAGTTCATTGTAATAAGTGTCAGTCCAGTCTCCTTTCCAGTAAGCTTTTCAGGGCCCATAGATTGCTTCTAACTCCTGCTTTCCAGCTGGGAACTTTCAAGGGGGTGCAGAGCCATTAAGGTGACCACAGGGACCAGGTGACACTGACAGAGGTGGGGAGAAGAAAGATGATAGTGATTTGGTTGGCTTGAGCATGATGGGGCTGGAGGATCGGGGAAAGTACTGATCACAGCTGGATGAGGATGTGAAGCCAAAACAAGGATGTCTAAGGATTAAAAGGGAACAAGGGAGAGGGAGAACTCAGGTTTCATACATCTATTTGCTTTAGGTTTCTTTCACTTGAAATAGCAAGCTACAATAAATAAGCAATACTATCTAGAAAGTGAATGCTTCTGAAGAAGTTTCCTGTATTTCTGTCTTCTGTTAGGAAAACTTGTGCAGCAAGCCACAGTGATTTTCGTCCTAGCTAGATAAATTTCCTAGCTTATGAGAGACAGAGGTTCAAGACTGAACCAATGAGGCCCTTATAATCCTCACGTAAGAGTACACTCCAGAAATGATCATTTGGGATATTCACCTGGTTCAATGGAAGTTCTGAGTTGCAGTGTGAACTGGGAAGAACAGCATATGAAGCCTTTGTTTTCAACAGGCTTTCTGAACATCAGACCACTCTGAGAATTTCCTGAGAAAATATTCTGGAGAATACTCCTGGTTTTCTTCTGAAGCATGAAAGTAAGACTGCTGAAATCCTGAAAAGTTTCACAAGATGGGAAAAATAATTCTTCCTGTATCCATACACTATCATTTGAGGTCTCCCATAGGATGAAGTATCACCTTAAAGACATATCTTGTGGTAAAATTCTGCTGAATACTTTGGAGTAGTTGACTGTATTTGCAGAAATTTAGTACAAAGTGCCAAGTTCTGCTTAATGGTTTTGCCTTTTTATTAATTTAATTTTTTTTTATGTAAGCTTCTGCTTTGTTTACAATAGTGTTTGTATAGAGTCTATCAAGAAAAAAACAAATTTCAGAGGAAAGTTTAGGTAATTTTTTTGTCTGGGTGTTTTTGGGTGTAATGTGGGTGTTCCTTTAAAGGCATTGCCATCTGGGGAGATGATGATCTCTGTCCTATACTGAGAGCAGCAACACACCTTACAGAATTGTTTTAAGGAAGCATCTGCAGTGTGACAATTGCTCTCTGGTCTGGTATTTTGGTAGTGTTTTCTGGGGTTAATCATACATGTATAAGCTGTACATTTCTGTATAGAATAAGCAGGATGTCTGCATGGATCATCTGTTATGGTGCTGGCTCTGCGTAAGACATGAAACAGGCTGTGGAAACTCCTTCGATGGAGACTTAGTAGTTTTGATGCTTTACACACGTGGGGCCTGATGCAAATCCAGTGAAAACCAGGAAGACTCCACCTGTCAGTTCACAGCTTTGGATCCAGAGTCACGTGTGTTTGTGAATGTATATGAGGGATGTAGCTGATATTTGGCTAGCATAGCAGTTGCCCATGAAAGCAGAGAGGGAATTTGTTTCACTGTTCTGGGTTGGGAAGTGAGTTTTATCTAAAGCTTTGCACTTGCATGTAGCCAGCCTGCTCAGGTTCTGAATAGTTTCTGCCCTCAGACTGTGAAGAACAAGATAACCACTTTATATTACGTACTTGAGAGAGAAATTTATTTTAAAAGTCTCAAATTAGCAGATGAGGAGGAATTTATTTGCCAAATAATTCAGAAGCAGCTTGGGAAACCTGTCAGAGTCCAGCTTTAACTGCTTAACTAGTGGCTGTTCAACCTAATAGCTCTCAAGTATGCTTACAATAAGAGAGAACAAAACAAAATCCCAGGATGCATGAGATTTTCTTCCCGATAACAAAAATGCCATCAATTCACGAACTAGATAAAGAGGAAAATCTTCACCTACAGCCACTAACCTCACACTATATCCTCTGTGCTCCTGGCGATAAAGGACCTTGCTCTTGTTTTGAACTCTTTTTATCCATTTTTCCAGCTCTATTAACCTGGTGCATTGCTGAACATGACCTTTGCTCTGCTAGTGATGCCAGCCTTTAGCATACATTAGTCCTTTTCTCACCCAGATATCTTCGTGCTTTCCTGGATCCTATCCTCCATGCAAGGAAAGAAGGTCTGGGAAATTGTCTCTGGCCATTCTCCTTCAGATCACTCCTAAAGATGCACTTCGACCCTGATGCCCATGGGGCATTGCTGATAATATCTAGGCAGAGTGGAAGTTAAATTGTTTTCTAGGCAGCCTAGGCGAAAACATGCTCACATTTTTTTTACTGTGGTTTTACTATAAACCCCTTTCCTGCTGGGGAGGACAAGGCCATAATGCCATTTTAGTAATCACCAGCTGTCATTGGAAGCTGATGTGAATAAGAGCGACTCTCAGCTCTGCTTGTTGTTACCTTCCGTCTCCTGCACTCACAACTCTACCAGTTCGCTTTTAGCCACCATGCTTCTGTCATTCTGCATGAGTTTTGCACATCTGTGAAATTAGTTCCCTTGCCTTGCTGAGGGACTGAGGCAGAGTCCATGCTTTCATAATATGTTAACACATCTTGACTTCCAGCATCAAAAGTCCATTTGGGTGGGAGAGTATGTGTGGGGGGGGTGGGGGTTGGGAGTGGTGGCTTTCTTGCGTATGGAGCCACAGATCTTAACTCTTCAGAGGGGCAGAAAGGCTTCCTTCCTAGTTGCTATTAACTTGCCTAACTGCATATGGAAGGGCCAGGCATCCTAGCTAATCAGAGCTTCAGACAGGCAATTCTTCAAATTGTTTTAGGGTTTTTAATTAAAACCATAGGCTCCAGCATGATGTGGCAGAGAGCCAGTATCAGTCATCTGACAATAGCCTTCACCATCTACCAACAATAAGGGAATTCCTCAGCGTATGCTCTGGAGGCTTCTGAAATGCTGTGAACGGGTGAGATTGCTGTTTGCAAAGCACCCTGCAACATTCAGCCTTGCAGGTCTGGTGATTTTTAAATTATATAAACAAAACCCTATAAGCCCCACATAGCACAAAGATACTGACTTCTGTTTATACTGTCCGGATCACAGATGCTGAGCATGAATGCATGAACAGTCCTTTTGTTTGGTGTTTGACACTTTCTGCGGCTGTCTGCACTGTTTTTTAATATACAGAATCCCTGATTCTCCACTGCCTTGCACCCTGTCTATTCATTCTCACCCCTGTGAAGTGAGGGTAAAACACTATCAAAACAAAATGGTACCATTTTGCATGTTTTCCACTCAGTTTGTACAGGTGTAAATAACTACAGAAAGAACAGGGCAGAGCAGAACCTGACCCGCAGTCTGTCTCTCAATGTGTCAGGGGTCTTGAAGTGGGGGGATGACAGAACAAACACAAGCTGTTACCTTGCAATTTTTGCTAATGTTTTAAAATCAGGCAGCTTGTGAGGATGATAGATGCAAAAGTCAGGCAGTACTTAGTGCTGTAGTCCTCACGTGATACCTTCTTGTAGAGTAACAAAAGTGTTACCCGTGGCATGGATAGGTGCTTTAGGTAGCTGGTGTGGGAGCAGAGCCCTCAATGAGTCATCTTTCTGAGTTGTTTAGCTGTTGCACTTAGTACTGGAGAAAGAAAAATCCTAGTCCAAGGACACAGGATTTAATTTTATTGGAGACTTATTGATAATATACCACTATATAATTTACCACTATAATATACCACTATAATCCCCTTGCTGCATGTCCTTTTTGCTCTGGGCCCCTGACTGCCCCAGGTTTCTCTTTGTTCATCTGATTTTTTTACTTCCAGAAATCCTGTCCAGTTACTCCTTCAGCTGACC
Source organism: Galbula dea (assembly GCA_013399015.1). Taxonomy (NCBI): domain Eukaryota; kingdom Metazoa; phylum Chordata; class Aves; order Piciformes; family Galbulidae; genus Galbula; species Galbula dea. The sequence continues at coordinate 399,102 of VWZX01006105.1, read as the reverse complement.
CTGTTATCCACTCTGAATGCTAGTTTCAGGCTACCTATGTGCTTGTAATGGAGAGGTTTATCACCTTATTTGTTCCTGCAAGTGGGAGGTAAAGCTTCGAGACAAGGACCTTCTCTCTGCAGTGCTTTCTGTAGTCAGTGGGTTAGCACTGCTTTGTGCCCTACTTCTGATAACCCTCAAGATGTTGCATAGGGCTGGTTTTAAGCATTGTCTCTACAAGGGAGGATAAGAAAGTCAGGAGAGCCTGTCACCACAAAATAGAAAGTGATATAATATATGCAATTCATCATGAATGCAGGAAAAATAATGTTGGATTGCACAAAAAAGTCCACCTTCCTTTCAAAAAAACATTCAAAGCTCTACATAGATAAATACTGGCAAGATCTGAATTGAATGAATGTTGTAGTAGGTAGGAATAATGGGAAGAAGTTAAAGTCTCTTTTGAAATAAGAACAGTAAACATTTTTGCTTATCTTCAATTGAAATCTCAACCACACCACTGCATTAACATAGCCACTCATTTTTAGAAAGGATGTGAATTTTCATGACTCAGATGAGTGCTCTGTAACTAATTGTATGCAAATGTGACTCAGTCATTCTCACAGTCACACACTTTACTCTCCCATTAGAGTTCATGCACGAACAAGAATGGTGGTATTCCTTCTTACAAGCCTTACCTTTCCCAAAGTCTTGTGCCTTTTGCACATTTATGATAACATTTGAAGAAATACTTGTGCCTATAATTTCAGAGTTGCTTTAAAATGGAAAGACTCAAAAACAGAAACAAAGAAACACTTCAAGTCAGAAAGTGGTTTTGTTAAAAGGCTATATTCCCGTATCTGATTTTGAGAGGTTAGGAGAGGACTACACATTCTCTTCTAAATTTCAGGAGGAAAAAAAAAAGTAAGTTCTGGTCTTAGAATAGACATGAGAATGTTCACCTGAAAGGTGATCTATCTATCAGTGGATGCAGAGACTTAGAATGAAATTTTCATCTCAACCATAGTTAGAACAAACACAGCTGATGAGTAAATGTAGATTGGCTAGAAGAAATACAAAGTGTAATACCATATGTGGACAGTGCAGAATGCAGAAAGGCAGGAAACTGGGTAAATATCAAATGAAGATTTAGCCTTGATTGTGAGGAATCATTTCCAATGAGAAACAGAAGTGAGGATCTTTTCTGCCCAAACATAGCTGATATACCTTTCTATCTGGAAGAGAAGCTGCCTGATCTCTCTCTGCTTTCCTATTTGAGGCTTGTCAGCAACAATCTGCTGAGGATAACATGCAGTCCAAAGGCTGCCTTTACTTCTGAATACCTCTGGCAGGGTTGTAGGCTTTACAGCACAGCAAATTTGGTTTGCAGCTTTTATCAGATTTTCCAGAATGCACCTTTCTATTCCCCATAAGCAACCAGAAGACCTTTTACAACAACATCCCCTGCAATGCAATCACAGTGGATGTCTCTGTCAGTGGGAGGAAGTACACTTTTATATTTCAGTCTCTCTCAAAGTCCAAATGGCTATAATGAAGTCTTCCAGAGTTACTTGTTCAGAAGCAATGTTTGGAGTTCAGATGAGACACTTAGCACAGATGTGTCAGCTCCCTGTGTTTGTGTGTTTCGCAAAGTGTTTAGTCTTCCAAGATTCTTTTAAAAAGATATTTCCAGTCCTTTTTCTACTAACATAACTCTTGAAAATATAGAACAATTATGAATGTTAATGGTACATTGGACATTCACCCCCCTCAAACTGACCAAAGCTATGGCGACTCTTCTGCTGTCTCTCAGGGGTCTGCTGTGTCCCATGGAAGTTATTTATAGACATGCACCCTAAAATCTCCTTGTATATTGTTATGCAACTTTATTGTAAGTAAGTGTGGGATTCATCTCACAGATTAAGACACTGATGTTGAGAGGCTTGATTTAGTTGCCCATGTGTGGAAGTGTAGCACTATTTGAAGTGCTCAAGTCTCCCATCTGGACTCCAACTGATGCTCCATATTGATAAAGAAGTCCCATATGTAATGTGCCATCCTTGTCAGCCCTGCATGGATTTCCTGGACACCCAATTGCACCTCAAATGACACCAATTGTAGTCAATGCACATCTAATAATTGTGTGCAGTTCTGGGCTCCACAATTTAGAAAGGATATTAAGCTGTTGGAGAGTGTCCAGAGGAGGGCTACAAAGATGGTGAAGGGTCTGGAGGGGAAACCTTATGAGGAGCAGCTGGGGTCACTTGGTTTGTTTAGCCTCGAGAAGAGGAGATTGAGAGGAGACCTCATAGCTGTCTTCAATATCCTCACGGGATCGTAAAAAGGCAGGGACCAGTCTTCTTAATCTGGTGGATAGTGATAGGACTAGGGGAAATGGGATGAAATTGAGTCAGGGGAGGTTCAGGCTGGAGAGTAGGAAAAGGCTCTTCACTCAGAGGGTGGTTGGGATCTGGAAGAGCCTCCCCAGGGAAGTTGTCTCAGCACCATGCCTGATGGAGTTTAAGAAGCATTTAGATTATGCTCTCAGGCACATGGTGTGATTCTTAGGGTGTCCTCCATGGGTTTAAGAGCTGGATTTGATGATTCTATTGGGTCCCTTCCAGCTCAGACAAATACTATGATACTGTGATAATCAGTACATTCAGAGGGATCTACAGGGAGTGTCTACCCAGCTGCCCAAACACACGTCTACTTTTGAGTCAGTCGAATGGCTCTGTAGCCTTTCACCACTAACTCACAAATCGGCAGCTGCAGATAAACACTGAAATTGTTTCTCTTATTGCAAGAGTGTCATTTGTTTGCTCATCAGACTACGTTTAGCCTGTATCTGGGGCTAAACTGTAGCAGTTGCTGTATCACCTGATGACCCCTCCCCAGCCGAGAAGGGGGATCAGGAAAGGGAGAGGATATCTATGGGTTGAAATGAGAACACATTTCAGTGGAACAGCAATGCTAATACCAATGCCCATACAAAGTATACAAAGTTAAAATTAGCCCAGCAGACGTGTGGCAGTCACAGTAAATGGGAAGGCTGTCCTTGGAGCAGAATGAGAGCCGCTCCAGGGATGGGAAGAAGCAGTATGAGAAGGAAGTGGAAGAGGAGCAGAATCAGGAGAAGCCCCTTTCCTCAGCAAACTTCCTCCTTTATACTAAGAATGACATTTATGATCTTGGATACACTTGTAGCAGCTTAGGTCATTTGCCCTGGCTGACTTGAGATTGCTAACAGCCTGCAGACCATGGCTGGCCTCTTCTATCCCAGCAAAACCAAGATGCGTCTTTCCAGAAAGACCTGCACACCCAGCACAGGGAGAAAGTACGTTGGTCTGCAGACAGGCCAATGGATACCCAACTGTGCACCCGCTCCTGTGCTGTGTGACACCCTCCTGGTTCTCAGATGTTTTGCTTGTTTGGAACTTTGTTTATCTGCTGCTGGTGTTGCTGCCATTAGTAAGCAGCCCTGGCACAGGTAACCAAGTTTTGCTATGGTTGCTGTTAATGTGTCTAAATCAGCCAACGCAAGTGAACTCAAGTGTTCTTCTCATTGACACAGCTCTGACTGTTCGCTGGGAGATCAGTTGGAGACCAGCTAAGGTTCCTAAGATGACATGAAATGAAGCAAGTTGCAAAAGATGTAAACAAACTGTGAAGAAGAGAAATTGGAGTCTTAGTATCCGGTCCAGCTCCAAGTTCTGGACTGATACATAGCCTGCCAACATGCGGATCACTGCAGAATCAGGTCTTATGAAGGAAGCACTCCGCTTCTCTTAATGACAGCATCATTAGTACTGCAGGTATATAGATCTCTAAATTAATAGTGCAACAGATTGTTCCTGCTGCACTTAACAAGCAGTTCAATATGACAGCCACAAGCTAAAATACAAGTTTGTGAACTTCAAAGCAAACTTTGCTTCTTTCTAAAGAGTCTTAGGAACAACTAAGCATATTTTCTCCCTCCTCATCTTTAAAGACATTACAAAAGAATATATACATCAGGCCTGAAATTCCTGCCAGTCCTTTATCTCACTTTTCTGGGCATATTTGTAAGGAATTGGGATGGTGAAGTTTACTGTTAATGAGTACCTTATTTTGTAGATGTATTCTTGTTTTGTGCACTTATCTGAACTGTTTGTGCTCTTATGGAGGGCCAAAAAATACATCTTGAAGGTGAATTCTGAAGTAACCAGTGAAATATTTTACTACCTTGTGGGTTTTTTAATTTGAAAAGTATGGGTGGTCATTAATTGAGCTAAATTTCTGTATTGATTTCTGTATCTGTTCATCTCTTTTATGCAAAAAGGCTGAGAGAGCTGTGTCTGTTTAGCCTAGAAAAGGCTGAGGGGGAATCTTATCAATGCTTATAAATACTTAATGGGTGATGTCAGGAACATGGGGACAGTCTTTCTTCAGTGGTGCCCAGTGACAGGACAAGAGGTAATGGGCACAAACTGGGATACAGCAAGTTCCATCTAAACATAAGGAGGAACTTCTTTGCTTTGAGAGTGGTGGAGAACTGGAACAGGCTAGGGAGGTGATGGAGTCTTTGTCTCTGGAGACATTCAAAACCTGCCTGTGCAACATGCTCTAAGTGAACCTGCTCTGACAGGGGCATTGGAAGAGATGATCTCCAGAGGTCCCTTCCAACCCCTAAGGTTCTGTGATCCTGTGATTATAATTCTACAAATTATCTGCAGTCTTCATTTCAAGGACTAGACAACTGTGGGAAAAATAGGTCTTTTGGGGCTTGTGATGGATTAAATGTAGAGGCAGAAAATATTAGGGAGTTATTGGTCAATGTGAACAAAAGCTGCAGGTAGTAGTTTGGAAACGATGTGGATGAAGTTTACTGAAAAATAAACATCAAGTGGAAAGCAAGAATGTAAAGAAGTGGCAAGGACAGCAACTCCAGAAGGGAACAGATGAGAGGAAGGTGAAGACACTTGCCCAGAGATGAAAAAAAAACCCAAACCCAACAACCACACCCTAGCAGCAGTAGGCAGGAAGGATTAAAAGAAGTGAGATAAAAATTAGAAATGCTGTATACATACTGCTGATTTCCAAGATTGACTAAGTGTATTTGATGGAAAGCTTGACTGAAAGCAAGGCAGGTGTGAAGTTGGAGGGCTCTTTGAGGGGAACAGTGAAAGAATGTGTCTGCCCTTTGAAAGACAAAGGCAAAGATTTCCTCTGGTTTCATCAGAGCCCTTTGTGAGATGTGGAGGGGAAAAAAATAAAATCTTCTTGTGGTCCTAATTTTACACATGATTCATGTGATATTTTGCATTCTGTAAACTCAGTGTTTATACTTAAGAAAAATTTCACAACTAAGGATGCTGCAATGTCTGTCTTTGCTCCTTCACTGGTAACAGCAGTGTTGTCTTCTTGTAGCTGGGAAGATGTTGCCTTTATGTCTGTTAGCTTGTGTCCTCTTCTGAGGGGCTAGCAAAGATGTTTTTCATGTTGGAGATTGTTTTCTGGCTCATTAGTAAAACTGGAATTAACTGCTTAGCTTGCTGCACCAAATCCCTGGGTAAGATGTGAAGTAGCTGCCGTTTCACCCAGGGTGGGATGCACTGAGCGAGGCTGGAAAGAATTTTGTGTTCCTTTACAAACTCCTGTCAGTCTGGTTCCAAACAAAATTATGTTTTCGTTTGTTTCTATTCATTAGAACTCTAGTAAATGTCATGGAGAAGGACAATGTCTCTAACTTCTGGGAGAAGGGGAAGGGATTTTTTTTCCTCTCTTGTGTAGTGTTACCAAATCAAACAGCCTATACCCTGAGTACAGAAATCACAGTGGAAGCACTGTTACTTACAGGAATTCAAGGAGGAGCTGGAATACAGGTTTCTACCTGCAAGCATAGATTTGGTTGGCTGAGAAGTCAGATTTACCTCTGTAGTTCTTCCTCACCCTCTTGTGATTAGAGCAGTGCTATGTGTGAGCAGAGCTGAGCAGCTCAGACCAAGGAATAAACACCCTGGTGATGAGGTGCCAGCATCCCATTTCAAACCAGCAGTCTTTTCCCTCCATCAGCATTACCTTGGGCATACATCTCCAGGGGTTTATAACTTGGTGGCAGACAGGGAGATACCACATTGCAATCTCAGAATATTAGGTGTAGTGATTTTGTAAAAACTCTGAGCTGTTCACAGAGGTGAATGTTTATACACTGTGTTAAAAGGCTTTAAGCCATGATTGCATTGTTTTTCATGGTAGCCTATAGGAAGAAGCAAGCAGGGGAGATGTGTAATACCTAGATAATAGATAAGCAATCCCTTTGCAAAGGCTGGGGAAGCAATTGCGACACAATGACATACATCCGTGCCTCAGGCTCCATTTAAACAGCTATTCTTCCTGAGTTGGGAATAAAAAGGTCTAAAGTGCATTGAATAATTAAAAAGCTCTTTCCAAGAAAAGAGGAGATCAGTTGTCAGTAGGTGTCCTAGACACAGAAATTGCCCAGCTTCTTTAGCATCTATTCTCAGTCTTGGAGCAAGTGCATCTTCCTCCCCAGCACTGAGGATCTGCCTGGCCCTCCACTGCTCTCTGAGGGACAAGTCAACATCTCAGTCCTTGCTATGGAGGAGAGCTTGGTTTTAACCAACTTGGAAACTGCTGCCTGGAGGGGAGGAGGTGTACTACCCTGTGGAGATGATGTGTGATTTCTTGAGGATTCTGATCACATTTCCCCTTCATAACTGCCTGGTGCCAAAGGGCATACAGAAACCATCCCTTTGGTGTGCAAGACTGCCACAGCAGCCTGCTGCAGCAGGACTTACTAATCAGGACTTGAAACTTGCCTGGGCTTTGCTCTTGGTTCCACATTTTTGCTGCAGCAGTTGCTGCGTCAAGGCCTAGTATCACTTCACCTGGTGGGGTCCAGACTAAATTCAGAGAGACCAGAGAGGCCTGTACGTAGCGTGCTGTTTGTCTTTGCTTTGTATGTACTGCTCAAAGAGTTTGCATTGTGTTGGGGGGTAGAAACTTCAGTTAACTTGAATGCTAAAGTATGGACAAATGGAGTGGTCCAACTCTGCCTCAGCAGCTGTTTTTCATGGATAGGTAATACAAAGTCATTGTGGGAAGGGTATTCTTTTCCATAATCTACTACAGAAGTTGCATATGTTTTTTCTTTGCAGATGGTATTATTTCTTGCATTTTTTTCTATGCAAACAGAAAGATTTTTATTTTCCAAATTGCCCAAAGTATTTTAAGGGTGCTGTACATGCTCATCAAGTGCTTCTTTATTCTTCATGGAATTCGTTTCGTGCATCCCAGGAAAGGTTTGGGTCCATCTAGGGTATTGTTTCTGAGTAAATGTGCTGGTGGACCTGTCACTGTGCCTTACATCTGTCTAGCCCTCTGGAATTAAAAGTGCAGAAAGACTGTCCTCAGACTTGGACCTTTGTTTCCTTAAATATGACAAACTTAAAGAAGTCAGGATAAAAGACATGCTTGTTTGGCTAGTCCCAATAATACTGGATACTTCAGAATTAATTAACCCATGAGAAACACGTGTCCAGCATTTTTTGTTGCTCCCTTTCCTAATGAGTAACAAATACATCTCAAAAATCATGATGGTGCACCCTACTGCACTAAGCACAGGCAAGAATACTTTTTCCCAGGAAGTAATCCAGCACAGATACTGTCACAGTTATAATGCAGCATCTAGTTAAGGTATCAGTGACTGTATGTAGTCCCACATCTCCCAGGGGGTTGTCTCATATCCAGTTGGAGCTTGCCTGCAAGACCACCATTAGTTGTTGCTGACAAGTAAAGTGTGTCTTCTATTACTGGAGACACTATTAAATGTTTGTGTCAGATGAGAATGGGAAGTCTCTCAGTTTCTGCTCCAAAGCTGTTCTTAATTCTCTATGACTTTGTCTTAGGCTCTATCTTTTAGACAGCTTTACTTTGAATAGCAGGTTTGTGTTTGATGCCAGTTTTGGCAGAGCAGTCTTGCACTCATTGTTTAAGTAGAATGGATGCTGAACTCTAAGATCTGACTGATGGCTGAGTGGCATTCACAGGATGTAAAAAAGAACTTGGGAATGGCACTAACTGAGTCAGACAGACCAATGTCCAGCTGCCCAGGTATTCTGTCTCCAAAAGCAGAAATAGGGGATGTTATTTAGGAAGACCATACTTCCCTGGCCACTTTCTGCAGTCAATTCACCTAGTACCCAGAGCAGTTATATTAGGGTGTGTTAGAGTGTAGCTGTGCTTACCTCTTTCAGTGTCTGCTTATGGTCTCATGGTCCGTCAAGGTATCTAATTTTTTTTAAATGTTCCTATAGATGCAGTCTCCATCCACAGCTTTCTTTATCAGCAAGTTCCAGAAAGTTACTAGGTGCTATGTAAATAAGTACTTTTACCTCTTTTAGGTCAATTTCCCATTGGTTTCATCAAGTGTATGTTGTCATATCAAGGCAGTATCTACATTTTCATTGCAGATGGTGTCTTAAATAAACAAACTTTTTTTCATATTTATTCTTTAACAAATATTGAACCATTGCTGCTAAAGCAAAGTGAAATGAAATGAAATAAACTGTTAGATCATTGTTGCCATTCTTTATTGATAGATTTACCATTCTGTGGTTAAACAATTTTTCATCCTGGAATATTTCTAAACCCACCTTCTGATAGAAATCAGAAAAAATTGAAATTGTTCTTGTACATCAATGCTTTAGACAGCTTTATCTGGAGAAGAATAAATATAGTGGGTATAAATGAAAAGAAAATGGGATGAAACAATCTGAGCTGGAAAGAGAAGAGTGCAAGTTTATTTTATTTCCTTGGTTGTGTGGGAGTCTTGTTAACCAGTATGTAATGCATAGTCATGTAATAAAACATGCTAGACATTAAAAGGCAAAAACCCAGTTCACAGATGTTGTAACGTTATGAGATAATTTTAGGGAGTGAATGGGGTGAAAAGGCTGGATTTGTTAGAGAGGAAAATACCTATGGAGGCCTTTTCTGTGAGCAATACCATGACTTCATTACCATGTCAATTCTGGGAAAAGGCTCTGATTTAACACAGCAGTTGGCTGGATCCATATGGAGCTGATGAACCTCTGAATGAATAGTGAATGGAAAAACTGCTGGAATCTGCCTTCAGCTTTGTTCCCAGGATGACCAATGTAAAAGGCCTAAGAGCAATACCGCACAGATGGTGTAAAGAGGTAAGAAATCTGCAGGGTTTAGTTTACATTTTCTTATCCTACACTGTTTGGAGTTTTATTTTTTAACTATATTTCATTTTCTCCATCTATATTTGCTTAAATGTCTTTACTCACAAAAAAAAAAAAAGGGAAAAAAAAAGCTTTCAGGAAATGAAATTAATTCAGAAACATATTTACCAGTAAACATTTACATAAAAATACAATTTAAAATGTCGAATTTTGTATGTTATAAAAAGTATTTGAAAGCATAATTATGGAATCCTGAGGAAAAAAAAAGCCAGTTAAAAGTTTAACAAAGAACTTCAGAATTATTTCTTCAATTCACTCTATGTTGTGGGAATATGCAGATGTTCACATTTACACAGTCATGTATGTCCACTAGGGTTACATGCTTTTATAGTCTGAAGCATCATCACAAGTGCCAATACAGTAAATCAAAAGACTCTCTGGCATTATCTAGTTTCCTTTCTGGCTTTAAAAGTTAGAACAGATGTCACAAGAGAGGACAAAATGGATTTTACCCACCGAGAGGAGCTTTTCTTGCCATCGTTAATAGGAGGCTCCTTGAAATGCTAATGTACACAGTTTGTGTTGCCGGGTTTGCATAGAGATGGTGGGAAACAGCTCTGATCCCAACAAAACCTTTTGTTATTAATCAAGAAAATCTGCTCTTCTGAAACAGCAAAGCACTGAAATGGTGTGGCTGCTTGCAATGCAGAGATCTCTATAGCAATCTCCAATGAACAAAAATGTAATAAGAACTGTTCAGCAGTTCTGTGAGATATGGCACATGGAGCAGTTTATTTGCAGTGCTTTTGCATACACCTTCTAGTTTCCTTTATCATTCAGCATTGGTATTTTCACTTGAAAGATTACACCATTTCTGTATTTTTTCTGTATCTCCACTCTTAAAAATCTTGTTTCATTTTGTAGCAGATCTAAAAAGCAAGCTTGGGGCAGAAAGAACTCGGAAAAGCAAGCTTTTCTTCTTGGAAAATTCTATTACAGTTTCTGTTTGATTTGATGTTAATACCATGTGAGATATTTTTGCTTCGTTAGAATATAGGATTATGAGATCTTGTGAGTCCTTTGTGAGTACAAACATACTGTGCACTATCAGGACTAGTATGCTCCTCCTGTTGTAAATGGGACTGAAGAATTTTTAGTAGTCTTTAAGAGAAGAGGTTCAGACCCTGATGTTGCTTGGCGACATGTGACCTCTTGTTTTTAAGAAATAACAATGCAATTAAATCAGAAAGTTCCAACTGCTGTCAGATATTATTGCCTTGTTTAGGATGCCTCAGCAGAAGCCTTCTTTCCCCAAAGCATTTGGAGTATGAATTAAAGTTAAAAATTCAAGGAAAGGCTGAATTAAAATGTAAATTCTTTGCCTGGTATTACTCATCACTAAAATCTCTGTCTTAGTCTCTGATCAGAGTTACATTAAATTCCCTATCAATTTATTGTACACCAGTTCCACAACACATTAATGTGTCCTTTCACAGATTCATTGTGCTGAGACTTCAATATATGGGCACAAGAGAATGAATTAGAGATAAAGCATTAGCTCAGAGTTTAAGCCTCTTTTAATTTCCTTGTCTCTGAGGATATAAGCAGATACTTAATATTTTATATTGCCATAGATTCTTGTACTTTAAGTTCTATTGGTGTTTTTTTTTAATTATGGTAATAAGCAGATAGTAAAAATAAAAATAATTTGTTATAGTTAATGCAAGATGTTTGAGATGGCCATCATGTAGTTATAGGATAATACAGTGTATGTAGTAAATTTTGAAAGGGGAATGTTTATTTGTTCATAGCTTTGTCTGATACGTATTTGGTAAAGACAGCAGGAAAGAAAGGAGTGGGATAAGAGGGTATGGTGAATTTATGTGAAAAAAACCAAAGCATCACTGATTCCATCACAGAGGAGCTGTTTCAGTAGTAGGAAATGCTCTAACAGGCAAGCAGGGGAAAACAAAGCTGTAAGAACAACTTTGAAGTCAGAAGTGCCTTTGGCATTGTCAGAGATGAAATGACCATGGCTATCTCTAGATACTTCCTAAAAAAGGATTATCTGTTCTCTAAGTTTCGATGTGTAGATTTGTTCCCAGTCTCCATTTTCCTTTCAAGTTTACAGTTAAACTTCTGATTTCATGAAAGCTGCATTTCAAAGGGGTCCAAAGAGCCTGGACTCTGTACCAAAGGGTCTCTACCACCTCTGCTGCTGAACACAAGACCTCACTGCTCCTGTGAGTGTGGCCAGATTAACTCCTATGAGGCTGCACTAAAAATCCTAGTTTGCAAGGAGGGGGTACTGTTCATCCAAAATAACAAGCAACAACAAAAAATCCTACCAAGCATGCTTAGTGCAACCAGCTAAGGCTTTTGTCAGGGACTAATGACTTTGACCTCACTGTCCGGTCCCTCAGCATAGAGGTAAAGATGAAGACTGTTCTTGGGAAAAAGCTTGATTAAGAGGACTGAACTATGCTGTGTTAACAAAATAGCCTACAAATCCCTTGACTTAATAGCACTGACAAAGTAAAGCCAATGAGCAGAAACATATTTGAGGCATATTGCCCTATGTAGGACTTTCATCTACCTGTAAAGTTTTCAGTGATTTAATAAAAGGAGGTTGTTTTTTTCATTAATACTGTACTTACAATTGCTTCAAAAGTTTACAGAGGCACAAATGTGTAGATTTCAATCAGTCTGTAAATCTACAGTTCAGCTTGTGTTTCTAAATTATGAGCTAAGATGATATATAGCTGTATGAAATATATCCATGAAAGGGTTTTCAGTTAAACTGCTTTTTAAACCTGTGTAAATTCTTTGTACGGACACTTGACCTGAAGATTTTCATCAAGGATTAAATGTTAACTGACTACTTCCCTGTACAGTCCTCACCAAATTTTGTTCTCACTTCCTCTGGTCCTAAGTAACTTCACTGCATTTGAAGTGGTTATTCTAAATTTGTCCCAGTGCAACAGACCAAAATTTAGCCTTAAAAGTCTGCTGGAGGAGCATTGTTCTTCTGTCATTGTGTTTATAGATTTTTGTCTGAGATTCTGGAATAGGGGAGCAGTCCAGTTCAGGTGTGAAACCTTCCCCTATACTGCCTAGTAGGGAAATTTCCATATCTCATTTTTAGTATGCTTTGAAAATGGCTGTAAACTGATACAAAGTCGGATCTCTTGACTCGTTCCTTTGGTAACATTTTATGTCCAGCTTAAGTAGGCAAGGTGCAAGAAATCAAGTCCTGTTTCCCACGTGGGAATTGCTGTTCCTTGCAGTAAGTGTTTACAAGATCAAATTCCTTTTTGTGGAATAAAAATAATACTTTTAAAAGTCAGGCTGTATACGTAAATTATTTAGGGATAGATCTTCAGTGAGCTTTCTAAAACAAAGCAAGTATTTATGATATGAGAGCTTTCAGGCTTTAGAGAACCATATTTGGCCAAGCAGCAAAAAAGGTCAATCTTTTTGTGTATTTAAATCAGCCTCTAAATTACTTTGAGTCTTGTATAATTTCTGCTTTCTCTGTCTTTTTCTTTAAACTTTCATAGTCAGGTAGTGCCATGCAAGCTGCATTGAATCTGACACCTAAGATAGCCTTATAAACCCTGCGGACAGTAAACTACTGGAAGACAGATTGGATTGGTAAAAATAAGTGTGCATGTTCTCACAGAACCTGAGAAAATCACACCTTCACTTTGTTAAAAAAAAATCTGTTTGTGCCACTCCAGTAATCACTTCATAACTGGTGGGAGAGCAGAACATATGTCTCAGAAGTGGTAGAATATAAAAGCCTCTATACCTCTAATCCTATTTTCCTTAAGAGGGGGAAAAAAAAAAACCACAAACCAAACCAAAAAAACCCCAACCAACAAAAAACCCCCAACCTTTTCAGTATGTCATCTGTAAAATCGGTGCCAAGGGTTTTCTGCTTAAAAATCACAAATGAAATGTAAATTGCTCATGAAAGCAAAATGAAACAGAGTTGTTTTTTTTTTAATGAGGTGTGTAATGTAGTAGGCTCATGCACTAAAGTGCTTACTTGAAGCAGGAACAGAGGATGCAAAGAGAAGCCCAGTCCTGGCCTCCTCACTCAGGCAAATTCTGCACGTGCAGACAATTTTATGAAATGTCTTAGCATTACTGCAATGATATGCTGAATAACCCCTGGTCTGAAAAGGGGGAACCTTCTGAAACTTGGAACTAGGGCTCATCTCTGGCACTTGCAGTTTACAGGGTGTGACCAGCTATTGCAAAGGTTCTCTGTTCAGTTTTAGTGAGGTACCCTTGTAGAGCCGTTACCCTCATTAGAACCAATACCCCTGCATTTGCCTTCTTTTGGAAGAAATATAGTTTAAAAACATTACTATGAAAGGATAAATGCAAACTGTATTTTAGTAGAGCTGGTTGTACTTTGCTACTTGAATGTAGAAGGCTGCAGCAGCTGTCATGGTATCCTAACTGCCTTTCCAGAAGCATTTTGGTGCCTTACCTACCAATTGATAGCTATGATGTCCTGCTCTCTGCTTAGAAGGGCACAGAATTTGTGACTTGGGAGAGATGATTTATTTTGTTTATATGGATATTAATTTCCATTATTCCTTTAATTCTTTGTAATTCTTTTATGAAAGCTGTTAATTCAGTTCCTCTTTATCAGTTTGTTTGTTGATGCAATTTTTTTCTGCCTTCTGCCTTTTTCTTCTTTTTGAGGAAGAAAGTTTGCATGCTACAAATAGCTGGTGAATTGAACAGAAATTTTACTGCACCAGGGCAGCAAAAGTAGGGTTATAAATGCTAAGGCATTTTGTGATGATGTCCATGAAACTCTTTGGTTAATCCTTTTGCAGTTCTATTAGCAAGTGGAGTCCTGAAGAAGTAAAGCAGTGTCAACAAGGGTATTGTGAATTACTTTTGTAGCCCTGCTACAGCTCACGAGTCCTATGTGCCTGCTGTTCCCCAAACATTTCTTGGTTTGCTGTTTATGAGGGCTGATAGCACTGCTTTTCCAATTTACCTTTTGGACTCTGCACTGCTGTGGTAAATATTAGGTAATGGGATATTTACAGAGGGGTCATTTCCACAGAGAATGGATAGGACCTGAACATTGATCTGCTAGAGAGGGGAGTGAAAAGGAAAGAGGCTTCTTTTCTTTTATGGTGTTGGGTGTTTAAATGGTCAGTAGCAGGAATGCTCTAATGTGCGGCAAGGCAGCTGCTTGAAATAAATGCTGAGAAGAAATCTGAGTCTAATCCTACACACATAAAGAGCAGATGATGGCAATTTAAAACATAATCAACAGGACAAATGTATCTCGCTTTAATACTGTATGGTGACAGATTGTACCTGAGAGACTTTGGTCCAGCAGCGTCCAAATTAAATGTGAAAATACAAACTAACTGCTGACATTAGACACACAGATCTCAGGAAGATTGTTTTTGTCAGTATTCAGTTGCTCTTTCATCTTCCTTACAAACTCCTTCCATCTCCTCCCTCTCTCATCTTGCTAATCAGTGAGGTCAGAGGATTGGAGATCCCGCCAAGCCTGTGCTAAGCCCCAGGGCTGTTCGGTGATCAGCAGGTTCTCCCAATTGCCACCTTTTGTTCCCAGCGGTGACCTCATCCTTCTGCTGGTTTCATGTAAATTAACACTGGGCTGTATATCTCCTCTGAGAGGCAGCACCTCCAGCAGTATCTTGTCCTTGGCACTGTGCGGTTTCAGGTGTGACTGAGATGGATAAATGCCACTGAAGGAGTGACTTGTACCATAAACCACACCACTTGCTCTTTAGATTCTTTACAGCTCCAGACTTCACTTCTCTGGTACAAGCCAAGAAACAGACCATGGGTTCAAAAGGTGCTTACCTGTAAAATCATACTCTGCTAAATAAATCTTTTTCAATTGATACATCTTTTTGATAACTTGTATTGCACAGTGAGTCTTAATGGGTGTATATTATGTGGAAATGAAGGCATGCACATTACTGTGTGTATTTGTCATTTCTAGGCAGTTATTTATTCAGGTAAATAAGATTTTGCTAAGCAGTTCTCAGCTATGCTTAAGTTTTATTAAGGTACTCACAACTTGTATACAAACAGGACCTATTCCGTATTTATCAGTGCCATACAGCCCTTATTCTACCTCTCCCTTCTGTTCAGATAAATTCTACTGAGTAGTTAATTTCTGTTAGTAAAAGTAATATTTGGTGTGGTAGAATTCTTAGAATCAAGCCAAAATAGCATCAAAAAGGGTAGGTAGAATAGATGTTGTCGTGCAGATTATAGCATATACCTTCTGGTGATGACTGTGTATTCTAGATGCCAAATCAGATTGTATTATAAAATTCTAAATTAAGAAGAAATTGTACTTATTCCTATGTGCTATTATTTTAAAGCAATCTGGATGAAAAATACTGGCTTTTCCCCCCCTTTTTCTTCAAAATAGTTGTTATACAGCTTTGCACTCTGATCTTTTCTGCTTCTTTCACTTCACTTCACTTCACTTTATCTTTTTTCTTACTCAAAACACAAAAAATAAGTCACCAATTCCTGCACACCTTGCTTTTGAAGAGGACCTATTACACATTTATCAGAGTGCCATACAGCCCTTCTTCCACTTTTCCCGTCTTTTCAGGTAAGTTCTCCTTAGCAGTTGGTTTCTGTTTAACCTCAGTGGTTTACAGTACACTGGAAATTCTCATTAAATGCTAGTGAATAACTTAAAATAAAAAAAAAGTAAAGCAGAGCTGTTTTTCTTGCTGTGTCTTTAAGTCTGACCTTTATTGTTTAAGTTGCATTTGAAAAAAGAAAAGTGTCAAGTTGTTGAAAGATGAGTGCACTCCATTATTCTGTGCTCAAGGCACTGAGAAAATCCCACTGAGGCAGCAGCCAGCCAGTGTTTGCAATGCTACATTTTAAATGCATATTGGAAAAACAATGATAACAAACAAAATTTCCTGCATTTAACATCAGTATAGCTAAGAAAGCATAATTACTCCAAATGCCAGGGTTTCTTTTCAATGGCCACCTAGTTGGCCAGTGGTTGTGATGAATCATGTTGTGGCCTGAGAATGGAAATTCTCTCTGGCTGCGTGGTGGTGCTCACAGGTCCCTCCAGGCACACGGGACCAAGAACGGATGTGGGTGCAAGAGGGGCTTTGGAGGAACTCCTGTCTCTCCTCTTCTGCATTTCCTCTGACTCATGCTGGTTTTTTGAGGTGGATTTCCTCTCTGCTCCCCACCGAGTATATATTTGCTAATTCAAGTGTATATATATGCATTTTTCTTTGCTTCAGGCTTCTTGGCAGATGGAGAGATCATTTCAAGCCCAGTACCATAGCTGCACATTGGGCTTGCACTCAAAGCAAGTCAGGCCTGCAACAGTGGAGATGATACTGGAAAAAGAAGTTATTTTGCTAGAGTAAAGGGAAAAGTAGAAACAAGAGAATCTCAAATAATGAAAGAAAGCTTAGTGTGATGAAAACCTGCCACTTTTCTGAAAGACATACTGAGTCAGTTGGAAACTAAGTTACTGTAGTCTAGAGCTATTTGAATGACATTTGTGTATATTTTTTTCCATTAATTGTTGAATAAATGACTCAGAAACACATTTGCCTGTCTTTGAACAAGCTTTATGTGTGATTGAATACTCTTCTCCGAATAAATTATTCATAAATTTTGAGCAATCAGTGAATAATTTATTCAAAATATTTTTTCATCATTCAGTCCTTCATCCCATGGACTGTGGGTGAAACTCTTGGCTGTGTTAAAGATAGTGAAAACATTCTGAATGATTTGGCAGATTCCAGTTCTTCACCCAATTAAAAGTCTTTTGAGAACTAAGTGTTCCTTTTACTTATGGAACTTTGGTTTAAATATTAGTGGTAGATTTGCCTGTGATTTTGTCAATGTGTAGAAAACATTGAGCAGCAATTACTTCATTGCTTTAATCTGATTCATTATATATTATATTCGAGTTATAATTTGAATATGGATATATGAATGCACAGTTAAAGTGCTTTCTTTAGATTTCCACAGTATGATAATTCCTGTCACCTGAAGTCTCAGTTTGTGATGAGTAAAATCCTACAACAATTGTTGAAGAGGGCGCAGGTCCTGGCTCCTTTCCAGTTTTGAGGAGCTTCGAAGCTCTTTGGGAGTACACTAGTTTTTGAATTATTTTTTTTTAATTGCAGCAAACTTTGAAAGTGTTCAGAGTGTGCTACCTGTTCTCTTCATTGACCAGATAAAAATCATTTGAATATGTCCAAAATTCTGGCCAAAAAAAGTGTCATTTTTTAAAATTGAGAATTTCCTTACATTTTACAGCCAGTTCTGGTAATTATAATACAGCAGCCTTAATTCTCCCTGGAAATATGACGTGAATCTTCACTTCCTGTCTTAAATTTGTATTGTGTAACTCCATGCAATTAAGGCATGGCTGGCGTTGTGCCATTGTTCGTGGGTGAAATGATTCCTATGTAAATACTTCGTTTTCCACTGTTAATTGGCAAATGGTATGGAGTGCTTTGGGATCCATCTGGAGAAGAGTTACTGCATATGCCTATGGTCATTATTACTGTGTTATCTCCTTCCTTTAAGATACACAACTGCTTTATTATTTCCTGAGCTCCAGGAGAGTACTTGGTACCATACAGATATACAAGGAGAACATGCTAGTGCCCCATGGAGCCTACAATACACGTGGCTGAGTGAGGCAATAGGTACTGGGCTATGTGAAATACACAGGTTGAATATTCACATTTCTTATTAACAGAAATTTAAAAATATCTCTGTAGCAGTATGTTTAAGATGCTTTGTGGGAGAAATGCACTATAAGTGAATGACAAATGAGGAGAAAAGTAACTTGATGAATAACAAAAGCCTAAACAAAGAGGGCAGAAAGGTGAGAATGAGAGGAGGATTCACGTGGGGCATTTTAGAGATAGCTTGGAAGGAGGGAGGAGACGTTGGAAACATGTGCTGTTTGACAGATATGATAGAGGTAGGGAAGGGAGTAGTGAAGGAAGATAAGTGGATACAGAACAAAGCAGAGCAGTGATTTTAGCACTGATTTGTATTGGGAAATGTGGGTTGCAAAACTAGGGAAAATGATGACTACTGATATCTGGGGATGGAGACAAGATGGAGAGGATGAGTTGGTGAGGAATAAAACTGCATAAAGCGTAGTTTTGGGAATCCATGTAATACAGGAGGTTGGGTATCTTTTTCTGAGAAAAAAGAACTGCTTGAGATAAAGGAAATTCAGAGATTGATGCTGTGATATTGTACGGACAGTTGATGTGAAATTTCAGGCAAAGAGGAAGGAGATCTGAGACAAAAGGCCTGGTTTGGATGTGGGTAAATGAAAATGTGGCAGCCATTTCAGGAGTTGTCAATTCATTAATTAACTAATTTATTAGTTAACTAGTTAGTTAACGAACTCAAACCTTTTTCTAGAGCTGGAGGGTTCACTTAGGCCTTTTCCTCAGAAGTAAAGTAAGAAGAATCTCCTACTGAATTTTTTTTGTTTAATTTTTCGATAGAAAATATTTTTTTTTTCTCTATTGCTCAAAGATATTGCTAAAATTGAAGACCCTAATCAATCAGGTATTGAGGATTCTGTATCTTTGCAAGCATGTGGTAAGAATGCCCCTTAAAACTAAGAGACTAAAACAGAGCTTGACAGAACTGAGAACCGTTCCTGGTTTTCCTTAGGTGTTTATTGCAGTTTTGGATAAGTTGCTGTTTCTGTGTCATTTCTTCATTCTCAGTGGACATACTAGTTTATTGCTGACTTCATTCATCTGTTTAATGTGCTTAAGATATGAGCCCTGAAAGATTTTTGTCTTGGTTTTAGCTTACCTCATCAAGAGATTGGCAGCTCCGGACTTGATTTAGATCTGAAGCGATTGGAGTGATGCTCTTGAGGTATCTTTCCATCCTTATTGGCAAGACAAGGATCAAAAGGAGACTGAATTCCAACTGGATACCTCACAGAGATGCCTACATTGTGTAAGGTCAGTTCAGATCTTAATGTGTCTGTGCAATGCAGAGCATAAATGGGAATACAGACTTGGAGTGTTTAAGTTCCACAACCTTAATTTAACTTCTCTTCATTGCCTACATATGGAGAAAAGCTCTGTATTATGCATGATCTGAAGGGGATGCTCTTCTCTTGAACTGGAACACTGCACTGGCTGTGATACATAAGTTAACCATATCCAAGTTGAATATGATCCCACATCAAGCCAAAAATGATACTGATATAGAATGGTAATCTGAAGATTCAAAATTAAAGAGACAGGGTATTGAAATTGTTATCAGATGTGTCTTAAATATGCTCACTTTTCTGTAGAGAGAAAAAGGGTTGGCTGTGTCAGTAGCATGGTATCAGCTGTCAAACAACCTTTTAGCAGAAACCATTGTATAAAGTCTTTTCTGATGTGAGGGCCCACACATGAGAGTTTTTGTAAATGTAGAAAACAACATGACTCTTAGTAGTAAACTGTATCTTGTGTAAGTAGGCTGTGTAGATTGGTATGGAAGGCTTAAATAAAGGAGATTTGTTTAAAGTATGCAGTTAATTTACATGATATTACCTTGATTAAATGGTAGGGGGTTTATGTATTTCATATTTTGAGCTGATTCAGTACAACAGAGTCTGACTAGTAACAATCAATAGCAAATTATTTATTGCTTAAATATCAATTGAAAATCAGTGATTTCCTGCTTCCAACTGCACTTAGTGTCAATCATTACACATGGCACCACTCAGCACAAATGATTTGTCTATTAACTAGTTAACACAAACACACATATGTATATATTTAAGTCTGACTTCACCAGTCTAGTTTCTGAGACTTCACTTATGTTGAATCGTACGTTACTAGTTTCAGTGCAGCAATCTCAGCCCAAATGAAGATGTCATTCTGCTAGACTGAACATCTCTGGAGCTGGTCCATGACTTAGTGAATCAATAATTAAACTGTTCTGAAAGTTTGGGGTTTTATACTCCTTAGTAGATGAATTAAGTGTATGGAACTCAAATCTACTTTAATGATTTCATTCTGTGCTTGAGAAATACCAAGCCTTTTATTGGAAGAGCTGTGTCAAAAATGTGGCAAAGAGATACTGGTGAAAGGAAGTCTTGGAAATATTTTTCATGACTGATTTTTCTTGTGGTGGTGTTATTTTGCTTCCAGCCCCTTTCTTTTTGTGAAAGATGAAACAAAATGGCTGGAAAAATCATAGGCACAAGACATACATGAGGTGTTGTTCTGGGCTGGAAAACCATCTTGCAGTGCTGCATAGTACAACATCCCTCTTTCCATATGTCTTTGCTTACTAGTGAGGATGAGTAGGTGTTGAAGTAGGAGGCACTACCTGAATCATCTGAGGGAGAAATAAATTGCTTGGGTAGGAAATCACCCATCTTCCTATCTGCGGGTAGACAGGTACCCTACTTTTGAAGTGCTTAGGTGGCTGTGTGTTGAGGAAAGTATTTCTTTTGTCTGGCTTTGTTTTCAGTGTCAGAATTCACTCTCCTAGATGATTACACTCCTTTGAGGAGATCTCTTTGTTAGTCTCAAGCAAGACAGATGCTTTGGCTTGAGCTGGTAATAGTGCTGTTTGGGGCTTGACAAGCTGGGTGAATTTGCAGTGTGGTTGTATACATCCTCTTCAGTCACCAGTGCTGTGTGTTTTAACTTCTCAATGTGTTCCATCTGTGGTAGCTAATGTGGGTATGGAATTTATGACTGCAAGACTATAACATACCACAATACAGGAGTGCCTCTTGAGCAGAAATGATGTTTTTAATCAGTACATTAAATGTTGTAGTTGATTGACAGATGGCTTTTTCTGTTTTCTGGAGTGAGTGTACTCTGACTTAATTGTAACAAGGATATCACATCTTGTACAACACCTTCCATGCTAACGAGCATTACAGAATTTTAAAGTCCATGTGCAAGGAACACTTCATGCACCATGGAAATGCAACCACCTTGGGTAAAATGCAGAGAATTTAGGTAGAGAGAATGTAATTACCCATGCTGGAATTTGGGCAGCACACTGAGATTAAAACCTCTAATCTTATGAAGAGTACCATGGGATCTCTGATGACCACAAATGGTCAGATCACAATTTTATTTCTCTGGCTATAATGCTTTACAACAACAAGGGTATTTTCAGTTGTATAGTGCATTCTTTGCAGTTATGCAGCAAATTTTATTCTCATTGTAATTTCCAATAATAAAGTTACAAAAGTGTCACTAAAATGTGCAATCAAAATGGTATGACACTATATTACCTTAAATACATTTTGGAATCGTATTCTACTCAACATTTGTATTAGTATCTTTCTTTGAAGCCAATGGAATTCCTCCAGATCTGTACTGGAATATCTGATGACAGAAGCTGTCTTTCCAAGAGAGCATTTTTCATGTACGTGTATTGTAGATATGTTTGAAAAGTTAAATATTTATATTCTGTCCAAATATGAGAGATTCTTTCTTCTTTTATTTTTTAAACCATAAAATTGTTAGCAGACCCATGAAAAAAAGAATATTATAGCTCTGTGTCTGTTGGTTAACCTTCACCACAAAAATTGATCTGTGGGAATTTCTCACAGTGTAACATACTGTATCCAATTCCATAGTTATTACTGTAAACCTATTAGTGCCACCTGGGTTTGCATATCCGCAATGCTGTCCAAGTGAAGACAGATTAGCTCTATCACATGTTATGCCAGAGGGACAGCCTCATGAGGAGTCTGCCCTCAGGGAGGAAAAAAAAGGGCTCAGACCTTTAATGAGAATACAGTGCTTTATAATAGCATTTGGTGGCCTAGAGATTTTCTGTCAAGTCATTTCAAATTAAATTGGCAGCCTTGCAATGTTCAGCCCATATGAGGTTTTGTGTGGCGTATATTGTTAATGTTAAACCAATTCTCACATAAGATCAACAGAACATATAGAGACAATGTTTGCATTGGTCCTTCTTTTTAAAGTCTGTGCCCTTATAAGCCACTGAAAAATGCTTTTTCTAGAGGAAAAAAAATAACTTTGGACTGAATTATTCTAGTATAAATTTTGACAATTTATTTGTGAAATTATTTGTAAATAATTACACTTTTCTATATAATGTAATAATGAAATTAGTACCAGTCTAAGAGTGAACTTAATGACTTTGCTACCAGTTAGTGTGACTCCACTCCCACTCCCTCTGACTAACTCACACTGAAAGGGTGCAGAATTTACCCTTGAGAACTCCATTTATATCTAATACTTCCAGGACTTTCCTTTTCAATAATGTAACATTTATGTGATATTTTAGTCCTTCTAGTGTCTGAAAATATACAAAGCAGATGATACTTGAAGACAAATTGTTATCATCATGCAGGAATCTTTTTCCTTAAAATTTCCCCACAACCTGAAACATGCACATGGGTATCCTCCTTCTGCATTGATGGAGTATTATGGGGAAGACTGAGACTCATATCCACAAAAGTAAGGAGGGACCACATTTGATGGAATTCAAGAAGAACAGGGCAGCTGGATAGCTATGAGGGTCCCACTTTCTATTTCAACTTATGCAACGTCCTAAGAATACCTGCGGGATTCTGAAAGTTCATAAGCTCTGTTACATTTAATGATAAAGGAGGCAGTTATGCAGTTTCTAAGTGTAGAGCATTAGCTGCAACTCACATAAGATATATTAGATGAAAGTTTGCTTTCTAGCTGAGGAATAGCGTTTGGGGTTTTTTTAGAGAGGAAAGTCTAAAGCACCAAAATGATTGAAGAAAGGATTTATTTCTGTGTTTTAGAACTACAGGTTATCTTAGTCTATTACGGTACTGATACTAGTTGAATAAGATTAGTCATGTAACAACAGAAGAAGCTTTTGCTTTTATTAGGAAGCATGCATTTCCCACATTTTTCCCAGAAGGCTACTAAGATTTTCTATCCGTATTTGGTATGTGCACATTTGTAAATCAGGCATGAGTGATTACTTTAGTTAGAATTATCTCAGTAAAACTGAAGCACCACAGTCATGACACAAGTTTGTAATTCCCTTTTTATTTAATACAATCCTTGTTTTGGAATACAGTCCAATACTATGATTTCACAATATCCCTTACCCTCTGTTTTCTGTTTTGTAATTGAAGGAAAAGTGATGACAGGAAATCTTCCTAATGTGATCACATTCTTACATGTAACTGTGAAAAGTAAAATCCAAAACTTGCTCCTTCAAATTAAAGGAGCATGTCTAGTGCATTTGGCAATAAATTTACACTGCCGGAGCAGGCATGACTTGATCCTGTGTGGTGTAAGCTAATTTTTTTTCTTATCTCTTAAATGTGTAGTCTTATTTCAGTGCATGTAGCTTGGGCAGAATTTAGCTCAATTTTCTTAATTTGCAACACTGGACAAAATTAGCCTGTGCTACAATTCCATTGACCTGTTTGGAGTTATTAAATAATTGGATTTGACCAAATACACTTTCCAATGAGTGCTATCATGCTTTTCAAGGAGGTTAACACAGTAACCATTTTCTATTTCTGCAGTCAAACATGAGAATCCTTTCTTTTTTTTCTTTTAAGTCATGCTAGAGAAGGAGAGAAGACAAAGTGCTGCTGTAAATAATGTTAAGGAAGTAAAGGCTATCCACAATTGCCTTGAAATTCATTTAATTAGTTCCCATTGCAATCAATAGTAAAATTTTGTGTGACATGAGTGTGGCAGGAATTTCCCCACTGTTGCACTTGTTTATTTTTATAGTCAACCGTCCTTCTGTAAAAGTGGGGTTCAGATAACATAAAAGGGAGACCCTGTAGGGTCCTGATTGTTTCCAGTGACAGTAGAGGAATCTTAGGTGGTTACCTTCAAAATAGCTACAAATAGAGAAAAAGAAGCCCAAGTGAAATGCCGAAGTAGCTTGTCAGTATCTCTAGTGGTGCCTTTGAAGATCAAAAGCTAGCACTCAAATTCTTCAGCGTGCCTTGAACAAGCTGCATCCAATATGGGAAGATGGATAAAGCTGGGCATCTCTCTGAGGCTACTTGAACTGGCTTAAGCTGAATATTTTGGCCTAAACTCATCTATCACTGTTTCATATAGTGAATTTTGGTGACAGTATAAGAGGATGCATGAGCCTTTCTCTGAAAAGTTCATGATCTTGATTATGTGTCTTGATCTTGAAATGATGTGTGTATTAAGGTTTATTATGTGTAGGCAACACTAGGTTATGTAAAATGCTCACATGCAAAGAGGCTTTTGTTTGTGTAAGTATTTCTGACTTTGGGGTTGTATGCCAGAAATTCACACTTGGCAGTGCTAGTAAGCCCAAGTCTGTGTTTTCTGAGAAATAGTTGGCCTAAGACATGACACTGAATAAGATTTTAAGGGCCTAATTTAAAATTTATTTATGTATATCAGAATCAAATATATATTCAATAGATCATATGAGTTATAGTTTATTTGGTCAGTTATTATTAAGATTGGAGATACTGGGACTAATTTTGCACTTCTCTAAAACTTGTGTGGTCTGACTGATAGAATCATAGAATTGTCAGAGTTGGAAGGGACCTTAAAGATCATCTAGTTCCAACCACCCTGTCTGGCAGGGAAACCTTCCATTAGACCAGTTTGCCCAGAGCCCCATCCATCCTGGCCTTAAAAACTTCCAGGGATGGAGCTTCCACAACCTGTCTGGGCAACCTGTTCCAGTGTCTCACCACCCTAACAGTGAAGAACTTCCTCCTAATGTCTAATCTAAATCTACCCTCTTCTAGTGTGCATCCATTTCCCCTGGTTCTATCACTACCTGACACCCTAAAAAGTGCCTCGCCACCTTTCTTGTAGGCCCCCTTCAGATACTGCAAGGCCACAATTAGGTCTCCTCAGAGCCTTCTCTTCTGCAGACTGAACAATCCCAACTCTCAGCCTGTCCTCGTAGGAGAGGTGCTCCAGTCCTCTGATCATTCTCGTGACCCTTCTCTGGACTCGCTCCAGCATGTCCGTATCCCTCCTGTAATAGGGGCTCCAGAACTGGACACAATATTCCAGGTGAGGTCTCACGAGAGCAGAGTAGAGGGGGAGAATCACTTCCCTCAACCTGCTGGCCAAGCTCCTCTTGATGCAGCCCAGGATACGGTTGTCCCTCTGGGCTGCAAGCACACACTGGAGGCTAATGTTGAATTTCTCGTCCACCAGCACCCCCAAGCATTAGCATCCATACCTAATGAGGAACCTGGAAATTGAGGCCCTAATACTAATATGCCTTGCACCTGACTCAGTACAGCTTGTGCGTCCACATTACCAAGCAGTGCAGACCCATAGCACCACATCTGCAGAAAGGAACTGTAAGTGTTCTGGGTGTGGTTCCCACGCTGTGCACATTTCAGGAGGATACTTTAGACCCGTGGACTTAATGTCAGTAATCTAAGTGAGTAAATTATGGCTCTTGGGAACACATCTTTCTGGTTTAGCTCTGAGACCACCTTGCGAAGTGAGCTTGAGTCTGGTAAATGGGGATGATTGGGAGGTTCAACCCCAGAGGATCCTTGTGATCCCACCTAAAGCAGTCATACAGATGCACCCACATGGAGTGATTTGTGCATGAGTTGCTCACTTTAAGTGACTGCTTTCAAATCTTAATTTGCTTTCTTGAGACTTTGTATTTAATTTTTTTGCCATCACTAACTCGTTCAGGAAGAGCCAGTGTAGGTGTGTGGGTC
This sequence comes from Galbula dea, assembly GCA_013399015.1. Lineage (NCBI taxonomy): Eukaryota > Metazoa > Chordata > Aves > Piciformes > Galbulidae > Galbula > Galbula dea. The sequence goes on along the minus strand of VWZX01006105.1, from coordinate 373,167 downwards.
CTGAGAGCATTGACCAAAGGTTTCTATCTTTCTTGCCTTGTTGTAGAAGTGTATCAGCATGAGCAGCCTGACATCATCGCTGTTACACAAGCAGTGTATGAAATGCATCTGTGTGATCTGAATATCCTTACTGGGTAGGCTTTGATTAGTCAGTCAGCATAGTAGTGTATTTTAAATAATTCTTTTTTTTCTTCCTGTGAGGTGTATTGGTATGCTATGGTTCACTGAACACATCCCTGAACACATGACCCTTGAATATCACAAATCCACACATTCTGCGCGGATTGCAATGAGGCTTGTGGTACTTAGATGCAAATCAGGAAGAGCCACAAGGTGGAAAGGAAATATGAAGCTGTGTCTTACTGAGGAGTGGTACTACAACTGAAAAAAAATCCAGCATAAAAACTAGATCCAAACATAAAGCTAATTATTCCTCCGCAATTCTTCTTTAAAACTTCTGATGGTCTTTAAACTCTTGTGCTAATGTTTCAAAAGAGATGTGATTTTTACAGTGACTTGTCTGAGAATAGAGTGAGATAGAACATCTGTCCTTCTGAACTGTTGGAATTGCTTGGCTGAAGCAAATACAGGATGAAGAAAATGGAGATAAAAAGATAGTTGAAAAAAAATAGGTCTTGTTAATCTTTCCTCTAAAACATATACTGAACTTTTCAAGTTAAATTTGCTCATGCTATTTCATATTTCCTGCTATTTTATACTACTACATCTTCCCACAAAACAACTGAGGTAAAAAAAGGAAAAAAAGTAAAACTGATTTCATTACTGAGCTAACAGGATATGCCAAGACAATTGAAAAGTCTGATGCATTTTCTGATCACAAAATATGGTTTTATTTTTCAAAATGATGTGAAGGAAAATATTTAGTGATCTAGACTCTTATATCATGTTGTCAGCATCTCAGCTAATTATGATGATCTTTCTTTTGTTCTAAGCTGCTGTTCCATGAAACATAACAGAATAAACAGCCATTGAGCCTTCTTTGCCAGAAAGCACTTTAAGACTAGTAAAAGGTAACATTGTCTTTTTTAAAAATGTTTTCAACAGCCAGTGATCTATTTTCATGGTATTCTGTAAACCCTGTTATCAGGGCTGCAGATTCCTGCACATGACCAGTCTTCAGTAGTGAACAAAAATGGCATCTAAATCCCAAGTGACACTCTTAAGTACTTGGCAGCAGAAGGGCTCTTCTGAGGAAGATTAAGTTAATGGAAGCATTTGGGTAACATCTGCATGACTCTTTGTCCTGGTATGGCCAACTCACACTGCTGCAACATGTGACAGAGGATTTCTTCGATTATCACTTAAGAACAAAACTGGCTGAAGTTCCTCTCCAGTCATTCATCAGATTGTAATGTATGTGTGAGACTATATGTGGTGTAAAAGGCACAGTTACAAAGGCTAGCCCATATGGACTTTAAAGAGGACTTAATAAAAATCAGATTACTTGTTTAATGAAAAGCAAAAAAAAAAAAAAAAAACCAACCCAAAGAGGGGGAAGATCTGCTGTTGTAGCTGCTGTTTATTTGTCTTATTTACAGCAAGACGTAGTCTTTCCAAATCGAGTGCTGCTGCAGGCACGCAGCGCCTCGTTAATACAGACGATTAATGCACTTGCCCTTCACCTCGGTTGACCTGAGCTTAAATCTGTTATTTTGTTACAAGTCAGAGGAGTTTATTGGCATTTCTTTAGCCCCTAGCTGGTGCCTTTCCACCTCGTAAAAATCACTTCACAATTTGGCGTAAGTGTTGTGTTCTGGTGTGAAAAGACCCAGGGTTGCACCAGCAGGGAAGAGGCAGGTCATGGCTGAGGGATGTCTGTGAAACGGTGTGGGGAACCTAATCTAGGGACTATGTTGGACTGATCTATCTTGGTCTTGCAGACTCCCATTTGAAATCAGGGAGCTCTTTGCTTGTTCATGTAATGCAGAGGTGGTTTATATGCCCAGGTTGAACAGAAGTTTCCTGGTGTCATTTTCCATAAGACTAATATTAAAAGGAGAATGATGGGAGGGAACATGAAGGAGTCAATTATACTAGTATTGAACAGGACAATTTATATTTGTGTTGAGATTTTTCTTACAGTTTCAGGGTTTCCGAAAAACATACTGCCAGCTTCGGAAATGCAGTTACTGAAAGGAGCTGTGGCTGGAAAAGAGTCATCAAACAGAATCAGTTCTCTTCTAACCCAAACCAGGATGATTTTTTTATAATGCTGTTGCCCTACAGAGCTATTTGGAAAGAGACACTGAGAATCTGCTTCAGGGCAATGCCAGCCAGCTTAAAGTAAAGCGCTTTCATCGGGTTGAATTAACCTGCTAGCCTTTGTAATAGTAATGAAGAGGAGCTCTGCAGTGGGGGCAACTACCTCTTTCAGAGGGATGATAGCAACCAGATGAAGGGGGGATCCTCTGACACCAGTTTCTTCAATGGGCAAGTGACCACAGCTTGTAAAGATTTTTAGTGTTTGTACCTAGAAGTTGTTCCCACTAATGGTGCTGCTTAATGCATCATGAAATAGCAGTGCTTCTCTGGCTGGTAGTGCTCTGTATACATCACAAGGCTATGGGTTTTTCAACTAAATCTAGTGAATTAAGGAGCCTACATTTCTTGAGAAAGAACAGAGGAGTAGATGTGTCTTATGAACTGGTTTAGTTAAAAAACAAACAAACACCAAACAAACCCAAACACCCAGACTACTAATAGCAGATTTTAATTTGTAAACTTTAGTCAATGTCTGACCCTAGTGACCTAGCCACTTAAATGACTGGACAGAAAGACAAGAAAACTGTTGTTAAACCAGAGCCTGATCATCACATGCACAGCAGCATCAGCATAGAAGCAAAGAGTCTGTCTGGGAAAATTAGGTGAGGAGGTAGACTTAAGAATTGGTATGGCTTCTTGTGAAGTCAGGCCCTCAGTCACAACTACAGTCTCACCCCCAGCTCATAATCTGCACTTCTGTGGGGTGAAGCTTAAAATCTGAACTGAGTTTCTAGGCCTTTAGTTTGGTGAATTAAATGTAATAATTTATAAGCCCTGAACACCAGTGTCTGGCAATATTGTGTGTTCACAAAATCACAGACTATCTTGACATGAAAGGGACCCACAAGGATCATCAAGTTGGCATTGACCTGAATACTTTGCAGATGAGCTTAAATGGTTGTTGTTATATAAAAATGCTGAAAACCTGTCATGAACTAAAGGATGTTCATTTAAAAAACCTACCTTGTTAATTTGTCAAAAGTTACCTTAAAACCGGTGCTTTTCAGTTTCTGATAGCATTTGTTCCTTGGGCAGATACTCAGATGCTGCAAACAGTTGTGCTGAAGTCAAGCAAGCAATGATAGTTTGCAACAGCTGAAGCTGTGGTTGCCTAGGGGTGCATATGTGTGCTGTATGTGGCCTGGATATTTGTTGTAGGGCTGGATTGTATGCAGGGGATCTGATGGTGGTGTGCTAAAGGGAGAAAGAAAATTCTCTTTCCATGGAGTGCTGTCAAAATCCTGCTTTTGTACTTTGAATCATCAGGGCTCTAGCTTTTAGGCTTGCAATTGTTTAAAGATGTCATAAATACTTCTGATATGCAGTCTGCTTTGATTACCAAACCTTGCTTGAGTATTGCACTCAGAGGGTTCATGATAATATTGATTTACCTACATACAGTGTGTACTGTATCAGTGTTATCAGGCGTGACTTTATTTTAGTAGAAACTTTGCAATACAAATCTAATCTGATAGTTTTATATGATCTCTGGCTCTGGATGTTGGAAATAGATTGCAGCTTGTGTTGTAATGGTTTTGTTTAACACAGCACATGGCTTTTCAAAAGCAGTTGAGGGCTAACCTTTACTCAGGGTTTTGTTCTTACCCACAAATGGCCTTTTTAATGATGACTCATGAGAAACTGTTTGAAATGTTTCAGAAATCTGTTGTCCTAACTTTGATATTCATTTGAAGGTCACCCTTTCAGAGGTAGTGATCTGTCTCATAGTGTCTAAAGGATTCTGGAAACTTGCTGCTGAACAAGATTGTGTTGCTTAGGAGCAGAAAATATCATCTTCTCTTACCTGCTGCCTGTTGAGAAATGACCCTGCTGTAATTCTGTTCTTGCTGCTACTCTTAATATACTTGCAAGGGAAAAGAAACATTTGCTATGAGCCCTTCATCAGAGAGTGGATCCACAGGGGACTCAGCTACATGGTGCAGTCTGAGGCCCAGTTTAACTTTGCTTCATCTTTCCACCGGTTCCAGAACTCTTCAGAAATGTGGGTGGAGATCATTACACATGCTTACTATGGTTACTCGCCATGAAAAACAGTATGAACAGCCAACAAAGACTCCAGGTGGTGGATAAGCATTAATCATAATAGACCCAGGGGCAGAGGATTGGCAAGATACCATGAGAAATGGTTGTACATCCATCCCCTCGAATTCCATTTCCTCCTACCAGGGGCAGGGGTATGGAGGTAAGAGGCAGTGCCTTCATCTTCTGTTTCCAGCTGTCATAAACCGTGATCTCCTCCATGCCCATGTCATTTTATCTCCAGGAAAAGGGTTCATGACCTAACCCTCTGGTAGAGTAGACTTAAGTTTTGGTTTTTTTGAAAGCTTTCATGAAAAAAAAATGAAGATAGAAGCCTGTCTTTCAGATTGTTGGGTTTAATAGGAACAGCTTTTAATAGTGTTTGTCAGCACACTTGCCTAAAAACCACCTAGGTGGTGACCCAGGAAGATATATCTTTTCTCCTCTTTCCTCTCTTTTTCTCTCTCATCTGTTGCATATATTTCTGCTTATGTGAACCAGAAAGGGAAATAGTGTGGATATGGAAGAGAAGCAGGAATGTTCAATGTGTTTGCAGTGTGCTCACAACAGGCCTGTTGTGTGAGATGCAAGTAGTGAACCAGCTAGCAAGAGAAGTTTGGGCTTGTGGTTGGCCTTGTGGCCGAGCTCTCTAGCTGTCGGAGCAGCTGCAGAGGCAGCTGGGGCCGAGCTGGCTTTGAGGAGATGGGGAAGTAGATGGGCTCTGGCCACTGCCCATCCCTCCCCCTTCCCTCAGTGCAGAGTCGTGCAGGGAGCTCTTCTGCTCAGAGGATGTTAGGACACAAGTGGTGTCTCCACTGAACCACAGAGAGGAACAGCTACCAGAGTTGCTGAAATAGGGACTACTAGATGGTGTGAGAGCTTGCTGCACTTCTGGAGGATTTTCTACACCCCCATCCTCTTTCGTTGGAGCTTTGTCTCCTGTCTGCATCTTCCCACTCCCCACAGTCCTTTCACTTCATTTTTCCTCCTGGTCTGCTCTGTTTTATCTTTGGCTCTCCTGGCCTATTTCTCCTTACATCTTTCCTCATCAGTCCCTTGTTTCTTTCAGTTCCACACACCCCACTTTGTCTAAACCCTGTTAAAAACCCATGAATGGACCTCCTCTGAAGTTGTTTCTATCTCACAACTTGCTGGTTGTTACTTTGTTTCCTCCAGCCTTTCCTCTGTCATTCTTTGTTTTGGCTGTGGTGTCTCCTGGCAGGGCCTGGCTGCAGCTCAATGTGTGCAAAGCATAGCAAGACCAAGGTGCTCCATTCTCAGTAGATCTTAGGCACTGATGTTATAAACACAATTAATAGTAATTTGAATGGATGCAATTGCTAGTATGGCCACAAACTTACAATGCAACTGTGGGAAAGTAAGTCTCCTGGTGTTTCTGATCACTATCTGTAAAATAATACTTTCCTTCTAACCTTTAAATAAGAATACATGGTTAAAACAAAATTGAATTTTTAAATCTCTTTCACCATGAATAATTTTGTGTGGCTAGCAAGACAAGTTAGGTATGCAGTTGTTTCTACATGGTAAATTTTAGACTTACCTGTCTGCTTCTCAGGTGTTAACATGATTCTGCAGTGTGATGTACTGATTTGCAGCTTATGCATCCACATGTGTATGCAGACACATTCACATTTCAGTTCTGTTGCTGCTCCTCTTTTGGAGGATCATGCTGGAAAACTGCAAGAAATAGACATCTGGGAAAGGAGTGTCACAAGTTTTATGTCCTCCCACCAGCAAGTATCTCTTCTACCTGCACAGACAGGGAAAGAACAATGCTGGAGACACATGTATATCTGCATGTTTGTGTGACAAGCACATTTGCAAACTGTAAACAAGGCAATATTGCTATTACATGAGCCCACTCAACAGTGTTACAGATGTGGAAAAGTGCAATGAGAGTAGTCCAGTGAATGATACAATCATACTTGCATAGCTCAAGGAGATATAGTGCATCTTATTAATTATGGATCCCGAATGTATTTTGAGATCCACTGATTAAAGGCAGTATTGAAGTATAAAGCATTGCAACAGAACCATGCTAATTGGCACAGTTGACTGGGAGACCCTTTGTGGCTAAATTAATTTTGCAATTTAGTAAGTTAACATACCCAGCACAGCAAAGCTCATGCATCACAAATTGCAATTATTCACTGTATTTTGAGAACAGTATATCTATTTTAGTTATTTACAATACTTAATGACTTCCTAATAGTTGTCCAATAGCATCACTTTTATGAAAAATCAAAGCAATCTTAGTCACAGAGACTGGAAAGTGTAAGGTGTATGGTGATGCTGGGCAAAAATGAAGGTAGCAGTCTCTTCTCTCACCTATGCACTGGGTGCGTGCCACTGCTGTCTAATTCAGCCTACTGTCTCTTCTCAGAAGTGCTGGAAAAGCCCCTGAAACCACTGTGGCTTAACTGGGGACTAGTTAAAAAAGACATTTTATGTATTGTATGATGTGCAGACGGGGGTGACTTGTACTGTGCTATTGTTGATAATTGCTTGATAGTGGCCAAATTATAGATAAAAAGATGTTTTCTCGGTAAAGCAGGGGTTACAAGTTTGGTAATGCAGTAATCTTAAAGTAAAAGTAAAGATCTTCGGTGTCTGATAGGAGGTAAATCTGCTCAAATGAGACAGATAAGGTTTCAGATGACAAAGCTTTTAAATATCAAATTACTTGTCATACAGATGTTAGTAGAGAAAACACTTGCTGCTAAGAGCAAAAAACACCTGACAGCCTAGCAACCCAGTGAACAAAGTCTCCTAAATGTTGTGATATGACTCGGCTCAAGCTGGTGAAAGGTCTAGAGAACAAGTACTGTGAGGAGTGGCTGAGGGAACTGGGGTTTAGTCTGGAGAAAAGTAGTTTCAGGGTAGACCTTTTCCCTCTCTCCAACAACCTGAAAGGAGGTTGTAGCAATATGGCTGTTGGTCTCTCTTTCCGAAGTAACAAGTGATGGGAGGAGAGGAAACAGCCTCAAATTGTGCCAGGGGAGATTTAGAATGGATATTAGGAAAAATTTTTTCACCAAAAAGGTTGTCAAGCATTGGAGCAGGCTGCCCAGGGAAGTGTTGGAGCCACTGTCCATGGAGGTATTAAAAAGATGTGTAGAAGCCTGTAAATCAGGCTTAGCGACCTGGTTTAGTGGTGTACTTGGCAGTGTTAGGCTTATGGTTAGACTCGGTGATCTTAAAGGTCTTTTCCAACCTAAATGATTCAATGTAGTTCCCCTTTCTTGATCTGATGGATCTGAAATTCTCACTGTCAAGATTATCAGGAAACCATCTGGATTTCTTTTTTGCTCAGCACATGGGATTGTATCCTTTTTTTAATGCCCAGCAGTGCAGCATCTTCCCATGCCTCTCACCACCACTCGTGGCAGTCCAGCATTTTGTTACATCTCTTGCTATTCTGGGCAGGCAAGGCATATGTGCTTTACATGTGTGCCAAAGCCAGTGGTTCTTGCTGTTTCCAGTGTGCTTTTGGACATTTGACACCGAGTGCTTTACTGTATGGTGTGCATATCCTAGTACCCAAACAGGTAGCATGGGCTGTTTAACATGTCCTTCCTCACACTGGACAGATGTCTCTGTTTTGGAAGGGAATTCCCACCCTCTTCTGCTTTGACCAAGGGCCTGTGCTGATAAATTTCTCTTCTTTCCACCCACAGGGAAGTCAGTGGTTCCTTTGCCACCGGGCTCAGCCTGATGGTTGCCTTGTAGCCATCACCGTGTCCTGAAGTCTGGTTACACTGACTCAAACCAAAGCTTGTCCACAACCAGCATAAATGTAAAATAGAAAATAAAGCATATCTATGCTAATAATTTCAAACTGCAGTCTTATCTAGGCTCTAAACCAGGTTAGGTCCAGTCCTAATCAAGTTGTTAGGAAACTGTGCATGCTGACAAAATCTATCCAGGTTGCTGTCTGTGTGGGTGCATCTCTTCCTCCACCAGGGGACCATCCAAAAGGTTGTCTCTGATGATCTGTGGCCACTGAGCCTCCCTTGTAAAGACCAAAGAGTTAACAGAGATCCACAAGGCTAGGAACAACTCTGAATAAGGTATTTGAGTACAAGTGTGTGGTAGACCTCAAGCATGTCACACAGCCTGACCCTCAGCCTCTTCTGGAGGGCACCACAGACCAGTTGGGATTTGCAGATTAAACTCAAGTCCATCATAGATGTTAATGCTTTATGTATCTCTGCTTTTGCATCCCAGAGGAACCTACTGGTGCTCTTACTTTCTTTCTCATTAGTACCATTGTTTATATTTTGGGATGTATGAAGGGGAACAGCCGGTATCTTGTTTTACTGTAGCGTGAGGAAAAACTATTTAAGTGCCTGAGGAAGGAACTGCTGGTTGCAGGTGTTCACGAGAGATGTGTTCCTCTTCACCCCAGCGCTCCTGGAGGGGAATTCAGCAAAAAGGACCCACATATGGAGCATGGTCCCTGACTTCCCCAGAGCTATATAAACAGCAGAAACACTGGTGGGCCCCAGTGTGCCAAGGGTGTGTCCCCCCCCTTGTGAAAAACAGAAGAGGTTTAGGTGATGTGGTTGATTTATGCAAGTTAACCTGCAAAATTGTTACCTATTTTTTTCATACATAGTTTGTGCTGGATGTTCTTGCTTCACACTTAAGGATTCTTTCCATTTCTGACTGCTTTACTGAAATTTTTGAGATGAACAGCAAATTACAATAGGGGAATAATGACTGAATAACAGGTAGTAGCCCAGCGTGCTTATCACTAATAGTCTGCTGGCATCTCACAGGCTGTAATTTGCACACTTAAGCTCTGACCTGGTAAAACCTTTGAACACATTTAGAAGTGTATGAATAATTCAGTAAGAATATTTTTGGTTGCTTTATTAAAACTAAACATGTCAGTAGTTCCCTGTGAAGATGATGTGTTTACTCCCATGCTTACAGGCATTGCATCAGGCGTCATTCCTTCACATACTCACAGGAATGCTTTATCTCTGGGGAAATATGTCACCTCCTTTCTTGCGCTGAATGCTTCATTCCTCTCACTCACAGATCTAATACCACAGTGAATTAAATGTATTGATGATTCGGGAATGAAATTTACAGTGAAAGTGATTGCTTAAAAATAATTGCAGCAGACAAAGTTTAGAGATGTCATTTTCTCTGGCACATGTGCTCTGTATATGGGTATATAAAACAGCATGTGGGAATGTAATGCTATTTAACTCATAAATGGAGAGCAGAATTTTATTGGTGACGGTAAATATTTGTTCAAGGAGAAGGAGCGGAGGTGAGAACAATCCATATGAAAAGAAAGCACGTTAGTGCCCAGAACACTGAAAATATTGTTCAAGGACAGTTTATCCTTGTGGAAAATATGACCCCCTGTAAAGCTGCTGAGCCTGTTTGCAGATCTTTTCAAAATAGTCCTTAGCATTTGCCATTTTAGTTTGTTTTGGCTGTTGATGTCCAAAGTACATTCCTAGCAAATTGCATGAAGTGCTTATTCCATTATTTCTATTGTTATGTTTCTCAATAGAATGTGGTTATCTTGAGCTAGTGTCATACTTCAGTACATTAGCACTAAAATGCGCTGACGCTCTTTCAAAGATAGTGTAGGGAGGCTGACATTGAACTGGTACCTTCTACCTTATCTCTGGAGATTCGTAGACTAGAGGTTGCTTTCAGCTTAAAATGAAGAGTATTTGCATTTCTTCATAATCAGGTCTACACTTGTGAAACCATGACCTGTGTCGATTCATACGTGTTCTGCTCACTCTGTCAAGGTGCTGGGGTTTGCTTGGCTGGTCCTAACTGGTCTTTGGATGAGAGGTGTTTTAATCTGCTCTGAATTTATATTTTGCATGGCTTCAGTTTTCACATAATGAGCCAGCTCTAGCTGTCATGGGCACAGTTCTGCTTTCTTCACATCCCAGTTCATAATTTTGTTACATGTCTTTTGTCCATAGAAAATAAAGGAATCGGGGAACTGAAATTGAATTAGATCCAAAACGTGCTTGAGTTTCCTGTTTTTTGTGTATTAAAATACTTTTTCTATTGAGACCCAACATGCAGCAGTTCCCTAACCACAACCACAGGGACTGCAAGAACACCCTAAGTTTTGTCACAGAGCACAGTGAAAGGGGCAGATCTAGAAGAGGGCTGGGGATGTGCCGTGCAGAGAAGTGTGGGGAAGACCCCATTCTGCCACACTGGCAGCTGCTCTGCTGCTGGTGGACAAACGAGTTATTTTTGTTCCTGGACACTGGCAATGACTAGCTTTGTGGTTCACCCCTTGTCCAAGTCAGTGTCATCTCTTTCATCCTCCTTCACTGCTTTTTTTTCTGCTGCCCATACTTTCATCTCATCTTCTTTTCTATCCTGCCCCACTCCTTCTCCTTTCACTCTGCCCTCATTTTTTCTCCTTCTTTAGTCAAGCAGACCTACTGACATACAGAGCCAGACTGCTCCTAACGAGGGAGGGATGCCCCTTTTCTTTTTAAATTATGCACCTGCTTAGATGTTTTCTCTGTGTAATTGCTATGGTCACTGTTAGGAACACAGATAGCCCCTTTAATACGACCATTAAAAGCCTTTTGATTTAAAAGGATGCCTTCAGTTTTACAGCCTTTCTCTGCTTCTGGTAGTATCTTTTCTGCAAAGACTTAAGTGGAGAGACAAAAGAAAGCAGTGCAAGACCTGCCTCCAGCAATATTTCCACAGCCCTATTACCAGGGAAGGCTGCTCACACTGAGGTTACTGCTAGAACTCATCACTGAGTGCAAAATACATTCAAAAGTTACTTTATTATCTGATTAACAGCTCCATCATGAAAAGCAGCAATATTTCCAGGCTTGTGGGAATCAGTTCTGCTACATTCCAGCCTGGGGTGTCTTTGTGGCAGTTTTTTTCCCCCCCCTATGGAAACACTAATAAATTTGACCATGGTACTGAGAGATGAGCTAGACCTGTTTGAATACAGTCCCTTTGAATTCACCCTCCCTTCTTTGTCCCAGGGAGATACTCTCTATCTGTCATACATCCCTTAGTAAACTAAGGGATATTTTAGATATCTTACTGTTTGTTTTTGGATTAAGTGGTGCTGTTTAGGGAGTAACGTTCTCTCCAGTGTGAATGGGAGGAGTAGAATTTGTAGTTCCTGTCTCAAGAAAAAAGTTATTTTCACGAAAGATAAAGAAGCGTTTTTATGCATCTGTACGAGAGGGAGGTCTGCTAGGAGATCTGAATGTTGGATACCTCCCATTTTAAGGAAGCTGCAATTTGGGCATTGATAAAACCCCCTATTCTATATGGTAGTAAGAGAAAAAACACCCACAGACACGATTGTCTTAAATTGCAATGATTTTATTTGTATTGACGAATTATTTAATACAGATTAATTGGATCCTTAATTTAGAGACTAATTTGCTGATCTACCACCAATGAAATAAAGGCTGTTGAGTCTATCTGTTATCTCATATAGAAGACAAGCATAGTGTTTTGAAACCACTTGCATGCTTTCTGAAGTCAGATATTAATACATGCCTGCCTTTTCCAAATTTCAGCCCATCATTAAAGCTCTGTGATCTTCTTACACTAACATTTTGGTCTAAGCTTTACTATGTAGTAAGATAAAACTTAATTACACAATTAGGCAAAACATCATCGCTGTGTTGAATAATCATTTTCTGAAGGCACTGAAGGCAACCTTTATTTAATATATAATCCATGGCCAGGTTTAGTACCTTGAATAAGCCCTGGTAATTTTTGCCATCTCCCAGCTTTCTTAGAGGTGTAGTTATGAGTCTGTCTGCTTGTTTGCAATTATGTCTAAAATTAACTGGTTTAGTTATGAACCTAGGAAGACAAGGAGGAGTGTAATCTTCTAATGGCACACAGAAGTGGGCCCTGCACTGGATATTTGAATATGCTGTCATTATTTTTGCACTACCTTATTAACTTTTGATAGGGACTATAATTTTCCCCCTTAAAAACCTCAGGGTCACAGTTCAGTTTGGAGGCTGTGCATGTTGATGGAACCTGTTGTTATTGGTGGCCTTTCCTACCAGCACTGTTTTCCCCTGTTGCCATATCTTCCCCCACCTATTCATTCTTCCTGCTTAAGGCCTGTTTGACACTGTTGTAATGACCTCCCTTGGGAGATGTACAATTGGATTTGTATGGTCTCACATGGCTTCTGCTTTTTAATGTTTGCTCTTGAGTCAGAACTGTATGCATGGCTGACTGGAATAGTGTGAAAATTTGAATAATTTGTGTTCTCTTCCCTGGATTATATTCCTGTTTGGTTGCTTCAGGAATTTCATGCTCTTGTACACTATTATGTTGCAATATTTTGGATGCCTAATCTTTCCACATATCTTAGTAATACCTGACCATTTTTGTTAGAAGGAACCTGATTTTCAACAGAACTTTATAGTTAAATACAACAGATGATGGATTTTTTTACCACATAGCAGCACCCCTGACGGATGATACAGGCTCTGCTCCAAGTTGCACTTGGTCATAAAATATGCAGCAGCATGAGGCTAAACTTGTATGCTGGTAGGACAATGAGCTCATAGCTAGATGCTGGGGTAAAATTAGCTTTGGTCAAATTTACATTTTAGAGCAGGGCTGGATCCTTGTCCTGTGTCCTAAGAAAGGGAAGGTTATTTGGGGGCATTTCTGGATTCCACAAATGCTTATGGAGTTCAGAAACAACTGGTTGCTCTCCTATAACTGGAGAGTGGGGATTAATGTTTATTCTGCTTCAGCCACCCATGATGGGTTCAGCTCTACTGTCTAAACTATGCACAGGCTTACATCATGTGTTGATGGTTCTTATTCTGTCATCTGCTTTGTCAGGGAGTGATGCAATCTATCAGAAACTCTAAGCAATTGTTTTCTTTTGGGCTGCATACCCTTGGTAATCCAGGTAGCAGTTACCCGGTCTGAATATTTGGCAAGTAGTTAATCTCTGTGGAGAAAGCATATGCAAACCTGACCTGGTTAACTTTCTTAGTTCCCTAACTTTACCAAGCAGTATGGAACACCTAAGGGGAACTAGCATGTTCCCAGGTACCTCTGTCCCCAACAACATCAGTAAAAGCTAATCATCCCTTCTGGATTTGGATCCCTTTCATCTTGGGCTGGCTACATCCCAGGTGGGTGCAGCTTCTGGTAGCATGACCTGCAACATAGGTGTTATTCTCAGAACAAAAGTAGAGGGCTGCTAGATGTCCAGTGTCACCTGCCCTAAGGAAATCTTCCTTCCAAATCTCCCAGGGGATTGTTTCACCAGGTGACTGTGCCTGTTGTTGCAGTCTGCTGATGTGACCATGTGACAAAATGCACTGCTTGCTTCCGTGTTCAAGGGAAGTGGAATTTAACTTGCTCAGTTGTATCTTGCAGCTGCAAAGAAGGAAAAAATAGAAGTAAGGGTAGAGTACAGGATGGGCCAGCATGTGTCTTATTTCCTGCATTCTGACAGCACTTTCAGGGAGGAGAGACACAGCGCCCTGGCAGTGACTGTGGGCCGAATCCTTAAGAGTTCAATGGCTGGACTCGGGAGTGGAAAGAGAGCTAAAACACTGGGACATTTTAATCCCTAGGTGACAGACCGTCTTGAATACAGAAGGCTGTTCAGTTCATAACAAATGGTGTTCATTTCATGGTGTTCTCTTCCCCTGCTTTCCAGAGGTGGTTGTAGATGGCCTTAGAATTTTCCAATTGTTTTCCAGCTTTTCTGGACAAGCTTATCTTGTGCTTCCTTGCATGCTGGCTGACAAGTAAAATAAGGCAGAAACATTACTTGAGGACTAACTTCCTGCAACATCACCTTTTTGTTCAGGGCTCCAAACTCTTGCCACAAAAATGTATCCAATGTCACTAATATGAAGGGGTCTAGTTCAGTATGGTTCAGTATGTCTCTTTCCTCTGTCAACAACATCTCCTTGGTGTGTCCAGTAGCAGGACCGGTTGCTCTTGACCCACCAAAAGGTATAGCTCATGCTTTTAGAGCTGGGTTGTTAAGGGTGTCCTTTGACAACACTTGAACTCATTCTCCCTGAGCTTAGTGGAGTGGTTTAACTGCTCATCTCTACCCAATAACTCTGGTAGTCAGAGGCATAGCAAAAAGACACAAGGAGGTTCTTTTAATCTTCAGGCAACTTGATGGGTGAGGTCAAGTTCTTACCCTATGAGTCACCAGCAGATTTCGTCAGGATGAAAAGGTGAACATCGGTTCCCTCATGCTTCTTTGTCAGTTCCCACATATCAGCATTCCTCCTCGTCATGGCATAAGGAAAATGGATGTGACTCACACTTCATAGGTTTCAGGTAAAGCAGAAATGAGAACATGAGAGATATTGAAGGTTATGACAGTTATGAGAGATGGATCACTTGCCTCTTCAGGGAATCTGGTTAACTCCCTCAGATTTTTCCAAAAGAGCAAAAAGGAACAAAAAAAGATGGAGGGCTGTGAGGAAAGGAAAAGGTGCTCCCATTTTTTATGGTGTTACCACACAGAGCTAAGCTGCCAGGTAGTAAGATCTGCAGGAAGATTGTGGTTAGTGCTGGTGGTTGACTGGGTGCCACTGCATTCCTTGCAGCAGGACTCAGGCCAATGACATTACACCATCGGCTCTGAGGGATCACCAGTAGCACAGATTGCCAACAGGAGAGGAAAATACAGTGGTGTTTTTGATACTTAGGGTGGATGAACTTTAGTGACAGTCTAGCTGTTCTGTCCACCACCATGACCATCCCTGGAAAACGAAAGTGTCAGCACATTTGTCTGCAGTTTTTTCAGCCTGTGACAGAGTGGTTGATGTCAACTGTAATAGAATGTAAATATTTGTGGGGTTTTATGGTTTGGGGATTTTTTTTAAACTAAATTCCCTCAGTTACTTTCTTCCTTCTCTTTAGCAACAGGCTGTGGGTCATTAGTATCAATAACACAGATCTCTCTCATGCCACACCTAAACTAAATTGTCAATAGGAGGTGGTGTAGAAGATTCACACATCATTCCAGCAACTGTAATATCTGTTGGGAAATGCAAAAACACCAGGTGCATAGCTGCTGGTTAGAGTTTCCATTTACTTTACCTGGGGCTTTTCTGTAACATGCAGCAATGTACGTCACATGCAGAAAAAAAGTAGGTGGAAGGTTCTTTCCAAACCACATTGACCAAAAGAATGTACGTGTCAGGTAAGCTGTATGCTGACATGCTCTTGCATTCAGCAGTGGGAAGGGTTACCTTGTCAAGGAAATCTTCCTGGTGCAGGTGTACCTTGTAGCAGATTCATTCAGAGACTGAGAGAAGAGAATGAGCCCTCCCTCATCTGACATGTACAAACAGCATTTTATCCATTTGTCTCCTAGGACATTTGCTAGCTGTCTCGTTAATCTTTTACTTGCAGTCAGACATGTGTATTGATGGAAAAACAAACCATAGACCACAGACCCCCTGCCTCACATTCCTCACCTCCTCAGAATAACTCACCATAGAACTGTGCAGACAGCACTGATATTTCAGTGGGTTTGCAACTGCATTTCCTCCTTGCACTTCTAAAGTGCCTTTTCCACTGCTGTACTCATAAGCTTTTCATCTTATTTATTATTTCTACTGTTGAGTAACTACCTACTCCCTCCAGTCCCTCACATACATCCCTGTCCTTATTTGCATTTTGCATGCATATGATGCCTCCTGTGTCTCTGACGTTAAGGTGGCTGAGAAACAGGGACTGGAATGTCTTCCTTTTAATACCAAATCACAGGGTGCTGCATGCACCTCTCACTGACCTTCTGGAGGCTTTTTAATTTTACTTGCTTCTAATAACTAACATCAAAGGCAACAAAAATTCAGGGTCCGATGCTCAGCTGGGTGAATTGTTTTTCACTTTATTAACATTAAGAGGGAATAATAAACTTGTGAGGCAGAGCCAGTAGCAGACTATGGAAAAGGAAGTAATTTCAGGAACAGAAATATCTGTAAAGGTTAATTTCCAGTTATCTTGCTTCTGACTTCATCATCATCTGGTCGCAACAGACTTTGAGCCAGGTTAGCTCAGTGCTTAAATAAAAGAGCCTGGAGGTGTTGTCTTGGTGGTGTTAAATAGTGATCTTCTATCTTACCCAAGCAAGCAGATTCTTTTGCATCTTGCATCACTGCATTATCTGAGCCTTTCTTGCATGTCTGCCTTCAAGCCTGCCAGGCTGATTGGTTGGGTTTGTTGCCTGAGGTCTTCCAACACTAATTTTAGTTTTAATAGCATTTATTTTCTTCAACAAAGCTCTGCATGCTCACATGCTGTATCTCATTTTAAGTGAGGTCAGAATTTCTTTAAATACTAATGATTTGAAAGGGAAGAATACCCTTCAAGTCCTGTAAAAATATTGTTTATAAATATTTGTGATTTGCATCTCTGTAAATGAAAATTATGAAAGCAGAATAAGGATTTATTTTTAGTTCTCTTTAATCTCAAATTTATGCTTTGTACTCCATGATATGGGATTGACCCTTGCAGGATTCAATCCAGCCTGAATTCGTGTCTCACTCAAATCCACATTTGTACATTGTTCAAGGTGCTTGGTCAGGAAGTTTTAGCATGTCTATTTCAAATCATTCATATTTCTAGTGCTCAGTTTCAGTAAAATACTAGGAACTCTAGTAGGCTTTGTAAGCACTTTTTCAGGTGAGAATGTATTCATCTTTGCAGCTAAACTGAGGAAGTGTGGTCTGGTTGACTGGGTAGTGAGGTGGATTGTGAACTAGTTGAAGGACAAAAGTCAGGGAGTTGTGGGCAATGGGATGGAGTCTAGTTGGAGGCCTGTGTCTAGTGGAGTCCCTCAGGGGTCGTTACTGGGACCAGTACTTATTAATATATTCACTGATGACCTGAATGAGGGAACAGAGTATGCTGTCAGCAAGTTTGCTGAGGACACTAAACTGGGTGGAGTGGCTGACACACCAGAGGGTTGTGCTGCCATTCAGTGAGACTTAGGTTGGAGAGTGGGGAAGGGAGAAATTGAATGAAATTCAATAAGGTCAAGTGTTGAGTTTTGCACCTGGGAAAGACCAGCCCCATGTATGAGTATAGGTTGGGGACTGACCTGTTGGAGAGCAGTGAAGGGGAAAGGGACCTGGGGGTCCTGGTGGATGGAAGAATGACCATGAGCCTGCAGTGTGCTCTTGTGGCCAGGAGGGCTAATGGGATTCTGGGGTGTATTAGAAGGGGTGTGGTTAGTAGGTCGAGAGAGGTTCTTCTCCCCCTTTACTCTGCCCTGGTGAGGACACATCTGGAATATTGTGTCCAGTTCTGGGCCCCTCAGTTTAAGAAGGATAGGGAACTACTTGAAAGAGTCCAGCACAGAGCCACCAATATGATTAAGGTTAAAATGAAAATTGTATTCAGTATTGGTCTTTATGCAGAGTAACTTTTTGGCTGGAAAGCAGTAAAGAGGAGGCTGAAAAGCTAGTGAAAGTGCTGTGGCAACTCACTGGAAACTTCTAAATTCCTAGTGGAGAGACTACATCCAATTGCTGTTACTTCTCTCATACTTAAGTTGATGGTAAATTCTTTGGGAAACAGCATTTTGTTCTGAATTGTGTCCATGCTTGGTCTGTGGTCATGCCTCCTGGGTTCAAAGATACTATAATGATACAGATGGATCCTCTGCACTTCTGCAATGAAAGCCAGGTCTGGCTCCTGCTCCTTGGATGAGCCATGGGAGCAACCCCTATTACCTTCCTTCCAGTTATCCTCCTTACAGAGGTGCTGGAGTAAGAAGTGCCAGCTCATCTGCCAGCCTGTCCTGCCTGACTGGGTTTCATTGTTCTCTTAATTTTGTCCAGTAATTTATTCAGGGAACAGTAATGTAAAACTTGGCATCCTAGATGATTTCTTGCTCCCTTACTAGACTTTCATGCCCTGGTGAGGTCAGCATCCTTCAGATACCCACAGCCTACCATGATCTCCTGCCTCCCCTTTCCATTCCCCCAGCAGCTTGCTGTCCTTTAGCCAGGTTATACATATTTTTTCAATCCTGGTTGTTCATGGTCTCTGAGCACAAGGCTTAGCATACAGCTCCACTGCCAGCACTGCGAGACACCCCAAAGGGAGTTTGGCCGTGGCTCTGCTGCATTCACACCCCTCTGCAGATGGTGGCTGCGGACCCTACCCACCCCCCCCCCGCCCCCCTGCAGGCACTCTGCCCGCATTTGGCCTCCACTGTCAGAACAACTTTGGCAACTGCTGCTGCTGGATTGCATCACTGTGCATGTCTCCCAGGTGGCTGCAGCTTTAAAACTTGCCTATCTGGTATTAGGTTTGTATCTTGCTTGTTTATCCAGGGTATCGACTTCTGGGCTGCTTTTGCAGCTTTAATTGCACTTTGGGTACGGCAGCGCTGGGATGCGGGTGCTACATCAGCAAACACAAATCCCGTACTTGTTCAAGCTTGGGCTGTCTTTTAGTGACGTTGCAGGAAATGGAGGCTCGGCATGCCGGAGGTCTGTGGGGATAGGTGATACGGGAAGCAAGGCGAGTTCAGCATCCACTCGCATGCCTCAGAAGCTGCTCAAGGGAAGGGAGCAGGGTAGCTAAGTGGCACCATTGAAGAGACAGCCAGCTTCCCCTCCCATGATTTAGATGGACTTTATGGTCGGGTGTGGCCAAATAGGGTCGGTGGGAAGCAGGCGCATACGGCTACATGGGATTAGTGAGGAGCAGACAGACGGCAGCGCAGGACTGGGCAGGGGAGCCTGCACGTGGGACGGCTCAGCCTCAGAGGCAGCTGGCACCAGAGTGGTGATAAGGAGGAGAAACAGATGGCTGTGCAAGCCCTTACACACGCCTTCCTGGTAGGCCTGCTGGAGGCTGGTCCGCATCCCTTATTCCCCAAACAAAAATAAATCTTTTCCCTTCCCTTGTTTGAAGAATTCGTGTGGCTCATTAAAGTTTACTGCCATAAGCATGCTCTTGCAGTCTTTGCCAGGGTACGTTGCCACCACTTGTGAACGACACAGGATCAGTCCCATTTATGACTCTACTGTGCTGTTGTGACACAGTTACAGAGCCCTTCCCTTACTGCTGTGAGTCTGTAATGTGAAAAGAAAGAAAAAGTAAACAAAAAAGAGAAATGCATATTATGTAAGATCCCCTGAAAACAATTTCAGAATTGGCCTTGATACCATGGGGAGCATGTAGCAACTTGTAGGTGTGCAGAAGTTAACAGGACAGAGTGCTGAGCAAAATGCGTTTCAGAGGTATTCTGTATCGCCGAGGTGAGAGCGGTCCAGTGTGATGTGTCAGTTGCTGTGGAAACCCTTTGGCTATACAACTGAGAGCAGAATACAGCACTAAGGTAAGCAGAGCCTAGGTAGAGCCTAGGTGTAGGATGCAAAGCTCCAGCATTCGGCGTCCCCTCTACTGCAGTTCATTGCTTACAGGCTTGTGTTATGCAGCTCTGTCTATTCTCTGTTACTATGCAGACACCATGGGGATGAGGTTTGGAAAAAGCACAGAATGTTTCTAGTAGTGCAGATGTTTTCAATGAATTCATCCTTCAGAACTGAAAGCGAAGGAGGCCTGGAAGGGGAAGGGTGTTTGTAGCGAAAAATATTTGGTTCATCCATATGTAGACCCAACATGAGCCTGGGAGACACTGAGTGCCCCCTGTGAAGTGACAAGTGCCCTCAGTCTTCACTGAAATTTTGCTGAAGGCAGTGGGTATGTCTGCATGGCAGTTGTAGCAATGACTGGTTTTTGGCTCAGTAAATTAGCCTTTGTGTCTGTGCTCCGGCTTCTACAGTACACACGCTTCAGTATCTCTTTAGAGATTTGTCTGATGAAAAGGAAAAACATTCAGCATCTTGCCAGATCAGGGCCTGGATTTTGAAATATTTCTGTAGGTTAAAATGAGAATGCATATGTATGGGCTTGTTTTCAGGCAAGCTGAGCACTTGTAGTTGGCAGAGCTGGGTGCAAATTTTAGATCTTCTGAGTCTCTAGCAATCAGTCTCATAACTTTTCCCCCCCCACACTGTCCTTATCAGCCTTGCCTCCATCTCCTCTGCTGTTATATTGGTTTTTAGCTATGAAACTGTACTATTGAAACCATTCATGACACTGTTTGTTTGGGAAACAGTAGAAAATCTGCT
Source organism: Galbula dea (assembly GCA_013399015.1). Taxonomy (NCBI): domain Eukaryota; kingdom Metazoa; phylum Chordata; class Aves; order Piciformes; family Galbulidae; genus Galbula; species Galbula dea. The sequence continues at coordinate 352,666 of VWZX01006105.1, read as the reverse complement.
CTATCCAATTTAGTAGCAGTGTAAACCCTTGAGCGACTTCCATATAAAATCAATCAATGACAGTAAAATCAAGAGGAAAGGGTGTGAATGTCACTCAAAGTAAGGTGCCCTTTCCTCCACCATGGTTCTCACTTGGCCAGTGACCTGGAATCTGGCCCTTTTCACTCACTGAGAAACCTTTGAGTACAAATTTACCCTCTAACATCTTCCAAAAGAAGCTGCATGACCCAGTCGCCACAACTTTCACATCTCAGGGAACTGGGAGAGGTGGAAAATCTGTGTGAAGACCTCTGCTGCTGTAGTATCTCAAATGCTCACCTAATTCTAGAGAGTACCTTCAGTTGTAATCTTATGTGAATGGGTTTTCTAGTGTTACAATATTACTGCAAATATTTTAAAAGATGCCAATGTATATGCAGAAAAGTTGGTATAGTTATAGGCCTATCTCTCTTTGTGTTTGGTGCCCTCCCTCCTTATCCCCACATCTGTTTCCAAGAATGTCATACCTGGAAAGAATCATTTCAAATTAATTCAATTTGTTTCAAAGCAGCCTCAGCTTCATCCCTGACAAGAACCACTCAATCATATTACTGCTCCTGTGAAACTCCTAATGGGACACAAAACAAGTAGAAGTAGATTCAGGTGATCTCACGTATTAAACATACTAATTAAATCTGGCAGCAAAATGACTTTGTGAATTTCCTTTAATCCTCTTTTTAAATTAGGCCATATGTATTTTGGCTCCAGATTTCATGTGCTGTATCTTCTGTGAACTTCCTTTTAACCATCTCCTGTGGTCAATTCACATCCAATTGTATGAAAATCAGTCTTAGGTGATAACTCTGGATTATTAAATATAAAGTGTCTGATTCTGCTTTCAAATCCACCTGTTCCTTTGGAAAGCTTAATGAGTATCTCATATGGGAGGTTCAAAGCTCTACCAATCTGTCTCACTAAAAAACCAAATGTTATGGATTCTTATGTTATATAAGAAAATTTCCCTAGAGAAAAACTAGCTTTAGGAAAGCTAGGATGCTTGCTTTAAATCAGTAGTACTTTCCACATTGTCACTTTATAAGCTGACCGATGGGGGAATGTGACCTTATGGATATAGTCTTGCAGTGATGTTCTGACTAACAAGACTAAGAAGGGATGTGCTGACTAACAAGGGCTGCTTCTTTGAATCCTTTTCTGTAAAATCTTGATATTAAACACACCCTGTAGGAAGCTGGGCATGCAGTTCAAGGAGGTCTGGGTTGTTAGCCAAAATGTTAGCAGTCAGTATCTACCTGAATAAATAATCAGCTACGATGGGTGCACTCCCCTGTTATGCACATTTTAACTTCACAGAGCCAAAGCTTCAGGTGGCATCCAGGGTATATGCTGTACCCAAAAGGACTTTTTCTTAGGGGTTGGAGGCAAATTCCCTGTTACTTCTGGGATCTAGGCTACTAGCAGCACTTTGATCTCTCATGCTTCTTGTAGTACCCTATGGTTTTAATCTATTTTAGTGTTGTGACCAAACAGTTTTAGTTTATTCTCAAGCTGTTAGGAGTGGTCTGTGGTCTGTGCTTCAGAGTGTCTGTGCATGTGTGAGTGTCTATGTGTGTGTGTGTCTGGGCAGAACTTCTATAGATGTAATCTTGGAGGGACCGGTCTTGTTGAGCTATATGGTTCTGCTCCTCTTCATTGTACATTGCACTCTCCTGACTGCATCAGTGGCACAAAATATGCAATAAATAATACAATTTATAGCAGCACTGCTTTCATGTAATAGGTATGGCAGCAAAATTCCATCCTGGAGCAGCTTTCAAGAGCATCTGAGCCAACCATTTAGCTGCTGTAACACGTTACAGCTCTGTCAAATTACACAGAAGTCCATGAGTTCACTGCAGCAGAAGATTTGGCCACCCTTGTTCCATCAGGAATTAGTGGATGTGAAATTTAGCTAGGCTTACACAGGAAAACACAGCAGTGCATACCCAGAGTACATACCAGCACGTACTCATCGAAGCTCCTGTTTTGCTGGGATGACAATGTGCTGTGTTGAGTTTGTGGCAGCACAGTTTTCTTGATCTCTGGGCACTTAGTGATTCCTGCACGGGGCAGTAATGTCGGAGAGCCAAGAAAAGCTGCTGGTGGTACATGTGTTTGTGGGTATGCACACATGCACATAGTGCAGAGGAAATGATTGGTACTGTTGAATAAACCTCCTATCTGCAGAGGTGTGAAGTAGTTGATTACTCAGGAGCATGCTGAAATGATTGATGCTAAAAATGTTATACCCCTGCACTCCACACAGTGCACATTAAAGAGAAGTCAAGGCATGGTATATTAAATTTTATTGAGAGTGGGTTTTGCAACTTTTTAAGAGGCCATTTGCCATGCTTCCTTTTTTAGGATCCAACTACCAAAATTTAAACCAGTAAATCTTTCTAAAAATAACCTGAGAAAAACTTTCCCCTATGTGAAAATGAAGCATGTTAATGTCCTCATGTGCCTTGATTTTCCAAAAAAATAGAGCCTTGTTGGAAAGTGCAGTATATTCCCTTTGCACAATCTCAAACTCTGTGTATCACCTCTTCACCTCGTTGCTAGTGACGTGAGACTGGATGTGACCAGTTCTGGAGTTCAAGCCAGAAACATCCATAGGGATGGGAGGATGCTTTCCACTAATGGAGACAGAAGACCCTGACTATGACAGGCTGCCCAAAGAAGTGAACAGGATTTGGCTCACTAGATCTGGGAAAGATAGTCTTGTGGGAAGGTGAAGGATTTAAAAGTCAATCAGATACAAATTTACTGCATGGATTTTAATGAGGAATGTGTGCTTTGTGGGCATGGCTATATGCATACCCACTGTTTGCATTCAGTGAGCAAAGACATGTGAAAGGTGTTTGTATAACATGAATGGGAAGTAGGTAGGGTTGTTCTTTCTCACAGTCATGCTCTTTTGTTTATATATATATAATAATTTACATTTATTGCAAAATATGATGTACTCAGACTGTGGCACATGTTAGGCTTGCTATTTCACTAATGTGTGTTGACTTCTTGGGGGGAAATGAGGGAGGCAGTAAAAATAAGTAGGGTACTGATCATTCCCAGTTAAAGGGGCATATTGTTTGCATAAGCAACAAGAAAAGAGATTATCTTAAGAGATTTTGGAGAATTTCCTCTCTGCATACTTGGAGGCAGAAACAGAAGTGCTATTCAGATCTTTTAAGACTGTACCTTTGTGCCTTCCTCTGCATCTAGAAAGTGCCCTGCCCAGTTTGTGGAACTGCAGTTTGAACAGAAGAATAGTGACCACTCCTGTGCAATTGCATCTTTTTGGTGGGGTCTAGTAGGTGGTGAAATGTAAAAACCAAAATGTGGAAACTTGAGTGGAAATGGCAGCCCTATGTGAACTCAGATAGCTTCCCCATCTCTTAAAATCTCCTGAGTCTAGATTTTAGAGACCATCTTCTGATAAAATTGTGGGATATGTACTGCAAGTGCAGTCTGGAACCTTAATGCTTTCTGGAAAAAGTCATGAGTGGAGGCTACAGTGAACACCAATCAGCCTTTCCTTCCTCAGCTGACTCTGCCCAAATGAGCACTTTCCCTGTAACCATTGGCAGTTACTAATAATCCATACAAAACATCTCTTGTTAGGGCCTTTATTGTACTGGCAGTAAGCGTGTAACAGGCCAGTGCTATACTTGCAGTTTTGTACTGATAAAAACCCAATCAAGCCAAACACAGAGAATAGTTTCAAAAAATGTGTTCTGAAATGGTTTTTTGCAGTGCTAAAAACAGTTTATAGGAGATGTTGAAAACAAAGTGCAAGATGTAGACACCATGTGTTTGCTTTTTAAGACTAGGGTAATGCCTAGGAAAATCTTTTGCTTTTGAGAAGTGCTTTAAATGGAGGACCAAATTCACAGCTGCAGAGTCACATGAGGTTCTGGCACAGCAAATGGGGCTGGACTTGTTTGCACCAGCAGTCAGTGTGATCTCAGGATAACCTTGATGCATGTGTCTGGCATCAGTGGGACATTTGCCATGAACTGCTCTAGGAGCTAGAGCCAGGCCCCCACAGGCACCACAGCTTCTCAGGGATCTCCTTTTGTTCATCTGAGCCACTTCTGCCCATTTCAAAAACTGTGGCCCATTAGCTGTAAATACAGATGTGCCTGTGATATTTCTCTTTTTCTGAAGGTTACAGCCCAGATTGCTCTTGGTACTTACATGGCAAAATGGCAGGAGGTGGGAGAGAGAGGAAGGAGCAAGAAAACTTTTCTGGTATGTTTGCACATCCACTGAGACACAAACATGAAGCCTGAGGGAGGAATCAGGCTTTATTTCCAGTAACAGCCCTTGCAGCAGGGAGAATAGAGGGAAGGCTGGGGAAATGTCAGGGTGTGCTTTTCTTCCCCACTTCTCTGTACCCATTAGCCCAAGGAAGCCAGGAACACAAACAGCAATACAACTCCTTGGTTTTCACTTAGCCTGCTCCCTCAGCTGCTGAGAGTTTGGGGGGCCTTGAGAAGTAAGTCACCTCATCTGCCTTCAGGCAGAAGACATCAGCTGGCAGAGTCTTAGGATGTGCTGGCTGTAGCAGTTACACTGGGCCAACCTTGGGTGGGCTGGGGCAAGGAAGAGGACAGTCCTGCAGTGCTCCCTGTGCTGCTGTCCTTCCCTTACAGTAAGCCCCTCTGCTTGGGCTCAAAACTTGCCACAGGGCTCACACTTAGGCAATAATGGAGTTAAATCCAGTTGGTGGATGGTCACAAGTGGTGTTCCCCAGGGCTGAGTTTTTGGGTCAGTCATGTTTAATATCTTTATTGATGATCTGGATGAGGGGATTGAGTGCACCCTAAATAAGTTTGCAGATGACACCAGGTTGGGTGGAAGTGTTGATCTCTTGAGGGTAGGAAGGTTCTATAGAGGGATCTGAACAGACTGGATCGATTGGCTAGGGTAATGGAATGAGATTCAGCAAGGCCAAGTGGTGGGTCCTGCACTTTGGCCACAACAATCCCATGCAATGCTCCACGCCTGGGGTAGAGTGGTGGGAAAGCTGCTTGGCAGAGAAGGATTTTGTCTGTTGCTCGACAGCTGGCTGAACATGAGCTAGCAGTGTGCCCAGGTGGCCAAGAAGGCCAACAGCATCCTGGCTTGTATCTGAAATACTGTGGCCAGCAGGACTGGGGAGGTGATTGTCCCCCTGTACTTGGCACTGATGAAGCTACACCTCAATATACTGTGTTCAGTTTTGGGCACCTCACTACAAGACAGACATGGAACTGCTAGAGTGTGTTGAGAGAAGGGCAAGAAAGCTGTTGAAGGGTCTGGAGCACAAGTCTTCGGAGAGGCAGCTGAGGGAATTGGGGTTGTTTAGTCTGGAGGAGAGGAGGCTCACGGGGGACCTTCTTGCTCTCTACAGCTGCCTGAAAGAAGGCTGTAGTTAGGTGAGGGTCGATCTCTTCTCCCAAGTAAAAATTTGGCTTCAAGTTGTCCTAGGGGAGGTTCAGACTAGTTACTAGGAAGAATTTCTTCACTGAGAGGGTTATCAGACATTGGAACAGGCCACCTAGGGAGGTGGTGGAATCACTGTCTCTGGAAGTGTGCAGTAAACATGTAGATGTGGTGTTTGGCTACATGGTTTAATGGTGAGCACTGTAGTGCTGGGAGGATGATTGGACTCAATGATCTCAGTGGTCTTTTCCAGCCATAATGATTCTGTGATTCTATCTTTCCAGAGTTCTCTGCGGGTGCTCTTTGCCAGCTCCTGGGCAGTTCACTGGCTCCTCCAGAAAGCTGCCTTGGACCTGACTGTTGATTCTTCCCTTGTCACCATCTCTTACTCTGTGTATGGCATCAGATCAGCAAGCAGAATGTAACTAAAGACATGGACTATTTTGAGCAGTTATTGCTGCTGACCAACCTGTACAGCAAGTTGACTCACAAAGGAGAAGGGATTCTTTTTTTAAATATAGTTTTTCAGGCTCAAGCTTTTGCACCGCAGTAGACAGGGAGTACTGCTTAATTAGAAAAGCTGCTTTAATAGAAAGTTGCCTTGTTTTCTTTTATGGTGGGGGGGTGAAAAAAAGATCATTCTTTTGCATGAAATACGATGGGAAAGCCAGAATCCCCCTGCCAGAGCTGGTAGGAGAGGGCAGCAGTGTCAGCCCATGTGAGCAAGGAGACTTGGGCATCAGGTACTTCCATGGTGCGAGGGCTGGTGAAGCTTTGGATCTCATCCTGACTGCAGTTCTTCACAGCAGCATTCCTTGTGTGACAAGCCTTTTTCACATTTCCCCATTCAGCTGATTGTGGGTGCTGTGCTATTTTAAACCCACATGGAAGTATGTTTTTAGGACCATCTGCTACCGGCCCTAACCCAGATGATACAGTTAGAGCCTGCCCACAGTATCCTCCCCTCCTTCAGACAGTTCCAGGAACAAGCAGTGAGTCAGTCCCACAGCTGAACTCATATTTAGCTAACCCTGATATCCTGCCTATCGGAGAGAACAACGGCTTTCCCAGGTGCAAAGCCCCATTGTTTCCCTTAGCTAGAGGACACTTGGAATTTAAGAAAAAAAACACCACCAAAACAAATGTCACATTAGTTAGTGTAGTGACTCCTCTCATTCTGCAGGGTGAAGAGGGAAAAGCTATTTGTCACCGCGCAGCAGCTCACCCATTTTGCTTTTGCTTCAAGGCTGAAGGGCAATTTCTGCCTGTGGCTTGTAGGTTTCCCCTTGCCATTAGCTGCAGTGGTCTTGCTGAGGCAGCAGCTCTCCCTCATACCAAAACATCTGCAGAGCTGGAGCATGGTTAATTTTTCCCTTGGGTGCTGGGGTATCTCCTGGAGTGGTCCAAGGGACAGTGTCACCTATCAGGGTCCCTGCCTTCTCTCACTGAGGAAATGTTGTTAAATGCACATCTGTGGATCTGGATGAGGTTCTTTTTCTCCACCTTAGTAGCTTCCTGAGCCTGAAGTAAAGTTTCAGTCAGTGGTTTGTCTGAAACACTGTCCTGGAGAGCTATGTGACTAAGGAACCAGTGTTTATGAGCCATTACATGGTGTATTTTAAACTCCTGCTCTTTGATCCCTGTATGATCCAGCAGCTGCTTTCTGACTGTTGGGCAAAACTGGCAAAACGTGCCCTGCTCTATCATCACATTTCTCCAGGACCCACTTAGTACACCTCACTGTTTGCCACCCAGCAGGTTAATGACCCATAATTACCTTCTTCATATAATGTGGGAAGCTCAGTATCTCCATGGTGTAGACGCTAGCACCCAACCTAGGCACCGCCTTTCAATGTTGAATCATACCTGAGGCTCTCTCCTGCTCACACTGAACTGATGGTAAGTTCCCCACTGTCTCTGCACAGCCACCAACTTCCCAGCTCTGCAGCATGGAGAACAGACCCTTAACTGATGCTGCTTGGTAGTGTTAACTGCAAAATGAGTATGAAACCTGAGTATTGTTTTATTTGAGCTGTGTGGTAAGTATTTATGTGCTTTCATGTATGCACAGGTCAGTTCTGACTCCAAGGAGCTTTCACTGGTATCCTGTTTCGATAGTTCCTGATTTAAATAAGCATCATGAACCTATTTATTTAGTGCTGCTCACATGACACTGAATTTGCTACGGGTACCCTTGAGACAGGCAGGCTTTATCCTGCTCAACAGAAACATCCGCAGCTGTACCACACTCTGCTTCAGGCTCCTTGGAGTTACTTCATCGTCGCCTGACAGCTGTGTCCCCTGACCATTATCTGGTGGCCGCATACTTCAATAGCGGACTGTATGTACTGTATGCACTACACTACAGTGTGACCTGACAGCTTGGCTTCCTCTCCCAGAGTATATCTTCTGCTACTCTTTAGCATCCTACAGTTTATCTGTGGTCAGCTTTCTTACCCATTTCCTGCCAGCTGCTACTGGTCTTTTAGTCAGCTCTGCCAGGCATACAGGCAATGGTGAGCTTTCTGAGCCTTTTGCTGCTTTATTTCTTGGATGTAGGCATTGCAAAGGCTGCTCTGCAGTTTTATATGCAGGATTTATTTGTATGTAGTGTCATGGTAATTAAAGAATGTCACTCTTAAAAAATACACCTCCTGTCCATGGCACGGTGTTAATCTTATTTCAGATCTTGCATCGTTGCAGGGTTACAATTGATTCTTGATGAATACAAAATTGTTTCTAGCAACAATTATAACTCATCGCTTCAGCACAAGGATCCCAGCATTTGATGTCGTCCTTCTCTTCTTTGCCAAGTTGTCCTACAGATGTTAAAGCAGCTGAGAGCACAAGGCCCTGCTCTGGATTCAGAATTTGATATTTTACAGGGTGATAATTCCTCTGCCTAAGCCTTTTGTAAAATTGCTGCTTCTCCAAGCTGTGGTCACAACTTGGCATCAATGGTACTGGAGCATGGTTCACATGCTGAACTCGGTTTGAAGGCACCCCTGTTGCTGCAGCAGGGTGCAGAAACTGCAGAGAGTCAGTTATCAGTGGATGTGTATCTTGCTCCTGTGGTTCTTGTAAGGTCAGGTTTCAGGTTTACTGTTGGGGCTATTTTGGGAAGCACCTACTCTGCGGGAATCAAGTATTTGGAGTTCAGGGCTGTTAAGTGAGTTTTCTCTGTGCCCTGACTTCCCCTGTGTGGGAGCTCCCTTCCCAGGAGTGCTTCAGTCATCCCCAAGTGAGGTGAGCATTCAGTGATTTAGAAATCAGCTCCCCAGGCACTAGGGCTCCAGCCTACCAAAAAAGTAGCTTTGAAGCAGTAAAAGAAGAGAAACAAGAGCTCAGAGCCTTACCCAAATAGTATCCCTTTTTTTTATTTTAACAAAAAATAATCTCTTAACAACTTTATAAAGTTTATGCATCACTATGTAATCAACCCTTATACTGGGGCATGGGGCAGTGCAGCAGTTCCTGTGACTTCTTGTATGCTCTTTGCTAAGCTCTGGCAGATACGTGAGTCCTCTGTAATTAAGTGTAGGGGGTGCATGGATAAGAGCAAAGATAAGGCCATGGCCATGTCCCGTTCAACCATGCAGGCTAACTGCATGCCTGGAAGCAGGAGTGCTTAGGCCAAAGGCTGAGGCAGACCACAAAAATCAACAAGAACAACAAATTGTGCTAACATAGTGGAGTTCACTGCTGAGCTTCTGGGGGACTGGACATTCACAGTAGAGTTTCTCAAATGAGAAACAAAGGAGAGAGGTCTTCCTGCAATCCAAATGGTAGGAGGGATTGCTTCCATCCTTTCCTAGTCTGCATTCATTCTGAAACCTACTGATAATAGCTGGGGGTGAGGGTTGTGTTCACTTTTGGAGAAGTCAATCTTAGCAATACTTTGAGGATGTCTGGAGACGCTTGTCTTACTACCTTAGAGCCAAGATGTGTGAATACTCAGCACTGTTCTCTGTTCATACGCTGGTCACTTCAGCAGACATATCTAGGAAAAATCCACTCCAACTGATTACTACTGAATGGTAAGAAATTACTTGTTAAGTCTTTCTGTCTGTGCTGTGGAGGTCCTCCCATGTATTGAGAGACTTACAGATTTTAAGGCATTGATGCATTAGGCTTACTAAAACTCAGGTTCCATTGAACTCACCTGACCCAATGATACAGGTCTGCCAGTATAACTGTTCATCTCTCCAGTAGTTAGCACTCCAGCATTTTTTTTATCAGAGCTAGTTTCCAGCAGCCACATTTTTCATTTACCCCAGGTAATTGCTAAGCATAGTGTGCAGCACTGGGCTAAGAAGAGGTTTCTGTGGGATCCCATTAAGCATCTTCTGAAGATGGGAATGATTCAGTTAGAATTGCCTTTTTGAGTTCTATTGGCTCACCAGCTTTTAATCGATTTAATATGAGGTAACATTCATTCTGGATAATGCCAGTTATTTTAATCAGAATGGCATGTGGGGCTGTATTTAAATGCCTCATGGATGTTGAAACCTACAACACAGACACAGCTACCTTTATCAACTAAACTTGTAATTTCACTAAAAAGCAACACCAAGCTCATTTGACAAGACTCTTCCACAAAATCATGCTGATGACTATTAATTATGCTGCCATCTTTTAAGCCTTTTTCAACTCTGACCCACGTGAGCCTGTCTGAGCAGGACGAAGCTGCAATGCAAATGAGACATTGAGGCAAAGAGAACTTGCTGAGCTGTGTAATGTCCAGGCCAGGAGCTGCACTAGGTAGTACTGGTTGTAAAGAAAAAAAAACCCCAACAACAAAAAGATGACTGCTGCCTTGGTAACTCTTCCCATCAATCCACTTGATTCCTTGATCAGTGTTAGGCTAAGCAGCCTGTGATTGCCCAGGCTGCTTGTTTACCCTCAGTGAACTGTGATGCCTCATGAGCTTTTAGACAGTGTTCTGTAAGTTCTCCAGTGGTCCAGGATGTGCAACAAATCAACGTGAACATTTGGGAGAACTCCTTGGCACATTCCTTTAGTATGCTGAGGTGCAACTTACTGAGTGCTGCTGATTGAAAATTGTTCAGTTTTGATAGCTGCTGTTTAACTTTCTCTGAAGTAACTGATGGAATAGAAAGTGTTTCCTTATCACTGTGAGATAAGAATACATCATCCTGCTACTTTCCAAATACAAACCTGAAATATTTATTGGATACTTTGCTTTTACGAATCATGACTGACAGTTCTGAGATTCCTATCTAGCTGTTGAGCTATCCCATCGTTAGGATTTTATTTCTTCCCCATACGTTTAAACAGTTCCTCTCTATTGTTCTTACTGGCTGCAGATTTGTGTGTTGGTGACTTCAGTTTCCTATGGTAATTTCCTCACTGCTGATATATGTACACCCGTGTTGTGAATCCAGATGCGAGTCCACAGTCCAAATCACCAAAGTTTTCATGTGTCCAGGTCTCTGTTTTTGTCTCAACCTAATTCAGATAAGTAGCTATAAAGCATGGAATGGGTTTTAACTTCTGAGTTTCACAGAGTTTTCCTTCAAATCCAGAAAAGCTGGCATGTTTCTAAGCCACCTCTCATTCAGTGGTTCTCAGTCTTTCAGCATCAAGACCAGAAAAAAAAAATCCCATTCATTTAATTCCTATGAACCAGGAATGAACTGGTTCGTACTACAAAATATCTGGGCTAGTTTGTAGGTGGTGAGTATGGACTTGGCTACAGAACTAACTGGTGTATATGCCTGCTCAAGCTCTGCTCCCATGCAAGGCTCAAACCTGTTGCAGGACTGCCTGCAGAGACTGGAGGATTTCTGCAGGTAGGAAACAGCTATTGAGCATGGAGGCAAAGCCCTCGCACTTTGGTCCAGGTGCTGCTGTGTTGTGTACAAATAAGGGAAGATGGGAAATAGCAGGACATTGGGGAGTAAGGAATTCCTTATAATGAATCAGGGCTGAAGCTGTGTACATCACCTCCTTGTCCTGCTGTGCAGTCACTCAAAGCAGTGCTCAGCCTTAGCTGTGTGCTTAGAAGGGTAAGCCTGGGTGCTGCCTTGCTTTGGGTTTTGAGGTGGGTGGCAGTGGCACCTGGAGACATTGGGTGGAATGAGTGGGACTTTTTCATTGCTTCCTCCTAGCTGCTGGGGGGCGGGGGTGGTGGTGAGGTCTTTTTTACCCTTCTTGCCACTGTCTTTGAACCAGCACGCTGCCATCCGCTGCAGTTGTGCACAGAATGTTGTGCCCCAAGGCGCTTAGAAAAGCCCTTCTAGGTAACAGCAGGTGAGTTGTTATTTTTGATTGCAACTGGGTGACCATTTATTGACTTTTCAGCTGGGTAAAGTTATTTAGAAAGTTATGCAGCTGGAAGAATGCTGCAACCCTGGCTTAAAATTCTCCGCTCTTTCCCAGTAATAGACTTTGATTTGCCGTAGTTCATTTCCCTCTGAAGTCTGGTTTTTGTAGATAACATAAAGCACTTGGCATAGTGGTTGATAACTGAATGTATGAAGCATGACATTTTCCTAGATACAGTATGCCATATGAACACTTGTCTTTTGTATCAGAACCCATAAACAAGAGTTGACTGAAGGCAAATAGCTTGCTCAGATCCTTTGGAGAGTCAGGGAGTGAGAGATGGTACTGAGAAGAGTGTGATGTGGCCACAGCTGTTTGAGGAAGACACGTGGCAAGAGAAGGAAAAGCCAAAACAGTAAATGGTCACTGTGAGCCGGCTGGTAGCAGGTGAGGTACCTCCTGTGATGTGGACAGAAAAAAAGTCATTTGGAAACTTAATTTCCTCTTTGTTTTTTCTGTCCAGTGATTAAAATACTGACGTTTTTCTGTTGCTGACATACAGCAATCTACCTCTCCTACCACTTCTCCCAGACCAGTGAAACCTTGGAAATTGGCATTAAGGACTGTGACACCCCTGCTGGGTTTGGTCCTGGGCAGCCACGTGGGGTAGATGATAGTGCCCTTGCCGAACCCTCTGGCGAGGCAGTTAACCTCTTGGTTTCTCCCTCACTGCCCACAAAGAACAGCTAAAAATAGTAGCTGTTCTTAGTGAGTTCTGGGAAGCCTAATTCCTTAGTATGAGTAAAGCACTGAGCACAGTGGCTGGAAGGCACTCTCCTGTAAGATGGAGCATTATGTATACCCGTGAATATGCAGAGTTATGTAGTATATTTTAAAAGTAATGAAGCTTCACACCTTCAGCTTTGCTGTTAAAGCTTTGCCGAGAGCTGGATTCACACTGCTGTGCTGCTAGAGAATTATTAAGGGTGCATGTGAACAGAGGGAAAATGACTGCCTTTCTCCTTAACAGCCCTGAGGGTTTTACACCAGCAGCCTGGCTCCAGCCAAAATAAGACTTCTCCAAAATGTAAAGGAGAGAGAAACTGGTCATGTCATGAAGGGCAGCTGGAAGGATATGGGAAATGCATAGCTCTGGTGAATCAAACAGGAGATACTTGGGGTTGAATTTTCAAGCCTCCTTTCCTAAACTGTGAATGTGAGCTGCAGGCAGGCAAGTACAGGCCAGAGACAACTCAAAGAAATGCTGACTTGCTCATGAAAATGCAGATTTTACAGTTGTATGTGTAAGAACAGTCACAGAGCAAGTAAGAAACTGTGAACTGCTTCCCTTGATCCAGAATGAGCTTTGCCATCTTCAGTTCAAGCTCAGTTTTAAGGGGAAGTAAGCTAATTACTGATTCTGAATGAGAATCAGGCATCGTTTGCATCAAGTTTTTGCATTCTGTTTCAGCCATGCATTTATGAGATATCCAGAAACTCAGGAACTGATAATGGAGAAAATATTTCTGGGATTTCAGAGAGATGGAAGCTGCCACTAGTTTGCCTGTGTGAGTTTTGCTAGTCCATTTCAGTGGCTTAAAATGAAAGTCTGGTGCTTGCTTGTAATGAAACTTGAACCTAAACCTGGCTATATTCAAATTCCTAATGTCCAACAAACTGGGGGCTTGAGAGAGAAGACAAGGGGCAACATAGGTAAACTTGTATTTATTTTAGTGCTTAGAAGTGATTAGAGTTGGGTGAAAATGATTAGCTGAAAGGATTCTGAGTAAACCAATTTAAAATGTAATTATGAAGGACTCAAGATAGAGTGTGTGTGTAATTATATTTCTTGCCCATGTGCACTGTACTCAGTGATTTTGTTCTGCAGCAAGTGGAAGGGGGAGGAAGGCAGGGGAATAGCTGCATGGAAAGCAGCTCCTGCTGCTGGGCTGCTTGTGCTCAGTTTTTTTCTGTACTCTGAAGGTGTGCTCTTAGCTGTACCTGAGCTACTGTTAAGCTGGGTATCAAACCTACTGTGGCCTTAGCAATGTGTAGTTGTGTTTCAGCTGCTCAGAGCTGGGGACAAACAGCCAGGCAGGTGGTCACAGCAAGCTCCGTGGTGCTCTCCTGGGACTCTCCCAAGCTGTGCCACAGTGAGCTCATATAAAGCCAGCTGAGGGCTGCCTCAGTACAGGCTGCAGTGTAGCTCGGGGCAAGACCACTGACATTCTGGCCAGCAGCATTTTGAGGTTTTATGTGTTGCCCTTGTGACCAGCACTATCTGGTCAGCAAGTTGTCACAGGGTAGCTGACATCCACAGTGTTAGGGGTGAAGTCACTTGGGGACAGGCTCGTGGCATTTGCATCGCGTGCTCTGAAGTGGGTTGCATCCATGGGGAGTGTGTTTATGAGTTGGGGGAGTCATTCCTCTTGGCTGTGCTTCGCTCTCCTGCCAGACCCTGTCTCAGGGCTGGAGCATGAGGTGAGCAGAGCAGTGCTGCATTGGTGCTGCACACATCAAGGAGCTGTGCAGGAGGACAAGCCACACATACAATGTGGAGGCACATTTTTGAGACTATTGCACCTAGCCTTTTTTCCAGCTGTTTTTCTTCTGTACTCTCATATTACTGAATGCACAAAAGCTCAGGAAATGTTCCCAGCATTCTTCTTACATTAAACAGGGAAGAGAGTGTGGGAGAGAAAGAAGAAATCACCAGTGGAAGGTGATCTGTAAAAGGGAAGTTATTAAAGGGGTGAAGTCAGGACTGCTAAAATTCATTTTATCATCAATGGTGAAAGGATATGATACCAAACAAGTGTGTTCTAGTTGGGCAGTGAGCTGTGCATAGAGGCACATTTAGGACAGAAAGTGAAAGGACAAGCTCTGGCTGACTTATGCGCTCATCCATAGTATGATATTTATCCCTTCTGTAAGAGACACAGCCATAGCCAGGCAGCTGCTGTGATGCACGTGACTTGCCTTCATCTCATGTGGGACTAGAGGGCAGGAAGGAGCCTCCTGGGACAGCATGCTCAATCTCTGCTATCTCATCCTGTAATTCCTGATCAAGCACAATCTTAAAAAATGCAAAAGCAGTGTTGTGCCCATGTTGTTTCATTGTTTCCTTATGGTCTTTTTGTGTCTGCTTTCTGTTACTGGCCTTAAATGAGTTGTTAGCTGCTTGGGGCAGCAGTGCTCTTCTTGTCCTCTCCTCATTTCCTGCAGTGGGCCAGGATCATGCAGATTATCACATCAGTACTTTAGACACATCCGCTGACATTTTTTGGACGTGGGCTGCAAGATAGAGATGCTTGACTGGGGCAGGCACATTTCCACAGCAGGAAACCCATGTTTCTGTTTTGTCCTTTGATCAGTAGGTGCTGGTATGTGTCTGAGGATCCTGGTGATTTCTCAGCACAAACTACTAGTCCTTTTCCTACTTAATCATTCAGTCGACACCAGTGTGCGCCTCTGACTGATGGCCTAGAGACCAGAACTTCTAGCCAAATCTTGCATTTTGCTAGAACCACAAATCAAACTTGGAAAAATTGGTGCTATAAGAAATAAAGCTTCCCAATAAAGATAAAGGAATATTTCAGATGCTGTCATCTTAATACCTTCTTAAAGGAAAGAATTATTTTTGGAAGCTGGCAAGGGAAATGAAAAGGGGTAACAGTGCCTACAGCTGATAACACTGACCTGTTTTCCTGGCATTCCTCCAAATGCAAGGCCAGCTTTGCTTGAAGTATGGGTGATTCATCAGTTGAATTGCAAGCAGATAGTGCAGAAGCACAGTCATAGACACATTATTTCAATAACCTGAGTTTTAGCTGTTCCACTTTAAAAACTAATGAAGCAAATAACGTTATGACACAGATGTAGGCAGTGCAAATGTGTCAGAGAAAGGCAATTAACCTCTGTACTAATAAAGTCTGTCAAATTAGTAAAATATTTTTATATCGTATAATAGCTAATAAGAAATATATAGGCTATAAGTGTTCAATGCTGCAAGCCTTATGTAAGGAATCATTTACGCCTTTGAAAAGCAGAGGTAAAATCTCATCAAGTAAAAGCAGGAGGGGTTTATATCTTCTTTGAACAGGAATACAATAGAGAGTGGCTTAGGAACCTCATCCACCAATTCTCTCAGTACCCATGGGTGTATCCGATCGGGTCCCATGGACTTGTGAACTTTCAGGTTTTTCAGATGGTCACGAACCTGATCTTCACTTACCACAGGCAGTTCAATCTTCCAGCCCGTGCCATTATCTTCTTTGTCTTTGGGGTGTGTCTGCAGCCCTTGCCAGTGAAGACTGAAGTAAAGAAGCTGTTGAGAACTTCGGCCTTCTCCATATCACCTGTCACCGGTTCTGTTGCACTGAAGAGTAGGTGTGGACCTGAATGATGGCCTTTCCCATGGACAGACAGCCTGTAACCCTCTCTCTTTGCATATATAAGTCCTTCTTCTGACTTCAGTTGAGTCGATTTGTATGACTGACTAACCAAGTGATTGATCTGATCACCCACATGACTGCCCACTGGGGTGCATTTGTCTTGCACAGTGTACAGGAATGCTGCTAGTGTCTGAGTGACACAGTTCCTGATTTGGCCATCATTTGACCAACCCTTCATTGGGCTAGCTTTTATTAAATTGTATTCAGAAGCTCAAGCAGCCCTCAGCTGAATTATTCACTATAAAATATGAAATTTGGCTGAACTTGATTAAAAGAAATGGCAAAACCCATGTTATTTTAATCCTTAGTTGTTGCCTTTGATTTTGTTCTAATTCAACATGAGGTCAGATTAACTACTTAAAGGGCCTTATTTTTCATCAGGTCTTAAAGCAATGAATAATTTGATATTTTTTCAGTGCTTTTAAGCAGTCTATTTATTGCTTGAGAAAACAGCTTTTTGTGCCTTTTTTAGTTACACAGTGTAAATAATGTGAAAACTGATTTTTTTTTTCTGTTCTGTATTTTAAGACTTTTTGGAATTATTAGTTAAGCATCCAAAGTACCTGCTGAGGTAGGTAAATGTTACTGTCTCTGCTTTTCCGATGGGGAATCTGAAGCACAATGTCATGTAAAGCCTGAATCCACTGTGTGTCTGTTTCAGAAAAAGACAAGGAAGATCAGCACCTGCCAGGGAGCCATTAATTGATTAACAGAATCAGGTGTGAGTGGTTTTCCCAAGGTCAAACTAATGTTGTGGACAGACAGTTGCAAGCATTTGAGTTAATGAGTTACCAATGGTGAGGTGAACTGTGAAAAGTCACAGGATATGTGCTCCTAGTCATAAGCAATGTGTGTGATGGTACAAACTGCCATGAAACCTAGTGTTTGTGGGGCCTTAGTGTAGCCTTGTCATGGCTCAGGTGATTTCCTAGGCCACCACAGCATCCTAATAGCTGGCAGTCCTGCGTCCCTATGTCCAAGTCCTACCCTCTGTGGTGTGATCATTAGGGGTTCAGAAATCTGCTCTGCAGATCCAGGTGTGGGAAAGGAGCTAAAAGAGACAGTTTGGAAGTATTGTTCTTGGTAGTATTCATGGGCTTTATGATTTCCACATTTTTTTATACTCAAGGAAGTTCTTCAGTTAAAACCACCTCTATCAAATCCAGCCTTCCTGCTAGTTTAGTAGTTTTTATTAAAAATGGCAGAATTTGCCAGTTCTCGACTCAATGATAAGCCCCTACAAGAATCATCACTCATCTGTGGCCTGAGAACAACCCTTCATCTTTAACTCTTTCTGCTTTCTGTTCATCTGTATCCCAGTTCTCATCAACTTCCCAAGGGAAATGTTATATTAAAAAAGTAATGACAGAAATGTTGTTTTGAACAGGACTGTTCAGGAAAACGATGAATGCTGTGCAGATGTGTGTGTGGAACCTCTGTATCTCTAGGAAATACACTGCTGTGTTTTGATAGGTTTCTCTCTAAAGCTGTAATTAACCACAGTCAGCAGCATGCTTGAAAGAGTTAAAGGAAAACAGGTTTAAGGAAGTATTCAAAGCTATATGTAGGTGCTGCACATTAGGCGATGCAGTTGCATGTGTACTTGCCAAAAACACAATGGGAAGTGTGCCAATTGCCTCTCTTTGCAGATGCATGCAGGTCCGTGTAAGCAAGATGCTGCTTGCCACATAATTAGAGCACAGGGCTGTGTCCCAATGCTCCAATTTCTGTTTGTGAACCTGCAGTGGTCTGGCATGTGACAAAGGACAAAGCATTCAACTTCTCCAGGTGAGCGCCATCGACAAAGCAGGGTAACCACATAGCCATGTGAATCAGATGATGCTGCAGTGTCAAAAGTGTTACTAAGATGTGGAGTACACAGCTCAGTGTTGGTCGTGGTGTTGTCTTCTTTGCTGTTAAATTTGGGTATCTGCTCTGTCCGGTTTGAGATCTCAGAGCTTATCTGCAAAGTGTGTTGCATGAGCACCCGATAGTCTGAGGCTCTGTAGCAAATATTTCCCTTTTATATTTCTGCTAAAATTTCTCAGGCTCCTACACAAGACTGTGGAATAAATTTCAGTAAGATGTGTGACCTACCAGAAACCTAGGTACTCTGCTAAGGTACATTTCTGGTTTCAGTACTGAAAGTGCAGATAATAGCAAACATCAGTAACCATATTTTTAAAAGGTTATATATAATGTATGATAGTAGAAATGCATTATACAGCTATATTTGATAACTGAACTGCATATATTCATATTGATATTTATCTATGCACGTTACTTCCCAGGAGGAGGAGAGAGAAACAAGAAAGATCAACATGTGACAGATGCACATCAGGGGAAGGGGTTGTCACGCTGCAGGAAGTATTGAGATATCACAATGATGGGCATGCTATACAAACCTGAGGAGCATGAAATACACTGTTTGGAAAATTGAGCAGACATAGAAGTTGCTAACTGACTTAGTGAGAAAAGGTACTGAGGTGAACAGCAATTTTTAAATAATATGCAATCAGGAGAAGTCTCTGTAAAGCAGGTGTTAGGGTTTCAAGTTGAACTTTCTACATTTGTCCCTAAAGGCAGATCTGTTAATTTTTTTCTTTGTGAGGGCATAGGCCTGAGGGGAATCACCTGTAGCACAGCAGTATCCTTTGCTTTTAGAAATGGAACTGCAGTCTGCTGCCTGTGCTGCTCCAAACTGACCTTTGAGTCTGCTCTTGCAATCCAGTGTCTGTTTTCTGAGCCTAAGCTTTAAGTCACAGGCTTTGCAGTGGTCTCCCCAGAGAGCTTTGAGGCAGTTCATCAAAGCAGGTGGAAGGAAGAGTATGTTGTAATAGATCTTTCGTTCTTGCATATGAGTAATGAGGAGGAACAAAACATGCTGTCTGTGGACATAATTTCTCTTTAGAAACCAACCATACCAGGACTATAAATATAAACAATATATTACAGGGGCTACACACAGACTTAAATATTCTTCTCTGGTGCCAAAGTGTGTATATTGGTGTGAGTTTGTTATGGGTGGAGAGAAATACTGTCTTTTATTTTTTGTGACAGCTCAAATACTGTGTTAAACAAATTACTCCCAGGACATCTCAAACATTTTTGTCTGTTCAGCTCAATCCAAAAGATTAGTTTGTCTTCAACTTCCTAGGTAAGTGAAGATGCTTTTTAGAGTACTCCTTGATTGCAGTCTAAACCAATATCTCAGAGTTTATGCTTCTGTTTTGCCTGCTCAGCATTAGCATTTCTTATTCACTAACAAGCACTTATTTCCTAAAGCAGCCCCTTCTTCTTCTCAGTACCTGCAATCTATTCCCTCTCAAAGCTTTGCTTTCCTGGTAGCTCTTGCATGTCCTGAAGGATGTGTTCCTCTTCCTGGGATAACTTATTCCTCACTGGGCGTATTATAGCAGCACTCAAGAACTTCCAGACACTGTTCGGAAATGAATATGAAGTTGAAGCTAGCAGCTCTGCAGCCCAGGAGATTGAGTTGCTGTCATATTGCATCTGACTTGCATCAGATCAGAGTTTAGGATTTGGGTGATTTGTTCTTCAGCTTAATGTCAATCTGTTTTAAATTAAAATGCCCTGGGGCAAATCCTTTGCTATGATCAATGAACTGTCTGTCTGCAGTCAACCAACATTACAACAGACATGAATTTGGCCTCCTGGTTTGTTGCCTTATCTGCCAAAACATCACTTTCCTTATGTGGTTCAGACAATCAAGCCTTTGATCCCTTAAGTAGTTGACTGTCTTCCACTGAAATCAGTGAGAATGGAAGGTTCTTCAGTGTTCAACACCTTGTTCGTTTAGGCACAAGGAATGGACCACATATCTGCTCTACCTAAAGTATAATTATGGTGTATCTATGAGCAGGAAATCTGCTTTGCACCTGTTTTATCACAGGAACAAAAGATGCAAGAAGTGTTTGGAAAATGAAGAACACACCTGGGTGTTAGTGTATAACAAAGCATCTTTATATATAATCATTTGCTATAAGTCATGTCAGAGTTGACAAGCTGTTTTTCAACTTCATGTCACAACTGCCTGATGCATCTAATTAGTCCTGTTCTCCAGCTGATAAATATCAGCTGCTTTTTCTAAAACATGGTTTCTCCCTTAAGTACATCCCTCTGGCAAAGTTAAATATTAATGATCCTTTTTTATTTTGTGATTATTCATGGGTGTTAATGTTACTACACAATAAATGGTTAAGTCAATACCACAAAATATTGAAAGTATTGTTTCTGAATTTCTGCAGCAGTCGAGATATATGGACCTGTACTAGAAATACATGTGGCAGTTGTGGCTGTGCTGTGCCAACAGTCATGCATATCAGTGGTGAGGCTCAGAGCTCTCTGGTTTGGTTGATGGGGGCACTGAGCCTGAACGTGGAAAATTTACCTTCTCCTCCCAGCTCAGAAGATGGCCTGTTTTATAACTGCACAGACCATATCACCTTTTACTCTGTGTATTGAAATTGCAAGGCACAGAACAGGACAGACTGAGGTGCCCAGATACCTCTTCAGGTCTGAGTTGTATGGGCTTGCACTTTTGCTGAGTATTTAGGTGGTACTATTTTGCTGGAGTTTTTTGATGTCCTGCTGCCCTCCCTTCCACCCTTTGTGCCAATGATTGTGGAGCTGGTGGTGGGCTCTACTCTTATCTCTCTGTCATGCTTTGCCTTACAGCTCAGTAATTCCCTCTTCCCTAGTCTGCTTTTCCCCCTAAGAAGACCGCTCAGCAGATGTGCATCCTCTTCATTGCCACATTAGTAGGTAGCTATTTCACAAATGTTTGCCTGCTTTCTCTCTTGCTGACCGCAGCTTGTGTCTGTAAGCCTTTTATTCAAAGCTGAGAAAACCCAAAAATCTTTGCTTGCTTGTCCTCAGGAAGATCCATACCTGTACCTTGTGAAATGGGCTCAAAACTGGACCTGAAGCAGGAAGATATGTTTCAAATCGTGTTTCCTAAGACCAGTTATACCAGCTTTACCCACCCTATAACAACCTTAGCTGTTCCCACAGAGATGAAGTTGCCCATCTTGTCCACTTTGCTGCCACACTGATGTGAGGGCTGATGCACTCATTTTCTTTCTTCCTGGAGGAGCCACTGTATTTTTTCTGTCCAGATTTGCATCTGGGCTCATTTGCTGGCCCCATACAGAGGCTGGTGTAGCTATGCAAGCCTTTGTACTTTGTGCCTTCCAAAGCATTGCGGGCAACTTTGAATCTGTTCCCTCCCTCAGGTGGCATTTCATGGTATGCAGGCTCACTTTTATCTCAATGTCTTTTGCTCACTGCAGTTTGCTCATCCAGCTCTCTGTGTGGATCTGAAAGATGCTGAAATACAGGAGGATCTCCTGCAGCTGTTCCCTCCCTTATACCAGTTTCTTACTTTGCCATTGACCTGACTTTCTGACTTAACTTCTTTCTGAATATTTTCTGACATGACTAGTGTTTTCCTACCCACATCACACAACCCAGCTTGTCTGCAGCCCAGTGTTCTAGACTTGTCTTGCCTCCCTTTCTGTGGTCAGTGAAGTAGTTGGAATTCAATTGATTCACTGAGCCAAACCATAGGACTGAAATAGCAACAGACACTTGTTAGAACTTGGGCTAACATTTTTGCAATATATAGATGAAAATTAAATTAGGTCCTGCAGAAGGATGTTTTGGAAGTCTGAAGTGTTTGCAGATATATTTGTTGTAAAGATAAAAATTAATAACATCCATTTGCATTATGAATGCCCTGCTTAGGAAATGGAGTGCAAATAACTATGCCTGGGTACCTGCCACCTGCTTAGGTCATGGTTTTGTTATATGAAAATTTGTATGTCTTATGTTTTTAAATGTCTGAAGAAAATTACACCTGTTGGAGGGTTTGAAGAATGCTGGTTTTCTGTATGTTAGATACCTGTTAAAGATGCAAACATTATAAGCTGAATATTGTTTCACCACGATACTTTATAAGAGAGTCCCTATGAGATCAGATTTGCAAAGAACACCTGTTCACAGAAACACCTTATCTTTGTTAGTACAGACACTTGCTTCTTCCAGTGTTTATACATATCTATTCTTTCAGTCTATGCAGATGTGCTGTATGCTCCATAGCTCTAGTGCACACTTGCCCTTTCTCCTGCTGGAGCTGTGAATCTCTCTAGCTGTAAGAGTTTGACCAGTGTTTTCAGCTGTAGACTGGGTGCCAGCAACTCTTAATGTTTTCTTGTCCTGGTTGCTTTCCTAATTTTTTCTGTATTTTCTGCATCTGTCAAGCAGTGGAAAAGGTGGTCAGGACTGTGTCATGGGAAAGTGACAAGAAAGCCATGTTTTTCATGTGGTCTGTGATGTAAGACCCTTTTGTTTTGTTTGGAATGGGAGTGCTCAAAAAACAAGGAACTAAGTTAGCAGGTGATTTTGTCTTGTTTTCCTCATCTGTAAGAGATGCATAACAATGCTTACATATCTAACTCCCTTGGATATTGTGAAGATTAACTCATGTTTGGAATGCACTTTCAGAACAGAAATTGCTAAGTAGCATTAACTCAATCAGAAATTGTTTTTCTGTTAAACAGGATCTTTATCTCTCCTCTAACTTGCCTCTGCTGATCTCAGCTTGTACTTAATGAATTTGGAATGAAATCCAGTAGGGGAAGTTTAGGTTCAGGGACAGAATGACCATGAGAGAGGAGAAGGGTTTTGTAAGATTGCTGCTTGGAGATGCAATCTACAATCTCAGTTTGAGGGCCAGATCAAGGTGAAATAGTTCCCTGGCCTAACAGATGCATTCATCTAATTTTCTGGTCAATTAAAAATCAGCCCAGACAATGCACGAAGACTGGAGAGATTAAATAGAATTTACAGGAATATTTCAGGGAAGAGAAGAATACAAAGAAACTGAGTCTGCTATGTTGGAGCAGTTGAGGCAGGCCTAGTAAGAGGTAGTCTCCATTCTGGGAACTTCTCTGTACTGAACTAATTGTGGTATTCAAGATTAGTTCTACACTAATAAATAAAATAGACCAGGGAACCATTTGCTGGCCCCAAGGCCAGCTGGAGCATCATGGCTTTTCACCACAAATTCTCTTCCTCTCCCGCCCCACCAAGGTGGCCCATCCAAACTGTGTTGGGAATGGTCTCTGGCTGTTGCTGAAAAGTGTCCAGACATTGTTTGAGAGAGAGCTGGTTGCCATGGGACAAGTCCATGCCAGGGATTGCGCTGAGTTGAGCAGAGGGGTGATGCTGTGCCAGTACTTGGCCCCATGCCCTGGCCCTCTTTGGTTGCCTACTGCAGATAACCCACATGCTTTTGACTCTTGGCTGCATCCTACCGTTCCTTCAGCCCTTCCTTGAATTCCTGGCTTGAATTCTTTTTTGATTTGTTTGTCTCAGAACAGCATTGCCAGGATCTTAACTGTCTTCTGGAGTGGGTCAGATCATGCAGTCCATTGCTGGCTGCCTAATGAGCAGGGAAAGATGCACACTCCTTTGGCACTGGGGGAAGTTGAGGGCTGTATGCTTGGCTGGATGGTGTGTGAAAAGTAAAAGGGTCGGTGCCCTGTGTCAACAGACTAGTGCATGTATGGACCATGATGTGGATGCATTCACAGGGCAATTCTCTGAGCTCTCATTTCCCAGTCACAGCCAAGGTCTTTGAAACAAGGAAGTGTGTCTCAGCTAATAAAATGTCATCAGTATGCAGAAGACAATAGAAGTTTGGTAATGCTATAGCTTTGGAAAGTGGGACGGATAGTGATTGCAAAACCTAAATAACTTCTTCTAGAACAACTAAATTCTTCTAATTTGCAAAGGTAGAGAATGTGATGTAGATCTTTTGTAGGTTTCTGGGTGTATTTACACATACAAATGTATTTTTGTCAAAACACTGGGAAAATGGGATGATGATTTGAACTTAAAGGCTGACTCAATTGACTAGAGTTTAATTTTTCAGCAAGTGAAATTAGTAGCAATGAATAGAAGACATAAAATTACTTTATCAAATTTCCTGCAAAGATCTTGTTTTGTAGAAGGAAGAATATACAGCACATAAAACCAGCTCAAAATATTGTAATAAATGTAAAATGATAGTCACTTTTTGCATATGGTAGTAAGAAATGAAAAAAAAACCCCAAACCAACAAATACTATTGCTTTCTGAAAGATTGCAGATTGTGTCATTCATACTAAAGCTCTTCCAGTTCCCATGAACTATGAGGGGAGGCCTCAATGTACAACCTTCTTGTCTTCTTAGCAAGAAAAGCTTTTCAGTACTGCAGATTATTAGGTCACATGCGTAAGTGAGGCACATACTTAACTGATCTCCTGATCTCCTGGCTGCCTTTTGCTGCAGAAGCAAGGGCAAATTTTACATTATCCCGAACTAATCTTCAAACAACACCACCTGTTGTCTGGCAGTTTCTGGTTTTCCTTAGGAGAAAGGTGTTCTACTTGATGAAAGAAAAAGGAACTTTTCAGTCTAGCAAAGACCTCACAAAGGTTCTCCTCAGAAAGCAGAAATCACAAGATGAGGCCAAAACATTTAAAAGGCTTTGACAAGTTCTCTTTCAAGCTCTGGGGGAATTCTAAGTAATTGTGAAATTCATAGACTCTTTCTCTTCTGCCTGTGACAATATAAATTGTTCTGTGATCCATATTGATAATAGCAACTAAGAGACAGGTGATAAGAATTCTAGCAGAGATCTAGCAATTTTTAATTGCTTATAATCTTTAACTAAGGTAGAATAAATTTAAGGGGACAAATAAAAGCCTGAGAAAATTGTTAAATGCGAACAGAACTGTTATAAGTATGATATCTCCTATCAGGACAACTAAGATGTAAAAAAGCCCATCTAGAAGCTAAGAACAAGGGTTGGGCTGTGGAAAAATAGAAACCAGCATTCCTTGGCCAGGGAAGCAGATGTAATCGTGAAAAGGTTGTAGACTCAACAGCATTGTTTCTCTGCAAGTTTATGTCGTCTAATTCACCTGAAAGACCCTTATCTGTTTTCCCTCCGAAAGTGTGCATATATATCTAGATTGCTCATACAGATTATTTTGCCTCCTTTCATGCTTCAAAACTTATGTTTTGCTTTTGTAAGGAGGCCTTTCATTTGTGGTTGCAAGTTTATGTAGTGACTGTCCCAACGTAGGCTTGCTGGCTGTGTCTAGACTGGAGTTCAGGCATGCAGATGGGTGTGATCACCATATTGGAGACATAGACCCAAGCTGAAGACAGTCAGTGGCAGACCTCTGTGCATTTAGTTTGTCTCTCTGGGGCTCTTGTGTGACACCTTTGCAGCCTTTCTGCTGCACTGTGTGTGGGAGAATAGGAAGGTGGCATGAGATTGTGAAATATGCAGTGCCCTTGGTGCAAGGCTTAACAGCCCTTCTCCTTGCCCAGCTCCAGCTCTAACATAAGTATCTCCCATTCCCTCATACCTGAAATTTTCATGACCTGGTTTGTACTCTGCTTTGGACATCAGAAAACCATCCTGAAACCCAGACTGTGCTCCTTAAAAAGTGATCTTCTGAATCTATCCTATAGTGCTAGCTCTACCATTCTTCTGAAGCCAAGGCCTGAGAAGGAAGAAAGGTGCCATGAATCTGGCTGGCTTTAACTGTCCTTAAAACCACTGGCTGAATGCTTCTTTATCAGATCCTGTAAGATGTTAAAGCTGGCAGTCCAGTGAGTGCACAGGAAATCTCTGATGATTACAGAACCAAGGTTAAGGCACACAGAGTAAAATTCTGAGGAGTTCTTTGGGCCTGATGATGTGAGTAGGTTGCAAGCCAGAGGCATCCAGCCTGCTTCCCTCTCTGGGTGAATGGGTGAGTAAGCAAAGGAACTGAGTAGGGAAAGGTAACTAGGTGTCTTTCTTCTCAAGAACATGTGCACTGTTCATGGACCTTGCTTAGTATGAGCAAAGACATGGTTGGTTTCTTCTGTTTGAAGGCTAAGAACAGTTTTGTTGTTTTAAGAACAACTTTATTAAATAAAGTGAAGGAAAAATAGACCTTTGATACAAAGGGCTTAGACCCTCATCCTGCTGTAGCTGCTTCCCTTTGACAGTACTGTGTGCTACAGTCTGAACTTCACATGGGTGCTGAGACTTTCCCCCTATTTTTTTATGTTTGTGAAGCCATCTCAAGTGTGCTTGTGAAGATTCCAAAAATATTAATACAAATGACATTAAAATATGTTTCTGGTGCTGCTATTTAGACTGTTCTTGGCAGAGGGCTGGGGAGTTCAGCTAGAGCTGCTCAGGCTTGCCAGCGCCAACTGAGCAGCAGGTTCCCCCTCCTCTTCCCTCCACCACCAAGAAGGGGAAAAAAAGTCTTTTGAGCCCTAGATAAACTTCAAAAATGTTAGCAGAAAGAGGTAGAGAATAGTCTAGAAGCCAGATGTGGTGGGGAGAGAGAGGAAAAGATCTGGGCAGTCATGAAATGGTAGAAGGAAGAGATTTATCATGGGGTAGTAGGAAGGGCTACAGAGGGGATTAAAAACAGGCAAGTGAGCATTACTGGAGGCTGATGATATTACAAGGGACATAGCTGCTTGCTGCTGACTGTGTAGGAGGCTTGTCAGACTTGGGGAAGTAAAAGCATAGTGCTTACATCAACAGGATTTTTTTGGTTTTTTATGGCATCTGGTCCTGTGTTGCATTTGGGCATGATATTTAGTGACCTACCTACATGTGACACGTTTGCTGTGGGCTGTGTTGGTTGCTGCAGCTGGCAGGGACAGGAAAGCTTGCTTAGAGGAGCTCTAGAGCATGGGGGCCCAGAACTGTCCAAGCTCTGAACAGGTCCAAGCTGAGGACATCAGTGTCAGCACCAGAGGTGTCCCACTTGGTGATTTAAGCCATGTGTGTTTCAATGTTCCAGCTTGAACTTTGGCTCTTGGGAGACACTATGCTGAAAAGAAAATGTGTATTTGATTATGAGTGAAAAAGAGTTCCTGAGCCATCTTCAGCAATTTGAAAAAAAGGGATTTATTTTGGCTGTTGAACAGAATAGTGGGGTACAGGGAGGGAGGATGAGAGTACCCCTGCCCTGTCCAGCTCCACAGTAGTAACCTGGGTGCAACTGGAATTGCTGTGCCCACACAAATACCACAAACTGAGCCTGAGCTTGGCCACAGTCAGTGTTGGGCAGCTGATGAGTGTTTTGCTGCATAGAATCCTGTGTGGCCACAACACATTTCACAAATGAGGGAAGACACCTAAGTTGTGCCTTACTGGCTCAGAGGAAGTGTGGAAAAGCTGAGTGGAACTGGGCTAGGATTTAACTGGCATCTAGCAAAGCCTCATCTTGGATGAAGTGCAGCTATGGCTCCTTGGTTCTCTGCTGTAACCCTACCATGACAGACAGCTAGCAGCCAAAGGAGAGTAGGCAGAATGAGGTGTGAGGCACTGAGCATCTTTCTACAGCCCACCCTAAACCACAGGAGGCTACACTGTCTGGACAAACCATGGGACTTAGCCCCATTTTTGGGCAGTCCACAGAAAGAAGTGGGTGAGCCCTAGTTCCCCAGTACCACAGGAGCTAAGCAGGAGCTATGTTCAGTCTCTACTGCTCATTAATACAGTTTGCTCCTTACCCAAAGCTGTGGGGTTTCCAGGCTGCAAGGAGCAGCTAGTTAGCTAGCTAGTACAACTTTTACTGTAACATTTCATCAGGCTATGACCCATATTTGGGGCTGCTCAGATCCCTTCTCTCCCACCACTGTTCTTTGGCACTTGGGTGTTGTTTTCTTGGTAGTAATGCTCTGCTCTTTTCTTTGGGTCACAGCTGGCATTTGCTTGATGTAGACAAAGCACAGGAGGTTCTCCAAGTCTATTTCAGAACATCAGGTGCTCTTAAAGGTTTGAAAGGGCTTATCAGTCAGCGACTTTACAAGAACATTTGAGACACACTGCAGAATTAATGGGTCAGGTAAACAGTGAGCAGATCTTTTTTACTGGTGTGGCTCACAGACCCTGTTCTGTTCACTGGTATGGGTCACAGACCCCGTTCTGTTCACTGGGCCTAGAGTTTTATTGCATGAAGAGGGATTGAACTGGATAAACCAGCAGTCTTTCCTAAAGACCTATCATGGTGTCATAATTATACTGTATTGTAGGCAACAGAGAGAATAAGAGCAATTGTATCCAATACCTGAATTGCTGGAACATGCCTGCCTGTTCATGTGAGCCAGGAGAGAAAGATTGTTTTTTCTTTCTGAAGAGGGAAAATTGGAGGAAAGCTGTGCCAGAACCTTTCCAGGTTTAGAGAAGTGGAGGAAACACCTGCTATGCCATCAGCATTCTTGTTAACTGTGACTGCATGAGTGGCAGAATCTGTCCCTTCCGGAGATGATTCAGACTCAGAAGACTCTTGGTAGTGATGACATGAATGCCTGGTAGCTCCTGAAAGCAGAACTAATGAGCAGTGCCACTCACTTAGCGTATGGTTTGACAACAGATGCACATGTTGGTAATTAAGTATTTGGCTGCATTGCATTATCTTATTTTTGGATTTCTCAAACACACACCCATCGTAATCTCTAGACATATTTGCATGAGTTAAAAGCCTTAAACTTATATCTAAAAGAAATGGAGGAATATCAGCATAGCTAAACTAAACCCCACTTTTCTGAAGGGCTCAGTAGCACATAGGCCTTCCTGTGTACCCCAAACCTAGGAAACATAGTCTTTGTAGGGAAAAAAATATTCATAGTGAATAATATCAGGGACTCCTTCCGTGATGCATGGAGCTATGTCTGTGGTTTCAGACCAAACCAGTACACAAGTCTTGGACCAGATTTGCTTCTGCTGTATGATCACATCCATCACTGCTTGTGACCCAGCAAAGGCTTGGAATGGCTTTGAACTTCAGGGACTTCATGAATAACCTGAATGAAATTATACCTCTCAGAGCTAGAGAGCAGATTCAGATTCTTCACCTTAGAAGAGATCTTCTGGAATGGTCTATTCTGTCCGTGCATGCCAGCAGTTAATGTATGTCAACATGTTAGTGCAGGCCTCAGCTACAAGCTGCAAAATATGTTACTAATGGTGCTTTCTGGAGTGTCTTGCTCACAAATTTTATATCCTTTCTAACTGAATCTAGATATTTATAAAAAATCTCCCATGGAGCCCACACAGCTTTGTTCTATGTATCAGGTGTATTGGAGGAACTGTTGCCCTAGAAATGACAGAATTGCTTCTTAGCCCACTTTAGGTCCAAGATCTACTGGAATATCCCTGTAAAACCACCTATGAAATTGCTAAATATTTTGAATGTCTGGAGTCTTGTCCAGAAATTCTTAACCTTGTTTTACAATTCAAAGAAATTCCAAGTATTTGTCACCACTGCCTTCCAAAAGCATAGCTGTTCACAGACTATGCCATCTTTTCTTAAAAAGGTAAAATCTCCTTGTTTTGCTCTCTGTATTTGTAAGCATGGTTCTGGAGCTAACATTGCAAGATGCTGAGGCAAAGACACTGTTTTACTGACTGAGAGGTGTCTCAGTGTGTCTTTCTGTGTTCCTTCTCACGGGCTGGAACATCTGCTTGTGTACACCAGAAAATAACTGCAGCTTAGACTGAAGTAGAGGGTAGCTATGCTTAGTGAAGAAAAAGAATTTAAGTCAACACTGACACTGAGAAGAACATTTAGAATCTCAAAGGAGAAAGAGATGG
The DNA here is from genome assembly GCA_013399015.1 of Galbula dea. Lineage (NCBI taxonomy): Eukaryota > Metazoa > Chordata > Aves > Piciformes > Galbulidae > Galbula > Galbula dea. The sequence continues at coordinate 322,774 of VWZX01006105.1, read as the reverse complement.
GAATAGTAAGAAGAAAGATGTGACCAGGCAGCTCCACCTACAAACTGTGACCCTCCAGGGCAATCTCAGATTTCTGCTCTGTATGAGCATACAAAACAGATTACATGCTAACCTAGACTGTGAGCATGAGAGCATTGGAAATCTGTTGCAGGTGTTTGAGGGTAAACAGTGTTTATAGCTGCCAGAGTGAAAACATTTATGTGTGTGAGTGAGTGCAAGTGGAGGGCAGGCCTCAAACTTTCACCCCATTACCTTCACATTTTGATTTTGCTTATCTGAGCACTAGATACTCTGTGATTTCAGCCTGCAGGTGAATTTAAGAGAGCACTGATTATTTTACTTGAGTATGTCCAGTGTTAAAATTTGAAATGCTAGAATCACCTGAGAAGTAGTGGGCTAATTTATCACAGGAGCACAAGTATACAATCATAGAATCATTAAGGTTTAAAGACACTTCTAAGATCATCAGGTCCAGCTGTGAACCCAACAGCACCCCATGCCCACTAAACCATATTGCAAAGTGCCACATCTACGTGGTTTTTTGAACACCTCTAGGGTTGGTGACTCCACCACTTCCCTGGGGAAGCATCACTTCCTAAGTCCTCCTGTCCAGCTCATCAATAAAGATATTAAATAGGACTGGCCCCAAAATTCAGCCTTGGGAAACACCACTTCTGACTGCCCACCAGCTGAGTTTAACACCATTCACTACAGGTCCCTGGACTTAGCCATCCAGCCAGTTTTTTTACACAGCAAAGAATGCAGCTGTCTAACCTGTGAACTGCCAGCTTCTCCAGGGGAATGCAGTGGGAGACTGTGTCAGAGGCTTTACTGCAATCTAGGTAGACAACATCCACAGCCTTTCTGTCATCCACTAGGCAAGTCACCTGGTCATAGAAGGAGACCATGGTGGTCAAGTAGGACCACCATGAATGCATGCTGACTGGGCCTGATCCCCTGGGTGTCCTGCACGTGCTGCGTGATTGCACTTAGGATGGTCTGCTGCATAAACTTCCCAGTTCTGAGGTCATGCTGAGAAGCCTGTAGTTCCCAGGATCCTCCTTTGGACCCTTCTTGTAGATGGGTGTCACATTGGCTAGCCTCCAGTCATCTGGGACTTCCCCAGTTAACTAGGACTGCTGATAAGTGATGGAAAGTGGTTTGACAAGATCTTCTGCCAGCTCCCTCAGTACACTTGGGTGGATCCCATCTGGCCACATAGACTTGTCTAGGTAGAGTAGCAGGTCACTAACTGCTTGCTCCTGAATTATGGGGGGTTTATTCTGCTCCCTGTCTCTGTATTCCAGCTCAGGGGGCTGAGTACCCTGAGGATAACTGGTCTGAATATTAAAGACTGAGGCAAAGGTGGCATTAAGTACCTCAGCCTTTACTTCACCCTTGTGGCAGTATTTCCTCCCCCCCATCCAATAAAGGATGGAGATTCTCTTTGACCCTTCATTTTCTGTTAATGTATTTGTAAAAACATTTTTGTTGTCTTTTATGACAGTGGCCAGATTGAGTTCTAGCTGGGCTTTTGCCATTCTAATTTTCTCTCTGCATGACCTAACAACATCCTTGTACTCTTCCTGATTTGCCTGTTCCTTCTTCCAAAGGTGGTAAGCTCCTTTTTTTTTTTTCCTCCCCCGAGTCCCAGCAAAAGCTCCCAGTTCAGCCAGTCTGGTCTTCTTCCATGCCAGCTTGTCTTACAGCACATCGGGAGAATGAAAGAGGATGAGTTCTGACAGATATGCCCTTACTTTTTCAAGCAAGTATTTTTTGCTTGGGTGGGTGGTGCATTAGTTATATATACAACTCATGCTTTTAGCTACAGCAAAATGTGAGAAGACATAATAATAGCTCTTCACGTTAAAGCTTCCTCTTTTTTATTCATTTTCTTTTTTTTTTTCCTTTTTCAGTTGAGTTAGTTTGAGACTTTAGATTATTCTTTCTGAGAACAGAGGGAAGTATTTTTAATACCTCTCAGTGTAAGTGGTGTCTGGGCTGCCCTTAGCCTAAGATGGAAATAGAAGTAAATTTACTAGGGATTTGAGCTAGAAGATTGGACTTCTAGTGCAAGGCTCCTGATTACTGCCTCGCAGTGGTTCTCAGTTGGGAAGGTAAAGAAAAAAATTGTATCCATCCAAAGTACAAGGCAAATTCACCTTTGATGACAGCATGTGTAAAGAACTAAATATGCTCTAGTGGTATCTTTTTTTCATATTAAAAAAAGAAACAATGAAACTGTAGCATGAACATGGCTAATAAACCTGTTGGTCTCCTCTGTCAGGGTTGTGTGCCAGCTGGAGTGAGCAGGGAGGGGGCAAGAAGTGTTTACCACAGCACCAACACACTCACTGCCAGTGCGTTTTGTGGGTGGGGTAGATGCTAAGGAAGGGAAGGTTAACGACCTTGTTCAAGTGACCTTGTGCAGCCAGCCACAATGGGAACATCCTGCCTCCTCGGGGTAGAACATTCCCTTTGCTTTCCCTTTTGAAAATGCAGTTCATAACTCCCACTTCTGTCAGTCTAGAGTAAAAAAATACAAGAACATAAAATGGCAGGTCTAGCTCTCTATTTTGATAATGGTCAACCAGGGAATTGTACACAGGGCAAATGCAGGAATATTTCCTTATGAATTTTCTTTCTTCCTAAGAAACAGAAGTCTGTGTCTAGTACCTGAATCGATTTCTGTCTTGTAAATTTGTGTAACTGCATCTTGAGACCAGGTACTGTTTGTTCACATTATCCTTTGGCAAGGAGCTCCTCCATTTAACCAGGAGTTCTGTTGTGCAGTACCTCTCCTCATTTTGGCTCTATTTCCTGATTTCTATTATGCATCCCTCATTCTCAGTCAGCATTTCTTATTCACCTCTTCTATGTCACTTTTTGCAAGAATCATACCTCTTAATTTTCTGTTCCTGGAAACGAAACACCTGAACCCCCATCATTTGTGTGCCTTTGAACATTCAGTGGAGACTCTGGTACAGGGCTGCAAAAGGTCTTTCCAGCAGGGATTTCTTCAGTATAGGTTTAAGGTGCCTCCTTCTTTTGACTGCAGAGCAGCTATCTGTCTTCCTCAACTCCAAGGGGAATGGGCAGTCAGGTTGGCTGAGGTGTGTATAACCTTAGGGAGCAGTGAAGAAACCATGCTCGTTTGCTTAATGCATGTGAAAGAGATGCAGAGGTGAGAAAGTACAGAGTGGGAACCATGCATCCTGCTCACTTCAGAAGATTCAACAGGTCTATAAAATCATCCTAATAATAAAAATACACCTTTTCTAAATTCTAGAAAGAAAACTAGAACACTTTTGCTCAAACACAACATAACATAAAAAATATTGAAGTTTAGTGAGGTGGAACTGATTAGAATTCAGGACTGGGGTCTGCAAAGCTTCATTCATGCACATACCCCTAGCTTCTGTGAGGTGGCTCTGGAGCCTTGTGGGGGACTGGGTAGGCTGGGGAGTGGAGTGTGCAAGCAAGCATTTGCACAGGCTGAGAGCATTCAAAAATCAGAATACCCAACTTGTCTTTTTTTCCCCTCTTTTAAATTGGGCAGATACTTTAAAAAGCAGATATTTCCTCTTTAGTTTGTAAGCTGTTAATTCATTTATAAAGTACATGTGCTTCACAAGTGATTATGCTAATGTACTTAAGATTATTTAAACCCCAGCACTGATTAGCCTAACCATTCATTTTAACTACATTGTATGAATAAGATGTTATCTTAAAAATGTGTCTGACAAAACTCCATAATACAAATATGCTACCTTGTTAAATGCAACTGTTGGCTTTACTGAATTCAGCCTTGCACTTTAATTTTTAACATTCCATTTTCCTTTGTATTCATGTATGCTATATGGTGGGACTGGGTTGGTGGGACATATTTAATTGCTAAAATAACCAGTTAAATTTATATCTCATCCTCTCTCCAGGCAAAAGAATTTGTGGGGTCACTCTGCTCTTGCATACAGGGGGGCAAGCAGGCTGTAACCCCTCAGAGGCAGGTGAAATGCACTGGCTCTCTGCTTTGAATTAGCACAATATGGCCTTGGCCCTACTTTCTGCTCTGAGGTCTGCCAGGTGCTACAGGGCTGCAGGCAAATCACTTAGCCCGATGGGTCTGGTTTTCCCCATCTGTATGGGGTAATGATGCTTACCTACCTTTGACATTTACTGATGAGAAGTGCTATATGAGTCATAGGTGTTGCTATTAAAGGTATCTGGAGTGATTTCTTGATGAAATGATCCAGGGAGTATAAAGAGAAATGAGAATTGGTGCTCCCTTTTCACCACCCCGAAAGCAGTAAGGTTGTTTTGAATGATTACTTGATGTAAATAACCAGTTGCCACCTTGCAGAGGAGCTGCTAGCAGAGTCTCAGGGCATGACTCTGCTGGAGGGACAAAGCCTCTGCCTTTAGATCTGTAGAAGGAGCAAACCCATTTTGCTGTCTCTGGTGCAAAAAGACAGACATCTTGGTAAAAGTCTATCTTAAGACCAATTTAAATTAAGAAGGTTTTTGGTTGGTTGTTGTTACATGACGCCGGCATGCTGTGAAGTCAGGAAGGCTGTTCTTTTGAGAGGGGGATGAAGGGCAGACCAGCCTAGTCCCTGGCTGGCCTGCCAGCATCCCAGCCACATGGGTATGGGGCAAGCCTGGAGGAAGCTGAGGAGGACAAATGGGAATGAGGATGGGAGCTTGTAACCTGTGCTGCCCTGGCTGTTTGTCTGGGCTGGTTCTTCCTCTGTGCCCTTAGCACTCTCAGCAGCATACATTAGAAACAGTTACTGAACTCTGGGCTTTGTGTGGAGTAACTGTGAAGGTCAGACTAAAATGCAACATACTTATCTCAAGTCATGTGAAAATTACCCTCATCACCAGCATTGTTTTATTCCTGATCACAAGTTATAGTTGTCATTTCCTGAGGTGCCGTCAGGGTAGGCATGGAGGCTGGAGAGATGGAGGGAGGTGAGGGTCTGTGTGATGGGGAGAGGGGGGTTGTGGCAGCTGGTTCTCCAAGGAGCTGAGTGGGGACTGCTCGCACTGTTAGGATCCTGTTCTGGCTCATCTTGGCATCCTCTATCATACTCTCTGCAGCAGTCTCAGAATTATATCACCTTTTGTTGTTGTTGTTGTTGAGTTTTTGTGGGTTTTTTAAAATGTTTTTTGTTGTTGTTGTGTTTTTTGAGACCTAGTGCTTGATGGTGCTGTGTGGAACAAAACTGCGGAGGTGTTTCCTGCCCCAAGATGGCTATTCTCTGAGGCACAGCCACTCAGGGAGGATACAGCAAGAAGGTTGGCTTGTGTTGTGATCCTCGTTTCCTTTTGCTATCAGAGTCACATTCACAAAGTCAAATAGGGGTCATCCTCCCTCCCATCCTCTTCTTCAGGGGGAACTATGTATTGGGGAGATTGGCAGAAGATACAGGAGAGGAAATGTGAGGAGATTGCAACGGGCTGGTCATGAAGGGTGGGATGTGAAAAATAGAATAATACACCAAAAAAAAAAAAAAAAGGCAGAAATGAACTAAGGAGAAGTGAGGATCTCAGAGGGGTGAGATACAATGATGTTGTCATATTTACATCTTTTTCTGTGCCTGAGAGACAGTAATTTGATTCTGGGGGGCTCTTTGTACTCTGTGCTCTCCCTGGGTACACATGCAGGAAATGGAACTAATCTTGTCCTAAAAATTCACAACTTGTATTGTGACTATTTTTGGAACTCTGATGAGCAAAAGAGAGCAAATTCACCTCAGGATTCATCAGTGACGTGAAACTATAAGCTCTGCATAGTAGTGTCAGTTGGTACCTGTGGAAAAAACCAACCCCAGCAGTCCAAGATAGACATCTGTATATCTAACACTATAAAACTACTTTCAAAAATGTGGTGTGGAAAGGAACACATGGAAGAAACGATGCTGCTTTGCTAAAATGTGATATATAAAGAATATGCTCAAAGAGGCAACTGCTTACACACGTGGCCCCATCAAGCAGAACCCCTGCAGCCGCCCATTGGGAATAGTGACACCTGTGCATGCGGGTGCTGACTTTTGCATACACAGAAGCTGCTTTTAGGGTGCATGAGTGCAAGCACTTCTCCCTGAACATCTGCAGGTGCGGCTGCATGCAAAGAGACAAAAGGAAGTTGAAAGAAGGCAATGGTATGTGCCCTTCATAGCAAAAAGTAATGAGTCACACTTCAAAATACTGTAAGATTCCATGTTTTCAGGCTTTTCTCTGCAACCAGGAATGCCAGAGTTTCAAGGACAGCATATAATAGCCTCCATGAAAGACTGTGAGCTTAGCAAAACACAGGAGCTGACAACCCTGAGGAATTACCCCCAAATGTCTCAAACCAGCTGGAACTGAACTGCCCACCGCACAGATTTGGTGTCACACTCTGTGTCACTCTTGAAGTGTAAACCAGGATATCCTTATGTAGGAAAAAAGGGAAAAATAAAGCCTGAAATCAAAGGAAGAGGTTTGTAGAAGCCAACAGGGAAATGGTATCCATCTTGGATAGATGTTAACAGCCTGTGTAACATTAAAACTTCTATCTGAATAACAGTACTCTTCTTGCTGGTAAATGTGTATGATTATCTTTGAGGGGTGAATGAAAATAGTAATCACTTTGTGAACAAAGTAGTTGCTGAGAATCCAGCATCTTCTGCAGCCCCTGCCTGCTCTTTTAGTACTAGTTTGTAGGAAGGAACAGGCAGAGATCTCTGCAGGAGGTGTAGACAGTCAAACAGACCAGGAGAAAATAGTGATGAGCACTTGAGACACCAAGTGACCTGAAGAATAGATAGCTTTGATGTTGCAAGGAGAAGAAGAGTTTCTGAAAATAAAATCCAAGAAAAAACATCCTGCATGTTGGGTAAGGGGAAATGTCTAAGGGGTCAAGGCACAAAAGAAGTATCAGCATCCTTGTGGAGGTATATGTGGAAACTATGAGTACATGTTGAGCTTTGTAACAGCATAGCCAGGAATCACTAAAAAAATCACTAAAAAAAAAAAAGATAGGAGGTACATCTTAGAGAAAAAGTTGTGATTTGCAGAACTTCAGAGTTTCCTGAAGTGCTCCTGCTGTGGGTCACTTTGCCTGACAGGTTTACTGAGGCAGAGCATCATGTCTATGTTTTGTCCCTGTACCTTCTTATCTGGTCAGAGGAGGGACATACATGAAATAGGCACTCAGCTCTGCTCCAGTCCTCTCAATGGCTGGGTTCAAGCCATTGATCAAGCCTTTATATTTAAAAGGAATAATGAAAATCCTCATACTCTTTCCCATGTAAACTGTCTCTCACTGATGCATGTTACTGAAGGTGCCTAGAGCAGACACTATCTGTCATTATAATAGAAAGCAAACAGATAAGCAATTCTATCTGCTAGAGGAACCAGAGCCAAAGAGGTAGTATAACTTCCTATAAGCAAGGACAAGTGATGACTGAGATGTTTCTATCCCAATAACTTGTACAACACATGTTCTGCTGTCCTTGGGTCTGATTTTGGTATTTCTTGAAAATCCTAAAGTGCAAATAATGTTGAGAGGAGTCTTGGACATATGGGAAAGGTAGCGAAGGCTCAACATGTAAAAGGCGTTAGCATATTCTTGCCTGAAGCACTTAAAACACCTGTACATGTGTCTACAAAGGTTCCAGTGGCAGTAACCAAATAAGTATTGTTGAGTTGCTCTGAGTAGGAAGGGTGTTTTTGCTTTACCAAAAGAAACTAGAATGTATGGAGCCAAATGTTAACAAGGCCATTCAAAACTAAAATAAAAGTAGCCTATATCATACTGAAATGAAAAAAAAACCAAAACAAAACCAAAGAAACCCAAACCCCAAACAAAACAAAGTAAAAGACATTGTATCAATTTTTAATTTGTTAACATTATTTGGGTGTTATGTACATTCTGGAGCTATCTGAGCCACAAATAAGTAGATGGGATCCATCCCCCAGAGATCTCTACTAGGTTCTTCTTCCTCATTTCAATGTAATTGCATCACATTGAAAATGCTTTGAGCAAATACATGCATTCAGATACTCTTACAAAATCCTCTAAAGAATGAGAATAGTTAGCATTATAGGGAACCAAACTATTTACATTATCTGGTGTTAAGCTTAAAAATTCAGTTTCTGTGTAGCAGGTTTTCTCTGCATGATTTCATGAAGGAAATTTTTGGAGGAAGGTTGCACTGGAAAGGATAGGGTTCATGAGCAAGACAGATATCCACAATGTGAAATTTACCTATTCAGTGTGAATCCAGAGCCTGACAGTCAATTATGACACATGTATCAGCCCAGAGATAAACACAAAGGAGTTTTTAAATGTGGGTGGCATGACTGGCATAAAATAGAAATAGTACTTAGCATTTATAAAGTATTATTGTTATGATTAAATTAAACAATTTTAATGTAATGGTTCAAACAGAAAACATGATTTTTAAATGTAGGAAACAGGCTTATTAAGGCTTGATGACATATACAGGGTCACACTGTGAATTTGAGGGATAAGCAGCTGAATTAGAAGACCTGACTTCCATTATAATGCTCTACATCAGATGACAATCCACAACAGAAAGAATGAATGAAAATTTAAAAAAGACAGATGGAGAATGAAAGGAAATGTGCATAAGTGTTTGCAATAAATATATGCAGTGGGCAAGAATGAAACTGGTAATTGAAACCTTTGCTTGCTTTTAAAGAGAATTAGATGTATTCGCTTGTGGTGCATTAGGAGTAACAGGCTACTGAAAGGGATGATAGGGCTGGTGAGGGAAAGTGAAAGCATTTACTGAGGGTGTTGCTAAAAGCTATATTTTTACCACCATTTTCAGGAAGAAATAAGAGGACAGATGGCAGAAATTTCCCAGGGGACAAAAAAGAATTACTAGGGAAGATCAGGATCAGACCTGCACAGGTGATCGTGAAATCGAAATGCTTGAAAATTCGCTTTCTCAAGGTCAATATAACCCATGCCTAGGTGACCAACTTCTAAATTCTGAGGCAAATGAGACAAAATGAGAAAACTGGGAGGTGTTGGAAGATTGGTAAGACTGTAATGTCAGTGATAACCTTGAGACAATCTAAGTACATTAGAGTATTATCAGCTGGCTGATTTCTACTTTATGTGTATTTCTGCACTAAACTTATCACAGGAGTATCAGAGCACCTACAGTTACATCAGCCACATGGTCTTAGCTCTCTGAACCTTTCTCCCAGGAGGGAGAACAAGTGTGTTTTGAAGGACCTTGCTTCAGTAGCCATTTTTTGTTACTCTTAGTGTGTGTATTGTAGAATGGTTTTTTTGCAACATGATGGGCTGAGAAGTGTGTCTTGTGCCTGAAGTGAAAGATTGTAGGTTAGGGAGGAGGCTGCATTTCACAAAATCTCCTGGAAGAGGCCTGATTGGGCTGGAAATTGCTGGAGATTTAGGAAAATAGGGACAGGAGTTCCTTCTGGCTTTCAATAGCTGTTGACCTTGTCACCAGCTGATTTGCGCCTGCTTTCTCTCAGCTTGAGGATAACGATCCTTTTCAGACATGACAGTCAGACTCCAGCTGTACAGAGGAATGCAGTTCTGTTCCAGTCTCCCTCTAACAACCAGATTTTGTGAGATGTCTTGTTCCTAATACTGTGGGAGCTAAATACCTAAACATCTTTAAAATCTGTGTTGACTTTATTGCAGTTTTGCCCATCTAGCAATTGCACAAGTGTATACAGTGTCCCTGTGCTTTTGCATCATTTAGGTAAAATACTGTAGTATGGAAAGAGACGATAGCCATGGGGAGGGTGCTGGAAAAGCTGAGGGGGGATATCATGACACAGCTTAAATACTGTGATTTGATTATTCATAGCAGGATTGTGTGAGAAATATTATGACTACCAAAGAGAATCTGTTTGGTTTTGACTTCTTTAAGGAATTGCAAGGAATTTCAGTGGATTGACATTTTGATTAGAATTTAACTTACAGACCTTGTGGAACAACTGGATATTACAAACATTAACACAAGGTGATCAAGCTTATTCAGTGCTGAGGAGCAGGTTCCTAGTTTTCAGACCAGTATCTAGAGTTTTATCATTAGAACTGATCCTTTCTCTTTCTTCTTAGTGGATGTCACAGAGACTTGCCAAGGGAGGTGTGAGCTCTAGGAGGTGCTCAAAAAGTCCTTAATTTCCCATGTTGTTGGTAATGATTGTTCCCCTTATGTCAAATCCTTTTGTCTGGGCACAAATGAACTGGTGGTAGACTTGACAATCATCTTGCTGGATCCTGGTTGGACTGCTCTGGAAGAATTAATGACCAAAGTAAGAACAATTTTTGGATGATTAAGAAAAAGCCAGAGAATATTATGAGCTAAAACTAAAAAGTTATTAGTGTTAAACTGTGCCAGAGACACTTGGGCAATCCTGAATTTCATATAGCCTCATTTTTATCTCTCACAATTTGTATTTTTTTAAAAAGAGTATTTTTCTCACATTAAGAAATCAGTTGAATGTCTGTTGTCCCTTACTCACGTGTTATTACTAAACCTAACTTAGAGATATTAAGGACTTGAGATATAGCATGTTACCCTTATCTAAAAGGGGTAAGTGCTGATGCAAAAACTCACTTGCTCTGCAAATATGTCTGGTGTTGCCCACAATAAATATCTCTTTGAGGGAAGGAATAGGTGGAGAAGAGGTCATGTTGTCTTATGTTGATTGAAGCTATGTTTGTGCCCAGTACAGTAAAGATACTGTTCAGTACTTATCTTCCTTGTGAAAATATTACTGTTGGAATAGTACCAACATGTCTATGTGTATCATTTGTCATTCATGCAAGCATCAGCTGGGGAAGTTTGTTCTGCCTCATCACATGTGTAACTGATGCCTCTTACCTTTGTTGCAAATCATCTTCCTATATTCTGTATGTGTCACCTGTCCCTGTGATCACACTGCTGACATTTCTAACTTGATCTTTCATTAAGGTACTTCACCAGGTAGCGTTTCTGGATGAAGCTTTGCCTAAAGGCACTTCCATGCTTGAGGTTAGGTGGGGTCATCAGTCCCAGTTGTGAGCTGGGTGTGATACATGAGACTCACAAGTGTAGGAATAGCCCTTGCAACTTTTGCCATGTGCTTGAGAAGCTCAGCTCCTTCCTGCCTCATAGTGCTTAGTGGTTTAGTGCTGCCGTTCACATGGGCCTTCCCCATCACCTTCCCAGCAGTGCTGGGTAGGAGAGTTTGTGCTCACACAGTGTCTAAGTCCAGATCCGAGGTGTAGCTCACTTGAGTAGGATGCAGGTGGTGGGAGTGTGCAATCGCTTGCAGTCACGCCGGGTGACAGCTAACCAAGACGGCTTCCTCCTCCCACGCACAGAGCCCAGCTGAGAAGTGCTGTGAACACAGTGCAGCTTGGATTGCTTCTCTGTTCTCATTTGCTCTTGAGATGTGCAGCAGGCTCTCGGTCGGAGTGGGTGAGGTGAGGTCACATCCTCTGTACCACATTAGGACGGGAGTGATGAGCATCTCCCGTCTCATGAGGAGTCAGCTTCCAAAGAGGCTTGGTGGCACTGGTGGTTCTTGGTGTGTTGTCATCCTCTGAGGAGCAATTTCCCTTGGTTCAGACTTGTTTCTTACACCAAGGACTGACCAAAGTTATATGCTGGTCTACACCAGCAGCAAATTTGTCCCTGGGGTTTTCATCCCTCAGTTGTTTAAACCGTGTTCTTATGAATGATCAATGTGAAGTGGGCTGTGAAGAAGAAAATTAATTCTGTCTCAGTTCAATGTTAAGTATTCTATATACATTAAATCAGCTGTATATAAAATAGTCAACCTCTTTCTCATTCCCTAGCAGGGCTTTGGGTTCTCCTTGTTTAGATGTGGTGTCTGTCTTAATGTGGGCTGAAGCTGGTTGAGCAGATCTGGTTATTGTATTTATTTGTTCAATTGAGGTTGATACATACTGAAATCTCAGCAAGAGTTGAATGAAATTTAATTCTATTGCAGTCAAAGTTGTTTCTTTGTATGGTGCTCAGCACAGTGGTCCATCACTGGGACTCCTCATTGTACTAGTAATAAAAATAAGTAATAAGGATACAGCTGATAATATTTTAGTGAGGGTGTGTAGTTTGAATTGGGGTTTACAAGAACAGATGCTCACCACATCTCTTGCCTACCTTTTGAAGGAAAAAGACCTCTTAAGTCTATGTTCTTTTTATGACTGTGATTCTGTACACATTGTGATTATGAACATCAACAATGCATCTCTTTCTAAGCTGCAAACTTCTCCTATGGATAGAGTACCAGTAGGGATAATAAATAGGAACCAAATTTGCATTCCTTTTTTGGGGGGGGAAGCAGTTTACATGCTATGCCTCTGGATCCTAAAGCAAAAAGAAATGTGCTTGACACTAAATTTGGCTTCATGGCTCCAGTTTTCTCAGCTCTGTACCACCTGCTTCTAATCAAACTGTCCAATTACAGGAAACAATTGTTTTTTTGCTTTCTGTTAAGTGCAGAAATTCATCCACTTAGGGACTTCTTACCAAATGTTGCTTTTAACAAAAGCATGTTCACAGTTTGTTTGAAAAATAATATTCTGATGTTTATGTCCAGCATGCATTTTAGCCTTCAAACATATGGTCACCAAGATCCACACAAGGTCATTCACAAAATAGTAATATTTATCTTTATTGATTGTAAGGTTTGGAAATCTTTTGTATTGGGAGCAACTGAAGTGGACGTTAATAGAATTTCACTATTGTTGTGGTAAGCTGAGAATCAGGCCCTGACCTGTGATTATCACAAACCTGAGGAGCACTGAGAATACAGAAGGAAACTGGGTCTCCCTAGATATGTTTCCTTAATGTGAGACAACGACTTCAGGCTATTTCTAAGTTGCAAATCTCCTAGGTGAAGTCTTCCTGGGGTAGAATAAAGTAGAGTAAAAAGCAGAGTAGGAGGATCCAGCTTTGGTTAACAATGTTTTCCTTGCTAAGCCAAATTATAGCCATGACACACTCAGTCCATGCTACTGAAATACATGAGTTGGATCACACAGAGAGAGCAAATACACAACTTGTCCTCTTTCATTTCAGCAATGATGTTTATGTGTCTTCACCTAACAACTGCTTTTGTCTGCAAAGAATCATATTGATAAGGAAAATGTTATCAATATCCTTTATAATTTAGGAGCTTATCAATTACACTGAAGGTATTTGATCACCTCACAAACTTTGTATAAAATAAAACAGACTAAATAAGAAAGTCTTGATCCTAATTAAGAGGCCTGTATAAAAAGACATTTAAAACACTGTAAAATTTCCTTGAGAAGCTTAAGACAGTCATTGAAAACTGCTGAGTGGAGGAAACATAAGGAGCTATTCACTGTCTCATCACATGAGAAAGTGGGGGGTATTCTATGAAATTGACAGTTGAGAAATGCAAAACAGATAAATGAGTAACTCATAGGCATTAAGTAGTAGGATATCAGCATGTGGAATTTATTTCCATAGGAAATCTATATTAAACTGCAGCACAATTGGCAGCATTGCTGCAGCCATGTTGAGAGGGGTGATGTACTAGAAACTACTTTTTGTTTTCAAAATGTGTTTAGTAAGTGTCTGTGTACTTACATACAACTTACAGCTGTGATAACTGGATCAATACACTGTGATTTCCTGTTAGTTGAATCAATGAAGAGCTATTTGATATATGCTAGAAAAAGTTTTGGAAATTGGGCACAATGCACTACATGAGAATTTCTTTGTCCTCATAACAGTACATGTCTATGCTTTTTTCTTTCTCCCACATTTTGTAATTTTTCTGCCTTTTAATACAAGATCAAGAAGAGAACAATGCTGGAGATTTCTATGTTGGCTGGCTTGTATTGTTTAGCAACTTTCTGTGCTGAAGTGGGGGTTGGGAAATATATCACAAGATTGCTTTAGTTACACTTGAACGGTTAATCTTACTGCATTTATGTGGATGGCAGAGTGGTATATAAGATAAGAATAAAAATTCAGTAATTATAGAACAAATCTCCATTGCTTTTGAAAGAGAATATCCTAACAGAAAGCAAATGTTGTTTGCAGTGCAGTAAAACCCAGACAAAAATCTGAAATGCTCCATAAAAAGGGAGCCATCCTGTTTACCAATTGTTATTCCTATGGCCTGGGTGATTGTTTCATTTTATTGTGTAACCTGTTGTTTATTATGGTGCCCATCAACATAGTAACAGCTGTTCTTCATATGATGGGGCAGATGTATTTTATACATGTTAGACAAACAGCATGAAAAAACACAGCCTAACTCCTATGGACATCTTAGCTCTTAGCTTCAGAGACCTGAGAAACCGAGCTAGTACCCTGAATGACGAGTGCTTGGGTCTAGTGGAAAGCAGGTATGAACAGATGCAATTCCAAGCACTCTTAACATTGCAGTTTGTGCCTGTGTCTATTTCTAAGAGGAGATATAAAGCCCTAAATTTAGATTTAATCCTAAATCTTGGGTAATGCAGAGGAGAGGATTTGGAGAGCAAAGGAGGTTCAGAGCAGTGGAGGGTGTTGTTTAAAGTTTCTTCATATGAGGGAAAGGAACATAGGTATGTATGTCTTACATGTTCCATATATATGTCTGTATGGAGTTTGTAGAGTTACAAGAAGCTGGAGTGGTGGATATGAAGGTCCTGGGTAAAGAGTGATGTTAGTTGGTAGCAATGCAAGGATAAGAGGTATGAGAATAGGTGTCTTGTCATAGGTGGTGGCGGTGCTGGGAATTGGCAGAAAAAAAATATTTGGTTATTTTTTTTTGGCAGGGGGATTGGAACTAGATGATCTTTAATGTCCCTTCCAACCTGAGCCATTCTAGGATTCTAGGATCATACTGGGGTAATTCCATCATTATAAAACCATATCCACTGTTATAAATTGACCCTGGTTTTCCTGCTGAAGCTGGGAAAAGTTGTCTTCTGATTTCCAAGTTTCCTTTTGTATATTCCATTTGAGTGTTCATTCACTGTTGGTATATTGCTTTCCAGTTTGAAACATGGTCATCCTGCCAGATGCATGAATAGACATAGCTCCATGTACAGAGGTTTACTGCTAGCCTGGCCCTGCCTCTGGTGACCTGATGATCTCTATGTGTTTGAGTGCGTGGTCAAGATCAGGGAACGAAAAAGAAATGGTATACTTAAAGACAGACAGAAAGATACAAGCAGAATTTCAAAGCATTGGAGATTCTGAAGGTCTCATAGTGACACTGTCCACCTGGAAACATGTGCTTCATGCCTGATGGCAGGTGCACACTTTCCCAGCTGCATGGTGGGCAGTAGTGAATGTGAGAGCTGAGACAGAGACAAGCAAAAGCCTCAGCTTGCTGTGAGGACTCTCCAGTGGGGAAGGAAGTCTGCACATCAGAAAAAGCTTTGCTCTAGAATCCTTCTGTTTCCAGTTGTTTCAGGTCCTGATGCATAAATCTTCCAGTGTGTTACTGGACCTAAATTACACAGGTCTACCTACACAGGAGGAATATACTCATTATTATGGTTTCACACCTTTCCACTGACTCTGGGATTATCTCTGGGAAATGACATTTTTGTATGAAAGAAAGAGGCACTCATTAATTGCCCAGATACCATCTTTGCTTCCTGCCTTTCATGTCCCACCTTATGGCATTTTTCCTGCATTTTTCACTAACCAGCATTGTGTTGTATGTGGGGCTTGCAACTCATTTAGCCCTATATGAATAAAAGCCCCGAGCTTAAATATGTATGTTTAGCTTTCCCTTTCAGATGAAAATGGTGAGAGGAAAAAAACAACCCAAAAGACTTTTAACATATAAGTGTCACATCATTTAGTTATGTAGGAATGTCCAGTATCCTGCAAGAACTGACTCAGGGGTCCAGCAAGTCCAACAGCCACCAGGTGCCCCCAGATAGCTTCAGAAGAAGATGGGAGAAACATGATCTTCGATGCAACACAGAACATGGGCTGAAGTATCCCCAAGTTAGCAAAGATTGGCCATATGATTTTAATCAGGTAGTTGCCACAGTACTGCTGCCAATGACACAACCTTGGAAGAGGCTGTCATAGGAACTGGTGACCCTTCTCTTGAATTACAAACAAGAACTACTGTTCAGCCATCCTGTGGCCATTCCCTGGTGAGTCAGAATGGTATTTGGTTTTGTATTTAACTGTATTGGTCGAAACGGTAATGAGCAGATTTAGCCTTTTTATTCTCGTCACAGTGCAAGTAATTTCTAGAAGGAGACATAGCCTGCAAGGTTATGATACTGCTTACATGCCTTTTTGAGTGGGTAGCTGAAACATATTAAGTAACCAAAAATAATAGTAGGGAACATACGAAAGCTTTTTGTTATGATTTCTATTTCATAGAACAGTCTTCAGCTATATTCTCATGCTTAAATTCATTACTTTCAGGACTCACAAATATATTTTATTACTAGCTAACAGCTTGTCTGCATATTGGAACACAACCTTACAAGTAGCAGCACAGAAGCATTTGTAAAATTAATTTAATTAGTATTCTACCAGCTCTGGAGCTTAACTACGGTGAATAGATGTTGCACAGGCAGTATAGTTTAATGATTCCTGGGGTAGTTTAACTCAGGACTCCACAACCTACTTTTTCAGCTTCTGTGCTTCTGGAAAGAGGGTCACAAAATCTTTCAGTCTGCCTAGCTCCAAAATGGTATGCATATATTTAGGTGGCTTAACTTAGTTTGGTAGCATGCATTGAAATATTTGGATGAAAGCTGCTTTACAGTGTAAGCACAAAGTATTATTAGAAACATTGTTGTGTTATCAGTGGTGTGGCATACAATGAAGGACCGTGAACTTTTGGCTTTGGGAGCCTTTTTTGTTTGTTTGTTTGTTTGTTTAACATAAGTATTTAAGAAATCTAAAATAGTCAAAATAAGGACATAGATGTAAAACATAATACTGATGTTAACTTTATTAAAAAGCTTCTTTGTGGTATCAGGCAGGAAGTGAAACTGCTTTCAAACTGCAAATATTTCTCAATCATTTCATGCACCAGCAATCTTTGTAATAGGTTTTCTGTTGGTTTTTGCAAAATGTTCAGATGAGCAGATAAAAGTTCAGACACACTGGGAAAGGCAGGCATTTTTCTTGAATTTCACTAGCCATATATTTCATTCCATGATTCAAAGTGACCTTAGAGTCTGCCTCGAAGAACAGATGTGCACACTGGAAGTTTGAGCCCTAAATTTTTATAGGGTCATTCCTTTTTAGAAACTAGCAGCACTAGATGCTAGCAGCTAACTGGCTTTGGGTGTTGACTCACACTTGGTGACAGAGTTCAATCAGAGATAGCTGAAGTAGAAACGTCTTCCAGCTATCTTCCCCACGCTGTGCTGGGGATGCTGCCTTGCCACAGGGCTGGCTGAACGGGATGTGTGCCTGCACCCCAGCCAGGGGAGCTTATAGCCTGCTGTACTTGTGAGATCCTGCTGATTTCAGGCTGTAAACCCTGCTGACTCAAGAGGGAATACTTGTTCTGCTAAACTGTCCCTGGGATGGTAGCTTCCAACAAAGGGACAGAGGTAACAGTAAATGCTTCATCCATCCCAGTTAAATTTGCCAGTGAACATGAATCAACAGGTTTAGGTTTTTTGCTACTTGAAACTACTTTTCTGGCTCTAAGTATCACATTTTGTTGATCTCAGATGGTCAAGTACAAAAGTATTGATCACTTAGAAATAGTAAATGCCCTTCCTTGGTGAATCAGGGGGCTTGAGAGCACTTGGCAATGGGATTGCTCAAAAACACTTCTATTAATACTATTTGATGGTTTTGGTTTTTTTTCATTAAAAATGAAAGCTTGAAAACTGAAACTTCAGCTAGCATATTCACTGCTGCACCTGGGACAGACTCAGAAAGCACAAGGACTAAGTGTTAATTAGATACCTCTTGACTCAGTAATTCTTGCTAAAAATGCTTTGGTGGGGCATCTAGAAGAGCAGCAGTTGTTGTGGTAGATTTTACTTGTCTATACCACCATGCCAGCTTCTACATTTATTCAGCCAGCAAAGGTTTATTATTGCTGTACAGAAATGGAAATTAAAAAGAGAAAAAGCACATGCAATTCAGAATTTCCAAGGTAATTCCATTTCACTGTGTTCAAAAGTGATCTAGTTTAAACATTTATTGGGTTACATTTCAGTCAAATGTTTGTCTTAATTTTGACAAATTGAACTCAGTAAATTGAGAGAAAATTAAGCTGTTGAAATCCTTTGCAGACCTTTTTTTGAGGATGAAAGCACCTTAATTTTTGGAAGAAAATATATGTAAACAATGTCTACCAGGTGTAGACACTGGCCTGGGGTTTGAGAGACCTGGATTCAATCCTTTGTTCATTGGATGGTTTTCAACATATCACTTAGTTTTCCAGTGCTTCCCTTCAGCATCTGTGAAGCAGGGGTGTTGGGTTTACCTTGCAGACATGTTGCAGAGATCAGCACATTGGAGAGTGTGATGTAGTCTGTTACTGTGGTTGCATGGAACAGTGAAAAGGCTGAAGGCTATACATTTGTTGTTTCCTGGATTCCTATTCTTAACATTTTGCATTGCCAAACAGGGAAAAAAATCACAAAGTTCTCTAAAATCATAGCAATCTATTGTTCCTACTCTGTTTCCAAGCTCCAAAACCTGAAAAGCTTTATTAGATTCTTTGGAATGACTTCGTACACTTTGTGTTGGTCTTCAGTGACCTCAGGACCCATATGAACCAAAGTATTTTTTGTGGCATACTGAATGTCCTCACATTTCAGAGGCTGATCTCAGTACTGCTGAGAGCCTCTCAAAAGTTTACATTCATTAGATACTATATGCTTGTTTGATAGCCACAATTTTCACAAGCATGATGTTAACAGGAAGGAAAGGATTTAGTACCTAAAAAGGATTGGTCCATGTGCTCTACTTGCTGCTCAAAACTTTTAGATAGCTAATGATAGTAAGGTAAAGCCTACTGATATGCTGCATTACAGACTCCACAGTATCACAGGCAGTATCAGTCATAGGACGTGACAGCTAAAAAGAGGGGATAGAGCCTCTCCAAGCCTCGCAGGGAGTCCATGGCTTCAGGCTGTGCTCTGGATGTTCCAGGAACTTTGATTCATTGTTGTTAGTGCACTGTTTGCACAGCGTTTGTGAGTGCTGCAGAAATGTTTATAAACAAGTGCCAGATAACAGAAGTATTTGATGAGCTCTCTAGCCACAAAAGCCTGCTAATTGAGAGGCATGATGATGATAAGAAGTTGTGTGATTTCTGACAATTTAGAGATGAAAGAGGATGGTGTGGTTTGCATGTGAATGAGTTAACCTGTTCTAAATAGTTCAGTTCTTAAATCTGTGTTGGGAATTTTAAGATTGTAGGATCATTCAGGTTAGAAGGGACCTCAGAAGGTCTCTTGTGAAACCTACTACTCAAAGTAGAGACAGCTGAAAGATCAGGCAAAGCTGCTCAGGGCTTTGTCTGGTTAGATATTGAAAACCCCCAAGAATGGAGATTGCACAGCCTCTTTAGGCAACCTGTTCCCCTGCTTGATTTCTACTGCTTTTATTGTTGATTATATCTCCTGTTTCAGGACATTGGCTAGTGTCTGTGCAGATCAGGAAGGATCTTCACTTATCCATATACAGTATTTTGTAATTGGCCAGGTGCATTATGGGGTTATTGCCTTTCTCTAAGTCTGAGGCAGTGATTAAATGCCTCTGCTAGGAGCGGGATGCTGGGCATGTATGGTTGGCCTGATATGGCATGGCAGATTTGGTCTTCCTTTAGGTTGTCAGTTGCTTTCCTTTGTGATTTTTATTGTGTTTCTCACAATATTTGATTTTCTAACTGCCAGATTAAGTTAATGGCATTCAAGTTAGAAGGGGAGAGACTTTTTAGCTGGTCAGATTGTAACAGGACAAGGGGGAATGGATACAAGCTGAAGGAGGGGAAATTTAGACTAGAAATTAGAACAAGGTTCTTTACCCAGAGGGTGGTGAGGCACTGGAACAGGTTGCTCAGAGAGGCTGTGGCTACCCCATCCCTGGCAGTGTTCAAGGCCAGGCTCAATGTGGCCCTGGGCAACCTGGTCTAGTGTGTGGCATCCCTGCCCATGGCAGGGGGTTAGAACTAGATGATATTTGAGGTCCCTTCCAACCTGGGCCATTCTATGATTCTATGATTAAGAATCTCAGGTCTCACCAGAATACTATTTTTTTAGCCCTTGTATCAGTCAGTAAGGTTTGGAAACATGACCAAAACCTCTGAAATAGAAGAAAACCCAGGTCATAATTTTCTGCATTGTATATTGTATTGGTTGCTAATACTGTCTTTGCATGCCCCAACTCAAAGCAAATATGTAATCCAAACCCTCTTCCTATACTGAAAAGAAATGAATCAAATGGGATAATGCTCCTGAGCTTTGAAGAGCTCTGAGAGATGGATAAGAAGGTCATTGTTATGCCTACATATTCTTCATGGCTGCATTAGTTTTGACTGCAAAACTATTTCTACCCAGACAGTCAGTGTTTGTGTAGCTGGAATCCTGGAAAGCTTTACTCTTTGGCTGAGAGGGGAATCCAGGTCCAAAGCTAGATGTTTATTTATGACTGCCTAACTCCTACCTGGTATATGACCCAGCTTCCTGGACACTTATGTTGCTGCATAGATCTCCAACATTATTGAAGTCCTAGCATTGTTAAGCAAAAGGTTCAGGCATTTGAAATAGTGGCTCACTCAGTGCAGGGCAGATGTGAGGTGTTGGATCTTGGCGAGGATGTGTCTGCAGATGTATTCCGTAATGCTGGTGGGAAATGCTTGTGACACCAGCTGAGAGGTTATCTACCACTGAGTGCAAGATGCTTGTAGCAGGCACACCACGTGTTTCTGACTGTTGTGTACAGCTACACAACCCTTTAGAGTTTTGTACTGGGGGCAGCTACCAGTTATATCATCTGCCAGCTGCTCACCATACTGTGGAATGGGAAAGGTCTTTTTACTGGGGCATGAGAGTGTGGAAGAGGGTGAGAGGAAACTTAACCAGCCTGTGGTATCTTGCCTGGGTAGATGAGGTACATTAGAAACAATCCAATTCTTGTGATGTATTTCTACAGAAAGGTCAAGAGTGCTTTAATTTTGAAAGACCTTTTGTTAAAAGAGCTGTCTCTAAAATTCTTTATAAAGGACTTACAAATCAATAAGATTGATTGTCTAATTGTCACTGATCACTGTTCATAGGGAAGTAGGAGCAAAAATCTGTATGATATTGGCTGTTTCTTAAACAAGGAAGGGCTAGTCCCTACCCTGAAGCACTTACAGTTATTGCCCAGCATATATATTGGGTGATGCAAATAATCTGAAAATGATCTCCAATTAGTTTAGTGTGAAAGCTTCTGATAATGTTTTAAAAATAGGGACTTTTTCAAAAAAATTAGCTTTCTTCTCAATAATTAACACTTGTGAAAGGTTTTATATGTATTTTTTATGTTATAAAACGGGCACATAAGCAGAATAAGAGTTGTATGCATGAGTGTTTATCTGCACCTTGACTTCTTTTTTTAATTGGTGAACAATAAAGTTTATTCTAAATTAAAATAAGAAGATGAGTTAATTTTTGTTACTTTAATTTCCTCTTAACTGTTTGCAAGACAATGACATGGTGAAACATTTAGGTTGTGTGCAGAAATAAAAGCTGCTCTAGTAGCTTGATACCTGCAGAACTTATGTGAATTTGCAGTGTATGAAAAAATTCTTTGCAGTCTGGTATGAATATACATTTGTGAGTTAGTCAAATTATTTGCTTTTAAGTGAAAGTAGGTGAAGAGAAAATACTAATGACACCCTGAGCCACTGCAAAATGGTTTCAGTTTCTTGAACAGGACATCTGGATGTGAATCATCATATTTTCACTGTCAGAAAAACTTGAGTATTTTTTCTTCAGGGTAACAAAGGTACATGTCAACTGTCTGAATAGGAAAGCTTAGTGAAGGCAACACACATTAGTTTTACCATGAGGTAAACTCCCTCAGGTTAACCCCAGGCAGGGGTACCATACTCATCTTGGCAAGGCACCTCATGGTAAAACTTGTAGTGCCTCATTGTCACTATTTGTTCAGCTCAAGGTAGCTGATGTAAGTGTTAGCTACCCTGAGGTAAAAATGCTGCCTCTCTATCAGGAAGCGCCAGCCTTTAAATGTGTACGTGCAGGCCAACACTGTGCTCCCTGTGTCCCTTATTTGTGCTAGGAGGTGGGAATACCCTTTTCCTTCCCATCAGTCCTATCTCCCACACAGAGCAAAAGAAATAAGTTATTAAGTTGCCCACATTTTAGCTGTAATGGGGTGAGAAGCAGATGGTTAATATCAACTGTTGTTTTTCTTTTGAGTATATAAGCCATTGCAGGGGGAAATAAAGGTATTGGTTTGGCTGGAGAGAGACAAGGCATTGCATGTATCCTGCACTTTTCTCTTTGGGTGAATGGGTTGTCATCAAAATCATATGGTCTGTGTTTTGATTTGTAGAACTTCTCCTGAACATTGTGCTTTCCTGAAGATGACATTCAAAAGTTCCCATGTTGTGGGCAGACAGATGAATGCCCTCAAGCTGAAAGTAAGACCTTGCTTGACTCAGAAAACTAATGTCATTTTTCTCGTGTTGTTGTTGAAAGTAGTGTTATGCTCCCATGTATCTGAACATGACAGCAGTTTCAGCATGGGTAAGTGCTTATAATCAGCTGTTATAGTTTTTATTTTAGAAGTTGAGTGAATCACTAGAAACCTGCTTACTGAATTTATAGGGGAAAATTGTTGCCTTACAGCTATGTAAACTTATAGACAACCAGAAAGTTATGTGGTACCAAGGCTTCACAACACCTTAGATACGTTCTGTGTTCTAGGAATGGAGAATGCCTCAATTCAGCAGGTTTTATTTGAGAGTGCTGTTTACTTGTCAACTACTCTTTTTCACTTCTGTCCTAATTTTTCTTCCCCTGGTGAGAAATTGTGTTTTTCCATATTCTTTTTCCCTACAATTTGAAATGTGCAGTATTCCAGCATATCTCTGCCACCATTCTATGTTCTTGTAATTGAGTTGTTCTTCATTATTTATCATTGTCTTCCATCAAAAAGCTTTAGCAGCAAAGAGCCAGAGTATTCTGATCATATCTGTTTGACTCCCCAGACGTAACTCTAAGCTCTGCTAAACCTGTCCACCGTCAAACCCTTGATTTGTTCGTGAGTTCAGACTTCTTATCCTAGGTCCTGTGAATGATCTCTTCATATGGGTGGCCTGTGTGCTAAAAGGTTGGGTCTTGCATGTTTCTAGCCAAGTCACATGTGGGCCTCTGGAATCTCAGAAATTTTCCACTTGATAGAAGAAGGGGACTTCAGAAACACTGCTATAAGTACTCAGAAATATAGACTGAGAAAATATTTCAGTGTGCTGATACCCTACTCTCCTGCCCACTTTTGGAAAATGGTGGCATATTTCTGTGAAACTGCAGTTTGGCATGCTTGTGAGTGTAGGCTGCTTTTGACCAGGGTTTACTTGTCTGTCAGCAGAAATTGCACAAGGGCTTGGAAGGCTGCAAGATGCAACTTTGAATTTGCATCGTTTACACCAGTATGCTTTGTTTTTGGTGAATTTCAAAGTGACCCTTATGTCATGATGAGAGCTTCCTGGGCTTCAGCATGCTGTGAAGGGAACTCTGCCCCTTAGAATCAGTATTTGAAAGGTTCAGCAGATGTATTGAATAACTTTTAGATTCCTGGGTTTAACATGCAAGTCACTGTTTTTGACATAAGCACAGGCTTACAGTATTGTCTAGTGGCCTCAGCAGAGGCAAAATACCATTAGGATGTGAGAGAAATGGCCAGCTTTCTTTGCCTTCAAGGAGAACATTTTCATTTTTTTTTCACAATTAGATATAAGTTTGTAGTTCATGAACACAAAGGACTTACATGAAGGCTTCTGTAAGCAATATGGTGGGTCATTAAAGGTCCGTAGAGGAGGCAGTAAGTGGTGACAAGTATCTGCAGGTGAAAGCCAAGTAGATAAGTATAAGGTACTTTGGCACCTGTTTTCTTATCTAACCTTTTAAGATTGTCATTAACAGTTTCCTGTTTATCCTTCAGCTGAAATCTCTGCTCACCTTGAAGAAGCCGATTGTTCAGTGGGAAGACTCATTAAGAACTGCATCTCACTCCATCCCAGCAATTGGGCAGTCAGCCCTGAGGTTTTATTCCTGGTTCTGATTTTAGTGGCTGCTTTATTTAACAAATTGTTGCTGAAACCTGGCTTCTTTGGCCATCAGAACTTATTTCCTTTAAAGCTAAGGGCTGTATGGTTTTCATTTTTTATGTGTGTTTTTTTTTCTTTTTCTGTTTTGGGGCCCATGTTAAGATTTAAACCAAGAGGTATCTCGGGGGGTTTATGGTTAGCTCACGCTATACAAAATTACACACAGTAGGAAATCTGGGGACTTCTCTCTCTTGCTTCAGTGACTCTAGCAGCTTGCCCAGTAATCCTACAGTGACATGCTGTAAGGGTCATGGGTTTGGAGCAGAGCCAGCAATGGTGTTAGCAAGCACAATTCCTTATGACTCCACCATTTTTTTTCCTTTTTTTCTCCCCCCCCTTCCCCTTTCTTTTGCTATTAGCCCAGTGTAGGTAGCAAAAGTAACCTGTCTGAACCTGTTTCCTTGTCTATTCTCTTGGTTACCCACGTTCTTCTCCCCCAGTTCAGGGAAAGTGGGGAAGAAAGCTTTGCCTGTGCCCAGCAGCGCTGCAGGTGTCTGTCCCTCTGAAAGAGTCCCAGTGGTGTGGGCGTGCTGGAAAGAAAAATCCCCAGTGACTTCACACAGCTTGGCTTGTGGTGGTTACTCACAATGAGGTCATGGTTTTTTCTTTTCTTTTTTTTTTTTTTTAGCTCTGCATGTTTAGTGCTACATCTGAGTTTTTGCATATGAGTGAAACTGCGGCTCCTGGACTAATTCAGGGAGTTTTCTCAGCAGAGTAATTTTGGTGAGTAAACACAGATAAGAGGAAGCTGGGTTAATCCAATAACTCCTCCCTCAAGGGCAGGTGCAGCAAAGTTGCTCAAGGTACAGAACAGAGGAAATGCCTTGTTGACACAGGTGATCAGAGCAAAGTGGCCAAAATTGATATAATGGTATTAGTTTGCAATGCAAAGCCCTGCTTTCTCAAGGCTGCTATTTTCAGCCCACCACAGACTGTCTCTGTTCTTTCACCTCTGTTTGGTCAGGCATCCTGTTGTGGGTGACTTCCCAGCTTCTCTTCAAGATCTCTCAGTAGCTGCAGTGCTGCAGTGCAGCTTGGACTGTGCTGTCTTAACCTATGAGGATTATTAAAATAAACTCTGAGTCATATTTGAACTGCATGTAGGATAAGATGGTTATCAAGTTTATTTTCTCTTATAATTAGCTCTCTTAAACATTGCTTCATTAGGTATCTTCTATGACTGTTGGAAAAGTCCTCAAGGGGCTAGTGGTTGTTTGCTTTCAAGGGAAGTTCACATGAACAATAGCATACAGAAACTTGCCACTCTGTGAAGGGTTTTTTATTAATGGCAATTAACTAGGCATTTTTCTTAAATCCTTGGTTCTTGTCCTGAATGTTCTCCAGCCTTTCCACTGCTCTTACAGCTCTGGTATTCTATAGCAAGTAAAAACATAACATTACAACTGTCTGTTCATATGTGGGAGATGGGGGAACTGCATTAAGTGCCCAATAGGCAGGAAGGTAAGAAGCTGCTTAGGTTTGTATGGAGGCACTTCCAAGTTTGGCAAGCTGGGCTGGAGAGCCTAGGCCCAAACTGAGCTCTTCTATCAGCAGTGCAGTGTTTGTAATGGCTCTAAGTAACTCTTTTCCATCCTGTCCTTGAATGTTTAGCAAGCACTCAGGCTTTAGGAATGGCCTGTCTTTCTGCTATTCCTCTCCTTTCTCCATGTTTAAGAGTCTGCCTAGGAAGGAAGCACTGTATGTGTTCCACCTCTCTTCAGTAGCATAAGCTTTCTGTCTTGCCTGTCCCCAGCCCTCCTCTGCTCATGTGGATGTCCGTTGGCTCACCTCCCTTTCTCAGTGCGCTCTATCTGATAAGATCAGTGCTGTTTAGATATGTTTTTGGGAGATGTTGGAAAATATCTAGGGAGACATAGTTCTTTCTTTAGTTGTCTTCTAACCTCAATCAGGAAATCATGCTGTTCAAATTCTACTTCTCTGGTGGTCACTACCATTCTTACCTCGTCCTATGTCTGCCCTCACTTCCCCTTCAAAAACAGGAATAGCTGGCTTGCTGCTCCCACTCAGAGCTCGTGGTCCACTGGGTGTGTGGGACACCACACTTGAAGTAGGAACTGCTGTGAGAGAAAAAAAGGATGTTGCTGGTCCTTTGAGGCATACCTTTCTCTTTCTGCTTTCCACTGTTGAATTATCTCTAACTGTCACAAGTTTTAGGTGAGGTGATAAGATAGCTAACTGCATAATATGATCTCTCCAATTATAGCTTTTACAGTTAAACACTGCAAAGTTTTTCCATTTCTTTCTTCATCTTTTTGTATTCTCTATTTTTTGATCTGCTAGTACTGGGATATCTAGAAGGTATTTTTAGAAAGAGTGATGAATCCAGAATGCTCACAAATTTTAGTAGAAATGCCTTTTTATTTTTTCCTGCAAGGTTGTGCCAAAGGTGCATGAATTATTTAATATGTTAGTATTCCCAATTTAAGAGTTTCAGCCATGTAGTTAGAGACAAGGAGGAAATAACATGGCATAAGTGATCACTGTATAGGTAGTGAACAGAGATCATGAGGCTGGGACTTGTTTCTCTGTATGATTTGGTGGACTGATCCATGATTAATCTGCAAACAGGAAGAAAAAGGGGATAATTAACAACAAACATGAAATTGGGAATGCATAATTTGACTAGTCAAAGCCACAGATTAGCTATATTTTTGGATTCAGAGGCTATTTGGAAAGGTTAAAGCTAGGAGGAGTTCTGGAATAGGCTGCATCAGCAAACTGGTACATTATTTACTCTGGCAAGGTTTTCAGCAGTAGGGAAAGCTATTCCAGGAGGTGTTATTCTGGGCATGGTCAGCACTGGCTCAGAGTTTGTGTAAAATGCCGATTCAGGAGATTACTGGGCACAGAAGCAGATTTTAGGAGTTGTAAGGCACCTCAGAACATCAGCCCCTTCAACTATTGGATCTGCTGAGACGTTCTGTTCTCCTCTCTGGAAAAGAGAAACTGGCCTGTGCTGTGGAATGACTAACAAATTGTCCCTGAGGACTGGCCAGTTAGGTAGGAAAATGTTATTTACCTTAAAAAAACACAACTTTTTTTACGCATATTCAAGATGCTAATAATAAACTGTCAGAGCTCTGCTGTCTGCTCATAACTGTGGTCTTCTCTTCTCCACAGTATGACTGAGTGTTAGCATTTGTCATTTCACCCAAACTACTCATGCACTAAAACTAACAATTTGGCCATCACATCTCTCCTGGGAGGTTTGGATGTGAATCATGGAAGAGGTTTTGGGTCTGTGCCACAAGTCATGGGAATTGTGGAAGGAAATGATTATATGCTAGGTTTGTTTTATAGTAAACCACATACTGTCCTAGAATTAGCCCCCTGCTTTACATTCTCAGGAGCCAAGTCAAGGAGCCCTAACTCAGATGAAATTCTTCTTGCAATTGGAAAGTTTGGCTATCCCAAACATAATGTAAGTTTTCACTTGGCTTCATGTCTACAATTTCTTTTCTTTCTCATGTATTTTCCCATTGGATTCAGGCTTGCTCTTTCACATCGAAAATCTGCCTTGATTCCTAGAGTGGCTGGTCAGTACTTTTGTTTTGGTACTTCTTGTGCTTTTCTTTCATACAGTTGAAGATATTTAGTTGAGCATTCTCACTTCACATTCTGGTTGATACACTTTTTTTTTTCTCCTGCAATCTCACAGGAGAGGCAAGGGTTATTTTTCTGGAGGTGGCAGATCCCTGGTGTAGACCCCACTTGAGGCTGGATTTTGGGACACACTGCCCCAGAAGCTAAGGGCATTCAGTACATTGCACAGATAAACTAGCCAAAAGGGCCAGTGAACTTGGCTGTAGCAGAACATCCATTTGCTATGTAATTGTCCACTCTGAGTAACTCACTGGTGGAAAAAGTAGACTGATAAACTCTGTGAAATGATTTCTAAAATGTAGTACTTTCACTAGCATGTCTTTAAAAACATACAACCCCCCTCAAAAAAACCCCCAAGACAAACCCAAAAAATCCCCAAAACAAAACAAAAAAACCCCCCCAAACCCCAAACCAACCAACCAACCAACCCAGCATCCTCAAAAAAACCCCAAACCCCAACCATAAATCCCAAACTCTGCAGAAAGGAGATCAAAACTTCCAGGGAGATATTCAGATACTGGGTTTATCCTGCCAGAAATTATTGTCTATAATAGCTCAGGTAAGCTCTTCTGCAGAAAACTGAAACATTTTTTGGGAAGACCTCTTAAATCAGCCTTATAAAATCAATGTGATATTTTATCGTTTTGTAGAACTTGCTTTTATATATGAAAAATAATTAAAAGGGGAGTGCAAATAATCTGAAATTAACTAAGGCTGGATAGATTCACTATAGGAAGTGGCAATATCTGGGGCTTAATGAAAACCAACCTGTCATGCTCATCCAAATGATGTTTTGAGATATGTACTGAGCTTAGAAGAACCAATATTCCATTTAAAAAGAATAAAAGATCCTATTTTGGAACTTAATCTTTTCTGAGGCACAGCTGAATGGTGAAACCAAGCTTTTCTTACAGATATATGAGACATAATTCATACTCCACCAAATGAGACCTTTATGCTTCCACCTGCATGTTATGGCTCTAATAAACACGTTATCAGCTCATGAAAATGATGGCAAACAGGTGACTGGAGGATTTGATAAGTCAGCAGCAAAGATTAACAGATTTTTCTCAGCAAAAAGCTGCAAGAGATTCCTTTATTTAAAACAATTGCAGCATGTGAAATCACTGCACTTAAACCATTACTGGCAATTAGTATGTGTCAGAAAGGTTGCAGCTGGCTCCAATTACAGGTAGAGCTTTTAGAAGCTGAACTTAATTGCACATGTGATAGTGAGAGGCTGAGCAATGCATACCAGTGTAATGGTGCTCCCAGTGCAGAAAGGAGGGCAAGATGTTATGAGCTAGGACCTGGTTGTTTTAACTGGGCCTAGTCTCTGCCTCCTGGGAAATAGATACCATAGGGAAAAATTTTTGGGAACACAGCAGTTTGCCTTGATGAGCTTCTTCAGGAGAGCTTAGAAACTATGCACTGTATTCAATGCTTTGGTTTGCCCAATGTAAGGTCTTGCAAGTCATATCCTACCTCAGCTGCATAATTTGTCTTGCTTGAGAGCAGCTCCCTGCTGCCTTAGAGTCCCTGCAGCTGTAGTTAGGGATTGATTTGCAAGCTTGCCTTTTTTTTTTTTTTTTTTTATGGGGCACTCTCTCTTGTGTAATTGTCATATGTGAAAAACTCTTTCTTTCTATGATAGCAGCATGCTGAACTCTTTGGTATAAGGACTTGTGTGCTTGGGATATTTCTGCTCTAGTCATCTTATCAAGACCTTTCTTGGTTTAAGGTGCTATGGCCATGCACCTTCACCCTGGTCATGGACCAAGGTGACTTTTTTGTCATCCCAGTCCTCTTGCTGGTTATGTAAGTTTCTTGTTATGTGGCAAAATAGTGATGTTTTGAATTGAAGACTGGTGATATGTTAGGAACGTGGATCACAGTGTTTTGACTGCTTTTTCATACTTCCTTAATAAATAGTGTGGTCCACCTTGCCAGAGAAATTTATTTTCAGTGCTCTTGGAGTTCTAGTTATGTCAGCAATTAATGCCTCCTCATGAACTCAGTTGCTTTGCCTAACTCCTGTGCTCTGTTGCAGGAGCCTTAAATTATGGAGGATAAATATTAATATTCCCATTTAGGGATTCAGTGCTGCATATAAATCTGATGTGTGTCTGTGTGTCAAGATGATGCCCTCAGGTGGAGCCCAAACTTACTGCTGGCTTGGGGAGGGCTTATGTGCATTTAGTGGAAGAACAGAGAAGGTGGAAAGCATGCTACCTTTTTTGTCTCTTTTCTTCCTTCTCTCATATGTCCACTGGAAGAGAGAGGCTGAATCTTCATGATCCATGCACTGCTGAGTCTTAACTTTCTTTTTCCAACAGAAAGTTGTATTTAGACTACTGCATTTAAAAAAAAAAAAAGTTGGACAATTTCAACTGTATGTTACTACTTCAGCTGAACTTATTCATGAGCTGTGGTATGACTGTATTTGTGTCTCCTTGTTCATTAGCCAGAAAATAATGCTTGTGTGGGCAGAAGGCAAGCATACTGCAGTGTGCTTGTGCTTGGGCTGGTGCATGATGCACAAGTATCCTATTGATTCTTTGTATTGCTCATAAACCCGTGTTTGATCAGCAGGACATCTACCATGAAACTCATTAGAGCTGCTATTTTGGGAAAGCAGGATGATGTTTCACATACCATGTGCTAATGTGAAAAGGATGCCATACTTGTAAAACTAAACTGAAACTTTGTTGGACAAACATTAAGCAATTCAGCGGTGCACACAGATTGACTAAGTAATATCTCCAAAGTCTTCCCTCTTACAACTTTTTTACTTACATCCAAGTTCTGCAAATGTTGCTATAATGCTGAAAATCTGTTTTAAATCCCTACGTCTTCCACTGGGATTTTGAGATGGTGATAGTAATAAAGTAACAGCTAGGACCTGGTAAAAGAGAGTCTTGAGATTCCCAAATTCTTCCTATGTTAGTGCGTTTTTCTTTGCATCGGCATTAACAGAAGTACTTGATGCTGTGCAGTCAGATAGGGTAGTTGTTTGAAAATAGTGTTAGTTCATTATGTGAAGCCTTTTCAAGCAGAAACACTGTTGTCTTTATCCATGTGATTTGTTAAAAAGCAGCACACCCGTTTTTGACACAAATAAATGCTGTCTCTACAAAAGATGACCTGTTGCAAGTCGAGTAGCTAATGATTTGTTCTGCCCTATCAATTAGAGTTCACAGAGTATCAACAGTGCTTTGGTGCCCATGGCTGGAGCACCACATTGCAAATTTATAATTTTTATAATGCAGTGGTTCATCCACCTTCACCTCAGCTGGGTTGTGGGCCATTTTTTGCTGCCAGCTCCTGAGCATGGAAGTGCCAACAAAGGAGATGGAGAACCAAAATGAACTTTGAGTATGTTAAAGCAATACACATTACATTCCTTTTCCAGGTTTGTCTTGGTGTCTCAAGATAAAGGCCTCTTGTATGTGTGAGAGGGATGTCATATTCGGGGCCCTTGGAGCTGTGCAGCTCAGGGAGTAGAGTGGGAGATGATCTATATTAGCTATTGTTGATGATAAACCTAACGTTTTATTCTGTTTAACTGTGCACAGGGAGCTGAACTTCAGCATTACTGGGCTCAGACAGGAGAAGTAGGAATTGGGAAAGGTAAGAAGCAGTGCTCATTGGGCACATAGCCCTTCCCACAGACACTCTGGAGGCCACCAGTGGGTCAGAGCAGGGCTGTCTGGGATACTGTAGGGCCATGGGCCTGTTCTGTTGTCACCACAATAACCCTGTGAGTGCTCTGCTGGCATTATCTTAGAACTGTGAGCTGCCTTCAGCTTCTTTGGTAGATTCAGTGTTGCCAGCTCCATGTTGTTCCTGCAGCTCTTCACATACATCAGTTCTTTTTATTTTTTAAAATGAAAGCAGAGATGCTCATCTAGTAAAATAACTGAAGAATGATTTTGCCTTCTAAGAAACAAAGCATTACTGTTGGTAATGCAAATTTAAACAAATGCAGTGCTACTCTTAATGGGAACTGCCATGGGGTATACAAGAAAGTTCATGTCATTAGAAAACCAGGCTGCTAATGGGCTGTCCCAGGTCTTACTGGCCACATCTTCTCTTTGAGGACTCCAAAAACTTTATGGATGCCTTGTAATTATACTTCCACAGCTGAATACCCTGTTTACTTTGTAGGAACAACCTCCATGTTTGGCAATTCACTGTGGAGAACGGAGGTTGCAAATACATTCCTCTCACTTAGTGGATTTATTTAATGGAAAATGGTTCTGGGGGAGGAAAGTTCTGGGGAGGTAAATCCAACCTCAAACATGAGACGTATTCTTTCATGTGCAGGCCTCCAGCAGTTTGTTCTCTCACTGTTCATGTATTAGAAGATCTTGGGAGCAGTACAAGAGACTCGGAGATAAAACATTACTAAAAAAGGAAACTCTGTCTTTAGTGTTGAATCCTTCTTCAATGTTTTCTTTTGTCTTTAGTCATATCACTTACCAGCATTGCCTGTACAAATATGCTGGGGATTTTGATAAGACCTGAGTTCTGTGAGGAGGACTTCTGTGCTCCTGTTAGTTGCTCTGACTCTGTCCTGAGGCATAGCATTTTGGCTTTCAGTATTTCATGAAACAGCTATAGCAGTAACTATATACAGTGGTGTAGTGGCATATGAGAACTGCAGATATGTAAAGTTACCTGTAAGTTCTTCATTGAAAAGCATTCTGTAAATGTAAATTATTATTATTGCCTTCAATTACAATACATTTGTGGCTCTGGACAATGTACAGCAACAACAAGAGAGCTTTTGTTTCTCTTCAGCAGTCCTAGCTATATGAAGTTACTCTCAGCTCCAGAGACTCAAAGCTCCTTACATGGCTCTTCTTCCTTTCCCTCTCACACACTCCCAATTAAGACTGTTTAAAATTACTTTTTATTTCTAACACTTTGCATCACAGTAGTGATTATAGCTTGTGTGTGAAAAGAAAAGGCTTTACAACATGACTTGGTTGGACTGATATCCTTTTTGAAAAATGAGAGCTCTGATGAGAAGGCCTGAGGATCCTGGTGCTTGGGGAACAACAATGGCTATTGCAGAGCTTGGGATGAAAATAGAGAGTCAGCAATACTGAAGGTTAGTGTATTTTTTTTTGTTCCCACTGAAGGCAGAGCAATTGAAATGATTCTTACTTGCAAAGAAGCCTCGTTGTGTTTCTGTTTTAATAACCCCCCTCCTTGTCTCCCTCCATGCCTCAAGCTGCGGTGGCGTGGAGTTCCCTAATGGCCCAGGTGGCATTTTGAAAGCCATGGGACATGTCTGTCTTCCTTAAAAATCTGTCTAGTGAAAAAGCAGCTTCATATTTTCACAGATTTGTTGTCCTCCTGTGCAGGAGGCAATCCCTATTTTGTTTCCTCCACTGCCATTTTCATCCCCCATATTTCCTTTACAATGTCTTCTCTGTGTTTGGGCATTAGTAGCTGGGCTTCACCCTTCTTGTGGTGCTGACTGGTGGAGATTTACCTTAACAGCCAGTCCTTTCGTAGCAGGGCTTTTTCTAAGACCTTATATTCCCTTGGGAGAAGCTGTCAGCCCACACAGCTTGTCCTGAACAAGGGAATATTTGAAGGTTTTACTTAACTCACTTTCACATTTTTTCACAGATTAGTATTTCTTTAAACCACATCATGTTGTTTTAATTGAGCCTTGCCCCAAAACGAAATGAACATTGTGTCAGCACATCTCAGTTCCTTTCATACAGCTGCAGCTAAGAGAGTTTGGAGATGGTGCTACCTGCAGAAATGTTGAAGCCAGTGCTGTGTATAATCATGATGGATTACATTCAAGCTACTCTGTTCATAAATCTGGTCACACCAGAACAAGAACTGTGGGAAGTATAGAACATTAATATATACTCATTACATTCCTCTTTTCACAGGTTCCAAGGCTGTCAGGTTGGTAAGGGGGGGGTGGGGAACATCAAATAATGAGGAGTTAGATTTAAACATTTTACTAGAAATCATTGCAGTTCTTCATCAAATGGGGGGGGTGCTCTTCAAAAAACTAGTGCTTCTGTGATGTACAATGGCTGCTGAGGGGTAATGATTTCTGCGCTTGTTATCTTTTTATTGGTTGCAAAGAAGCTTGTCTCATTTTGTAAGTTTATTGAAGAAGGCAAGAATTGCAAAAAAACACCTTGTGAATGCTTTAAAATTTATAGTGCAGCTTTTTATTCCTTTTGAAATCAAAGACAAATTTCCTCCTGATTTTCTCAGAAGCCCTACAAAGTCCTATAAAGATAAGTGATGCTCTTTCTACCTGATGTGGAAATATGTTCTAGGGTTCCTTCCTGAATGGTATTGGCTATATCTTCAAAAGTATACAGCAAAGACTGAATTTGGCCCCACATTTAATTTTTTTTTAATTCATTTTGCAGGGCTTCTACTCAAAATGAAGACCTAACTGGCCCACAGATTGGGGAGGAGGAATATAGAGCAGGCAGCTATGCAATGTAGAGTGTCTCCCTCTAACCATCTGCTGGTGGCCAGATCAGTACTCAGATCAGTGACACTTTTGAGCTGCAGTGCCTCATGTTGGCTCTCATATCTCTCATGTTTCAGAGCTGAGCAATCAGTGCCCCTAAAAATCTTTGTTTTTCAGAGGAGTAAGTCTGAATTCAGTCATCTAACATAAGTTCCAGGTTTGAAACTTTTGCTGAGGAGCTTGGCTGGTTCAGACAGAGGGTGCCATGTTACACCGGGTATTTTGTAGAGAAGAGTGGTGCTTTAACGGTGTGCTCAAAAGGAGAGACTTTCCTTCCCAGGCAGAAGGAGCAGGCAGGTCTATTGCTGATCACCGAGTCTGTTGTTTATTTGACTGGTTTTCCGTGAGTGTGGAAGGACCTGGCTGGTGATAGGGCTGCCAGGCTCCATTGTCAGCAGCACACTGGTGGCACTAGGGCTTATATCTGACTTCCTACGGCTGAAAATGCTACTAGCACTAAGATTTCACAAGGACTGGGATACAACCACTGGGACAAAGAAGAGCAGCTTCTAACTGAATTCAGGCAGTGAAAGAGGCTGTGAGGAGGGGTGGCTTTCTGCAGAAGGGAAAGCTTTTCATTGGAGGAGAGCTATCCTCTGCTTCTCATTTACAGAGCCACTGCCCTTGCTGAGTCTATTGTTGGTTTCTTATGCTCTGAAATGTTTCTTTCACAACTCTAGGTTTTTTTAATTTTATTTTACTTTGCATCTTCCATTGGGTGTGATTTGGCATGTTGATTGGTGTCTCTGTTACCTTCAGACTGAATTCCTGCAATTGAGGATGAGGATGGAGGCAGATCAGAGACTCAACCTGTGCAACTATGATGCCTTTGTATCCCTGGGGAGGTGATACACTACCATTCCAAGTGTTGGTGTTCCTCCTGGCTCCCAGGCTATTCACTGTGGTCTGGCTCATTAGAGCTATGTGCTAGTTACTATCATCCTTGATTCACTACAGCCAAGCCTTGAAGGCCAGGTCCTGCTCTTCATATGCCTGTATTTGCATGCAGTTATGTTCCTGCCTCTGAGCTCAGCTGTTGCTTGGCAGTCTGTGTGCTGTTCTTATGTGAGTAGTAGATGCCAGGCTGCTCCATGTTGTTTATTGTTCTGCTGGGGTTTGTTTTTGAGAAATGCTATCCACCTCCCACTTCAGCTAAAGCAAAGGATAGTGCTGTACACAAGGAGAGAGAATTTTATGGTCCCTTATAGATTTTCATGTATAGATATAAATAATATTTGCATTTATAAATAAACATGGAAAATTCTAGCATATTGATAAGCTTCAGCTTATCAATAACTACTGCTGTGTTCCTTGACACTCAACTTTTGTCTCCATTCAAGAATAGGCATTTTTCACTACTGGGGTGCTCAGAGTCTACTTTCTGGTGTGACCTCTCTTGTTGATTCACTTTTCTGGGCTCCTAAGTAGTTGGTTTTCTCAAGGTGTTGTAGCTGTTGTTATCCTTGAGAGTAACACACAGGTCACAGCTGATACAGATAAAAGAGACAGTTTGAAAAAAACCCTCGGTACTGATGGCTGATTTTGTTGTTAATCCTTGATCTTCACCGGCTGCTTGCAGACTTGACAGTGTGCTTCAAGGGTAGACTCTTGGTATTTGCAGTTTTTACTAACAGGCAGCTGTGCTGTGGGATGCATATTGGGATATTGTTTTGATCAGAATCACTGAAGTGTGTTACAATCTAACCCAGGATCACATCTGAGATTTCCCATTTAGCATGGGACTCTCTCAGATCAGGTAGCT
Organism: Galbula dea; assembly: GCA_013399015.1. NCBI lineage: Eukaryota > Metazoa > Chordata > Aves > Piciformes > Galbulidae > Galbula > Galbula dea. The sequence continues at coordinate 286,538 of VWZX01006105.1, read as the reverse complement.
GCTGAAGCTTATGTTGGCAGTCACAGAAAACAGGAAGAATTTGAAATTGGGGTTAAAGTGGTGACATGACTCTATATCTAATGATGCTAGCTACTGAATTTTGTGTGCATTTAAAGTTGATTTCAGGTCTGACTCTTGCTATAAAAGCATGTGTAATATGGTGGACATCTGATTTGTGATACGCCCCCGGGTACTTCATTCTGTGGCATAAGTTGATAATGGCCCAACCAGCACACATGCTTCTTGCTCCAAAATCAGAACAGATATGCAGAGATGAAAATGAAGCTTAAGTGTGAAAAAGTTGAATGTAGTCTCAGGCTTTTCCCATAGGTATCAACAAATCCCTTGAAGCCTCTCCCTTTCTAGTTTTAGTGATAGAGATGGTGCTTTTGTAGGAATTTGTAATTGCTGTTGATTTCTTTACTTAGAACTTGCGTGACTTGTTTAAACAGCATTGCGGTTCTGAGTTCTTGTGCAACATCTTAGGAGAGCACTAAAGCAATATAAGACAGACTAGGCCTGACCCCGAGGGAATTGAGGCATGGGTTCAAAAAGTCTTGTTCACTTATTCTTTCTGCAACTCAAGGACAGCAATCATGTTTTGCACCTGGAGTACTAGTTTATCCAAGGCACAAGTTGTCCCTGAATATTGCTTTCCATCTTCATGCCTTTCTATGGCTCTGAAAGGATCTACAGGGGTTATGTATGTTTCTTCTCTAAAAACATGCCTTTGTTTTTCCTGTTTGCCATAAATGCTTTCCTGTGGGTCCTAGGATATAAGATAGGAAAGGATTGTACTTCAGGAATTGGAGCATTTATGCCAGGTTAAGATAACATGGATCTATGATGTTAATTGACTGTTGCTGTAATATCCTTATGGAAAAGCTGATGTATTTCTGGAATAGAAGCATGCTGCAGAAAGTCAGTACAAGTTTAATCCCCCGGTTTGTGCAGACTGTCAGTGTGCCCTTGAGCAAGTTAGCTGGTCTCTGTGTAACTCAATTTCTTATAAGTGTGGCTGAAGTAGAATCACAGAATCATAGCATCATTATGGTTGGAAAAGACCCCTGAGATTATCGAGTCCAACTTCCCTATTGTCTTTGTATGCTGGAGTGAGAAGTACATTGAAAGGCTGTAAAATGTTAGTCTGCAATGGTCAAGCTGTATAAACCATTAAGGTAGCTGTTGAAATACCTGAAAAAACAATCTGTCCAGAAGTGACTGGGTTCTCCATGAGGTATTGCAGCCATTGCTTTGCCTGCCTGTGCCAGCATGCTATACCACTTTTTATGTCACTGTTAATGAACATTTCCCTTCCTGAAAGGGTATGTTGAAAGAGAGCCATTTTACTGCATCTCAGACAGTGCAGGTTGTCCAAAATCTCTTGGAGTGCTCATTGCAGACAGTAAGTTTGGAATTGATGCTAATGCCCCTTAAGGGACTCGCTAGCCAGAGGATCTGGTTGGTACGTGGGCATTAACTGAGGATGGTCGGGGCTTCTGTACTGGCCTACATCAACACACTTCACTGTAGTTCTCCACATACTGCATCTTGCATCAGATCTGTCCTGTTAAATCAGTGGAATTATTTAAATAAATTATTTTTATTAATTTATTATATGAAAAATTTTAGAGCAAATTCCTTTGATGTGTGATATCCTAATCACACCCGCAGGGCATTAGCAGGCACAAGGCACATCTGAGTGTCTCTAATTCCCTAGTGGTGTGATTATATCTCATAATATTCACAACCCCCTGGAGCTTCTTTACTGGTATAAATAAATCAATTATTTAAGTCAAATACTTTGATCATTAGAAACTGCCAGTGAGTGCTTGAATGCCTGAGCTGTGCAATTCACCAGGAATGATCTTGCTTCTCAAAGTGCTGAGCAGCCAAGCTGAGTGCTACCAGCTCTTCATTTCAATCTGCTTTATAAATTAGATTAGAAGTCAGTTTCCAATACTTCATCCTGGATAGCAAGGAAGGGAGAACTTTACAGGGGTGGAATTATGAGATACTGCTGCCAACAGACCCTTTTATCATTTAACACTGCTGTCATAGGTTAAATATGAGCTACTGTTCATATTAACTAATAGCTATTATACTGAAAACTGACACAGAGATTCCAGCTAATGCACCATGAACCTGGTTCACATACACTGCATCATATTAACTATTATTTGCACATATGGATGAAAAGGAGTTTTGGTTCACTTGGGATATATAGCAAATTAGCATTTTATATCATATTAATGAAGTGCTAATTGCTCCTTGCAACCTTTTTTTGTGCAAATTGAATGGGTCCTATTTGCATTGTCATGTAACTGCTGTATTACCTTGCAGCACTTTCATTAGGATGAGGCAGCACAGAGTTCATCAAGGAAAAATATTAGTAATTGTAAGATAATTAGTTACGAAACTAATATTGTTTAAATTAGAGTGGAAATACAGCAGTTGATTTTGACTTAGCTTGGCAATATTTTTTTTAATATATTTTATAAAATATCTTTTATTTTGCATGTATTAAACTGATGTCTTTACAAACACAGCTCCCTGTTTCAATATTTTCTTTCTCAGTTCCTGTTTGTCAGGGTATTTTGAATCTTCCAATGGAATAGGAAAAAAAAGAAGTAGTTTATTGCTGGTCATTTATCTCTAAAATAAATCACAAGTCTGGAACTTTTTGAAATTGTGAAAAAAGAAAACATCTCTAAAGATTTTGAATTTACAGGTATCTGTGAGTCTGCCTAAATAGTAGCAAAGTCTGTAAAACAATGTAAGAAGTGTTGAAGATGTTGTAGTCTTGATGATTTGGAGAATTTTTTAAATATCACAGATAAAATTCTCCCCAACAGTAAAATACAGTGTGTAATATTTTCAGCCAGGACATGTATTCTGGGGGAGAGGAAAAGAGGTGGAAAAAAAAATTAAAAGTAATTCCTTGCTAACTCAAGGACATTTCCATGATTGTGGAGGAAGCATGATTAATTTCTGAAGCCTCTGTGGGGAAGGCACCCAGACAAAATGACATAAATCTACATTAGAGGATTTAAATGCTTTTGCCAAGAAAAAAGTGAGCTGAACTTTAGGTAGCACAGCCCTTTGCCAGTCAATTAATCCAGATTTAGGGCCTGCACCTTTTCTTTTCCAGTGAAGTGTTAGATACGGACAGATTAGAAGTTACAGCCAAAGGCAGTATGACAGCTTTATTGCTGTTGCACGGGCAACATGTTGTCTTTGATTGGAAAATAGGCTGTGGATTTACAGGAAGATATGGACAAAGAAATGCTTTCAGATATTTGTCTAATTAAAACAAAGGGGTTTTAATACAGGCTGACTAGTATTTTCATCCTCTTTTTGTGAAGTATGCCTATGCATTTGTGTAAATGTAGACTTCTGTGTTTATTGAAAAGGTAATAAAGGTAGTCTCAGCTTGAGAGAACACTGAATGAAGGAACTGTGCATAATGTAATCTGTCACAGAATATATTTTTGAGTGTCTGCTGGGGAGGGGAATTAGGACTTGCACCTCAAATAGATATACCAAATACTCTATCCAGCTGTACAAACAATTGCACAGGATATTGTCCCAGGTAAGCATGAAGCAATGCAGCAAGTAAAGACCTCCATGCTGACTTAGACTTAAAAGTGTTTCCAAACAAGCACAAGCAGCTCAGCATATATTTTTTCAGACCTGAAGTCTAGGTACGGGCATTTGCAAATTGCTTTGTTTTGCCCTGTATGTGATCCTGGCTTACCTGATGTAAAAAATGTGGATCATCTGGATTTCAGCTGTATCCTGTCCACCCAGGGGCCAAACCAGAAATACTTGATGGTGCTACTTACATCTGATTTATTCTGAAGCAAAGGAGCTGTATAGGTGAGCTGGAAAAAACTGGCTTTGTGACAACATCTGCTTTTTGCCTTTGCAAAGTGCTTTCCACGCTGTCTACATCAGCTTAGGTTTGCTGAAAACTCTCTGGGGAATTTTGTTTTTTAAATACTTAGTAGCTCTTGCTGTGGCATTCTGGGGCACTTCAGTAGATGGTTGTGAGAACACAAATATTGTTTTATTGGTGAAGTCTGAATGCATTAGAAAGCCTTACCTGACAGCAGTGCACTGAAGCTTGCTGTATTGTGTGCGTCAGAGCTGAAGTATTAATGGACTTGTTAGTTATCACAATAAATGTGGGCCCTGCAGGGAATTATTTACTGTATGTAAGAAGATGAGGAGGTCCTGGGTGTGGACAGGAGAAAAGGGCGATGTGGCAACCTCAAGAATTTTATGGTTTTATGTTAAACAAACAGCTGCAGTAACATCAGGAGGTTATCAGGAGCCTGAGGACACGCAAGAGCAAAGCTCTGGTGGAGAGATAGGGGAGTCAGGTGCATAAACATTCTTTCCTGCTGACAGGTAGGGCCACACTGCTATATATTTATTCCTCTACTCGTCCAGCCAGGGCTGGGAGCGGAGCTGAACGGAAAAAGGAACTTTTGGTAAATAAGAAAGGCCACTTCTTGCTTCACAAGCCACTTCCTGTGTTACATGCCTTTGTCTTTTCCAGGCATTGCTGACGGGAGACCTTGCTGAGCTGTGGAGGCCAACACTGGGATATGCAGATTTTAAGCTTTAGTTAAGAGTGTAGCTTGAGCTCATGGCTACCAAAAGTCATTAATGTGTGTCATAGTGCTCAGTGGCTTGTAAGAAATAAAATCAACTTCACTATAATTCCCTGCAGTTACTTTACCTGGATGAAAAGGCACCCCAGGTTTCCTCTGCTGGCACAGTTTTTCGCTGTGCCTACAAAAATAACGGGCTCTGAGTGAGTGTGAAACAAAGCCAGCAAGCGTGTGCCAAGGAGGGGACTGCAAATCAGGCCTGGATGCAATTGCATGGAGGAGACTTCATTTTTGTTGCTGAGATATATCTCTCTCATTTGTCTTAGAAAAAAAAAAAAGGATCACTTCCTTCTGCAGGCCGATGAGTAAGAAGTTTTTCAGACACCTAAAATGAGTAATGTGAAAAATTAATAGTTTGGTGTCCAAAGCAAAGTTTGTGTGACCTCAGAAAGGGAGGGAAAGAGAGACAGAGAGTCAAGGGAATGACAAGAATCTAAAAACATTGATTTCAATTTGCCATGGGAGGGAGCAGGAGAAACAAGCCATTGGAACAAGTTCCTGAAGCTTCCCACTTGCTGGAACGTTGAATAGCAGAGTGAAAACAAACATTTCTGTAAGGTTTGCCTTCCCAGAAAAGATTAAGTCCAGTCCTTCTTGCCTTATGTGCTGTCACTGGCAGCATCTGGTCCTGTTTGAAATAGCAGAGAAGGTAGGATTTCAGTGCATTGATCTGGTAGTGGTGGTTTGTGGAAAAAGGGGAAAAAATGTGGAGGATGTCTTACTTTGGGAAGAGGGGTCCAGACTGTAGCAGGATCCAGCTTGTACACTTGTGAAAAGCTGTGCTCAGCTTTGGGGCTGGAGGGGGAAGAGAGGATGGTCATGCTCTGTGCAGTAACCCATGGCAGCACCCTGTCTTCATCAGAGCTCTTCTAGGGGTGCCTATGTTGGGCGGCACTCTGCCTTTCCCCACAGTCAGAGTCCTTGGTGCAGATTTCATGAGGCAACGTGGGCCTGCATGATTCAATTCTGAGTTTTGTGTGATTTCTGTCTGATCACTGTCTCAGGAATGTTAGAGGCGCCAGTAAACCCCAAATCAGGTAGCCCATGATTCCCTTGACAGGGAAGACTACAGTGTGCACATGTCTCCAACTAGCCAGGCAAGAAGGAAGCTCTGATATTTGATGTCTTTTTCTTCTTTAATACAGAGTCAAAGCAGGATGTAGCTTGATGTCTTTGAGACTAACGGAGTGACAGAAATAAGATGATCCATTGAAATTTGTAAATGGAAATGGCCTAAAATCAGTGTGTCCAAAGGTGACCAGGCTATTAACATGAGGTGAACTTTCTTGTGACCTATATGCATGCAAAGATTGACACCTATACAGGATCAAAGGAGCTTATGAAAGGCTAGAGTACATGAGAGGAAATTGAAAATATGTAGGTTGTCGATCTCAAGAGTGGCTTTTATTAGTTATTGTACATAATAACTATTGTGTCAGAAATGAAAGGGATTAACTCTCACCCAAGGTACTGCACCTGAGCAAATATTGTCTTGCCTGGGTGAAATTTGTGCCAACACAAAGAAGACCTGGTATGAGGCTACATTCTGCTTAAGTCTCACTTAAGTCTTCAAAATGAGGATTGTGCAGGATTTTAGTAGTGCAAAAATATAAGGACAAATTTCAACCCTTATATTTCTAAAATATATATCCCTGGAGCTTCTGGAGTAGTATAGAGACTCATTAGAACATATAAAATCCATGGGAAATTACTTTTTCTGCAGGCTGACTACCTTCCAGATTGGGAATTTCTCATGTCACTGAACTGAAGCTCCAAAGGACTCTTAGAAACTGACTGGTTAAGTGGGTTTTAACAGCAAGGTGTTTTTTTCTTTGCTGTATTTTCCAATTGACTTGAATGCTTTTGTCTGTGTGAGCAAGCAGGGGATTATTTTGCTGTTCTCAGTAGGTTTTCCTGAGAAATACTCTAAATATGGGACAACAGTTGACAGTTTGTTGTTGGAAGTGTGAATAGAAAACACTAGATATTACAAAAATTAATGAATATTTTCAGGCCAGAGGAAGAAAATTCTAAGTCTAGGGGACAAAGGAAATATTTTTCTTGCTGAATCCTTCTGTCTAGCTATACTTTCAGCAGATGATACCCACCTTTCAATCGCAGGCTTGCATCTGTGCCCCGTTTGCACACCTCTTGCTAAATATTTTCCTGTTTGTGGAAGAATGGTGAAATGGTTTCACAAGAATGCAGACCATTTGCCTGACAGCCGTTCACATAAGTAATTGCTGTCTTCAGTGATAAAGGCTGCCTATGTAATCTGGGCTGTAACCACTAGAGGGGAAAGGAGTAGGATATCCTCTTTTATACACAAGTATTTTCCGAAAATCCTTTCTTATTTTCTGGGAGGATTCCCATATTTATTATCTTCCCTTCCTCATACCACGACATAGTCTGAAGGGGAAAGAAATGGGGATCATCAGGGTGTCTTTCTGTAAAGCTGCCCTGCCTGAGTATTAGCTGGTTTCCAGGGATACCTTGTAGAGATGCCTCTGTTTTTCATATGTGTTCCAAGACACAGAGATTGCTAATTATGTGTGAAAGGCTGGGGGACACTGTCGTATAAAACTGTTCCTTCTGGGATGCTATTTGAAACTGCTTTGAAAACGTAGTGGTTTTGAGGGGCTTGTGTCACCTGCTGTCCTCACTACAGTTTCTACATCATAAAAACTCTCCCTTCCCTATAAAGCTAGTATTGAACACTGAAGAGTTGCTCTATGGCTGATTTGCTAGAGGTATTGGTTAGTTTGAAGGGCTATTTTACACTTATTTCCCCAACTTTTCTTTCTTAAATACTAGCAACCCAAATGTATTCTGATCTGATTTTATTAGATCTTTTATTAGATCTTTTGCCCTGCACTCCTCTTCTCCCCTTTCTCTGCTTAAACTGTAACAACTGTAAACTGTATTTTTGTGTCTTGCATGGTATAGTGGCTGCATTCTGATCTGAAGGTGATTAGTGATCTAAGGAAGCCAGATCAATGCTGGTTTAGGTAAAATGATCACAGATCTGTCTGCAGTGATATGCATGATTCCCTACCTTCCCATCAGTCCACTGTAGAGCACGAGAGCAAAGATTGTTCCTCCTGGTGAAAGGAAATCTAATTTACTAGGTTTAAAATGTGCTGCACTGACCATGTTTATAGCTAGTGGTAATTATATTTAGTTTGTTCATTTTAAAATTGACGCCATCCTTACCATGAGGGTAGTGGAACATGGGAACAGGTTGCCCAGTGAGGTGGTTGAGGCCCCATCCCTGGAAGCATTCAAAGTGAGGCTAGACAAGGTTCTGAGCAACCTGATTTAGTTGGGGATGTCCCTACTCACTATAAGGGGTGGGACTAGATGGCCTCTGAGCTCACTTCCAACCCAGATAATTCTATGATTTTGCTACTGAGTTATTAGCCATATGTTTTGATTTCTGTCACACCATGTTCTGCCTTGAGTATGCCATGAAATTTGGTTTGGTTTTGCTTTGTGCGTGTTGCGCCCAAGCAAAAGCCTTCTGTGAAGATGTCAGTGCCATTTTGCTCTTAGAGATTGTAGATTTCAACTTGATGCTGTCTTGTAGTGACACTACTGTTGTTCATCCTTTTTTCTAATGTTCTTTTGATGCAAAATGCATTTTCAGAATGAATAGGTTTGATCCTTGTTTATAATTTAAATTGCTAAAGCCTACTTTCCCTGACTTTTTAATTATGCAGCACTTGAATCCAGAGTTCATTTTCTTTCAGAAGAATCCTCAGAGGGCTATTAAATACCAAGATACCACTTTTGGTTCAGGAAGTCTGAGAGTCACAAAGTGCTGCAGGAGAGTGCACTGTGCACTTGCCCTAATCTCTTACCACTTCCTGCATGCTTACCTTGCTCTTATGCTTTTGCCTAAGTTTGTGCTATTGGTAAGTGCTGGAGGCATGAAGGATCTGTGGTCTCACCTGCTGCAGCTCCTTTATGTGCCTATACACACGAAATGTATATATGTCTTCATTCATCATGCCTTTTTGTGGGTCTTGCTTGCAGTGTTTTTTATTATACAGCTGGAAGTCACCTATGGAAAGGCGAACATATTTTAGGGTAATATCATAGCAGAAGTCCCAGACTGTATCTGTGTTAGTAACTTGGACAGGGCCAGGAGTGGTGGTATGTAGTGACCTGTGGCGTTTAACTGTTAGAACGCTCCATTGTGTGTTTGTGCCTGCACCAGCCAGCACTCTGCAATGGTGTCTGGATATGGGTTAGGGCATCAGCGTGAGCCAAGGACCATTCCAAATAGGCAGATATGGATGAGGACTCCTCTTTGGGGAATGAGCAGAAAGACAGAGTTTAGCCATATGGACGTGGGCTGTGCCATAAAACTTGTGCTCAGGGGCAGGGAATTGGCCCTGAACTGCTTTATTTTCTATTCCAAGGCAGGCCTGTTGATATCTGCACTGCAGTGCCAGGCCTGAAGACAGAATGCATTTACAGCTCTCTGTATACACGACATAATTTTAATGCTTGGCTCCCTCTGCAAAATATGTCACAGTGAACTTCAAGAGGATTGTTTAAGTCCCCAGAACCTTGAGCTGGAATAATGACTCTAATTTATTTATGCACATTTTGACAGCTTGTTATGTTTTATTCTGTAAAGCTAAATGTGGTCTCAACACCTTGGAGTTATTGCTACTAAGTAATGATACCAGGAAGGGATAGAGCTTTTTGTCTCTGAGCAGAGATCTTTTCTGCTCTGTAAAGATTTGAAACCACTGTCCTGTCTGTGTATCTATTTGAGAAAGGACAGTGAAACTGAGGGATGATGTGGCCTAGCTGTGTAACTGAGCAGGAAGAGATCAACTCTACATTGACAGTGAATGCTTGAATAACCCAATAACCAATGACTGTAGCATGGGACCTGTCACACTCAGACAAGAGATAGGGAACTCTGTCCTAGATAGAGACCTGTACATGCTTGCTTGCTCTCTTATATGACTCAGTTTCTGTTTTAGATATACTGAATGATACAGTTTGGGTACCCCCTTAGGAGTCAGTCTCTTTCTCCATGGAGGTCTGAAAGACAGTTAGACCCCTTTTTGTCTGAAAGGGTCGTATCATTTGTGGGTGTGATTGTATAATTTACATACCCATAGTGTTTTTTGTGTCAAGTTAGGTTTGCTAAAACATTTATAACTAATCAAGGTGTTCATAGGAGCATTAAATAATTTTGTAAACCAATACAATATGATATTGGTGGGTTGTAAGGTGGTTTTGACCAGGAGTTTAAATGAAAATAAAGAAAGAAAGCTACTGTAAAACCAAAGCTCTAGACATCGGATTCTGTATGAGTTTGGGTTTCTGTTTCTGTTCTCTATGACACTGTCTATACTATTAAAAAAAGCCTGTGAGTAAACATCTCCAAGCACTGCATTTTTTAGACTTAAAGTGTTAGCAGAGTCCCTGGCAGACTTTAGACTTGGGCCTATTAGGATTCTCCCAAATAACTTACAGGCACCATGTGGGGATTAAGTCCAAATATGGAGCCATTCTGAACAGGTATCTGACTATCTTGTTTTGGAGGCTAAGAGGGTTAAATAGTATGAATAGGAACTATTTGCAACCAGTAGCTGTAATCCTGAAGAACAGTCCCAGGCTTATTCAATTTTCTAGTACATATGGAGCTAATGCAAGCTTACTTCTATACTATATACACTTGGAAGCAATGCTGAAATGGGAAGAGGAGAAAGCATGTGTTTAACCTAATCCAGGATACATGGGGATGACAGAAATCACATTAACACAGACTCTTAATTCCTTGCTGAATATCTTCTATTGGCTCTAAGCAGTAGTAGCACAAGAAAAATAACATTCATGACGGGCCAGTGTGGATCCCTGGAGTCTCAGTAGGGACTGCTAAGAGACAGAGCTGTAAATGTGTCACAATAGACTGAAAAGAAAGAGGTACCACTCTAGGGGGAAGCTCAGTGCATAAGCATCAGCTCATGTTCCCAAACCTGAGTGATAAGTCTGTGAGACAGACTGATCATTGCCTTTAGACTTTAGTCCTAGTTTTAGTGTATTTTTTTAGTGTATATATTTTTTACAGCTTCCTTTTAGTCACTACTCCAACAACATTGTTTCCAGCGCCAAGCTTATTTAGAAGTCACATGGAGAACACTAGTTACTGTTTCAGATACAATGAGAGGGTATTACTCTCCTGCTGGTAAGAGATACTGATGAAAAGGTTATGAGGTGAATAAGGTTACCATTCATTTACTAAATCTTTAATCAAAAATTTAAGTAGATTTATAATCTAAGAGTGTGAGCTACGACCACACTAGGATTCATGTGCAAAGTCATTCACCATCAAATTCTAGTGGTAGTGATTTCGTTTTCTCACTCCTGTCATGAAGGACAGCTGTTAATGACCAAAGTCGACATGGCAAATGACCACATTCACAGTCCAAACAGGGAGATCTGGTTTAACATGATGTCCTGAATTCTCAGCTCATTCACACCTTATGTAGAGGTCCCTCATATCGGGATTTGAATTTCATATTGCACACCTCTCACAGGGACATCACGTTCATCAGGATGACACTTGTATATAGTTCTGTAATCACGGTGACAGTTCTCTTGTCACTAAAGTAACTTCCTGGAAAAAGAATGTGAAAATTGTCAATGTTAGTCAGTAATTTATGGCATTTTTAAGTAATCAAATGCAGCTGAAAATATTGATATGCAAAAACTTGGGCCAAATCTTGGCTGTAACCTTGTCTTAAAACTATGTAAGACTACTGCATGCTTCTCTGTCTTTTTAGTGAGAAGGTAGAAATTTATTCCATTTCGTGAAATGATTACCGTTCCTGTTGTTAGCAGAACTTGAAGGCTGTTGAAGAAATGAGCCAGTGGGAGTCTGATATAAGTTGAATTATACCATCGATGAACTCTGCTGTTGTCAATTACAGACATTTGTCTGTGGAGTTCTAGCCTTGGCTCCTAGTTTTAGCCTAAGTACCTGGTATCTTTTCAGAAGTCGCTGGTCCTGACACATAGTGTAGATTGCACAGCCTGTTTGTAGGATCTTACCTTGGACTCTTGTTTTGTTTTGTAGAATACGTAGTTCATCTCTTGTCCCATTTTCAGATGGGAGACACTGGCAACAAGAAGTAGTTAATGGAGTTTCTGCAAGCAGTCTTTAATTTTATTTGGCTGCTATAGATGTTTTTGATATACTGGCATGATTTTATTTTTTATTCTTGTCTGTGAATTCATGTGAAAATTAATTTTGGAGCTGAGGCCTCGCTTGCAGTAGGAAGTTTCCTTGCTTTAAATTAATTCTCTGTATGGTCAGATGGGACCTGTAGGTGTTTGGAAAGGCCAACCACCAAATGCTGTCCCATTTTTATACACTGTGGGAAGAGGTTCTCATCTTCATACTTCTGCTTCAGGAGGTTCACCCTTCAGGACTAATGCAGTGGTTAGTGTTCTGGCAGATAAGCAAATACATCATGGCAAACTTGAAAACTCATCTTCTTTTCTAACTTTTCCATTCATTTTGTTTTACCCTCAAGATCTGCAGGTACACCAGTGTTTGTTTCCAAAATGTTATTCTCTGATCTTTACTAGCCCTTTGAAACAAAATGCACACTGTGCTTAAGTTACCAAGCTTAGTTCTTCAGCTAACAAATAGCTGGCTAGCTAGGTAAAACCAAACTGCTTTCTCAAAACTGTAGTTTGCAGCCTCAGGGTACCTGGGTGTACAGAGCTACAGCCCACAGTAACTTTCAGAATTTTGCAGTATATGAACATAAGTGAAAAGGAGATTGTGACTTTGTATTGTATGACCTCTATAAGGAGCTGGCACAAAGTTATGTAGTTTACTTTGCGCTATATTATGCTAGCTTTTACACATATGGAAGAGCATCTTCCTCTGCAATTATCTCAACACCATAATGGTGTCAGAATTTGCCCTACCAGCTGGAGTGAGCTATTTCACACTGTATCTGGTATTGTTTCCTTTTTATCTGTTGAGATGTTGTTTTGTATCCTGATATCCCATGGCTCTCTTTTTGGAGCTCTGTTCACACATCTTGATTCCATCTGTACTCTCGAAGAGGCCTGTTAGGTGGAAGAAGTATCTGTCAAACACATGTAGATTCTGGACAGCAGCCCTTTACGGGTCACGCCTTGAAACATTGCTAATTTGATTTCAAAGGGAGCTATTACAAAATGTCTTTTGTGTTGTTAGGCCTCAGGAGAAGGACTTCAGTTGGACATAGTGAAATGCTGCATTTGATATAGCCATGGAGCCCCTTGTTGGAACAGATATAAGAATCAGTCATGCCTTTGTCTTGGAGCTCAGCACCTTTTCAGGAGAAGTCCCCTGATGAGAGAGGGAGATGGCTGAATGTGTGTTAAAAGGTCCAGGGGACAGAAACTTAGTGATCCACAACATCCATCTGATGCTGTCCAAAGCTGTTGAGCAACCTCAGGAAATGAGGGGAAATCTGACTCTTGTTTGACTATCCTGAGTCCTCAAAGTGGGATGGTGAGTGCAAGAGGGTTGACATACACATCTGTGAACTCTGTGGCAGAGCTTTGAAGATCTGTGTTGCAGCCTGTGGCTTTTTATGATGTAGTTGTGCATTTTTAAGATGAGGGATTAGACACTTTTGTGCTTGAAGTTAAGCATGACCATGACTCATTCAGCTGTCACTCCTACAGTCGGTGCAAGAACGATATGGATGGGAAGAAGTAACCTAGACCCAAGATGCAAGTTCACGAATTGCAAGATCTGAAACAGCATCTGATGAAAGTGAGTGGTTGGTCAAAATTTCCAATTCTACTGAATCAAATTTCCAACATAAATTAATCTATCGTCTTGCAGTAGTGGCTTTTCCCCTAGTTAGATGTGGATCTTCCCAGCTGATTGTTCCCTGTCATCTGTCAGGCTATGGACTCAAGCAGGCACAAACTGGGACACAGGAGGTGCCACCTGAACACCAGAAAACACTTTTTCATAGTGAGGTTGTTCAAACACTGTCACAGGTTGTGCAGGGAGGCTGTGAGTTCTCTACTCTCAGAGATATTCAAAAGCCATCAGGGCATGGTCCTGGCCCACCTGCTTAAGGTAGCCGTGCTTGAGCAGGGTAGTTGGATCAGATAGCCTCCAGAGGTCCCTTCCAGCCCCAACCATTCTGTGACTGTGATTGTATAACTGCTTGGTCAGGGCTGCTGACATCTAGTTATTCAAAGGCTTAAAGACATTGAACAAAATCTGTTGCCTAGTCTTGTTCTTGGCAATATTGCTTTTGGTATTATGTGGCACATTACAAAATGTAATAGTTCCTTCAGTACAGAAAAGGAAGGGAGAACTGTGTTGATTCTTGGTGATGTAGCTTTTGAGTGTGCAGGAGGGACTCTTGCATCAAGATTGCCTCTTCAAGGAGGATGTGTGAAGACTACAGGAGGTAGGGTGAACAGTAGTAAATTGCTGTTTGTGTAAACACTGGTGATGTGCCTTTTTCAGCAGTTTGCAACAATGCCTATACCAGTTGGGCTTTCCAAAAGCTGGTTCTTAATATTCTGTGTAATGTTTGGTTGTCAGAGAATGAACTGTCTTTTGAGCTGGTCACGTACCAAGTCTTGTCTTCTTTTGGTCACTTCTCCAGTTGAATCCAAACTGATGCTAAACTGTGAACTGAGAAGTTAATAATGTATAATAATGTAAGCAAAATAATGTGTCCACCCTCCTGCATCTCATATCTGCCCCCAGTGAGCAATAGGATTAGGAAGAGATCAGGACTAGTTTCCTGGCAGAATTTGGCATTAGACTGCAATCCCAGATTGGAGCAGCTGAAGTCATGCTAATTAATTTCCTTTGGAGACATATTTCTCTGAATGGCACTGGTGATATATAGTACTTCATCCTGGGTACACAAACTGCAGAAAAGCTGCTGTGATGTATACAGATGCTAAATCATTCTATGTTGTTCAGCTGATGAAATGCTTTTTTGGGTCAATGATTATATGACATTATTTAACAGATGACAGCTAGGTCCATATAAATAATAATTTAAAAAGTAGAAAGAGACCATGTACTTGTTGTCTTAAGCAGTATGATGAAATTGAATAATGCAACCATTTGGTACCGCTCTAAATTGTTCTTAAAACCTGTTCTACAGTGTTTTACTACTGCCCAATAATCATGCCAAATATAATGTAATATTGATATTTCTCCAATACATGTGCATGAGCACTTGCATGATCTTCCATGATGATAATATTTGGCTTACAAATTACTGTAACAAATTTTGAAGTGTTTCTAGTCATATCAAATTCAGTGCCTGAAAATTAACAGAATGATTTCAGGAATAATTATGATGTTGTGCTTGTTATTAAACATAGCTTAATGCATTCACAGTAATAGGAAACTGAAGTTGTTATCTTTTGAATGCATGTGTCATGCAACTGAGAAATCTCATAAGACAATAAAATACTGTGTCTTTGCTACTTTTGGACTGATACAATACTCAGCAAAGTTAGCAGAAATTCTCTTTTGAGCAGAGATAGCAGAATACCACTGCATTTCTCTTCCTTTGTCATAGACTTCTCTATGGCTACATATGCATCATGTCACTGTTTTTAATTGGCTCTGTTATGTGTCAGGGCAAGTTATTTTTCAGATCCCATTTTACATTCTAGGGACGCACTGCCGTCAGAGTGCCTCTGTGCTGGTGCTCCGGCTGATCAGCCCCTGGCACCGGCACTCAGATGCGTGCACTCAGCAGCGGGGCCGAGATGTGAGGAACTGTGAAAAGACTGGTGTCAGGGATGTCAGAGCCAGTAACCAGCCTGGCGTTATGGGCTTGGGGGAAACCACCCCCTGGGACCGCAGCTGTGCTGCGGGACCCAGGACAGGTTGGATTGCAGACGTATGGTAATGCCTAAAGGCTGGCTGCGCTGTCAGAGCATCGTCTCCTGTTTCACAGGAGAATTGTATGCAGTCTTCGGGCCTTTCATGTCTTGCATTTTAACCTGAGACCCATCTCCTTTTGAAAAGACATTAAAAGGGGTCTAGCATGTATGTGGGTAGGGTTTTTCTCCTTGCAGGAGAGAAGTTTTTCAGACTTTGAATGCAGATGGTGAGAAAGAGGGGGCACACTGTTATGTAAACTTGGAGCAAGTGAAATGTGAGAGGAATGTGTTCTGTAAATCATGCATTTATTTGAATCACAATCAAACAATGCATCATAATTGTATTCTTTTCTTTAGAATAATCTTGCAGTCCAGGAAAAAATAATATGATCACCATGAAAATGGTCTTCAGACTTGTACTGTAAGACTTCACTGAGATTATGTGCAGACAGAAAATCAAAGTTACTGCTTCCATAATAACCATGGCTTTGCCATAACTGAATTTGCAGAGATCCTATATCTATACAAATGGGTTAAAATACTAATGATGGGGAATTCTCTTACTTGCTTTTGATTGAAGATGTTACACAAAGCTACTACTAAGCTGGCACTTTATTCTAAAAGTTAATTGGTTTTTTTTAGGACTCACAACACTTTCTGGCTTGCATTAAGTCTCTCTTGTCCTCTGGGTGCATCCTCTGTTCATTAGTGTTTTTTTTAAATTTCAAGATGCTATATCCTGCCCCTGACACAAATGTGTATCTCCCAGTGGAACTTGCCATGCTGGCAGGGTTGGATAGAAGGCAGTGCACAACCCTTATGTCCACTGCTACTTCTAACAATAGGAGCAGTTGTGGCATTAGCACACGTCTTAGAAAGTAATTGAGGTGGTATGGGAGTGCTAAAGGTGTTTTTGTTAGAGAGTTGGTTTCAGTACATTCCATGAGGAAAAGGCTGTACTTAGTATTCAAGGAGGGATGAACAGATTGAAAGTTATGTTTGGGATGGGCTCTTGTCGCTACTGAAAATAACTGTGGAGTCTCCAGGGAGTCTATTCAGCTCTGCCACATCTATGTTAAAAGGAAACCACGTCAATTGTGCTGAAGAACTTGGATGAGTTTCAGAAAACCACTTCAGTGTGACTTAGTTTTATCAGTTTTAAAGCGTGGTGTACCTTTTTCAGACAGGATAAGGATATGAAAAGTAAATAAACCATTCCTGTATCCAGGATGAGGGAAAAAGGTGAAAGGTGGATAAGGAGGAGCTTGGAAGACTACACTATAAATATAGGCTTTACTGCACATAATGGCACAGCTGTACTGGCTTTGAGGACCAGCTCTCCACTGTCCTGCTCTGTGGGTTGCAAAGTGACTGTAAAAGTCTCTTCAGAGTGACCAAGTTTCAGAGTCTTTGCACAGATTTAAATACCTGTTATATGAGACAGCAAAGAATCAGACCCAGGTATAGGTTCTATGCAAGCTCTCAGTAGACTCCCTTCTACATGCAGGAGGTTTCCCTGCTCACTTCAAACAAGCCCACTCAACAGCTGCTCCACTTTATTGTTCCACAGTTTTCTTGGCCATGATCTTTTTTTTCCTTGTATCTGAAAAAGCACCTTTAAGATTAACCTTGAAAATTGATTTTTAAGATGTCTGATTTACCCTTGACAGCAAAACTCTCTATCAGGAGACTGTGTGTCATAAAATGGGAGCTGTGGTTCAGGCTTGGTCATGCTGCTCCTAACTTTTCCTCACATGACTGCACTGTAGCTTGAATTGATCATGATAAGTAAATTGAAGCTGTTAGTTCATTTAATTGTCAGTTCTGTGTCTGTGCACTAAATCAGTCAATGATTCTTATGAAGTGACTGCTACTACATCACATAGCTGCTCACATGACCATTGGATGTGTATTGATGGCACTAATGGAGTCAGTGAGCCAAGCTTACATCTAACAATGTCACAGCTCCCCAGATATTGATCATGATGGTGATTTGTTCTGCAGCAGTCCTGAAAGCCCAGACAGTATCAGAATCCAATGTACTAGTTAGTAGATAGGATGACATAGCCCCAGGGCTGAAGAGGCTACATGGAACTTGACAGAATACAGTGAAAAGCTGAAAAGCAAAAACAATGATGTTGATTGTGATATAGGGTGCACAAGCTAGCTTTAGAGCTACTGATATCCTGCATTGCTTGGAGTACCTTAAAAATAGTGAATGTAGTAATGATTTTTGAAATATTTAACTTGACAATAATATTTTAATTGAACTTTATAATGAACTTTGGCCATTCTGAACCTAGCAAACGTAGATGATTAATCTTTTATGGACCAGTTGATGTAGGAGTTTTGGTGCATGTATGAAAAGCCAGCAGAAATAGTAGAAGTTAGTCTAGGGAAAATTTTCATTTGACCTGAGTGTAGCAATAGTCCTGTTAGATCTGAAAACATCTTGTAGAAAACAGATGTTGGGTCACTAATCCACCTCACCACGAGGAGAGGATTTATCTTAACTGTATTCTGTATAGGGATGTGTTTTCATGTTATTTTGAAAGCTAACATTACTTTAACCCTATTTTGCCTCCTGTCTCTCGCCAGTGCTGCTGTAAACAATCACTCTGCCTCTTGGATTTTTGTTGCCTACTGGTTTTTGTAGACTCAGACTTCTCATTACCAGCAACCTTAGTTGTATTTGAACTAGTGACATAAAGATGAAAAGCCATGCATTCTATTTACTGACCCTTTGAGAACTACATTACCCTTCTTTGCTTTTACATCTAAAGAAAATTATTTTTCTTTGTAGGCTCTTTTTCTTCCAAGTTTGCTTTCTCTTTGTCAAGCAGTTTCCTTAAAAATGTCTTTGAGACCTATCCTGGGGAGCATAATGATCAGCTTCATTAAGGAGCAAGAAAGCAGAACAACCTGTAGCATGAGAGGATTATTCCTCACATGTACAATTAAATAAGATGAGATTAATGTGACATCTGAGAATAACTAATTTCTTTTGAAGCAGAAGCATGTGATTGTTATTTGCATTGATAAGAATTTTATCATTCTGAGAATTTTAGAAAACAGGGTTCAGTGCATAAATTGAAAACTTCACATTTCTGGGGGAGAGGTCAGTGATGATATTTTACCACCACCTGACATTTTGTGGCTCAGCCAGAGAAAGGAGCCTATTGAGGAGAAAGGACACAGATGTGTATTGTGCTGAGATCAACTGTGGGGCCATGAACTAGAATTAGTTCTTTCTCAGAATAAAAAAGGGAAAAAAAAAAGTGTATCCCACTGGGCTCATCTGAAGACACACTTAGCTAATAAAGGTGCTAAACCTATTGAAAAGTTGAGAGTAAGTCCTGTTTCCTACCTGCTTACAGTGCTGAAGCAAGACTGTTACAGGACCATAGCAGTGTGTCCATGGGAATGTAGAACTCAACTTTAAAATTTAAAGCTCTTAAGACAGCACCTTTTATTTTTTTTAATAATAATAATAATTGGAAGTAGTATTTTCAGAACTTTTAAATGAATGGTCTAAAAATGGTGCTTTATTAATGTACCTAAGAAACTATAAGCATGTTATGGTATTTAGACAGGATGTTACTTTACTGAATAAATCTGACTCTCACAGAGCAGGATTGGTTTGCAAGAATAAGGACTGATAATGTGAATAAGTGTTTTCAGGATCAAATTGCACTCTGCATTGGAAATTTCTAACAGTTAATGCTTCCTAGTCACTTACTGCTAGAAAAGTCCTCCTTATTGATTATTATTGCATATTAATGGTTCTCTTATTTTGCAAGTTTCTTCATTAAATTTTCTTTATTGCTTTCTCCCACAGGGTATGTGAGCTGCAGAAGTGAAAATAGGCAGTCCTCTTCTGCTAGGCCTACATATTTAGATGTATTTTCAAAGTATCAGATCTATTACAGGAGCATTTGGGGCAGACATTTGTATTCCAGTGACATAATGGATTGCAAGATATTTTATTATATCATGTGAACTCAGGAAACAGCTGAATGGACCATGTCAAGAATACTAGCATGTAAGGAATCAGAGGGAGGCAAATTTCCAGTAGAATTCTAGATACATGAAAAAGTCAAAGGTGTGTATATAAATCAAACTGCACACTTCCAACTACCTCAGTTGTGTGTGCAAAAGGAAATTTGGCAGGCATAAGTATAGTAGTCCCTGTTAATTTGGTCATGCCAGTATCTAAGAGGTGATTGGATGAGCTTATCACCGTTCCATATATAACTTGTAATTGCTGCTTCACATTATAAACAAAGCCCTTAACTGAAACATATCTATCTTTGCTGAAATGAGTTTCACTCATTTAGGACACTTGGGGCACATTTAATGCCTTTTTGCTTTGTGTAAAGACAACAATAAATCTTGCACATTTGCTAATATTTAAATCAAGCTTCCAAGTTAACCCAAATGACTATTTTGATGGAGAGCAGGCTTTAGGCATTCAACTTAAAATCTCTTTTTTTACACAAACTTTTTTAATCACAGGTTTCTTTTTGACAGGTCCTTCTCTAGAGACATTGCATTCAGGAAGAAATATTGGAATTTTAGGGTTGTTTGAAACAAGTGTGTTACACGGCATGAATATGCTGCCCCACATGCAGTTGGATAAAAAGAACTTAAAATACTTATGGACCAAACCCACAATAAAAATGTCTAATAATTCAGTGGACATGGTTACTACTAAATCTACTGGTAAAACTAAGCTGTAGATCAAATGAGGGAGAAGATTAATGCAGTTATTTTTCTGCCTTGTCCTGCAGTAAGATAAAATATCAGATGGACAATATTTGCAGAGTTACCATATCTTCTCACGTCTCTATCATATTCAGTTTAAAAATTGAAGGAATTTAAATTTGAGATAACAAATGTTGGCATTAGAAATTTGGTGCTTGCTTCCTAGTGATTGTGAGTCAGTGGTTATTGTTCACGAATTTGAATTCACCAAATTCTTTTTTTGGAAGCACTTACTGGAATTGCTAAGTTTTACACAATCAATCACTGCTAGGCTTGTCATTACCTAGCAGGAACTGTTACACCAGATTATCTTTATGCCCACACTATGAACTTGAGAAGCCTACTTTTTGTACTGATACTGATATGAATTTTCGGACAATGGACACAATAATTCAAGGCTTGCAGCCTTCATTTGAAAGTTAATTTGGGTGAAAGTAAAGTTTGCATTTAAAGAGCAAAAGCTCTTCCTGCATAAGTGTATATGTAGACAGTTCTAACTTGAGAATCAAAATGTATTGTTTCACCTAGTCTACTTTGAAAATAAAAGTGTTTAGCTTAATCCTTCATTGAACTGGAACAGGTCCACTTATTCCAGTCCACCTGTGAGTTATGTTGAATAGGGAGTAGCTTTTCTGAATAACTATTATTTATTTCAGAAAAATTTTTCCAACCCCTTAGGTCTGAGCCTGATCTCCATTGACATGCATAGGAGCCTTCCAAATCTCAAGTCTAAATTTTGTAAGTGTCTCATCCAATAACAGACTCGGTTTCAAATCCAGTCGGAAGACTGGACTCCAAAACTGAATGTAAGCTGTAATGAGTATTTGTGACAGAAGTGTAACTTAGATTTTATGGTTTTTGCTAATCTCAAATTACAATTAATTCTTTGGTGCCTGTAGATATGGTATTAGTAGTATTCTTTAACAGTAAAAATGGCAGTGATGCTGATTGTTGATTGAACAAATGAAGTCATTATTTGTTTTGGTACAGAGGAAATCCAGGCATGTGCAGAAATCCCATCAGTCTCAGTTAAATGATGCTGTAACTTAGGAAAAATTCCCTGAATCGGGACTTAAGGCTGTCAGCTCTAAGGAGCGAGTCTTGTTATCTCTGAGTGTCTGAACTGTGCTTAACCAACTAGAACCGTTATATGGTTGAGAACTTGAGGCACAATTGCAAAGTATTATATAATCATCTTTTGAGGCAGTGCAGTAGATTCTGAGAGTTAAAAAAAAAATATTTTTGCATTTAGTTTCTTGGGGGACTCAAGTAATTATTTTTTATATTTTAAAACGAGAATTTAAACTCCTTGTGAGGTTTGTAGGATGGCTGATGTGCATTCCTGGGTTACTCTGAAGGTCAAATACTCTGTATTTTGGACATTTCAAGCTGCTGTCCTGCTTAAGTTCCAAATCATTAGCTTAGCAACTTGGAGCTTAAATATAAGCATAGTCAACAGGGAGAAAAACCAGTCTGATGCACAGTATGTCTCGTGATAGAAAAAGCTACAGAATGTGAACATAAATTTTTAATTCAACATTCCTTAATTTAAAAAAACACACCACCACCAATCCCCTTCCCCTGACAAGCTTGCAAAAACTAGGTCTGAATTCCCAGTGGGAATAATGAGCAACAGCAAGAGTGAATGCTGGGAGAGAAGAATGCAATTGTATTAGGCTCCATCACAATGGGAGGTAAACCCAAATCATTTATAAAAGGTAAATGCTGGCAGAACACAGGGAGCTCAGAGCACCACACTGCAGGTGTGATTTATGAGGCTGGGGACTGGCTATAAATCAAACCCTTTTGTTTTAAATAGTACTGCTTCAATGCAGGAGATCAGTTTACATGTAGAGGAAGTGATGAAAAAAATGCAGCACATTACATCCCAAGAAAATAAGAGAATCAGCTTCACAATATGACTATCAGTACTGCTTTCAGACAATGGATTTATGATGCACAATTTAACAAATGCTTCCACTGCTTGAACATTAGGGTGCCCTAATCTAGCAACTCAAGTTTGTTTCAAATATATTAATTATGGATCTGTTTTGTGAGACCAGCTGTTTAAATCGTTGCACTTATGATCAGGAATGCATTGGCTATTCCTGTGAACTAGCTAGAGGTGAGATGTCTTTTAATGTCACCAAAGGCTCTCCTAGTTTCTGTGTTATCTGTGGTTTTCCTTAGTTGTAAATTAATTGTAAATTGTAATTGTTTATGGGTGTCATTATTTAGTGGCCTTGTCCTGTGGAATGGGTGGGTAAAACAATTAATTCCTAAGGATTCAAATAGAAAGTAGGAATCCTGGAAAGTTTGTCATGATTGCAGGAAAATACACACCTCTGGCAATGAAAAGTACTTTTCTCCCTCTGATGGTTGTATAAGTATCTAATAGAAGATATTTTTGAAGTAACAAGCAAAATGATCTCTTCTGCTCTGCTTTCCAGATCTGCCAGGGCTTATCTTGGCTGCACATTTTGCATTCATTTTGCATGCATACCGCTAGAGCAAACTATATGCCTGAAACCACACTGTGTGTCCTGCAATGTGGGCCAGAGAAGCACTTAACAAATCTGAGAGGACAAAAGGCCTGTATAAAGGGAGGTACAGCAGTTATATCAGTGCTCAAAGGAATTTATAATGAAACAAAAGCTGAGTGTGTTACACTTGCATGTATGTTAGACATTTGATGTAAGGTCTTATATCAGTAATGATTTAGCCATGTGAATACAAGACGTTGCCTTTAAGTCACTAATAAACAGAGTGCCTTTATACCAGCAAGGAGCCAAGAGACATCTTGTATTGCAATGCTTTATTACTTTCCAAGAGTCCAAAATGCAAACACTACAGAAACACATGAGCACAATTTCCAGGATTTTTCTGAGGCTCTGATGTTGATAACTATTAACCTATCAACTATAACTATCAGCTATTGCTAGAGGTGTTAATATCTATTGCTAGTGTGAGGAAAGTATCATTTCAGTGAAATAATTGGTTTCTATTTTTTCTTAGTTTTTATAAAAACACATCTAGTCTCACAAATTTATGGTGCACTCTATAAATGTAAAACCATATTTCCTGCTCAGCAGAGCTTGCAGTCTGTTAGACCAATATATGAAATAGATGTATTGATGATGAATGGGGAAGAGAAAGAAATGACTGAAATTGCTTTTACCAACACCTTGAATCTGACCAACTTTCTAGCTGATAATGGGTCAGACTTTGAAAAGTATTTGAACTTCTGTTTTTCAAAGATTAGGGTTCTTATGTCTTAAAAATACAGTCATTTTACATGTAAAATCTAATGCATTGCAAAAACCCCATTGTGTGGGAGAGGAGCAAAGATGTGTTTGTGTCTTACGAATATTATGTTGTTCTGGACATGAGAGTCAATTTAGATAGCTAGCCTTGAAAGGGGTCTGCCCAGGTTGTGTAGTCCTCTCAGGCTGCAGTGCCATCTGTAACCTTTGTAACACTTTGTGTTTTACCTGGGTTCCTGAAAACTCTTTCCACCTTATTTTTTTTCCCCCTATGCAAACACTCTGTCTGATTTCTTTGCTGTGCCCTGTGGAAATACTTTTGTGGGCCAGAAGTAGTGTTTTAAAAGCCATTTCTGCAAACTCTTCTGCCTTTTATACAAATAAAGATGTCACTCAAGGGACATTATTACAACAGTCCAAAAAAAATCTAATTAAAGCTGATTTAAATGTTGAATTGCTTTGTCACCACAAAGATCAAAATCTCAAAAGAACATTTATATAGCAGAGACAATAATGAAGGGTTTACATCTGCAGCCTCCATGAACAGTTAAGGTTGTGGCTTTTCATGTGTGCAGTCATCAGGAGTAGCAGGTAGTTCCTAAGTTCAAAGCCTATCATCTCCTCCAAAAAGCCAACTTTGTATTTTTGGGGTTGTTTCAGAATGACGTGATGTCTGATGGCTCTGTTCCTTTTATAGGGCTTCTTGATATGCATTGAATCTT
Organism: Galbula dea; assembly: GCA_013399015.1. Classification (NCBI taxonomy): domain Eukaryota; kingdom Metazoa; phylum Chordata; class Aves; order Piciformes; family Galbulidae; genus Galbula; species Galbula dea. The sequence goes on along the minus strand of VWZX01006105.1, from coordinate 262,202 downwards.
AACCTGGGATGGAAAGTAATTTTTGTGGACATATTTACAGAATGATGTGTAATAGATCTAGCAAAGTCTGAAGGCTGGTAATAGTGACTGATGTAGTACCACAGAGAAAAGAAACCTGAACACTGCTCTCTGAGGAAGCTGAGTGAGGAGTGAAGTAATAACAGGTTTCATTGCCCACTTGGGGTTGACAGAAGGAGAGGTGATTTTGCTCCTCAAATAGTGCTCAGAGGACAGAAGGCAGTGTGTGTTTTACATACATGCGGTAGGTAATAGAACAGACTCGTTCAGTGATCTAGGGGGCATTGTGGTACATACAAAGGCCTCCTACAAGGCTGATGAAATTTTTGCCATTGCAGGGCTGATACGTTGAATGCCTCCCTGCAAATCAAAGCCTTACCATGTTTTTTTCTTGCTGCATAATCTCATTAGGCCAATGAGTATTGCATTGAAGTAAAATCACAGGAGAAAATTCTGTATTCTGTGGCTGACAGAAGGAATGTCCTGAATTTTTTCTGATGGCATTGTTTTTACTCAGGTGGGTTGGCATGTGCAAACTATTTCAAAATGTCTGCTGCAATGGCTGCAAGCATGAAATATTCCATAGGAGCCTACATGTACAAGCATGCTGTCTGTAGGCAGGGTGTATAAAGAGGGAGATTAATGAACTTTGCTTCTTAAAACATAACCTTCCCCATAGGAAACTCAAGTAGGTCATGTAGTGAGAGGAGCCAGGAAATGCACATGATGCAAATCTGATAGCCTGTCTAGTAACTGGGAGTGGCCAACAGATGTGCATCCCAGTTTGTCAGATGTGTTTATGTTTTCTGAGATGTTACAGATATAAAATATATATCAGAGCTTAGAATCTGACCTTAAAAAGTAGATGTCTTTTAAGACTGTCTTCAGCTTCCTTGTGATAAGAATTAGCGTTCCAACTTACTAAGCACTTGTGACTTGATTCAGCAGGGCATTGAAGACATACTTATGGCAGTCTCCATTCAGCAAAATTTTTAACCTTAAATACATGCTCCAGGAACAGCTCTTAAGATTAAATGTGGATTTACATGCTTTGCAAAATGGGGGTTTGACTTTGAGCCTCTGGATGGGAAAATTTGTCACAAATGTTTGATTTACAGTGTGATATTTCTCCCTTTCTACTCAGGAGGGGTCTGGCACAAGAGGTGTCATTGGAAACCAAGACTACTGGTGAACAGTAGGAGATTTTAGAACCCCACTTAAAATAACAGCTAAGCATGTGATTGGGTATAAACCAAGCAGAAATAGTTTGTTTTTAACATTTAGATATTAAAAAAAAAGAAAAATTTTTGGAAGACTGACTTTTCACTTTCAAAATTCAGTGAAAAAATTGTGATTCAGAAAAAGTTTGCAGTCATCTGTTACCCTCAGGGTCCCTATACCTGCAGACAGACATTCCCTTTCTAAGTAATTTTTCCAGGATCCTGGGTTTGTAAAAATGTAGAAATGCAGAAAATTCTGCAAAGTCCTCTCCACAAAGATGGGGCTCTGAGCAACCTGATCTAGTTGCAGATGTCCCTGTTCAGTGCAGGGGGGTTGGACTAGATGACCTTGAAAGGTCCCTTCCAACATAAAGCATTCTATGATTCTGTGTTTTTAGTCTGAGCATGGGACCTCTTTGGCTTCAATGTGTCATTGGCAGCAGCAGTATCTTGCTTCCTCTCGGCCATCTGCAGACCAGAAACATCACTATCTCCCAGCCATGGCAAACTGGAGAACCTAGTCATCATCATCTGCTCTCAAAAATGTGCATGATGAGGAATGTCCCTGAGATGGTAACTTCCTGATGTGATTCAAATGCTCTGTCCTAATGTCTGTGGGTGACTCCTGAATTTTCAAGCATTTGTGTGCTTTATTTTTAGCATTGATAAGAAAGTTGTTATTTTACAAAAGAAGTTAATTAGTTGAATAACAGTCTGTCATAGCAGTGTTAGGAATTAATGCTCCAGATAAGAGGACTTTCTGGTCTGGTGCCTATCTTCAAATTTGCCAGGGCAAGGGAAGGGGCAGGGAAGGGAAGGACACTGCATGGCAATGGGAAGATTCTTCAAAGACCCTGACTAGGCATTAATGCAAGTGATGATTTCTGCCTTTAGTGTGTGTCTGATAAATTATAATCACAGTCCAGTGAGCTAGTAAGGTTTGAGGTAGGCTGCCTGGTGGTGGTGTGAGAGGGAGAGAGGATCCAGCAGGACAGCCCCCCTCCTACCTTATAAATTGCTGGAAGTGGGGTTTTGGAGCAGGAGTCTGAATTTACTTGTAATTATGTATACACATTTTTAGTTTAATAGGTGTGAATAGTATAAAAGATGGTAAACAAACTATTGCTTCTAAGAGAAATGGTTAGAAAAAGTTTGAGGACACCTGTTGTATATGACACTAATTTTCATTTCCAATTAAACTCTAAGCTAGAGAATATCTTACATGTGACTTCTGCTGTTCACCTACATATTGTGGAAAGGAGAATATTTTGGTATTTTAAAATTTTATTTATTTAGTGTCCTTTTAAAATTTAATTTCTTTCTCTTTAGTTCCAACCCAGGTAAGAATTTATTTTTCAAACCTAATAAATTAATTTGCTATTAATTCGACTCACATATCCACTGTTAGCAATGTTAGGGGTTTTTTTCCTTATGTGTTGTATAATTGGTGATTGATTCAGTTTAATTCTTAGTGTAAGAAGAATCAGAAACCCCTCCAGTTTCCAGAACTTGCTCCACAACTTTGTAGACTGTGTATATTCCAGTCACAGTCTCTGTCTGTGCAAAATTTGGAATAAATGTATTGAAGTCAACAAAGCTGGTTTAGATTAACATAATGTAATAATACTGTCCTCAAACTCCATCTACCATTCCAGCCCTTGTTAGACATTCTGGTTTTGTTTATAGTTGGAGCCATCATAAATAAATTGATTTCCCTCTGTTCATTCATCCAATTTATTGCAAGGGAACTGCATGTTCATTTGCCCATTCTGCAGCATTTTGTGGGGTGAGAAAGAAACAAGCCAAAAGAGATTAGCAGAAGAAGTAGTTACCATGTTGGGTAAGACTCTGCTCTCATTTAGTTTTAGTATAAATGCAGAAAAGCTGCACTTCTTCCAGCAGAGTTTATTGGCATTTAGTTGGACGAGACTATGTCCAGATTATACACTGGATCCCAAACCCTATCTTCTGTGCCTCTATTTGCTGCAAAGAGTTACAAAAGAGACTTCTCATGATCTTGTAGCCCATGTGTTATTATTTCCATTACCTCTGCTGTTCCTCCACCTCCTTTATTGCTAGTTGTGTTTCTCAAGTTGGGCAGCCAAATAATGTGTCCTTCATGGCTGTTAAAATTGCACTATAATAGGCTGGGAAGCAATATTGTTAGAGCAAAGCAATTGGCACAGTCCTCTTTCCTCTCCCCAGTGACAAAGTTGTGTATGACCACAAGGCACCTGGTTTCTTATCCAGAGAACATAACCATGGGGTTGTTTTTGCATCTGGGTCCCTCACAGAGTTGCACAAAGCATGGTGCATTTCAGTAAGGATGCCACCATCAGTGTGCTGAACATTGTACAGTGGCAATGACAGAAAATGAGAGCCTCTCCTCCATGCTGTGAGCAAATTGGCATTCTTGGTGGAGTCAAATTGAAAACTTTCTGCACAGTTGGCTCAGTTAGAAATTTGCAGTGAGAAATGTGTTAGCTGGTAAATCTCTAAGCTGTGAATTGCATAGAGACTTGACATGACAGTACATGAAGGGATCTAGTAGTAGTTTTGCTTTCCCTTCACGCCACTCCTTGGCTCCCTGTTTAGCTGCATCACATGAAATCTTCCCAACCTCATTTTCAGTGCTCTACAGTTGTTGCCTGTCCTGCTGTGTCACCTTCCTGTACTAGTTTACCAGCTTCATATCTATCCCTTGCCTACAACTTTGTGCTTTCTGTCATGCATTTTCTATCCCTGACACAGTTTTTTCACAGCACACTGACCTGCATCTGTATGTCAGTAATTGTTTGCTTGCCTACTGTGCCTTTCTTGCTTTCTCCATGTGGCATCATTAAGCCTTTAAGTAATGAAATAGCTTGTTTTGCTTTGTCATGGATGCTGTATATTTATACATGTTGGGTGGGCTAAGACCAGTACTATTCTTGCAGTGTTGTGTTTTTGGAAAGCTGTGTGTATGGGATCCCTGTAGACCATAATAAAAAAGTCTCTGGAACTATCTTAATTACAATGATGTGAGACAGTGGCTGAGACTAGTACTTCAATGGCATGGTCTGTGGCTAAAGTCATTATGGCATTTCCTTGCAACTAAATCTGTAGATATTGTAGATTAAGTTTTTATGCATTTATATGATTGAGAGAAAAAAAAAGTCTGTTTCAAAATTCAGAATAGCAGCTTTGATTAAATTAATATTGAAGAGAATACCTTTGAAGAGGTGATTTGTCAGCAGCTTCGAATGACTCAAGTAAGAATTTTATACAAATACCAAACTGTTACTTGAAATGTGTCACAGCATTGGTAGGACACCTCTGAGCTGGTGTTAAACTCAGCTTTCAAGTTTGTGATGAACTCCCAAGCTTCATTTTGACTGAGTGGTTTGAAACATGGCCTCTTTTGGTGTCTCTGGCAGTTTTCCAATAAACAGCCTGTCAGCCTGTTATGCTTTCACAGCTGTATTAGCCCCTTTGGCCTACTCACCAAGCTCCTGACTAATGTCGGCTCGTCCTTGCTGAGAACATCATTCCTACTGGAAAGGTGAGTTTACAATTTATTCTTTGGGGGTGTGACAGCTGATAACAAATAAACATGCTTTGCACACAAGTTGCTTTTCTACTGAAATAGTACAACGAATGACACAACACATAAATATATGTATATATATGTATGATGCATATTTCTGGACACAAAAATGTGTATTTGTGTACAAGACTGTGTATATGTATCTTTCTTAACAGAAGAAAGAACATATATGCTCATTACCTTTTCTTTCTTCTGTTTGTGTACAGCTCCCAAGAGTTGTCTGTGATGCTAGTCCTCATGTGGTGCACAGCTCTTGTTCTGAATCATGGGCTTGGTGTCATTTGGTTCCTTCTTCCTTACTTGGCCCACTGCCTATTCCATCTCTGTCTTCATTTCTTTCTTGCTCAGCCTGCCCTCTCCAGCTTCTTAATCTGTGAGATTTTATCAAGGCAAAGTATGCACTTCTGTAGGATTGTATCAATGCTTCATTTCATTCTCTGCCTTTGGGAAAATTCCCAGGGTCTAGCTCCAGAAGTCAGTACAGACAATCTGCCTTTTCCTAGGTGCAAGCCTTCTCATTGCCCTGCCCTGGTGCCCTGACAACAACCTTTACAAGATACTTTTTCAAAGACAGATATTTTTGGGCCTGCTTCCTGGCTTATTAATACAAAATGTATTGAATCAAGGTAAGGTAAAGACAGACAGGCAAAAAAGTACAAGTGATTCTGGCACTGAAACTAGGATTTTCTAAGGTGTGTAGACATGTCCTGGGTGCCTCCTGAAAGGTTTTGGAAAAAAACCTGACACAGAGGGAATACAAGACCCCAAACTAAATTAGTAACTCAGGAAAAGGTGTTGAGCTCTCAAGTTACAAAAAAACCCCTCTTAAGCAATGCAGCTTAGGGACAGTTTTCACTTTCATGCAGTGAACAGGAGTTTCAGGAGTAACTTGGTTTCAAATGAGCCGTATTTGACAGGCAAACTGAGACTGAAACCTAAGTGGAGTGTTTGTGAATGCACTTGGGCTGAAACTGAAGAAAAGCTATAAACAGAAACCACTGTGCCCCACTTCCCAGCTGAGGTTCCTCCTTCTGCTTGCTTCCTATGGACTAGCAGGCAGCCATGAGAGATAACCTTGAGAAAAAGGCTCTGCCCCAGATACAACACTGGAAAGGATCTATTATTGAAACACAAACCACTCTTTGCTCCTCTCCTGTGTGAGGTGGAAGACGGGGGAGGTATAAACCCTTCTGAGCTGTGTCCGTTCTTCCTTCTGTCAGATGCTCTTGGCATACACTTGTCTCCATCCTGCTGATGCTATTGTCCAGCCTCTGTGGACAGCATGTTTCCATGCAAGCCGTGGGTTGCAGTCCTCTTCTGTGCCTACATTTCCAGGGCCTGCTTGGATAGTACCTTTTCAAGGGCATTTTAGTCTCATTTAATTTTTTCACATCTCCATTTCTTGTAGTAAAATAGAAAGGTTACAAAGTCCATCCCCCACCCCGTTTCATGTATTCTATAGCTATTCCCCAAAATATAGCCACTGCTAGGTTGAAAAGTAAGGGTTATTTAACTATACACAAAAGCCTCACACCATGTTTATTGCTGCTGTGATAAGGAAAATGTTATATTTAGTGCTGCAAGTTTATGATACAGCAAAGGATCTCTTTTTCTAAACTTATGGCAAGTTTTTATTTTTAAATCACATTCCAAAAGTGTCAAAATATTAAATAGCTAGATACATGTTTAATATTTTCCAGTGTTGGATTGTAATTCTTTCTGATAGAGAGTTTAGCTATTTCTCTTCATGGAACTTGGGGAACTTTTAGCTTTTCTGTGTTACTTCACTAATAATTTTGGTCTGAGCAGCGTCCAATATATGCCAGTAGTTCTGATCTGTGCTGGTTGTTGCACATCGACATCAGTGCTGACTGAATAAAAGGGAAAAAGTGTGAAGGCTGAAGTCAGTGCTAAGTTGCGTGACTGCTTTATTGCTGCCCCTCTTGCCTCCATCAAATCCTGTCTGTGTTGAAAATCAGCTGTCTAGCCTGCTGTTGGTCAAACTTCACCCAGGCACTGTTGGAGAAATTTATTTTAAAGTTGTGTCTTGATGCAACTGATGGCACCAACTTACCACAAAGAGAGAAGCTGTGACAAAGTCAAGGAAAAGCCAAAGAACACTACTTTCTGCAGAACTGCATCCCAGTTCCTTCACAATCTTTGTGGCTCTTTGCTGGACTTACACCAGTATGTCCATGTCTCTTGAACTGAGGAGTCCAGAACTAGACCCAGTACACCAGATGTTTCTCAGCACTGCTGAGCAGAGAAGGATCATGTCCCTTGACCTGCTGGCAAAGCTTATTCTAACACAGCCCAAGAGGCTGTTCACCTTTTCTGCAAGGGCACATTGCTGGTGTATGTTCATCTTACTGTCCTCCTGGGACATCCTCAAGATGTTTTTCTGCAAAGCTACTTTCCATCTGGTCAGCCCACAGCATATACTGGTGCATGGGGTTGCTCCTCCCCAGCTGCAGAACTTGGCATTTCCCTTTGTTGAACTTCCTGAGTTTCCTTTTGGCCCATTCCTCCAGCCTGTTGAGGTCCCTCTGTGTGGCAGCACGTTCATCTGATCTGCCAACCACTCCTCCCAACATTTTATTGTCTGCAAACTTGCTGAGGGTGCACTCTATCCCCATCGTTTAGGCACTTATAAAGAGGTTAAACAGTACTGGCCCCAGTATCAACTCCCACAATACTCCGCTAATGACTCATCTCCAGATGGACTTTGTGCTGCTGATCACAACCCTTTGAGCCCAGCAGTACAGCCAGTTTTCAGTCCCCACCCCACTGTCCATTCATCTATTCTGTACTTTGTCATCTTCTATAGGAGGCTGTTACAGGAGACAGTATTGAAGTCTCTGCTAAAATCAAGATAAAGCCTTAGTAAGGTCAAGACTTTCAGATCTGATCCTGCCAGGTCAGACCTTTTCTTTTCTGAGTTATATTTTTGTTGAGGTAATTTGTCCTAGACAAGTCTCTTTCTGTGCTATGCTTTATAAAGCTAGACCTGAGATTTGCAGTTATATAGAAAGAAGGGAGGAATGATCTTTCATAGAAGGTCTTTTAATACTGCAAGTATGAGCAGTTTACATAATAAAGATTCAGAAGTGAGAGTTAAGCATGGACCATTGATGCCAAATATATAAATATAAAAATAAAATAAAAATATTTATAAAAACAGAGCAGTTAGTTAAAGCTTTTGCATTTTGTTGAACTTAGCATCCACACATGTTAAACTTGTACAGTTTACCTTTAAGAGGAAAGGCTCTGCAGTGGGCATTTAGTTAGATTTGTACACCTACACACTGCAGATGGTTTAGTTTTATAAGAGATGAAACTGCATTTGGTGGAACTGATTAAATATAAAAACACCACCATCTGCCATTTATTCTAATATAAAATGGTTTGGGCAGATGCTGACATCTTTTGAGATGATTGATTCATCTCTGACAAGATTCTCAGAGGGTTCCAGCTGCCCACTACTCACACAATACCCACTTACGAGAGCAAACGCCAATCACTGCACTGTGATTTGGATGTAGCAGGTGAACAAAGGGCACTTTAATAACCAGCAGCCTGGAATTTCTAACTACATGAGTGTTGGGTTTTTTTCCTTCTCCGCCCTCCCCCCACCCCTCCGCCCCACTTTTGGCCCTCATTAACCTGTGCGAATATTTTATGCGCACGGTATCCTGTGCTGGAGCACAGCTACCCTAGCACCACGATAACTGGAAGAATGTCAGTTTCTGGCACAAATAGCTCTTTTTCATTTTTCAGAGTGGAAAACTATCAGATACTCTCCACATATGCTATTCATTTTCAAATTATTTTTTGCTAAGTGTCCGTGAGGATTACATTTAAACTTCCTGCAGTATTATTTATTGACTATGACACCAAATGCTTTGTAATAGCTTAAATAACAGATGTCTATCTTGTTTTATTTGATAACATTGTCACACTCTGCTGTGGTATGTTTTAAAGTAGCTTGCTGTAGCATCATCTTTTTTAAAGGCTTTGCTCAAAATTTTTAGAACATGCATGATAAGTTATGGAGGAATACATTTAAAAATACTTGGGGCCAGATTGTGACATCCATACCCACACTGAATAGCTGTTTGCACTAGCAGTAAGTCCTTCTGCAGACAGACCATTTCTTATGAAATAAGGTCCTGACCCAAAGCTAAATTTGTGGGAACTGCAGTGGACTTTTGGCCCATCTCCAAGTAGGAGAAAGTATGATAAGATTAGATAGTCATGCAATAAGGAAGCAGATCAAGTCAGTCCTAACATTCAAGCATGCAAAATGCAGGACTTCAGAAGATCTTTTTATACATGTAAAATGTAATCTCTGACTGTGTCCTCCACTCAAAATGTTAATTTTGAACAGCTTCTTCACTATAAAAAATTAGTTAAAAAAGGAAGAGGGTCTGTTTATATGTAATGACATAAAAATGTAACAGTTTAATGTTGTGCTGGCAAAGGAGCTTATGGTATGTATGGTACATGTTTGGTAAGAGGGATACTGAAGGATTGTACTGTCATTTGCTGTTGAATATATCTGGAGTAACTTCAGCAAAGTCTGGAATGACCCTATGGTACATTGAAGAAGTTGGTGCTACAATAAGGGTAAGAAAATACTCTGTGGGGCATTTTTAAACTACTGAGAAAGTGAAATGCTATCTAAAAAAGGACGAATTCTTATCATTTGTCCAGAATATTTTCTGCTCTCCTGTTGCTGAAGACAAGGCTATAGAGAGTGTCATTTCATTGTTTTACAAAGTAAAGGACAAAATTAAGTCAGCCAGATCCCTATCTGGCATAAATTGGGGTTTGAAGTCGGTGAAGCTTATCTTATTTTTATCAGTTGTACATCTGGGCCAGAGGATTCAGAAATGTTTTTCCTTATGCTTCTCCTCATATTAACCCCTTCTTATGATTTTTCCTTCATTCAAACCTTAAGATTCTTCACATTCACCTCAGCCCCTTTTTTTCCCAAGTGCTTTTTCTGCAGGAAGAGGCAATCCAAATCTTGCCTGAGAACAACCTTACTGGCCTTTCCTGGATACTAGTTTATAGAAGGCACTGATGGATGTTTTGTACTGTGAAAGAAGGACTCTCCCACCAGACAGAGTGATTGTGTTATTTCTTCTAATGATTGGGAATCTGGATGCCTGGAATTGCCTCTGTGGTTGGTTTACTAATATGAAATAGCAATGCTTATGTTAAACTCAAAAAGCAACACCTTAAATTAACGTTCAAAAGATTTGATTTTAACCAATGAAACAGAATCTGGAAAATAAATATGTTTTGAAAGTGAAAAGGAAAATCAGAATCCTAATGAATATACAATACTTAATATACTGAATATACGTCTGACTTTATGGAAAAGACTCTTTTCTCCATTTTGGCTCCTATTTCTTCTGACATAGAAACATAACACAAACTTAAAGTGTCTAATCCAAGAAACAGCCACCAGAGCCTTTATAATGCAAATGATCTGACTGTTCTATAGTGTTTTTTTTCCAGAAGTGTCCCAAAGTGCTATACAAATTACATGTGGCTACATGAATCTGTTCCCACACCACTGAATTACAGGGAACTCTGGGGAGCAGAACATCTTTCTACCAGTGCACAGCATTACCCAGCATTTTGGGATGGCAAACAGAAAATACAAAGGAGGCAAAATAACAAAATAAGAAAACAATGAACTAGATTGAAATTGGGATTCACAGAGGACTGAGGAAAAGGATAAAATCAGCTCCATGTTTTTCTTTGATGCTGTCATTGGAGCTGGTGATGCAGATTGTTATTGATAGCTATAGCTGACCTTCACAATATTTATCAAGACAGTTCCCAGAACTTGCACAAGGGTATCTGGGCAGGAAACAGTACTGCTCTGAGTTTCTGGCTCACAGACTGTTTCTTTCTGCAGCCCTTCCTCCTGTGTGCCCCAGTTTCCACAAAGAGGAAACTGGTAGAAAGGTGCTGGTGTACCTATAACCAAGGCAGATGAGATTCTTTTAGGGAATGCTCTTGTTTTACCTGACACAGGGGTGAGTTTGGCTCCTGTGCCACCTGCCAAACTCCCAATCACTCCAGTGTTAAGTTGACTCCTGGAGCTGGAGCTGGGCTCAAACCTCACCCCTGCACTTAGCAGGAGTGTTGTCCTAGCTGCCACTGCTCTGGCCAGAGGCCCTGGATAGAGAACAGGAGGAAGGACCAAGAAAAGAATGGAGAAAGAAAAAGATGAGAGTTGCCCATAAAAACAGTTCAACAAAAATCAACAGTAGTCCACAATCCTTGTTTTTTATTTCTTTAAACTAAATACTTTGTTTTCTCATTAAAGTTTAGAAATAGATATCCTTCCCCACCCCCTTTCCCCCAGGCTATTAGGATTGAAAGTTGAAATATTAAAAAAAATCCCTCACTCTGATTTTATGTCAGATTTTGTCTGACAAAACTTAAACTTACCATAGAACTGAGTTTTATGTGATAAGCACTGAAGTATTTCATTACAACTGTTGTTTCCCACCTAAAATCTGTTAAATTGCCATTTTTCTGTTGAAAAGAGGTTTGTCATTTTTTCAACGGGTAGCTTGTAATTCATTCTTGTAAGAAATCGTGTTGGGCTAATCATTTCTAGAGTCTGTCTGAATGCAGTGATGGTGACAGTGCTGCTACTTTGTGCATAATAGTTCCTTCACTTGTGGGAGATGCGCTAGGTAGTTAAAAATGTCTGTAAACAAAAGCTGAGGTGCAGCTTCTCAGCAGGGTGATACAGAGTGACACTGTGGTAGATGATTAGTCTTCTTGGGAGCAAAATCAATGAAAGCAGCAGTAGTCAGATGTCTCCTGCATATTTTTTCCTGTGTGCAGATGAAGAGTTTCACAGGAGTCTTAGGAGCTGTTGTTGTTATTTTCACATTTTCTACAGTTAACATTTACAAAACTTTCCAATAGATCTGAGTGTGCTCCTGTGGATAAATCCTGTGTATGGGATTTAGGCAGGTAGGAAAAACAGAAAGGAGCAAGAATCTCCTAGTTTGTTCCCCCAAGAACTCTCTTCAAAACTTCCTACTTTCTTCTTTTGCTGCTGCCCACTCCTTTCTCCCCCCGCTCTGTGCTGCTTATCTGGGGGAAGAATCATGGCTGGAATTTATAAATGCTTCTCTGTTGTGCAAAAGAACTTTGATAGCATGAAATGAATAGCAGGTAACATAATAAGAAAAAGTATCTGGCTACAGCTTTGGAAATGTAAATTCTTTTATCAGGCCCCCTGCTAATTGGAATTGCTGTTTGTTGTTTCACATTTAGTGGATTTCATTATATTTTCTTTGGTAATTAGATATTGTAACTATAAATTAAAAATACCAGACAAAGAAAAAAAAAACCACCAAAACCCCAACTCCCAACCACCAATAAAACCCCTTTCATTAGATGCTGTGGAAGTTGTATATAGATATGACTTTAATTAAAATAATATTGTTAGACTCTATTGTTAAGGAAAACAAAGCAAACAGATGAACCACAAAAATTTGGAACTTGGAAAGAAGGACCTGATCCAGTCCTTCCCAGTCACTGCAAAGGTGCTTGCATCTGCATCGTGCTTTGGAGCAAGTCCACATCCAAGTGAAAGCTTGAACTGGGGGGCAGGTCTGTGGGGGTTTTTGACCCTCTCCTTCAGTTACCAGGACAAGGCCTGGGTCAAACCGTTACATCTCCTAGTGGTGCCTCCTTTGAACTGCCTTCCTTCCACGCTGTATTCAGCTCCAGCAGCAGCCAGCTCCCAGCCTGATGGGGGTTACCAAATACTTCCTGCCTTTTTTGCATACAATAGAGGAGGTGTCATAATAGAATTTTTGAATAATTTGTCATTATATCTGTATGGAAAAATCCTCCCTAAAATAATGTTGTTCAAGAGGGGTGGAGAAAGCACTTGGTAGACCTAAGTGTTTTTAAATGGGAGATCTTATGACTTTTTCATGCTTTGTGGATTTAAAAAAAATATACATGATGGTAAAGAGATGAAGAAAAATTTCTTCGAAATACCTGTGCTCCTCTAAATTGTTTCTTAAGGGAAAAATGGGCAAGATGTGTCAGGCTCCTGTGCAGATAGCAAGAAGGAGGTCACAGACCTGCTAATTGCACTTTCATTGATACTGAGGATACCTAAGAACTGTCCAAAAATGTATTTTGGAAGGTAAATGAGCCTTTCTGCATTTGCGGCTTCACTTTTAGAGCTGAGTTCAGGCATGGCAGAAGGAAAACTATTGCACAAAATGTTCATTCTTTCTGAGGCTGATTTCCATTTCATTAGACCAAAGCAAGTACAACTCAAGAAGAAAGTATCTTAGGCAGATTTGCATCCAAACTTTTTAGCAAAATTAACCTCTGCTCTGTAAGCTAGGCCTGGCAGATAGAGGCAGCAGTATCTGAGAGTTTAAGAGTTCCAGAGGCGCGTGATGAAGACAGCTTATCTTTAAACAGGAGGAAGAAACCTCCTTCCTTACTGACTATTTACTTTGTCCTGTGCAAACTCCTACATTTATTAAGCTTTCAAACCAAACTTAGTTGTCTTGTACTGAAAACATCAGATAAATGTGAAATATACTGAAACCCAAATCAATCAAAAGGAATGACATTTTTCTCTAGCTGAAGGTCAGTGTGAACATGGAATTCATTGCCATGCTCCCAGAATTGGCTTCTTAATTTTGTCTCCCTGCAACTCAACCTTCTCCCTTTTGTATCACCCCTTCTATTAGTTTAGTTATATGCTGTCATCCTGATTTTTCTTAATTTCGCTTGTGATATTACTTCTCCTTCTCCTCCTCCTATGGGAACAGATTTCTTCTGCCATATGCCCATTTAAACCTAATTGTAGTATCTGAACATCTTGTGTGCTTAGCCACAGCATCCCTTGGGGTTCAATTGAGGCAGAGTATGTATGTGACCTTTAAAGCCATGTCAATGTGAGACTCAGCACATGGATCTTTAAAGCCTGGATGTCTGTGCTTCATACTAATAAATTTGACCAGGCTGCCTTTTTATGAGGGTATCATCATTTTGGGCAAATTCCAGGTTCCGTGTTTTAAAGCAGCATGTAGAGCACTTTTAACATCTCAGTTTCCCAAAGATGAAGTTCCAGAAGATTAAAAATGAAAAAAAAAAATCAAAGCAGTTGTTATTTTATTTATTTATTCCAGCAATTTTGTAGTAGTAACTACTTGAACATGACTAATTGGCAATTTGTAAAGCAGACTATTCTCAGTGGCAAACTATTAAGTACATGGGTGCTGTGTTTCCTTATTATGGCAGTTCTTAAAAAGTGTGATAAGGTTTTTTTAGGAAACAGTGAAAATTCCCTAAATTGCTGGGTATTTTAAATTTTGTATTTGTAATCTAAGTAGTCTTTATTTTCACATTTTCTTGCATACACTAGAAATATAATTGTATTGGGTAAACAGTGAGCTGCCCTAATAGTTCTGCCATAATAGTGCTATACTGTGCTGAAGCCTCATAAAATTTCTTTGGCTCAATGAAACCCTTTTCACAAACATCCTCTGTTTAGATCTTTGTGTCCTGCCATGGCATTGTTGCTGAACTTTTGCCTTCCCAGAGCCTCTCTGGCAGTTCAGCCCATAAATTGTCCAAATTTCAGTGCATCACTAATGTAGAAGTCCCTAAATATCAAAACTCATGTGTGTCTCAATACTTATAAACCATAATATTATTCACTTACATTGTAAGGATTTCTAAGACACTAATATTTGAGTCTTAAAGGTATTTTATGATGCAGCTGACTGGAGAGAGAAAGCAAGGACTGATTTGTACTCTGAAGTAGAAAAGAAAGTTAAATTTTAGTTGAAATTGACAGCCTGTTCTAATAACAAAAGCAAAACATACATTTTGCATATATTGAAATTAACCCTACAACAAATATCTAGAGACAGACAATTTAGTGATAAAATGACATATCTGGTCATTAATAAAAACATTTTATGTTATGAAAATACAAAATTATGATATGCACACAAAAAATATTAACAGTGACCAGTAGTGCTATATATCATGCAATGGGCTTTTGACTGTTAGGTATTTTATTTCATCAATTAAAATTAAGCATTTTAATACTCATCTTCCAGCTTAGCTTGGTTAGTTGCTTAAAAAAAATAGATACATGAACATTTTGTTACTTTCTAATCCTTCTGATGTCATTAAATGAGAATTCCTTATCCAAAAGTCCTCAGCTTTGAAAGTTTTCTAAATATAGAATTGGTCCCAAATCTAAGTTTTGCAGTTAATTGTTTTCTGCTGAGAAAGTAGTAAAGTAGAAATGAATAGCATTTAAACAGAAGACAAAGCCAGCAGCTGGAGTTGGCAAATATTGTAAGCTGGTTTTAGTCCTTTTCTTGTTTTAACTGAATAGTGAGGAGCTGGGGAGGGTAGTAGCCTTTGCAGTGCAGATTATGAACAAAATCAAATGCTAGGTGACTTGTCACTTAATGTTAATTCCTAGATCAGCCATCTTTTCCATATTAATCACTTCCTGAACCTGATTATAGCATCTCTCATTCTGATGAAGAACTGTATTGATTTTCCACTTTTTGGAAAAGCAATTTTTGTGGAGGACTCTTAGGGGGAGGAGTTTGAGTAGTGAGTGTATATTTTGGGAGAGATAGCTTTTGTAGACTCATAATGTATGAAAGCCAAGCTTATGGGTTGAGTGTTTGCCCTATGGAGCTACTGTTAAACCCTGAACTCCTGGAAACCCCAGCAAGACAGAATAAAAGTAGCAGCAAATGCATGATTTTCACCTCCCTCTGAAAATACTATTATTTATTTTGGTCTCCTTCTACAGTATCTTTGAGCTGCATTTTTTTCTTATGCATATTAATTCATAGTGAATAATATTTCTTATGTGCCTTGGAAAAATAAGCATAAAGGTTTGTGTTTTCACAGAGGACAACTGACTGGAAAGGCAAACGAATCTTGCTTTAAGAAAATACTCAGATGTGAGCTCACCAGAGCACTATTGCAGGTGGCACACATATGTGTGTAGAGGTGACTGTCTCCTCTTATTCATACAACTTTCAAGGCAGGGGCCCCCACAGAGAGGTCCCCTTGAGCAACTGGCTCTTTCTCTTCTGAGCTGGTTGGCAGAACCTAAGGGGGATGCTGGAGTAAATGAAAGAGGCTCACATGTGGGCAAGGATTCCACCCCTGAGTTCAAGTGATAACACAGCTAAGTGACTTCATCTGTGTCAGAGGGGAGTATCCCTATGTTGTTAATACTTACTCAGAGCTACACTTTCTTTTTAGTCACTATGTGATGAACTGTAGTCAAGATTTTTTCTTTCAGTGATATTATCATATTTTTATTTGATGCTTAAATCAAAGGTGTGCTGCCTTTTAGTTAATATTATGTTCTCCTACATTTATTTTCTTGCATAAACAAGGGTTATCTAGAAGGTCAAGGGCCAGAGACAAAGAAGGTATCTTGTAGCTTGAATTAATCTAAAAATAAGGAAATAGATTTTTAGAGAAGAAAACAGTATGAGCCTGGCCTGAATTGAATCATACCAAATATCCTTCTGAGGAAGAAATAAAAGGCTTGAACCTTCTCCCACTGAGAGCAATTACAAACCTGCAGTTGACTATAACAGTTGTGTGTGATAGGGGCATAATAAATTTAAGGTCTGAGATAATCAAGTGTAATCTTCTGCTAATGCTTTTGAAAGATGCTCTGGTAAAATGCTAGGCAGGAGGAGTACTACAGTACCCTGTTGATAGAAGAAATAAGCTTAAGTCACTTGCTTGTTGCACTCAGCTGTAGCTGATCCTGTGAGTCTGATTTTGACAGTGATTTTGAATGAAAAAAGTTTAAGAGAAAAATCTGTGTAATGATCTGTGAATACTGTAACTGCGAGGGAGTGGGGAGGAGGAGGTGAGAGGGAAGAACTTTTGCAAAGATACTGGTCTGATTTTCTATATAACACATAACACTAAAAGGCCATTTTAGCCAAAGACCTTCAACTTGGTGTCCTGTTTTTGACAGAGGCCGACAGGAGATGCTCATGGATAGTGCAGGAGCAGGGTACTCACATCATGAGCAATCCCAGTCACCAGCAATGTACAGCTCAGGTATGTTACATCAATCAAGTGCTCTTCAAGGAAAAGCTATTGCTATCTGTTTAAATGTCTTCCTGAAACTCACCTTATTCATAGTGTAGCTTATTCAAAGATGCTCATCAGGTATTTGCAAAAGGTTCACTGAGTTTAACAGAGTGAGCTAAAATGCTTTATGACCTTAGCTTAAATTAGATAAAAATATTAGTTCTGATTCAAAATACCACTGTAGCCATTATGTATCGTTCTACTGCCTTAGGTAGCATTTGGCTCAGAACCTCTATGCCCTCTATTATTTATCAATTTAAAGTAAATGTGGCAATGGCATTTTTTGTTCCTTTTCCTAAACTGTTTGATGTTCAAAGATGTTACTATAGCCTTTGTTTATGTCTTGCCTCTTTTCTTCTGTTGATTGTTCCTGATTATGCCTTGGCTAAAATTTAGATTTCAGATTTCAGAAAGGAGGCACTTTTTTTTAAAATTTGTTTGGTTTTGTTTGTTTGGTTGGTTTTGGTTTTTGGTCTTCTATTTTGAATCCTTTAAAATAATAACAGATCCAAGAACTTTGTCAGTATTTTGTATAAAAGTGAAGTTATACACATAGATTTTCTGCTATAGAAAACATGAAGTACTATATCCTCATTTATGCTTATAAATATGTGAAGGGTGGGGTCAGGCTCTTCTCAGTGAAGCCCAGTGACAGGACAAGAGGCAATGGCTATGAGCTGAAGCATAGGAGATTCCGTGTGAATACATGTAGAAATGTTTTCCCAGTTGAGGTGCCAGAGCACTGGCACAGACTGCCCAGAGAGGCTGTGGAGTCTCCTTCTCTGGAGATATTCAAAACCTGTCTGGACACATTCCTGTGTGACCTGGTCTAGGGAATCCTGCTGTGGCAGGGGGGTTGGACTAGATGATCTTTCGAGGTCCCTTCCAACTCCTAACAATCTGTGATGCTGTGATTCTGTGATATATGGCAGAATTGCTTACCAGTGATAGGAGAAACCTTTGAAAAGAAAACCTAGAAGTTATTTTAGCTGAAAAGTAGCCAATATTTTCTATTCATCAAGATTTGCTGATAAGTCAGGAATATATTGTGTCACTGAAGACTGTTACATTTGGGGGGGGGGTTGTTAGGTCATTTTTAATAAATTATATTGATAGGTAATTTTATAGGCAAATTAACCAGTGGTGGGAGTTTTGTTGTCTTTGTTTTCTTCTATTTTGTTGCTTGTGTACTTCAATTGGCATAATTTGTGAACATGAAAATACATGTTAAATCTCTACTGAGCAGCTGCTGGGAAAGAAAAAATAAAACAAAAATGCTTTAGCCTGTTCCAGATAAAGACATTGATGTCCTAAGTTAACTTTGAGCTAATGTGCTTTAAGTTTCAAAGCTGAAACATATGTGAGGTTGTATATGGAAATGCTGTTGTGGATGTAATTAGTCTAACTGGGACCTAACCTATCATGTTTCATATAGGCAAATACTGTAACCACCTGGCTAATGTGTATACTCTAATCCTTCTCTCCTAATAAGAAGTAGATTTTACACTGAAAGTGAAACAAAGCATATTAAGTAATGAATTATATGTAATAAACATATATGTCAATTTGCATGCATTTAAAAATAACTTTGCAGTTTTGGACATAAGCTTTTGAAGTGTCATTTCTAATTAAGTTTTCTGAAGAAAACTTGGTGGACTCATACACTTGTTTTGTACCTGCATTTGGATGAATCAGGATTTTATTTGCAGACTGGGAGGCTCCAGTGCTTAAGGGAACTACTGACAGCTGAATGTCAAAACCAGTTTCTGGTTAAATGTTATCCTTGGTAGTCTTCAGGAACACAGACTTTCCAGCCAATATTTTTTCTGCAGTTTTCCTGGTTTGTGCATCATGTTTTCCTTATCCTTCCCTAGACACAGCAAAAATGAGCTCCATTTTGTAAGCACAGTAGTCAGCAATTCCTAGAAATGTGAATATTTATTTTAAAAAGGAAAATATTACAAGCAAATGATTAAATATTCCACTTTCAGAAGTCAATAAAGTTTGTATTAGTAACTGGAACCTTGAGTTATTTTACTGCCTTTGGAGTTATAACTAAGCTAAATTTCAGAAACACAGCTAGAGTGTTATTCCTTTGGCCTATTGCTTTGGACCTTTGGGGTATGATATAAGGCACAGAGCATTCAGTGTGCTGCAGCAGATCGCTGCCTGCTGAATAACCAGGGGAAATAGCTGTAGAATGGGGTCAAAGGGAATGATGGTCAGAAGAAGTTCTGACTAAACAGTTTTTCACTGGCAAATGTCTGACTGTGGAAGCCCAGGATCCATTAACTATGATGACACTAGCAGAGAGTTTCTGGTCACCTACGCCAGCCTGCACTCCAGACTAATATACAGTCCAGTGCTTAATGGTGGGTAGCAAGTGCAGTTCTCCAAAGGGACCCCATAGCCTTTATGTTATGGGCCTCTCACTTTCCTGAGTAGAAGCAGTTCTTGTTTTTTACAAATAAATATACCTTTAATCACAGGGAAAAACAAGGACTTTATACAGTGAAGAACTCCATGGTACATAGAAGATGATGATTGAGATTCCCTTTCTAGGTAATATGTAATTATTTACACAAAATTTTTTTAACAAGGGAGATGGATAGAACTTAGCCCAGAATACCTCTGAATCTGTACTCAGGCATTTAAAGGATGATAGAAGTTCAAAGTTTAATATCCAAGCCTGCATCTCATGTCTTCTAGATGTTTTCAAAGTTTATGGTTTTTCCTGTTGTGCACTGCATTTTTATTCTGTTTTGTAAGAAAAATATTCAAAGGATATCAGTGGTGCTCAGAAACCATCCAGAGCCAATGTTACTTAGTGTCTGCTTCCTGCTGTTACGGCACTGTGGACCACAAGCATTTGTACAACACAGTTGCGCTTGTAGATGTCCAGATATTCACACCTTGCCATCTCTGTCTCCTGAGGCTGTTGCCTGTCTGAGACCTGAAATAGGGCAGATTTGGCCCTACTCATCATCCTCCTGAGCAGAGATATGGTGTCTGCCTCCCAGAGCAGGATTTTTATCCTTAAGTCAGGCACTTGAGCTCCATATACATGTAGGACATGATGGTGCCCAAATCTGTTTTTTCAGAGATCAGTATATAAACTGGAGTGAAGCTGGCATTGCCTGTGCTAGCAAACAGGAACTCCTCTTTCCACTTCTCAACATCCTCTGTCAGCCTGAGATGCTGCCTTTGGTAAATTAGGGTATGTAACTCTGAACAGCTTCCCAGGTGAATGTTCTGCTTTGGGAAAACCGTCTCATAATTTTTAGGAACCAGCTACCAGGAAAGACAGTGACAAAAGTGCTGAAAGGACACTGTGGTGAGATCCAATGCCCAGAGAATAGGACCTTCTGCTTCTGGCTTCCTCCATGCACTGCTGATCCCCAGAAGAGGCTGAATGTTATCAGTTAAGTGCTACATCCATGTGGGTGAGCAGTGGAACTCTTTACCTCTCTGCAATGCTAGATGGGTGTTTTGTGGCCCATGCTGCTCCATGTAAGGCTTTTTTTTGTGTGTCTGTCTCCAGTAGTGTAGGTCTGTGTGCTACCTGCACTACTGGTGCAAAACTGCTGTGCTTGGCTTGCCTTCTGCTGTTGTGGGGAGGGCATCTTTTGTGTACCTGCTTAGTTCATTTGGAGTTTTTGTTTTGTTTTTGTTTTCTTCTGTGCATTTGCCATCTGAGTCGTAAGTGCCAGCACTGCTGAATGTGAGCCTCTAAATGACAAAGCAGCCAGATCAAAAGGGTTCATGCTAGACCTGCCATCGGTTTGTCTCCAGATGCAGAATGGGGACAGTTTTGAATTCCTAGTAGTGGTATCACAGGAGCATTATTTCCAACCCTTCACAAGAAAACTGTTGAAAATACTCTTGGAAAGATCTCTCTGTGCTGCTTTTAACAAATCTTTTTACTGGAGGAAGAATTTACCCCTGTGGATGTTTCCCCAAATTGCAGTACACCAAGAAGTGAGGTCTCGGTGGAGGCTGGCTGTGAACTCTGTGCCTGCCCAGCAAAATAATCAGAGCAGTGGACATGAACATCAATAAAGCAGGCCTGGTTTAGTGCTGCTGGAAGTCTGGTCCAGCATCTATAGCTTTTTAACCTGTTAGAAGTGTGGGCAAAGTAAAACCACAAGGAACAAAATCACAACTGGATCCCAGCTTTATATTTGAGGAAGAGGGGGAATGTTTGCATTTCATTAGTGTTAAGTTTGCCATTTCCAAGGATTGGGAAGAAAAATTTCTTCCCTCTTTGGTAGAATATAGAGTGATGTTTGCTTTCTCATTTTGAAATTTTCCCATCTTGTGTAACAGCTGTGCTAGGGCAGGACTTGCTCTCTGTCGAGCTGCTGCTTTTTTCCTTTGGCCTTTGTTAAAATTTCTGATAAATAACAGACTGTCTACAGCTGTTCAAATGATGTTGCTTTTTCTAAGTGTCACTTTGGTGTTCATTCCCACCAATGTGGGCTGGCTTTGCTTTAGAAGGTAAATAAGGGAGAAATAAGGCTTGCTGTTGAGTAAAATTGAACATGTGGGCACTGGGAAAAGACTCTGAAAAGTGAATTGCCCAAGCCTATAGAAGCCATCCACCTCCAGCTGTGATGGAAACACTGTGGCATCTTGGCAGCACTGCCATGTGCAGGTTTCTTTAAATAACTAGTGGGGTTTTTGTTTGGTGCAGTTGGTACTATTTCTTCACATTTTCTCATTTGAAGGTAATCTGCTTCTAAGAAGTGATTAGTGTGATTTGTACATGCAAGGCTTCATTGGGCTTTGAATTTTTGCAGTGGCATTAGCTATGCTGGTGCTACTGGGCTCACCACTGTAATAAATAGTGAGAAGATAATATAAGGGACTTAGTGTACTAGTCTATTGTTATAAACATATCTTTGTAAAATTTATATTAGTCCATTATTTATCTAGAGGCTTTCTCTAAAGTCTTTATAAAATCACAGGTCTGGAATAAAAAGATCTTATGAGCAAGGACTAAAGATTGTCTTTTTCACACAGCAGTTCTTTCCACAGCAGCAGTTCTGCCCATTTTTTTGTTCTTAATCCTTGGGTACAGATCCCTATGGGAAGGTGAAGGGCAGAATTGCTTTCTGGATTTAAAAAACAGAACAAAAAATTTGAAGTAATGACATAAGTGCAAAGTTTAATCTGTTTTGAGATTAGAGGTTGAATTTCTATAGTAATATTTAGGTGAGGCTAATAGTCAGACAAGTTTGATTTATTTCCTGTTGCAAACTGCTTATTAAGACAAAAATGTACAATTTATAAATCCAAAGACAGAGAAAAAGGGAATGAACTGAAGTAACTCAACTCTGTCCTTTCCACAGCTGAGGACACAAAGTAGTAATTGTTGCTTAGCTAAATTATCACACAAAAGAACAGCAAGTCATTCATTTCCACACGAAAAAACACAAAAATAGGGTTTCTGTAAGACTGATTGGAAGGTTTAAGATGGGAATGTCAAAGTTAAGGTTTCCTTTCAAAGGTGTTAGATCTGCTTAGGCTGAAATCCATCCTGCTTTTGCACAAGTGTAGCTAGTGTAAACTTGTAGCAATCAAATAAATGGAGAGTCAGTGCCATGGTTTAAACAACTTTTTGACAAATATAGTTGGCCAGATCCTCAGCTCTTCTAGGTTTTTTTTTAAACATTTCTCACAGTTGTTGGAGTTGAAACAATTTACATCACACATAATCGAAAAAGTATGGTTGTATTATAGTACCAGCACTTACTGAGAGATGACAGAGCCAATGGCCCTGAAATTCCCTGGCTGGCTTTTTAAACACTGGATGCTAGCTAACAGCAGTGCTGCAAGACAGATAGACATCATCCTGTTGGAAGACATCAAATTCTTGTGCTATTGGAAGGAAGCTGGGTTTGTTGGTTACAGGGAAATCTCAAAAAGGAACTTGAGAATTTTGCAAGTGTGCGCTCCAGGTTTGCTCAACATTTTGAAGCAAGTGTAAATCACTTCTAAGTAAGCTGTGATGAACAAAGTGTTCATAATTACAAGCTGCTAGCCAATCTTTACACTATTTTTGCCTGAGTACTGCTTAAATTACTACAGCATATTTTATAGACAAAAACCTGTGACTAATTAATACCTGCAACATCACTAGACTCATGGAGGAAAACAGTGAGAAGAAGCCAAACTATCTCCTTTGATTATGGTAATTATTTATTGCATCAGAGGTGATAAATTTGGGACCTCAACCAAAATGTGTGTCATCAGCCACTCCAGGCACTTTTCATCAGCTAGCCAGAGAGGCCAGAGACTGCAAGGAGGTAGACTTTGAAATACACTCTTCTTCCCTGCTCCTTCTCTTGGGTATTATGTGCAAAATAGCGACTAATGAGAAATGCATGTCCTGCTGGAACACAGCTGCCTGTGTTCACTGGATTAGTGAAGACCTGCAGGCCACTTTTCAGTTGCAAATGTTTTAATGGTTTGATAACCACTAGATTTTTATCAGATTTTCAAGCGTGCATGTACAAACTGCTGATCTTGGTTGATCTCAGGACCTATTTTTCCTGTGACAGCTGGGGGCCATCTTAGAAGAAAGCAATGATAACAATGTGATAAAAGTATTTCTCTAGACCTTTGTAGTTGGTGGGAGAGGATGTTCAGTTTACCCCAGATAGTAGCCATAATGTGTAAACAACAAGGCTCATATGTACTGTTTTCTGAAGTGTGGTTCAGGGAGGCTGACCACTAGCTGCTGCCAATAGCAGTGGAACAGCCACACTCCGAACGGTGGACAGATACACATCTAGGTCACTGCCACCAGCAGCCGAAAGTGTGTGGCTGCAGCCAGCTGGTGAATGTATCTTTATAATTACTGTTGCACGTTTCTAACTGTTGTACTGAAGCCCTACATCTGCTAGGAACAAGATTTTTCTGATAAACATTTGAATGCCTTTGAAACTGGGCCTTCATATGAGAGAGAAACT
Source organism: Galbula dea (assembly GCA_013399015.1). NCBI lineage: Eukaryota > Metazoa > Chordata > Aves > Piciformes > Galbulidae > Galbula > Galbula dea. The sequence goes on along the minus strand of VWZX01006105.1, from coordinate 238,230 downwards.
AGGGTTCTTTGCTTGGTTCATGCAAAGTATGCTTGGAGAATGGGAAGATTTTCGAGGTTCATAGAATTTCTGTGTCATTATCTTTATTAGCTGGCACAGCAACCCTGTTCAGTCTGGGCAGCTTGTGCTCTGGTTTGAAAGCAGAAATGAATCCAGGAATACCAGCACTGGTAGGAATCAGTCAGGGCTTTCCTGTGTCAAAGCTGCTGTCGTGTGTGGTTCCACCTTGGGCTGGCTGATGAGAATTTTAAATGTGGAGATTTTAGTCAGCATCATGGTTATGCTATGTTGTGCCTTCATGGTCCTGTTTTTGTAATGTAAGGTGGCTTTTATATACCTACAATAGGAAAATGTTCATTCCTGATGTGCTCTGTCTGGATAGAAATATTGTATCTGGAGACCGTGGTTTTAACAAGTAGTTGCCTTTTCATAATAGGTACAATAGATAGAGAAGATGTACTCAAGCATGTAGTCCATTGCTTTTCCACAAAAGAATTCTACCTTTTGCAATTGAATTGTAACATTTTCTTGTGTGTTCAGCTGAAATGCCCAGAGCAAGATTCCTATATCCACGATTAGAACTCTGGTCTTCATAATTACCATTGCTTTTCCACATCAGTTGCTTTTTAAACTGTCTTATAATATTGGAATGACAGGGTCAATTAAATGATTAATATTGTGGCTTGTGTCATATCCTAATACTTTCTTACCTGCCTGGTTTTCCATGCACATAACATAGCATTAACTTACTATGCCATTATATTCTCTGCTTCCCAAAGAAGAATAGACTTTTCTTACCTCTTTTCATTTCAGTAGAGAGCAGAAAGTGCTAAAAATGTACGTGTGTGTATGTGTGTGTGTGCCTGTGTGGTGTCCGGTGTTTACACTTTTAGTGGACATTTCACTCTCAGCCTTTTCCATCCCTGATGCTTTATGTGGTCAGCTGTGGCTCTGCAAACCTGGCCAGCGCCCTGTGGGAAGGCATGAATAGCCCTTGTTGTGCTAGCACACCTGTGTTCTGTGCACAGCTGTTTGGTTCACAACAGGGTTGCTGTTAGCAGTTATGAAACATTTTCACACCACCCACCCACTATCCACTGGTTTATAACATTTGCTGGCACTTCTGTCCAGCTTAATTTTTAATTTATTTTTTTTTAAATTTAAATGACACCATGATAGTTTATGTGTAGGAATAACAAGCCAAATTGGCACTGCACTTTATTAAAAATATTCCCTCTTTCCTGTGTTAAAGATGACTTTTTTTTTATTTTGTTTTGTTTGTTTGTTTTTTCCTATGGTAAATCTGCAACTATAAGAAAAATATGTACTTATTGTATAAGTATGTATAAATATGTATTTATTGTACTTTTTTTTTTTTCCTCCTAGTTATCAGACAGTTTTGTGCTGCAGAATTTAAACAGGCTGGAACATTACTTTGCATTTTTTCTACATATTGCTGGAGATGCAGAGTCACTCATTTTTTTCTGGTTTATCTGTATGTTATAATAGGAAGTTAAGACATAGAACAATAAAAGATTTAGCTAGATTTTAAACCACCAGAAATGGTTGGATGGATACTGCAACTCTTCTGAAAGGAAGATAGCAAAAAGCTCACTTTTCTGCTAGTCTAGAAGAAGTCAAATTTCCAAAATGGAAAACTGAGCTAAAAGTAAAAATTAAATACAAAATGAGGTGGCAAAGTGAAGCAGGTGCTCCATATGGAGGGGAAAAAAGAGAAATTAATGTAAAAAGTGCTTCACTTCTATAGGAGAATGCTATTTTAATTCATAGACTAGGAAGACAGCTGAACTCGTCTGTGTAGTTTTATCAGCTGTGTTTTATATCTCTCCATGACACAGTATGTGGCTCTTTTCTGAAAGGAGGACAATGTGTTTTGACAGCCCTTGGCAGTGAGACCAACAGTGAGAAAAGCAAACCGAAGTGATTCAAATTAACAGGAGCTGGCTGTTGCAAAGCTGGACCATCCAAAACATTTCCCATGAATAGGGAACCTCAGATACTGTAAGATGCAACACAGCCAACTGGGTTAGAAACAATGAGGAAGGGCTGCTGCTAGCACTGCTCACTGTGCTGCCACCTACAGAAAACATTTTTCTTTGGTGACCTACGGGGCCATTTAGCTACTCTCCTGTTTGACGAGGTGGACAGATCCTATTCTGAGCTCTACTTAGGACCTACAGGGAAAACAGCATCAAGCAGACAGACAAAGCTCAATTAACATTGCTTTGGTAACCTTGACCGTTTCTGTAGGGGATGGCTTGCATGGGAATTTGTTGTTGTTCTAGGTCACACATGGGGGTGTCTTTATTTTGCCATAATAGGAGTGCTGATGGTTTTTATTTTTTAAACACATTATTGCTAATGAGAAGGAAAAAGATGGAGGATCTATTGTACCTTATTAGTTTTCTTAAGTCTTTCTAATTCGAAAGAGAGGCAAATGTCTTTGGTTATCCCAGATTTAAGGATTCCTTGCTGATGCTAGAGCAATGTCATGAGGTCCAGTCCTGCTCACTTGACTCACAGACGACTGTTTTGAAGAATTCAAAATGGTCGAGAAAAGAAAACTTTTAAAAGGACACTGAAGCTGAAAAACCTCATTTCTGTCATTCATTTCCTCTTCTTGTCTTGTAGGACAATCTTTTCCTTTCATTTTCCTTTGCTGCTGGTGAAAATATGTTTTTGAGGGCTATTGTGCTATGGCCCATCTCTCTGTTTTGTGTGCCACAAAGTGACTTTCTCCCATGTTCCAAGAATTGCCCTTTTACTTAGGATCCTTTCATTTTGCTTCTCTTCTGAGTGTCTTCTCCCATCTCATCAGAAATTAATCTTTAGATAATTCAAAGTACCTGTTGTTTTCTTCTCCTTCCCACACCTGCCCACATTTGACTTTTCTTCTCATAAGCAGTGGCTTCCCACTCTCATTCCCAGATGGAAGACCTCCTCTTCTTATTGTAGTAAACCCTTTTTTCTTCCCCTTATGAATTATGAGGAGGACAGTAACACCTCTTCTGGTATTTCAGTCCTTCATGATAGATTTTTATCTGCACTGTGCCCTGTGAAGCAAGGAATAGTTGTAGATGCAAGAAATTAAGTGATTTGCCCTGAAGGTCATAAAGAAAGTTAATGGGTAAATTAAGCTCAAACCTCGTGGATCCTAATCCTAGCTGTGGAGGCCATAATAACAATGAAGGAGGGTGGAAAGTCCAGGCAGATGATTTGTATTCCTTACTTATGGCCAAATATGACACAAATAGAGGCACCCTGTTCCTGACGAGGAGAGGCGGGAGAGTGGGAGGTAATTCATGCTATTCAGATTCTGCTATTTAGCATTTGCCGATCCCTAATGGGATATTTGCAAAGTATAATATTTTCTAACAGCTGTAAAGACAAGAGAGCCTAAAATTTCTCCCTATACATAATATCCATGAAATTGCATTGAATATTGTAATGATGTGTTATGCTGCCATTAGCTCCCTATGAATACCTAATTTGGAAGGTTAATGAAATTGACAAATGTGTGTACTGTACGTGCATTGTCAGTACTAGTTAATGGCAACTCTCACATTTTTATTTGGGAAATTATATAAAACTGAAAGTGATAATTATTGTAACTTCATCTTTTTTGGAATCTAGCACAGTGTGCAGTTTATTTAAATAGGGTTGTATGTGTTTTAAATTTGTATACCATCATATGAAGTCCTTTGCTCATCATGTGATTATATACTTAATTTCTGTATGAATGAGTGCAAGTATTGTGGTCTTTTACGGCATATTGAGCCAATTTTTTGGGTTTTATGTGTATCCCACAGTAAATACCATAAGTCCTTGTCTTCCTGTTGGCTCAACAGTGCTTGATTACAAAACTGGTGCCCGTTCATTCAAGGAGACATCACACGTCCAAAATTAATTTTCCCAGTCAAGGAAACTGTGCTAGAGTATACTGGAAGAGTACACTCTTATATTTTCTGTAAGTGATTGAGAACCATAAAAGGTCACCTGCAGCTGCTACTGCTCCCATGTATGAATTTGATGAGATCCTTGATGTCTGGTCCCTAAATATTTCTGTTGCTCTAGAAAGTACTTATTTAGGTCAAGGTCACAGTTTTAGGTGTTAAGAGCCTGACTTTAGATCTTCTTTTGGTCTAAAGCTGTTTGATTAGACAGAGCTTCACATAATGAATGATCCCTCATGGTTGCAGGGATCTCAGATTCATCTGTTGGAAAGTGAGAAGAGAGATTATGATCATCCTTTGTGACACACTGCAGCATGAATGATGTTGCTTCATCTGAGTCTTGTGAGCTGGAAAAGGGTGGATTGAGAGCTGCACAGCCCACTTGTCTTGTTACTGGATTTTTGGGCATCTCTTCAACTCCTTGTGGAGTTTTTTCTAAGGGAGCAGGTATCATAGAGGAGGGGTGCTGCCCTAAGGAGACTGTATGTATCACTTCCAAGAAAAAACCAGTCTTTTAAACCCAGTGCTATACTGAGCCTGTGAGTCATGAATCTCTAGATCAATAACCAAAATGTTTTTATATATGGGGGCAGCCCCAAACAGAGTGGCTCAGTGAAGGCAGTTCCTCATTCAGCACTCTTCTCTGCAGGATCTGGTTTCAGATGACCGATCACAGGAGTGGGGCTGAGTGATGTGTGGAGGCTGAGGTGCTTCTTGCGGGGACGGCAGAGCAGAGCTTTCTTTTTGGTATGTGGTACACCTGCCTCTCGTTCAACCTGATGCTGGAGCTATGTTCTCAGACTGTCTGCAAGTCAGCAGCCTGTCTGGCTGTCTCTGGCAGTTTTTACAAGGTGACTTGGAGATGCCAAGGTTTAAAACATTCTTAGATTTAGATTGTGTTCTGCCTTTTCCCCCTTTTGTTATTTTGTATTAATAAATACCTGACAGAATCTGGTGGAAGAATATGTCTATTCAGACCCCTTGTTGCAGATGCCAAAGATTCCTTTGGTCTAAAACTCTGCAGAGTGATCAAATGCTTGTCCCTTGTGCTCTTAACAAGAGGGATTCTTTCTGCCCTTGCTCCTGTCCTGGTGACCATGTCAGACCAAGCTCATGGTAACCCCTCTGAGAGAAACTGGGGTCCATCCATCACCCCATGTGTCTCTACCCCAAGAGCACAGATCATACTTAATGTTTGCATCAGCTGTGGTTGCCAATGTATACATTGATTTGAAATGGGACATTTGGAGCCTGGAAAAGCTTCACAGTGAGATTTGTATTCTTAAGTGGGAGTGCTTTGCTCCTCTGTCGATTAATGATTTACTGGTAGCTCAGTGAAGGATAAGGGATGTCTGCACCTGGCCCATTGAAGGGACATTTGCATTTGAAGAACTTAGGCCGGTTAATAGTCCAGGGAGAGGACACTGAAGCTAATTCTTGAATGGAGGAGGGGAAATGAATTTGAATGAACCTTCACCAGCACTTACACTCTGGCCCTGTGGATTAGATGTGGTTTAGATCTTGTTTGGCAGCTAGATACAAAGTGAGATAGGGAGAAGGAGAGTGGTGGGCCTTGGTCTTGATTTTAGAGAAAGATTTTCTCTCCTTTTTGCCAGCCATATTTTATAAATCTCTGCAACTGTGTTGCCTTTTTTGGATTGGATAAATAAGTATTTTTCCTTGGTTTTGGCTTGGCTTGCACTGAGGATGGTTTCTAATGATGGCTGTCATAAAACCCCCACCCTGAAAACCAGTATACAAGCACAGTCTAGTAACATCTAAGTTCCCAGTGCATTGCTCCATGATATCTCATGATCATCAGAAATTGCCACCTGTGTATGGAATACCATGGAAGCTGGTAAAGTAGGGAGACTTATACTAATGTAGAATTTTTGTTTGACCAGCACAAGGCAGGGAATCTTGGGCATACATAGGTGGTCAAAAAGCATATTGATCCCCTGGGTTCAGGTTCTTCCAGGGCACCTTGGGAAGCACATAACTGTGTGGGTACTGTGCTTTTTCTTTCCTTTGAGAGCTTTGCCTCTTTTATATTGAAAGATATTTGGTAGTTCTTGCAGGATGAGCCTATTTGATATGCATATGAATTCTTCTATTTTTTTCTGACCAATTTGATTCTGGACTCTTTGTTTGCAGGAGGGAGATAAATAAGATTACTGCTAATAAATCAGGTTTAATGGAAGGTCAGAAACTCAAGTTATATACTGTTAACTCATGAAATTGGAGTAACTTGGAGAAGGAAAATAATCACGAAGAAATATTTCAGATTAAATGGTTTTTCCTCCAGAAAGACAGTAGGTCCATCAAATTTTGGGGCTTTTTAACATTTCAAGCAGAACTAGAAGAAGATTCATCATGAGTTATTTCAAGAGAAGATGCTGCCAGGGCACCATAGGAACTGGAGGCTAGGAGCAGCAGGGGGCTCCCTGCGCTGGGAATGAAGGAGCTTCACCATCCAGGGCCAGTCCCACCATCCCACCATCCCCAGTAGTAATTTCTTCTAGAAGTTAATCTTAATCCTATCCTGAGGGTAGTAGGTGTAGAGCTTTAACTCCTCAAAGAAAATTGACTGTCAATAGCTGAGATGTCACCAACAGAAAGGAAGACTTTCTAGAAGAGTGATCCCTTGCCTTTAACAAGGTTAAACCCACCAGGTTTAAAATACAGAGAACCACATTATACCTACCCTTTTGCCAACTTGAGAGGCACCATTATGGAAGTTCTGATACCTGAGGTGTAGGAAGTGGTGATATGCTAGAACCAGAAGAGAAAAAAATTGAAAGAGTTCATAGTCCTGGGAATAGTGATTATTCTGTTGCTTCTTGAATGTATGTTTCATCTGTGAAATTCAGCATCTTTTCCTAAAATGTCTATACTATGCAAAAAAGGGGAAAGGAATGCTGTTTCTCTGATTGCATTTAGTACATGCCATAGCTCTGCCTCTGTAGCTGTTTCCCAAGCTAGAAGAAGAAAGAATGCTTTGGAGCTCAAAGGTGAAGAGTCCTGACAAAAAATCATGGCTTAACCTCTGACTTGCTAACCTTTGATTTTAAATGTGAAAAAGGGGGAATACTTGTCAGCAAGGGAATTTTATTGAATTGAGGAGATACAAACAACATAACAATGTTTTTCATGTGAATTTGTGCTGTGACACCTTCTAATTAGGAGGCAAATATTGAAATATTATCTCTATCTGAGTTTGGGGGGCAAAAATCCTGCGTTCACAGCTGATGAACTAGCACTCAGGATATTTACCTTTGTCCAGACACTGACAGTATGAAAGTTTTCATGGTTTTCATGGTTCTTTTGATCTTCTCTCTGTCTTTTAATTAAATGTATGCCAGACATGCCATCCACCTTTCAATATTTCCCTCAAGTTCTTCCAGGACTAGTTTTGTCATAGTCAAACCAGAAGTTCAGCCAGGTCAAAGTGTTCTATCCGTTGACTACTCCAAAAAAGTTCAGACTATGTCAAATAAATAATCACAATCTATTATTAGCAGTGTCTTCTGCAATCCACTTGTCATCCTTGCTGCCCTGGTAGAAAATCATCTTTCTGGATCATATTCAAGGTATTCAAGTGTCACAGGGATCAGGAACAGCATTACTAGGGAGGTAGAGGAGGCTTGTCAGCTTCACACTACCACCTCCCTGATGAGGTGCAAGTCCTTGTCATAGTATTGTATGTCACATCCTGGCTGTGCTGGCAGACAGTGTTTAAGTGCTGGAAACAAAGAACTGTGCCTGTCGCAGTCTCTCTCAGTCCTCTGTGTGTTCTGTGGCCTTAGCTCACTATGCCAGCCTATGCTGGTCTTGCAACTTTCTAATTTGTTATTGTTTCCAGGAGAAATCCTGCTATCTGAGCAGGTTAGTCCTGTAGGCGCAGGCTTTGGCTGGCAGCTCTGTGGGACATAGACAGCGTGTGAAACACAAGGCACGAGGGGTGCTCAGCACCCAGCATTATAGTAGTCTTCTTTTGTCTTGATTTTGATGAGTCTGCCTGGGTGAATGAAGCTTACCTGTGGGAGTTGTAAAATGTGTTGCTAAGCTTATTGTTGATATTTCTTTAAAAAATCTTCTGTGCCTATTGCCAAACACATGGATTTTGTTTTCAGACTTCAGCTTCTCAGGTAAAGCAGTCATGTTTATTCTGACTCACTATATCAACACATAAACATGAGATTTTTGTTTACATTTACTGCTTTTTCTCTATCTTTATATAGCCTGGAAACATTCCTTTTCAAGGCTTAATTAATTTCCTAGCTATGGAAGAATGAGGGAGAAAAAACAATTCTGTATAATTTAATCTCAGAAGATGCATTTAGTCTCATGTGTTGGCTATGATGCAGTGGAGTATGGTTAAACCTGGGACAGATTTGGGTTTACATCTTCCAGGATAGCTAACACCCTTAGTTTTGTCATCACTTGACATAAAAAAATATTTCCAGTTTTCAAAATGAAAGCCATGAGTCATCCTCAAAGTGAGTATTGCCTGTGTAGTGCATTTGAGGAACAATTTGGGGCAGGCTGACTTGTGTTCACAGGTTCTGTAATCTGTCATCCACTTTGCAGTACTTTAACTTGCAAACATTTTCACAGGCTGCAGGTAGTGACTTTCTGCTCAGATTAACCATAAGCTCATTCTGCTTCACCACTGTTTGACCTCTCTGATGAGCTACACATTAATGTGTTTACAGACTGTGTATGTATATCTGGCTACAGACTTGTCAAGGCATGCCTGGCAAAGAAATCTTTTTTATTTTCAAATGTGTTTGGTTTTGGCTGTGATCTGGCTGGTCACTTATTCCTGGTAAATGATTTTTGTGGTGTCAGCTGGTCAGTGTTGAAGAGTGCTGTTAAATATTGGCCCATTGTTTAAAAATACCAAAACAACAGAGAAGACAATTCATGGGTTGAGTGGTTGTGTAACAGAATCAGGTTGGAAAAAACCTTGAGAGGTCCTCTAGTCCTGTCATATTGGCTTGATGTGGGCAGTTCAAGCCAGTTAGACCCCCTGCTATCTGCTCCAGCTCACAATGGAGAAGCCCTGTCCTGCTCCCTGATGTCTGAATGTGGATGTTCAGCATTCTCTGACACACCACAATTTATTGGAATAGACCTCATCTGGAAGCCAGACAAACCGTCCTGCTCCATCTTCTTGGCTAGGGAGATGGATAGAGCCAGAGCAGACAACTGAAGCGCAGGGCTGAGTTAGGGCATCTGAACCTCTCTGCCATGGCACATGCATTCACATCCTTGGCTTGAGCTTGTAACTGCTCAGTTTGGGCACCTGCTTCTCAGCTGCACCAGGTCTTTCACAGCTGACCTCAGCAGAGGCTGTTCTGAAGTGAGAAGCAAACTGATCCTGCAGTCCATTAAATTAGTACCTGCAAGTGACCCCAATGGCTCTATAATTGATCAAACATTTCAGGCTACTGTGCTGTGCTGCAGTAAGGCATGTTCTCACCTGAGGCACCAGGGCTCAATGAAGCCCATGAAGTCACTCTGGACTCTTTGCAATACGCTGCAAGATTGATGTCTCCAGAGGATGATGGACCTCACTGCTCGTGAGGGATGTGGGTGCTTCCATATGTTCTTGCAGTTCTTTCTATCCTTCATACCAGCTCCATACCAAAACATGCTCTACAGAGCTGCTAGCCTGTTGTTGGCTGCACCTTCCTCCAGTGAAAGATGAGCAGGAGGAAAGCTTTGATGCCCATCTTGCTGCACCATCATGGAGTGACAGCTATGATGTGTTCAGTAGCTGTGCTCTACAGTGCGCAGCCCTGCATGCAGGGATGTGGAATGAGGGAAGTGAGTAACATCCTTCTTCAAGGCCACGCATAAACAGATGCCCCTTAGTCACTGCTTTCTGATCCAGCCTGTTTTTTAATTTTTCATTGCTCTGATTTCAAAGGAGGAGACTATCCAAATAGTCAAACAAGAGCAGTCCCAGGAACTATAGGTTGGGGGCTGAGCTGTTTGAGAGCAGTGAAGGGGAAAGGGATCTGGGGGTCCTGGTGGATGGAAGGATGAGCATGAGCCAGCAGTGTGCTCTTGGGGGCAGGAGGGCCAATGGGATTCTGGGGTGTATTGGAAGGGGTGTGGTTAGTAGGTCAAGAGAAGTTCTTCTCCCCCTTTACTCTACCTTGGTGAGGCTGCATCTGGAATATTGTGTCCAGTCCTGGGCCCCTCAGTTTAAGAAGGATAGGGAACTGCTGGAAAGAGTCCAGCGCAGAGCCACCAAGATGATAAAGAGAGTGGAACATCATCCTTCTGAGGAAAGGCTGAGGGAGCTGGGTGTCTTTAGCTTGGAGAAGAGGAGGCTAAGAGGTGACCTCATCTATGCTTTTAAATATGTGAAGGGTGTGTGTCAGGAGGATGGGGTCAGGCTCTTCTCAGTGAAGCCCAGTGACAGGACAAGGGGCAATGGTTGTAAGCTGAAGCATAGGAGATTCTGTGTGAATACACGCAGAAATTTTTTCCCGGTTCAGGTGCCAGAGCACTGGAACAGACTACCCAGAGAGGCTGTGGAGTCTCCTTCTCTGGAGATATTCAAAACCTGTCTGAACATGTTTCTGTGTGACCTGGTCTAGGGGATCCTGCTGTGGCAGGGGGGTTGGACTAAATGATCTTTTGAGGTCCCTTCCGACTCCTAATATTCTGTGATTTTGTGATTATTCAATGGTTTCAACTGGTTTATTTTTGAAAAGCACTTTCTCACTAGCTCTGACATGAGACATACAAAGGTGATATGCTCCTCTCCCTTTCTCTTGCTCTCATTTTTTTCCCCAGCTTGTAGAAACTTGTTATCAGTTTCATTGTACATATAAAAAACTAGGTCTTAAGCAACATCTATAAATATCACAGGGCTGGGATTTTTTGTGTGTTTACTGAGAACTTATTATATTTTAGTGTCTCAATCATAAATACCTTTTTGTTAATCTTTCACCCTCACTAAATCTATTACAAGCTTTAATCAACCTTTCTAAGCAGTAATAAAATGTTATCAGCAGTTGGCAGAGATTATAAGTGACAGACCTTAATGTTTCCTAATGATTGCCATTATTTAGAAGATTGTTTGTAGTTTTACACAAAAATAATCTATTGTATACATTTGATGAGAGGGGTGTGTGCCTCCTCTGATAGTTTACTCTCAAGAAATCTCATTTGTAAATAATTACTTGAAAAGAAAAGAAACACCAACAAGCCAGAGCTGAATGAATATTTAAGATTTATTTAGGCAGACGATAGCATGCTTTATGCTAAAAAGACATTCCCCAGATGAATACATACTGTTCAGGTTTTTCACCTGTTATCAACAAGATCTGAAATCTGAATTTCCAAGAATACATTTCCCTCTTTATTAACTTGTCACCTTGTTACATACAGAGATATAGACTTCACAAAAATGTTATTTTATATGATGCAAATTATTTTTCCCTTTAAGAACAAGTCATTACTCTTTTACTTACATGCTGTGTTTCTGCAACTGGTGAAGTGAAAGGTTTCAAATTGGACATAAATGAAGGTGAAATCTTCTTTGTCACCTTAAATGTTAAAGAGTGAGGGGGTTTTGTTGTTGTTGTTGTTGTTTGGTTGTTTGGTTTTGGTTTGGTTTGGGTTTTTTTGGGGACGGGGGGGTGTTGGTTTTTTTCCCCACAGAAGAGAACATCCTGTAAACAATGTATTGTGTCTGAATTTCAACTTTCATATACTCAAACAAGGCACATTTCCCTGAATTCTGAATGGTGTGGCTATATTTTAATTTGTACTGTCCTGATTTGTGGTATTGCTGAATCTGGAGAAGGTGCAGCCCGATGTTTAGCACAGGACGAATGTTGGGTTTATGCTCCAAGCCTGGTGTTCAGCTAGTTGTCCCCCACATCCTGTCTCCCAAGTGTCATGTGTTCACCATGTTGCAGTAGCTCTTTAGCTCCAGGTCTGCGGAGTCCCTGAAGCTGCAGAGGCACTTTGATACGCTCCCAGTACAGCCTTTGGGCTTAAAGAAGACCACAGGCAGGACCTGCTCTTGGGCAGCACCCTCATGGCATCTTCTTCTCCCCTTCTTGTTTTCTCTCCTATTATATGACCTCAGATGTGTGTCTGTTGAGAATGGGCACCTATGAAGCAGTGCATCAAATACTTTTGGTGACTATGTATCTATAGTACTCCCAGATACTTGCTTGTCCCTCAAAACTGAAATCCTCATCAGCACCTGGCAAGGAGAATTTTATAGTTTAATGTTATTTCATGCTCAGTGAATGCTCACTGCTGACCTGCTTTTAGAGGGTATTAAAAAATCTGTGCAGGTGTTTAGGTCTCATGGATGCATCTGCACAAGCAAACACTCACACGCGTGCACACACACACTCTCCTCTAGGCTAAGTGACCATTTGAAGCAGAATTGCAGCCCAAAGCAGTTCAGTGTAAATGAGCAGGACTTAAGCCTTTTAATCACAGGCATTAGCCAGTCTGCTTTTAGGCCTCAAACTTGAAACTCATTCCCCAAGTACACTTTCTTTGGCTTCAGCTTTCTTCTTGCTCAGTATGAGGACTAGCCATGCACTCAAGATGAACTTGCAAATGATTATGAATTTCTGTGTATTTTAAAAAAAGTTGGGTTTATTTCTTGTGGTGGGTTTTTGCTGGCCAGTGTAGATGTTGACTCTCTTTATTCCTGTCATCACCTCTTAGGCATTTCTAGAGTGTTATACTGACTGTCCCTTTTTGTCTGTAGTAATTTCTTTTTCTGCACATCCCAGAAACTTCCTTGTTTAGTTCTGCTAACAAAAAAAAATATGTTTAAAATATATATGTATAAATCTGATTTTAGCTCCTTAGTAAAAACTAAATGGTGTACTTTTTCTAAGCAAACTAGGCATTTTTAGCAACTAATTTATTTTCTCAAACTCTCCATTACCCTGGAGAAGGATGTGCATCCCAAAGATATTATAAAGTAAGCAGAAAAAAACAACTTGAAAGGACTGGCAGTGTTTAAAGTTAACATTTGGAGTATATCTGCAAGAAGCAGCACCAGTGTTTAAATGGGAAATTCCAGACTATAAATTCTTTTTCAGCTAGATTATATGCAGTACAAGTGTTGACTTTCAATTTATACCTTTGATATGACTCATTGAATGTTCTGATTCTTAGTTTATTTGTCCTGTCTTCAGCAAAATGGATTGAATATAGGGTTATCCAGCCATGATGCATTGTCTCTGTGCCTCAGATGTTATATTGATGAAATCTTAGTGTCTGGCACTATCTAAGAGGAATATAAAAATTTGATCTGGTCTGCAGCCAGCTTTCCTCCCACTCTGGAACAATGATGGAACATCTGGGAGAACGCTGTATTCATTAACCCAAATCCTCAGCCCCTAGCATAATACCTGATCTTGTAAGAATCTGCTGAGTTTTCCAGTCTGAATGATTTGTGCTGGATGCAGCTACAGCATATTCAGTCAAAGGACCTTGTCTCTTTACATTTTTGAGCTTTTATGTGACATCATGCTTTGTCATAATTGATGGTAACAAAATTCCCATTTGTTTTCTGATTTTAAATGCCAGTTACATGCACAGTGGCTCACTCCATTCTCTCTCTTTCAGAAATTTCTTTTTATTTATCATTTTTATTTTCAGCTGGAGACCTTAGGGTTTTACCTTGCCTATTGTCTCAGCTGAAGCCATATGCCAAGAGGCCTTTTAGCTTTCCCGAGGATGGATCTTGGAATATCAGACTGGCATCGGTGTTCCACCTTTATTGTTTTTCCTGTTTTCATAATCTCCCCTTCTCACAGTGGCAGATGCACACCAGTGTTGTGGCTGACAGAATAGTCATTTTCCTCCTGGGGTTTGATACTGTGCTCTGGCCAGCTGCTGTGGGGTATACCAAAGGGATGCAGTTGGTACATCCCAAAGTTTGAATGTCCCCTGTGATTTTACAGTCTGTGCTTGCCTAAGAAAGGGATTATGTTTATGTCTCCTCATGACCTCAGATCCTCTGCATGGATTTGACTGTTCATGAGACTAAATAAAGCTAAACTCCTAAACTTTTATTTTAAAATGGTTGTCCTAATGTAGAACGTGGGAGCTCAGCTATCTCTTTTAGGAAGGAGGAATAAAGGAGTAGTTGGAGCAGCAACCTGGACATTTTTTCTCCCTTTACAGTATAGATATGCTCTATGCTTGACCTTGGGAAAGTCACACAGGCTGAGATCCAGAAAATACTTATGCACCTAAATCCCACTGTGGGATTTAGCCACCTGGATAGGAAAAAGGTCCAAATTTTCAAAGATCCTAAATCTTTCAGAGCACTTCATCTGCAAAATGAAAGCTCATGGAAGCTCATGGTTTTCTTCAGCAGGATGTCATGAGAACAGATGCACCACGTTTGTAACATATAAACTGCTCATCTTTGCCAAGCCCAAACACTGAGTCAAAAAGAGGTAAAAGAGTATGTTGTGCAACTACCTGCCTCTTCTACTGCAAACTCCATCTTTGGATTTTGTCAATGCAGCCTACAAAAGGTTTCCATAACAATAGTTCAAAAGGCACAGTTTTCAGTGCCTTGAGATCAGTATGGCTGAGAGAGTTAAGGCCATTAGATAGGTGCCATGAAAATACTTGGTATCACATCTTCAAAGCAAGGTACAAATACTAACTAGTTAATCTTCAAAATAGTCTTGCCTCCACACCCCACAGTCAACTCTGATTAGAAAGTAAATATTCCTCTTGCACATGTAATCAAGATTCATAGCTTTATGCTCTAAAAGGGTAAATGAGTTGTGCCTTGTTTGTGATTTTGATAGTTCATAGTGGTTCAAAGGATGCAGAACCAGAGGGAAGGTCAGTAGCAGTACTGAAGTATGGAGTGAGAAGTGCTCCCTGCTGAGATGTTGTAGATGTGTTTCTGGACCTATCTCTATTTCCGCATTGATATGAGCACCAGTGTTTATGGTAAGAAATACAGTGTGTGGCAAGCCTGAACTATTATGCAGAGAATGCTTAACTATGATGATGCTTTAATATAGTCTTTCAGGTATCTCAAATTTCTACTTACTCTTGCTCAGTGTTTTTATTGGTATGGTGAAGTACACCACAAGTTAGTTCACTTGCTTCAGTTCTTTCCCGAAAGTGGACCCATTACTGGATCCAGTGACAAAGTGTAATACTGAAACCAAATTAATGGTTGGTGCAAAGCAAGGGGAAATAACAGAGAGATGGGAGATGCTTTGTCACAGCTGATGTGTCTTATGCAACTGAGACAGTGACATTTAAAATAAAACCACTTAGATGACTGCTTATTGGAAACTGTTCTCATCAGACCTGAATATTCATGGTGCTGCATTAGATGAAAATGCTCAGCGCTCTGAAACCATCTCCTGCTGCACAGGTGAAACTCTTGCAAGAGCACTTGCTACTTTTAAATGTTTTGGTTGAATAGGGCTGTACCAAATCCCATTGCAATAACCAGGTATTTACACGAGGAAATAGCTCAGCAAGTAGGATATAATAAACATCAAAGATCAGGGAATATGAATGTCAGGCCTGCAGCCAGCACTATGCTTGCAGGCTCCACGTGTGGCAGAAAGGAGGTCCGTGGCCCTGTGGATGAGTGCAGGGAAAAGAGGTAAGCAGCATCCACCAGCTGATCTGCTTGCTAGTCTGTGGGCTCAGCTGTACCATCAAGGTATTGTGATGAGCTGTTACAGTTGTGCTCACCCTTGATTTTAGAACATAAACACACTGACTGCTGAATCTTAGACCTGGTGTGTCTTACTGCAGATTCATAATCATATCTTGTCTGTCTGAGATCTGAGACTAAAAAGTGCACTTTTCATTTGAGAGCACAGTTCTCCTGAGTGACTGCAGGAGGTCACTCTGTCCATTTGCAACATATGAGCCATAGTTCTTTCCTACTTGATGCTTTAATGATGAATGTTTCAAGTACTGAAGTGTATTACTGCTGGGGATTGGAGATTATGGATATATGTGAAGTTAAAAAAAATTCAGAAGGCAGGGATTTTAAATTTGTGTAGATGGGTTGAGAGGCATGAATATCTGCATCAAGAGACAAAATGCACTTTTATATGCAGCAGGTTTAGGCAACAGCAATAGTTGCATTTTAAGCTTGGTATTTGGTCTACTGAATGCTCAACTTGTGACTTTGAATTAGCACTGGAGTACATGTGTAAGTAAAATGCTGTGTACACGCCAGCACAATAGTGTTCTGGTTCTCTGGACACAAAAAGTACCATGTAAATCCTCTTAGCAGACCTGAGTTTTAAAGATCACAAAGCAGTTCTAGTAATGAATGATATTTATAAAAAAGCTGGTAAATTGAAGCACTTTCATAAAGTATTAAAATATGCTGCTGGAAATTCAGGTGTGGTTGGTTAACAGAGTAAACCAAGGAATTCTTATTGTGCACAAACTGAGTTCCTTTTGCAAGATATTTCTGGTTTTACTTTTGAATATTAACAATTCAGTGTTTGTCACAAAACCACTTCAGTACAGTTCAACACACCTGGGTGCATGCCGCAGCAGGATTATCTCTGATCTAATCACTAGGGAGAAAGTGGTCTTTTGAGGTCAGGACTGAGGTCATGGTTAGATTGTAGATAGAAAATTATGCTTCCTTCTCTGAAATATGCTTATTTACAGTATCAGGTGGTGTTCACTCATGTTTCCTCATTTAATCATTGAAATGCTAATATTCATTCATCAGTGTCACTGATACTCCATGTGTGTGGGAGAGCATGTTTTATATTCTCAAATAGGTGGTCTGGCATTGCAGTATCATTTTCAAAGGTAGATCTTTCTTAATACATTTAGGTAGCTCTATGTATGCATTTAGGTCAATGGTTTCAGTAGATATTATTTTTCATACATAATACTAATATTCTGCCTTTGTATTTAGCTTATAATTAGTAAAGCAATGAAGCACATATGTAAGATTTTTGTGTTGAAATATTAAATGTTCAAATATCATGAAGCTCCATGCAGATGATTGAGTAAAATGGATATATTTAATGAAGACAGCATTCTTATTACAAAGAAGATGAATACTTCAAGGTGAAATACTGGAAACAAGGTGAAGCACAACTGATGGCAATATCTGCAAAATCTTTTTATCCTTTCTGTCTCCTTGCTATCACTTTCCTGAATCTGTTTTGGTATAGAAATAACTAGCTCCTCCTACTCTTCCAGACTATTATATCAAAAGTAGGTGTAGTTACAGTCAGCTCTTGGGAAGTCCCAGAGCATGGGCTTGGTGATTCTCCCCTCTGGATTTAAAATCCTCTGAAGATGCTAGAGCTAAACTGGATGTGATATGGACACAGGAGGAGATCAAAACAGGTTTTAGTGTTGTTCTTCCAACAGTCTACTGATTGGTGTGTAGAATGTAACTGATTTTCATTGGTGTTTGGAGATCTTGGTGCGTGGGTCAAATTATGTTAGTTTCTAAGCTGTCATGTGAGATTAATCACTAGCAACTACATATGTAGAAGGACGTGTCTAAAGAAAATGGGCAGTTCCAGGGAAAATGGAAGATGTATGTATAGATGGTGTCAAAAGTTATTAAAACTGCAGCTAAAAATAATAAGGTTACAGGAAGAACCAGGCCTTTTCAACTGTGTCCATGGAAATGGAAGATAAACAAGTAGGTGGAGGACATAATAGAACATAGATGAGTGCATTGTAACTGCTCAGACTGAGCAGACATGCTTCTAGACATGCTTAGCAGCCATCAAGAAGGAATAAGCACTGCTAGGGCATGATCAGTGTCACCCTAAGTTTAACATTTGAGTTCAGATTAGCAAAGACTTTCTTCCTTTGTCTTAACTGGAAGATAGGACTCTAGATTGCTAAATCAGGCACAGACACTTCATAATCAGAAATAGGTGAGATGATTTGTTTCCTGATCATCCTGGAGACACACCATTTGGTTTTCATCCACTGAACAATATCTGACTGAATAGAGGGTCTGAAAGAGCTGTTCTGTGCTAGTAAATAAAAAAGGAAAGAAAACCTCCACAAAATGTCAGATTAATTTTTACAGTATCTGGAATATAGCAACATGAACTTCTCAAGAAACAGGGCAGATTATTCTATGTCTATTGACATCAGATAGATTTTGCTACTGAATCTGGTGAGGGAGGGGACTGAGCTGGGCCCAGCATTTCCACTTTGGAGATCTTATTAACCTCATTTTGGAGCAGGTGAAGAGCAGAATGCAGATGTTGCTGGAGAAATAAAGCCTAGATTAAATAGTGCTCATGCCTCTGCTTCAGTCCTGCTCACATACGGTTGAGGGATAATGTGTCTTGAACTCTTAAGCTTTTTCTTCAGCACAAACCAGCAATGTGACTCTCATGTCCTCTTTGCATACTATGCACATCTCTTAGAAAAGATAATCCAGTTTTGTCATCCAAATCAGAAGCAATATTTTTTTAAAGCTGGCAGAAAATTATGTTCTTGGTTTGTGAAAGTACAATAGTTTGAAAGGTATTTGATAACTGGAGACTTGTTTTTCTCTCTTCCTCATTCTCTAGTTCCTGTAATTGATTTTCTACTTAAGTGTAGCTTGGGCTCATCTGCACCAGTGTCAGCAGTAAGCACTTAGAGCAGCATGGCTGCAATGCTGATGAAAGCCTTCCTGGGGCTCATTCCTGACATCGCAACAAAGCAATGCACTGAGGCAGGAGGTGCTGGCAGTTCAAAGGTGTTCAGCTGCCTTAATTTTCATCATCTGTGATCGTTTGCTAAAAGAAAAAAAAGAAAACAAAAAAATCCAATCCATTCTATTTTGCAGTAGGAAAATCTTTTCCAAGTCAAGCCATATGTTCCTGGGGTACTTGGATTAGTAGCTAGCCCCCTCTTTTTTTTATAGACACATATGTGGCTGATATGAATCTCTTTTTTACATTTAACACTATTGCTGCTTAAATAGTGTTCCAGAGGGAGTCTCTGTAACCTGGCAGTACAGTTTGCTTTTTATTTAAGAATGGGGAAGGGTACCTGTGCTGTATTAGACTATCTCCTAAATATTGTCAAGGGTAAAGTCTTTAAAGATACATTTATTTTATAAGGCAAAAATCCATCAAGTTTTATAGTTAGAGAGTTCTGACTGTGACTAGCATGCAGATTCAAACCTTATTAAAGAGAATGATTCTTCTGTACACAATAGTCAGGTGGGATGTGGAACAATTTGCCACAACATACGTTTCAGGTTGAGCTTGTTAAGGTTGAAAGCTATAGTAGGCTAAGCAAACCTGCATTCTGAGAAGCGCAAAATTATGTTCCTCATGTACAAAGATGCAGCTGATTAGCGTATTGTAAAATAGTGCATTTCTTTTTCTGCCCTTTGTACAACCACTTCATAAATAGCTACCTTATACTTACTTTGGTGTTTCTCTTCCTGGGACTCCTATAACTGAAGGCATACATTTCCAGAGTTATGCCTACTTTTTTGCCATGTAGTTAGTACCTTCCTGTGTATACAGTTACTGAGCTGGAGAAATAACTGTTGGTACAGATGCTTGACTTTAAGCTTTTTATTCATTACATAGAAGAGAAACTACAGGCACAATTGTGTGCATCATCTACCCCACTTGCAAACACATCAGGAATGGTTTGTCATCTCTGGAGACCATCTGGAGTGTGCATTTCCCAGAGGTATCGACAGGCAAAGGAACCTCTGTAGTGTTCACACTGCTTAGAGATGACCCTGGATCTGAGCTCCAAACTGGGCATAGGGTGGCATAACAAGTATGTGTGAGACACATGAACTGACAAATTCCCTGCTATGTCACTCCAAAGCTGTGGTCCTCTGCACTGGAAGCAACCTGAGACATATGTTTGCCTTTTTAAAGCCTAAGACTTTTCATAGTTTTTGGGAAAGGTGAAGTTAGAGCTAATAATACATGTTAATGAAACAGTGAGATGTGCTCTGTGGTTATGCAAAAATTTTAACCTGACATGATTATTTCATGTAGAAGCACCAAAGACTGAGAGGCAGGATTAAAACATAAAAACCTGTTATTTCCCACTATAAAAAAAAAAAAATCAGTGAGTGAAACATTTCTCAGTATGAAGCTTTTCATTAAGAGATTGGTATGGTGTGATATAAAAGAAGAAATTGGGGTTTACACTGTTTTCCTAGCAAATGATGAGATTTTTTTAATGCTGAGGCACTTGCAGCTCCATTTTCTCTGTAAAAATCAAGGTTTGATTATAGTCCCTGCATTGTTATTTATAGTTTAGCAGTTATACATGCTACGTCCTTGGCCGTGGCATTGCAGTTTGCACCATCTATGTCTGCTTCCTAAATTTATTGATCTCATTAGAAGATAAAAATGACAAAGATAGCTCATAATACTTCTGAGAAATGTAAAACCATTAGCAGGTCATTGTCAAAGTTATAACATGTCCTTTTAAGCTGCTTAGCAAACTGGTGGCAGCCTATGATACAGGGATTAACCTGTGCCAGGAGTGACGGAGTGGATCGCAGTGGATGGTTAATATTCAGCCTGCCTACAGAGCTTTGAAACTGCCTCAGAAAAATGACACAATGAAGCAATAAACAAAAATACATTGAAAACAAAGGGAAAAGAAGTTTTCTTTTCCTGTCCTTTATCTTGATGTCTGACATATTAAGAAGCAGAATGGGTGTTAAAGCTTTGGTCTGAAATGAGAGTTGCCTTTTTTTAAGTTGGGTTTTGCTTCCCAAGTGAAGTAGCCTCTTGTGCTTTGCTCTGAGTGCAGACTGACCTTGGCCGAGACCCTAAGGCAGCTTTTCCTGAGATGGGACCTTGAGGGTGCTATCCTAGATGTGTGTTTAGGTGTGTAGTTTTAATAATGAGTATTTCACACACATGGCACACAGCTGTATTTTGAAGCCAGTGTGTGTTGCCCCAGGTGTAGCCCATTCCATCTTGCCCAGTACAACCACTGGTGCAATGGGCATAACAAGACTTCCTTCTTTTCTACAGGAGAGCTGAACATTTGCATTATTACTAGTATTGCTTACATTTCCTTAGAGAAATGGCTGCAAGCACTGATTGATTACATTCTTGCTTACTGGACTTACTGAGTTTAGAGATCATTGGTAATCTGCACAGACCACATACTGCTGTATGAGATTTGAGCTGTAGGTCCAGGTTTTCTCCATTGTTTCTCAGGGATGAGAGCAGGATAGGTGGTTAAGAAGAG
The DNA here is from genome assembly GCA_013399015.1 of Galbula dea. Lineage (NCBI taxonomy): Eukaryota > Metazoa > Chordata > Aves > Piciformes > Galbulidae > Galbula > Galbula dea. The sequence goes on along the minus strand of VWZX01006105.1, from coordinate 217,021 downwards.
GAGGATGTTTGCAGAAAGACTAGTAGATAGTGGGTCTCCTCAGCATCTCACCTGACTTTTCACCCACAGGAGAGGGCATAACATTAGTATGTTCAAACACAATTACTGCCAGATCCCTTTGTGGATGGGTTGGACATACACAGATGGGTTCCAACAGGAGAAGTAGAGAAGGAGAAGAGAGAAAGAATAGAAATTGAGGCCCCAGTTCACCGTTATTGCATATAATGTGACCTGGTTCACACCAATGCATTCTTTCCTTTTAGGAGCATTTTACATGCATATTTCAGTAACAAGTAAGCAAGCACTAGGACAATGATGAATTAGCCTGGACAACTGTTTATAAATTACAGCAGGAGGGAATGAGGTTAGTAATACTACTAATAATTTCAGTTATTCATTCTATTTTTTGCCTATTAATGACCATTTGTTTATTTTATCTATTGAGAAGCCAGAATTGTCAGGAAGGAGACCCAAGAGCATTGGAACACAAACTTCTCCCAACAAAACTTGGTTCTGTTTTCTTTTTATATATACATAGGAGTAATTTTAATTTGATGCAACAGTAGAATCTTGGCTAGACCCACAAATCTATAAATTAAGTACGATACTACTACATTTCCTACCTCACTAAGGTGGTTTTGGGTTAATTGATGAATTTCAAATACTGCAGTTTCATAACCATACTGCATAATTATTGTGTATAGGCATTCTCAACCATCAATTGCCCCATCATTATAGTTGGTCTGCTAACATCTGATTGTAATAGAGACATTGTTTTCTACTTGATTAAAACAATCTTCAAAGTTTAAAGAGCTATTTTCAAAATCACAGATCTTGCAGATACTATTATGGGATGCAGTCAATGAAGAATGAAATAATGCTAAAGTCATTAATAAAATTATGTGAGAAAAGCTGATTCAATTTCCTAGAGAATTATGAGCCTTAAACCAAAATTTTTTAATTCTAATTTAGATTGAATAAAACACAAAACATACTACATCTTCTGTGAAAGTTTAAGTTCTGGTGGTTCTGGCTCTGAAGGTCTTTGCCTTGTTCTCATGCCCAGCCACTGGATAGAGAAGATTATTCAGTTTCTGTCCTAAGAACAGCCTCTCAGCCTGGGTTAGCTGAGGCTGTGTAAAAAGCTGATGACCACTGGTCTTATTGTCATTCCCATGGTTGGTGCTCCAGAGCTCGGGATGTTTCCCATGGATTTCTGTCCCAGAATCCTGTAATCCTTTTGCTGAATGGCCCTACTTCTGAAGGATTAAGGCAAACTCGAAAGGTTGTAGAAAAGAACAGCAAGAACAATTGAAAGTCTGAAAATCCTGCCTGACATTGAAAGATTAAAGAAGCTCAGTGTACTTAGATTATCTGAAAGAAGGTTAAGAGGTGACTTGATCACGGGCTCAAAGTCCCAAGTTGAGAAACAGTTTTCCAATACACAGAGAATCTCTAATTTACTAGACAAAGCCGTAGCAAGATCCAGTGATGGAATGCTTAATCTGGACAAGTTCACACAAGATGTAACAAGTATGAGACAGTAGCAGCTAAGACACACTTTTTTAAGGTACTGGTGGAGTCTCAGTCATTTTCAGAGTTTAACCCTTTTTTTTACTACAAGCTGTTCTACCTTGACCAGACATTATAGGGTTTATGCAGAAGTCCCTGGGTGAAATGCTACTGTATGTGCTGTGCCAGAGGCAACCGATACGATAATTTCAGAGTATATTAATTCTTTAGTAATGGATGTTCCCTACTGCTACATAAAATGAGCCCATATGACATACTAATATTTGTAGTTTTCTAGCCCTAATGTCAGCGTTCAGAGGCTCGTCAAAACCGTTTTGTACCTCTCTGTGCTTAGCCCAAAGAAAAGGAAAGCTAGTTAACATAAAAAGGTATTTTTAGCCTTTCTGAAAGCTTCTTATGCCAATCCCTAAAAAGAAACAAGAATTTTCTCCAAAAATGCAAATGCTCTGTCTAGAAGCAAGAGTATCGTTTTCAGTTTTAACTGCTTCATCATTATGTGTCACTCCCTATATGTAATAAGTGCTATATGACAGTTGTTTCCAAGACACAATCATGGACTTTTCCAATAACTACATAATTATATTTCATAATACATGTATTTGTGAGACATGGGGTTTTATGTTTTCAAAGCACTTAGCAGTCATTAACTAACACTTACAGTACCTCTGTGGAACAGGTACAATAGCCTTGCAAAGGCACGCAAAGCATTACTAGCAGAGGGGGGAACAGAGCTTGCTACTTTCCAGTTTCCAAATTGCACGTTCAAGTCTCACAATGTAAGCATTGTATTAGCTATATAACTATAGGAACACTATTTTTAGTATTACATCCTACAACTCCATCTCTTGTAATGGTTTTATCAACCTCCTACACTAATGCAAGGGCTAATGCTGTGGCACTCTACCTAATTTGTCAAGATCAGCAACATTTGCCTCTGTAGTTCTTATAAGGTCTTGACCTTACTTATTGGGCCATTCCTACTGAAATTAAATCACTGCATGAAAAGTACATTTCATTAAAAGTAACTGTGAAGAAGTGGTACTACTTATTTTCAAAGTTTGCCTTTATTTTACAGATCAATGACATTATGATATGGCAGAAACATCCATAGAGCAGCAGGGGCTAAGTGCTTGCTGTGCCAAGCACAGCCCTTGCTGTGAAAAGAGTTCTTTATAAAACTGACTACTTAGGTAACCAGCACCAGGCCAGCATAAATGAAACCTATGAAAGACTAACTACTTAGAGTCTGTTCTGTCCATTTTGTATGAAGAAGTTGTCCTGGTTTGGAGGCCCAAACCAGGACAGAAGTGAAGTACACATATCTGCCAAAGAGGAATATCTTTTCATAAGGGATTTCTTTCACCGTGAAGGCCAACACCTACCCACAGCCTTTCTCTCCTCCCATTGATCCTACATGTCTGACAGAAGCATCTTGAAGTCGTGTAGGTGCTGTGATGGCAATGCAGGGTGTAGCCAAGCCTTAGTAATGGATTAATCTCATACATGCCAGACCTGAAAGAGAAACTGATAGACGTCTATCTCATCCCAAAACTTTCCAGTGCCATGTTCTGCTTTCTTGTGATGTTTTCTCAGGAATTTGTGAAAGTGATCAGCAAGGCAAATGTGAAGGACCAAGCTGCAGTAGAAGTGTGGTCGGAGAAAACCCTGTATTTAAAACATGACTTAATATCTGGATTTATTTTGCTCTGAGTTTTGGACACCATCAAGCATGGCTGCTGGCCATTCTCCTGGGGATTGTCACTGTACCTTGATAATTTGGTAGAAAATTTCTGAGAGATTGTCAAAGGAGGAAATGGGAGGACTGCCATACTGCCACTTCCATGACTCCCAAACTTATAATAATATATTTCAGAGATGGGTGAGTGGGTAAATAAGCTCATACCAGTGCTCTTGTGTCTTCATTTTGACCAATTTTGATGGAGACAAACCCCAAAAAAAGAAGAAAATACAAATTCTACTGGGCTGCCAGTAGTTGTGTTTTGAATTAGAAAAGGAAAAATCTTCCCCTAAAAAAGACCAAGTTTCCTTTCCTCTTTTTGGTTTCTGGCACAGGACATGCAAATATGGGAGAGAGAAAATATTCAGCTCAAAAGAAGAGACTCTTGGGAAGCCAGCAATATATATATGCATGAAGTTTCTTGAAAAAAAACCCACCAACACAAACTCAGTGTTTCAGTACAAAATGAAAAGTAAGGTGCAGAGAAGGCAGCAGTCACTGACTTGTTTCTTCCATGTTTTCAACTCACCTCATTCCAGACAACTTATGGTCAGCAACTTCCATTCCACACAGGCTCCTCTCAAACACTTAAGACATGAAGAGAGGCAGCGTCACCAGCTTTGAAGAATATGGTCCTGCCAATTGGAGGAATCCAGGGCCTTTGCAGGCAATGATCTCCAGAGCAAAAGCAGATCATTAGCCTTGTGAGTGAGGTAAGTTATTCTAGAGTGAAGAGAATCAGAATCACAATATTGGAAAATAAAGAGCAATCAGTCTGGTAAGATCTGTGCATCCTCTGCATTTTCAAATGCTTATTTAAAGTGAATTTATATAATGATATCATTTTATGGCTTGCCAGTGCAGCTGGCATGTAATGCCCCAAAAGGAATCTGACCTGTTGCAGAAATCAATAATGGTCAGTAGTCAGGAACTGAAATGAGCTGGAGAATGTCCATTCCCTTCAAATGGGTACACTAGCACTTCTTATAGAAAGGAAAAAGGAAATGAAGGAGAAACATCTGCATTTCTGAAAATTTACATCTAAATTGTTAGTTAAACTACTCTCAGTAACTTTTGGACCCCAGACGTTAGCTTTCTTCTGAACTCCATAATTACTCAGCTCAAAAAAAAGAGAGCACAGAATTGAAAGTAGTGGGAGAATAGAGATTTTCTGCATAAGTTTTGCAGCTATTTTTGAAGGGGAAGATAGGGTCTGAATTTGTGAGCTCCTCCACTGATGCGTGGGGCCATGGTACACACTAAGAAATGGTATCTAGCCAGAGCCCCACTCAGGAAAGGGAATAAGGCGAATGACATACAAATTCTATTAGTCATCACCATAGCATCATTTCCAAGTCTAAGCACTTTAGGTTTGGGGGTATTTTATTAAGAACATTATATTTTCAGAAAAAGCAGATGCTTTTCTGGAAAGCTGACAGCAGCCCAATACAAAAACCTTTCCTCAACTATTAATGAGAAGTTTATGAAGTGTTTTCAACCAAAAAGTTCTATTTGTTAACTTCTGCTGGAGCACAGTTCCTTTGTTTACAGTGCAAGATATTTTAGGGAGAACCTTTATTTTGTAAACCATATGACACAGGTACCACAAGAAGTACCAATAATGAAACTGCAGACCTGCTAGCACTTCGTCATCATAGACTGATTTATAATATTTTTTTCATCCCATTCTCTTGGTTTTCTGCTTCTCTGCAAGGGCTGATTAAAAGCAAAGGAATAAATGGTCAGCTTTTCCAACAGAAGTTCATCATTGAAGTCCCCCAAAGATATATGTGAGAGATGATGTGGCAAAAGAAATACTGAAATAACATATTTTACAAATAATACAAAGCTATTGGGAGAAATAAATGCTGGAAAGAGTTGCAGAGGAATCACAGAATGTCAGGGGTGGGAAGGGATCTCGAAAAATCATCTAGTCCAACATCCCTGCCAGAGCAGGATTCTTCTCTGACCAGGAATCAAACCTGGACTCCAGTAGTGAGAGCACCAAATCTTAACCACTAGACCACTACTTCCTAGATGTGATGATAATGACTGACTGTGTAATAAAATGTGAGATACAATCAATGATAACAGTGTAAAGTGGTGCTATCTTAAGATACACAGAAATGGCTTTTGGACTGGCTCTTACCGCTTAGAAGAAGTCTTTGAGTTCTCCAAAACCATCAGCCCACTGGGTCTCAATACAGATGAGGGCAAGAAAGGTGATCAGATGAATGGTACTCTCAGATACTCTATTCTGTAATCTAGGTGCTATATGAGGCATATGTGTGAATGTGTGTGGTAGGTGGCGGCAGCTGCCATGCCCGCAGTGAGATGTTGAGAGCAGGGCCACAGCTTCCCAGTCACAGCTTCCTCATTGTGCCCTCTGGTGCTAATGAACCTGAGAAGAGGGAGGGGAATTCAGAGTTTCTCTCTTTCTTACTCAATTCCAGTAAATATTTGCCAATCGTGAAACTTATTTCTAGGAAATTGTGAGGCCAGTATTTTGTGCTTGGATTATATTGTTGGGGGTTTTTTTTGTTTGTTTGGGGTTTTATTGTTGTTGGTTTTTTTTTTTCCCTGTCCTGATTTATTTTAACTACACAGTCAAATTTCAATAATCCTCATCACTTCTTAGCTCACTGCTTTATGTTGATGTTTATACCTGCTCTCCTGATTGTACAACTCACCAGTTCCCTCTTTCTTAATGTGCTGATATCAACATTCATGGATGGTATAAAAAAACCTGGAGGAAAAACCAACCATTTACTCCCTCTGGTAGTGTTTGTTTGCTTCAGAAGTACTTGCGCTGACACAAATAGACTTTCCTTGTACATGGAAAGAGATAAGGTTGGGGTTTTCTGGTTTATGTGTTCTATACCACACATATTTTCCCCACCCACTCCCTCCCTCACTTTTATACATGCTCACACACAGCTGTACTGGTGTACTAGCAGATTTCACAGAATTTCACTAGCTTAGGAGGCTGTGACCAGTGTCTGGGATGAAATGTTTGTATTTTCAGCATCAGAAGTAATTTCCACCAATCTTACCATCACAAGTGGGTGTTTCTGGGAAAAGTGCTAAAGCACCTATCACTCAGCATTTAAGGACAACGAAATGGAATTAGTGAAGGTAGTGCTATGAAGAGTTGGGGTGTACCATGTTCTCACAAACTATTTGCTGCCTTGCCCAGTTTAACCCTCTTTTCAGAAGCAGAAAAATGATTTAGCTGAAAGGGGATGCAGTTGTCTGTGTTTTTTTGCCTATTCCTTTGTTGAAGATGTCAATAGTTCACATTGCTATATCTTTGACTACTACTTCTCATACAGGAATCTGCTCATAGATACTTGAAGGAATTTTATAACTAGAGGGATTTTTCTGAACTTGCTGCATTGTGTGCAGGCATTCTCCCTAAGGTGGGTGTCTCCACTGATAGATGAGTGCATCTGCAAGTTTCAAGACGTGCAGTTTCTGTGGTTGAGGTGGTATGAGTGTGGTGGGGTGAAAGAAGAAATGATCCCCAGCATAAAAAAAGTTTCTGGTGTCTCACATCAATAACTGTTCTTTTACAGCCTCTGCTTTTTAAACACTGACCTCAAGAGAAGCTCTGCAGGATGAAAGGGTTATTAGGTGACTAAACACCTTGAATCACCTAGGGTACATTACAACAATCTCTCAGTTAAGTCCTTTCATTCTGTTGAAATCCATGGAGCTTGTTTTCACTGGTGTAGTAGCTGAGCCATCAAGTTTAATGAATCATTACAAATAATTTAATCTGCACTTGCAGGTGCTATTAAAACATTATTTTTTACCTATGAAGAGCAATCCTTCTTAGTCACAATGATTTAAATATGGAGTAGTGGGACAGGTTTTGCTCGTTAGAAAGCCTGATGCTGAATTCAATATTCCTTTCAGTTAAATTCACCTCCTCCAGAATTTAAGACTTCAAGTTGCAGGGAATAAGACATAAGGCCCTGGTTAATTGCAAATAAATAGTGCCAGAAATATATACAGATGGTACCTGAAGTTCACTGCTGAAGATTATATAGTAAACCTTATATAATTTTCACAACATGTATGTAAAGGAAGCAGGAGAACAACTTTTTGTGGTTTCTCACATTTGTAAAAAAAAAAACAAACAAACAAAAAAAGGAAATAATGAATGGGCACTCAGTCTGTGAAACTTCTTATTTGGGAAAACAGCAACCTGTATTTCTATTTATTTACCTTAATTAAATTAATTAATTTAACAAGTCTGAAGATTTCAACATTTTACAGGATACAGGTGTAAATATCTGGTGACTAGGGTGTATATATTAAACTACATCTACTTAGATAGTAAATATTTTGCAGCATTAGTTTGTTCATTCCCAGGCAATCCGTTGTGAACTCCGGTGTACTTATGGGTCCACAGGGAACATTTGTGCTTTGGTTGGCACTTAGATTAAACTCATCAACTGATTTTTTTTTCCCCCCTTCAAGGCTGACATTTCAGAATTTTTTTTTAAAGGTTGTGTGCCAACTGCCAAAGTCAATTAATTAAATGGTAAATCTGAAATTTGTAGGGGAAGAGTATCATTCCATTTTGCTGTATGACCTTGGAAAAGTGAACATTTAATCCACAAAACACATGGCTTACCAGAGGGACCTGATCTGCTTGCATTGAAAGCAAAAGCAAAATTCCCAAAGATTTTTTTGTGAGATTAAGGATTACCTCAAGGATGACATTTTACCTTGCATTTTCCTTCTGATTTTGATATGTGGTAGTAAAGAGAATCTCCTTAGAGGTCCTGCTATGCTTGGTAGCTTAAAGGATTCAGCACTTAGCAGAAGGAATATGTACAAATTCTGGCCTCATTTTCCATGTATTTGGGGGCACCTCATATGTGTGTGTACAGTCCCAGAATTTTTAAATTTTATGCTGCCCAAAGAACTTCATCTCAGATCTGCAGAGAAGATGATGATAAGGACAAAATTCAACAGACATGAGCAGATGGTGATCCTATTCTAAAATAGCGTAGGTACTCCGAATGTCTCCCTGAAACTCGCATCTCCCAAAGAGAGCATCTGCCTTTGATGGTTACAAAGGCAACCTGGTCTCAAAGCTTAGACTGGACCTTACTTCTCTGTTACTCCCTGTGTCACTTTTTGTACGTCTTGTTGAACTGCTTATACTTATATTTGAAGCTTTGCCACCACAAAGTGCTTGGAAATGAGTGCAGTGCAGTGTCTGTTCTTCAGCTGTTTTCTGTCATAATTTTTATTCATTTTCCCTGCCTGCAGACTGCTGGTGCAGACCTCATATTTTGGACCTTGTATATGTATGGAATGGAAACAGCCCAAAGACAGTACAAGAGAGAGAAAAACAGTGATAGGACAGGTGGGTTGAGGCAGACGACACGTGGCATAGTACTTTCCTTCTTTTGATACTGGAAATCTTTTCATTGTATGTTTTGGTTAGATTTCAAGTTCAGGACTTGCACCTAATGTTTGGCCTACCCATTCCCCATTTGTTTCATGAAAGTATGTGTTTTTTCTTTAGGAAGAGAAAGGCTACCTAAAGAGACTGGTTACCTGCATAATCTTTTTGTTAGGATTTGATCTCTAGTGTGACAACTTGGACTGAGCAGTGTAGAGTTCAAGAAAAAGAACAGATCAGTCATCTGTAGGAGGGAGAAGAGGTGGAAAACACTAATTCCCAGGGTGTTTCTTAAGTACCCACCTTGTAGGAATGTAGACACAGTATATTAAGATATGGGAAGATAATTCTTTTTAGGATTCATAATCCCATGCCTTCTGCTGCCCCTTTCTTTATATAATGAATGGAATAGCAGTTCTTTCTCTGAAAGCCTTATAGTGCATTTCTTAGGACACCACTTTGGAATTGTCCTGCCTATCCTGATATAGGATGTTTTGAAGTAAGGACATCTCATGTTTACCTGTTTAAATTATTCCTCCCTGCGAAAGAGACTTATAGATGTGATGGCCCAGAAAGGCTGAGTCACTCAAGTGTGAGCAGAACTGGGAGATCTTCAGCTCTGCTTTTTTGAGCCACTGTTACTCTATTTACTTTAAGGGATATTTGATGTTAAATATCAGCAAGAATTCCTCCAAGAAAAAGGTAAATGAAGGATGCCAAGCTATGGATAATTCTTGAGGTCAAAGCTACTTTGAATTCCTGGCTTCTTCATACTGTAAAAAATGAAGTGTTTCTATTTATGTCTAGAAGAAGAACCCCTAAGGGGACTTGGGAAACTTTAAAGAATTAAGGACTTAGGATGAGGCCAGGACGAAGTAATAGATAAGACCAAGCTTAAAATATTGAATTGTGGTTTAAATCCTATCAGAAGCACTTAAATTCTTGGCTGAGTCTACGACTCAGATGATGTGTGTTTAAAGTTCCTACCTGTAGGATGGATTTGTTGATATTTATTTACGTCAGGGAAGGATGGGTAGAGAAATAGTCAAGCATTCACTTATTACACTGATAACTGTACAATATATGGAGATGGGCAAACAAAAAAGGTGTTTTAAATGGCTTGCAAAATTTGGCAGAGAACAAATCTCATGAAGGTTTCTAGGTGATTGTTAGATTACCAAGTTTTCCTTAACCAATGCTGGGTGGTTATCTGCATTGTTTCTGTGCAAAATGTCTGTATCTTCCTGTAAGCTGTGAATCCAGTTTTCCAAGAGATCGTTAAACGTGAAATAATTAAATATCCTAACTTCTTTCCCTACAGTTGTATCTCAGCATTGTCTTCATCAGTAGCCTTGTCTGCAGGAAGTGTAGTTTCCTGCTATGATTGTTTGACTGCTGCCAATTGTCAGATCTGCCTTTGGCAGCTTTCCCCTCAACCTGCTGATTAGCTAATGTGTGGTTACTAATACAATATGGGAAACTGGTGTAAACGAGGAAGCAAAAGATTTTTTAATTTCATGTGCTAAATACTGTTTGTAATATAATTATCAATACTGTGAAAAGAAATCCTGGCTTAAAAAATAGTCAGGTTCCTATGTCTTTTGTGAAATGAGGCAAAAGAATTTTCTACAGTAAACAGGCATATTTTTCCCTTGATACAGACACATAGTTTTCATTAGATTCATAGATTTTAAAAGCAGAAGAGGGACCATTAGAGCATCTAGTCTAACTACCTGTAAAACACAAGCCACAGAATTTCATCCAGCTACCCTGTATCAGATTTAATAGAAAACAGGAGCCAAATCCTGAGCTGGATGTACAGCAGTGTTACTCCACCAAGATGGAATAATGGTGATTTAGAAGAACTGAGAAATTGGCAGTAGATTTAAGTGACAAAAGATAGTTTTTGCCTAAACCTAAATGAACGTGATCACTTATATTTTAATAGCAATGTTGGAAAAGCCTTGCTGGGAGAGAGTTTTTGCCAAATATTTTAAACTTTAGAAGAAAACATTATTATTATTTTCCCTAAGCCTTTCTGGGATGATTGTGTTCCCTGTTGTAATTTAAATGTGTCCTTTCAATGGATCTCCTGAAGAAAAGGTATAAAGTTAGCAGAAGAAAAATATTTCTCTTTAAATTGAAACCTGTACCAAAATTCTTATTTGTAATTAATTCATGTCCCAGGGTTTTAGTGGGGGAGGGAAGAACTAAGTAATATAATAAAAATCTGAATTTTCTCAGAGCCAGGAACTTGAACTCAAAGGTTCAAGGTCTCAAGAGCTAAAAATTTGGAGTCCATGATTTCTTTCCTTAGGTTCTATATTTGGCAAAACAAGATGTCTCATCACTCTTTGGTAGCCATCTCTACGTGTGTATGTGTGACGCGATTATATTTATAGCAGCTACAGCCTGATCATTTAGCTACAGACTTCTACCTGCTCAGAGCTACAGGTTATAAGAATGCACTCAGACAATATTGACATAGCCAATACCATAACATCCTGCAATCTGCACAGAAACCAGGAATTTGTGCACACCAAAGCCGAACAAAAAAACTTCCTTCCTGCTCCCCTAGCCCAAGAGAGAGTGTTTAAAGGAAAATACCAGTGTGTGGAGGATAGGCTTCAGATTCCTGCAGATTCCCAATCATTTTCTGTCAGTTCTGCCTTAGGAGAAGGGTGTGAAGGCTCTTCTGTTGAGCAATACAGAAATCTGTGACTATCACATCAACATTTGGAATACACAAAGAGGAAGACATCTCCTTGTTAGAATAGCTGCTTATATGGACAGTAAGCGGAGATAAACTCCTCTCATAATATTCACATTCTCAATGATTATAAGCCAGCTGCTGGTTTGGCTGATGTACAGTTAGAGGTGGTTAAAAAAAAGTAAACAGAATAGAAACATTTTAATACATTCCTCATCCTTTTTTTTTCCCCTAGTGCTTTTTTTCTTCAGACCTGGATGTCTGTTTCAACATGTCACAACACATTTTGGTGCCACTGTCACATAAAGAAAAAGATATGATAATCTCCTCAACAAATGAAGGTCAGAAGATATGCTCTGAAACCTACCAATAAATTCCAAATCTCTCTCTGTCCTCTTACTTTGAGCAACACTGGAAGAGCCAGTCCCTCAAGAATGAAGATTTCTCTTTGTCCATACCCAGAAGGATTTAAGTGTTCCCCATATGGCTCTATCATACCACTGAGTATTTGATACCATCTCATTTGCCTGCAAATCTTGTAGAAACATCATGTTTCAGCTTGTTGCAAAACACATCTGCCTCATAAGGTACACCCATCTCCTGAATTGCTCTTGCCACAATGCCTAGACCTGAAGTTCATTCAGCATTTCATAAGAAAATGGAGAAAAATTACCTATATCTACTTTATACAGGCAGGCATAAAATACTGCTCCTTCATGAACATGTCAGGTTATGTTAAATGCTACTGTGAAATGGATCCTCAGGAATGAAGTGTTGAGAACAGTGGTTTGTGAATGAGGACAACCCTTTGTGGCACCCTACTAAGCTTGGTGATGTATTGAAGCATATAGAGGTCACTGTTCCTTCTCATCCTGTCTAATGGTATCTACTGTCCAAAAGAAGACGTGTGTAGAGTGCACCAGTGCAGCTGCATTATGATACAAGGTAAGGAAGAGAAGACCTGAGTGCCATGGAGAACCTGGAAAAGAGAGGCTCTGACTGAGGTCCAAACTGTAAGTAACTGTAAGTAACCGGGTAAGTCAGTATAATCCTCTGTTAATTGTTTGTTTCAGTCCTCCACTTCTCAGTCCACAAGGATGACCTCCAAGAAAGTTTAGAAATACTGTTTTCCAAAGGCTATTGTTATAGAAAAAAATGGCTATGGCTTATGGTCTTGCCAAATTAAATTTAACCTCAGTAAATGTGACATGGAATTTGTGTCACCTCACCATTGAATAAAAAGGCTCCTTCAGCTGAGATATATATATAAATATCAGTAATATAAAACTCTGACAATTGTTAGAAGTATTGCATTCGCAGAAGGTTTGCACTTTCAGCTTGGTGATAAAACATCAGTCTATATATAGCTCCATTTTGTCATTTGCTTGTGGAGTACTTCTTTCTTACACTAAAATTAAAATTGAAAACACTTTTTCACTTTTTGGGAAAAGGGCACTGCTGAGGAGAAATTCTCCCTGGCAAATTAATAGATAAGGTCTGCCATGCTGACTCAAAAGCAAGCAAAAGGTAAAAATTGAATCTCTTTATCAGAGCTAAGTCATTTTTCTAAACTAGGGAAGTAGTATAGGATAGAATATATAGGATAGACTCTGTTATAAAAACTGCTTTTAAACTTTAAAATGTCCATAACTAATGTTAGGAATGGTTATAAATGACAGTCTTCGCTTTTAGATTAGGTTGCATTTGTTACATTCTACCGAGACTTTATGGAGATTCTCAAGGAATTAAAGTTGCACTTATGATAAAAACATGGAGCTGCTTCTAAATAGCATTTTCATCTTTTTAACTGTTGCCTAGATAACAGGCAGATCTCCTCGAGCACCTCTATTCTGCTTTAGCACTACAGCTTGCAAATTGATACAGTCATTATAAGGCAGCAAAGCTATATCACTTACCATTTCATTATTGTTCAAATCAAAATCCATATTTTTTCAGTTTTCCCTAGGGTTACAAACTGGATAGAGAAATGTTATCATCTTGCAAAATAATCTCTCAAGACTTACTCTCTTTGGTGTTTTTCATATTAATGGGTCCTGTGCAAAGAGAGAGTTAATGCTCTGCTTCTACATTCAGTCCTTGAACAGAGTTTTTATATATACATGTATTTATATATGTGTTTATGTATATATATATATATTAATCTGCTTGGAACAAGATTAGCACAAAAGATATCACGTCCTACTCAGTATATGAATCAAGGTCAAATCAACAGCATACCCTTAAATTTTTAATCAAAATGGCAATCTGTCATTGCTAAGAGAGTTAGGAAATGTTGCAGTGAATAACATGAATACATAGCATATTTTAATAGAAAATACAATGGTTAACTTACTGCAGGACAGAAAAGCACTCCATAGTCTACCTTGCAGATACCTTACTCCTTACAGAAGAAGTTGTGAAGCTAAAGCACCTGTCTCTATTCTGAAGTGAAAATCATTTTTAAACCCGAGTTCTACTTTTGGAGGGATTAATGCACCCTTTACTTTTGAGATCCTCTCACATACTGTAATCTTCTGAAAGCTTCTCGTATAATGTTGTACATTTAATAATGTAATGCTGTTATTTAAACTCAGAGCTTCAAGTTTATGCATGAGAATTTTCTGGTATTTTTCTTTGTTCCAATCATCTAACTTGAGTAATGCACTTGGTTCAGAAGAACTTGAGTGTGAATTTCAGGAGCTGGCCAAGGGGTCAGATGTTTGCCTAATTTTCATCAGACTGAATGTGAAAGAATGGTGGGTCAGGTCTGCAGAGACACTGGGCAACCCAGCTATGCTCCACTCCTGGTCTGCCCCAATTTGGCATGAAGCCACTCCATGTGGAAGCCCAACCGCTGCCCAGGTGTTGTGACTAATAAGCCCCACAGAGAACGGGATCGAGGCCTGGAATGAGATGCTGACTATGGGTGGCTATCTGGCTCCTGGAGCTGGTCAGCTTAGCCCATGGAGGGGCCCATTGCTTCTCCTTCAGCAGTGAGGGAAGATGCTCCCTTGGTAAACCACTTTCTGCCAGCATCCGCTCTCCTTTTGCTCCATTACTGTAATGATGTCATCTTTTCAACATCCTTCATTATTCTTCCCACTGTTGTTCCCAGGGATTCTGATTAAAATCAGTGGAAAGCTCCCTTGGATTTTACTGGCTTTGGTACTTGGGCTCTGCTTCTTAATTTGCCTTTCTCAACTGTTTTTAACTCTGCTTTCTGTTTAGACTCAGTTCTGCCATGTTCTTCACGTCCTTCATCTTCCCCCACTTTTGTATACTTTTATTCCTATTCCTGACCTGCTCGACAACTGTTAAATTACTTAGGCAGTGAGTAAAATGCAGATTAAAGACTTACTTTCAGCTTTGAGCTAAAATGTGTTGACAGGACTCACAAGAGGCCTAGAGAAGACACAGAAAAATGGCATCATTTTGGGAGAAAAAACGCTGGAAAAATGATTCTCATATGATCTGAGGACTCACCATGGCTTTGTGGCAGCACTCCTGGCTGCCTTAATGAGGTCACAAATCCACTAATAGGGTGTAGAAACAGTTTTGATTGGTGATAATTTTAACACTTGTTTAACAAAACTTAAAAGCTTTTGGAACTGGGTTCTGTATGCACTATACCAGTGTACATAAAAAGTAATGTTATTCAAACTTATGTTCTTGATTAGCAGTACTTTAAAAGAAATCAGACTCTAACGCACTAACTGAATTTCAGTTATTATACTGTATTTCCATTTATAACCTGACATAATTCCCACACAGCATATGGTATTAATCTGGTGTAAACACCATGTTATGATGATACCTGAACACATAGAGCAGACATGAAAATATCTTCAAGCACAGTATTTCCAAAAGCAATTATGTCTATTTGGTAGTTAGCTGGCTGTGTGAATTTTTATTTGTTATTCATACATACTTGAAGGTACACAGGATGAAATATTATTCATGGAAAAGAAGATCTTTTCACTGTTTGCAAAAAAGGAGAAACTAAAAATTGAAGATTGTCTACTTTTTATGACCTGTCAGGCTTTCACAAGGAAATCTCACCTTCATGTGAACATACAATTTTTTCAGTGTTGAAATTTCCTTTGTTTGTGCTAGAGGGTGGATGTGTAGATTAGTGCAAGGACTACAGTGACACAAAGTGAAATGTGCCATTTCTGTAAGAGAAAATTATCTCCAGAAGAAATATTTAAGGAGATTTTGAAATTCTCAGTGAAGGTAATACTACTCCTGATGTGTATGCACCCCATACATCAACCTCTGCTTGTAACCAAGCATTTTTCAATGTTCCCTGCTGAAAGGAGTGAGAGACCAGCACCCCTTGTCCAGGTAGATGTATGTGTGAAATCCTTAAAAGAGTTGCCTAACATTAGAGTTGAGCCAATCATTTTGTTAAAAGAAGATAAATAAAAGTATGCCTTGTGGAAAGTAAATGCTTGCAGATAGTAATATTTTTGCTTGAACACTTGCCAGTAGGGCCAGATTCACAGCTGGTGTAAACTTTTCTAGTGTTATTGAGTTAACACCAGTTTGAGATGGAAAATTCATTTATTAGGATGAACTGCAGCTTTTTCACACATTGTTTGTAGCTCCACCTGCTACCCACACTCAATATTTTTTTAGCCTTTTTTTATTCCCCTTTTTCTTTCTAAGGATGCTTTCTTAAATGTGTTCCTAAGACAAACAAAATAAGGCAACCTTAGTATCACATTTTCCTAAGGAAGAGGAGCTGCTCAAGAACCCATCTCTGAAATTGTTGCATCAGTGTAAATCCACAGTGACTTCATCTTAATTGCTTTGTGCTTGCACCACAGAGCATGACAATAGGTTAGGCTGTTCATGGCTTTGTACAGTGACCATTTCCAGCTCATCCCTATTATCCACTATAATATCTTAGTCTTAAAAAAGAGAAGGCTAAACAAATGCAACGAGGCAAGTGTAAACCTGGAATAACACCACTGAAAATTTACACCAGTGTGACTAAGAATTGAATTTAGCCCATTTGGTTGAAACCTTTTTAATGGTTTCTGCATGTTCAAGCATCCACCAGAGATTCGATGGAAACCAGCAGACATGCTGTTATCTGCGGTACAAGCCGGACACCAGAGGTGAAAGGGTAATGCATTATCACACTGTGCCACCTGGCCCATCCAACACAATTTGAGCAACCAGAATTGTATTGATTACTTCTTGTGCTCATGACTAATGACCTTTAGCTGCAACCTTGCATCTTCTAAAACTTTTATATTGTGATTTAATAATAAGATTTGATTAAAAATTGTCGTTAGCCAATGCCAATGATTAGCCAGTAGGACTGAATGCCGCCAAGTTCCAATGAGTTTCATTATTCTGGAATTAAAAAGGACAGAGAACTTCTCTGGGTTAATAATGCAATGATTCTGTCTCAATCAGGAATGAAAGAAAACAACTCTAATGTACAAATGTAACAAAATGTATGGCTGTTACTAATAGGTACATTTACAGAGAAATGTTAGAAGAATTAAAGGGACTTTGTTGCAGATGATGGGGACAGTTTTCTTTTACTTTTAATAATGATTGGAAAGCCAGTGTTAGATGGTGTGTGAGGGGGCATTTTCTTAAAGAAAGTAATTTCTTTTAGTGAAACAATAACACAAGGTTTATTCAGTTTCTCCATGTACATTCCTGCTATAAGAAAACAATTCAAAGTGTATGTAGGCAAAAATGAATTATGATGTCTTTATAAGATGACAAGGGGATTTTTCCAGGTTATCTACCTGATGAGAATATATTGATCTACAATATTTAATTATTTTTTTTTAAATGATAACTTGATATTTAAACAAAGGAACATATTTTCACATCTTCCACAGAACATAGAAAAGTATGCCACTTCCTTTCAGGGAGGTAAAATATTTACAAAGATACTGATTTTTGGAGATATATCTAAATCCTGCTGAACTGTGTTTGGTTAAGGATAGACTTAAACATGTACCTAAGAGCTCTGCTGAATGCAGATTGAGGCCCTGGTGTTTCTGAAGATGGGGCGTGCTATAGGAGATACTTTATGGGTGAAACATCTGCTGTGGGATGTGGTGTCCCCTCAGATCTCATGAAAGCTAACTGAAGGACTGGGTGACACTGAAGTCAATGAGAGCTGAAAGCACTCAGCACCTTTCAGGTTCAGATCTCTAAATAATAAAAGACCCTTGAGGAAGAGTAAAAGCATTTGCCCCCATCTCACAAGAACGAAAGAACTCTCATGTCTCACTTTCATCCTCCAGGAAACAAAATGTGTCCCCAAACCAAGTCCTTTAAGATTTTTATGGTATTTGAATAAAGCAATACATGTTTTAATTACTGCACACTAAAAATCTTGTATTGGGTTTAAGTGGGAAGCTTTTGGTACCAGGGGGGCTGCAGGGGTCGCTTCTGAGAGAAGCTGCTAGAAACTTCCCTCATGTCTGATAGAGCCAATGCCAGCTGTCCCCAAGATGGATCTGATGCAGGCTGAGGCCAAGCTCATCCACAGTGGTGGTAGTGCCTCTGGGATAACATATTTAAGAAGGGGAGGAAAGAAAACTGCACATCAACAAATGCAGCCAGAGGAGTGAGAATATGTGAGAGAAACAACTCTGCAGACAACAATATCAGTGAAGAAGGAGGTGGAGGAGATGCTTTAGGTGCTGGAGCAGAGATTCTCTTGCAGCCCAAGATGAAGAGCATGATGAGGCAGGCTTTCACCCTGAAACCCATGGGTGTTAGCACTGGAGCAGATACAGACCTGGAGGACCTATGGAGGACCCCATGCTGGAGAAGATGGATGAACCCAAAGGAGGCTCAGACCCCATGGGAAGCCTGCACTGGAGCAAGTTCCTGGTAGGACCTGCTGACCTGTGGAGAGAGGATCCCATGCTGGGGCAGGTTGTCTGGCAGGACTTGTGACCCTGTGGAGGAACCAAACTGGAGCAGTCTGTTCCTGAAGGATTCAACCCTATGGAAGGAACACACACTGGAGCAGTTCATGAAGAACTGTGGAATGTGGGAAGGATTCATACTGGATAAGTTATTGCAGAACTATCTCCCATGGGAGGGACCTCACACTGGAGCAGGGGAACAGTGTAAGGAGTCCTTTCACTGAGGAGGAAGGAGCAGCAGAGACAACATGTGATGCACTGGCCACAATCCCCATTTCCCTGTGCCACTCTGAGGGAGGGACTAGAAAAAATCAGGACTGAAGTAGAGCCCAAGAAGGAGGGAAGGGTGGTGAGGAAGGTGTTCTTAAGATTTAGTTTTATTTGTCATTATCCTACTCTGATCTAATTGGTAATAAATTAACCTTATTTCCCCAAGTTGAGTTTGTTTTGCCTGTGATGGTAATTGGTGAGTGATCTTTCCCTGTCCCTATATTGGCCTTTTGTTATACTTACTCCTCCCTGTCCATTTGAGGAGGGTGAGTGATAGAATGGCTTTGATGGACACCTTGTGTCCAGCTGGGGTGAACCCACCACGAATCTTTTTGTCACGTTTGAGAAAATAAGTTTTAAACATACTTTGTTAATAAAGTTTGGTTTTGGCAACTGTTGTTTTTCCTGCTTATTATAAATGCCTTTAAAATGTTTCCATTAATTAAGGCTGCTTTTATGGGCTACATCCATTTAGTAAAATTACAGAAAGAAGTGCTGCTGACACATCTGCCATTGACTTCTGTTTGCCTGAGCATTTTATACCCCTGCGAATAGCACAGTGGGGAAAGAGAATGATAGAAAGAGGTGAATTCTGTCCAGCAAAACATGGAGGTTGGGAGAGACCTGGCTGATTACATGCTCATGTTTTCCAGGATTGCACGAGGAGAGTGGAAAGTTGTTGGAACTCTAGTTACAATGGAGTAGACCTCTTACAAAATACTAATTGAAATGCTCAGAAAATAAAAATGCATAAAATGTGAGTTTGAATATATGAGATTGTGTTCTGGGGGAGCAGGCAAGAAGGAGGTTGATCTGAACATCTCAGTATTAACTTAGGGAGGTTTTTATACCCCCTCAGCTGAAAGCATTACTAGCCAGATTATAATTATAATTACCTTGGCTTCATCTCAGTGTTTATCTGCCATGACACCCACCCAGCCACCTGCCTGCTATTAATTCATTCAACACTAACTTCATCTTTTTCCCCTTTTATCTTGCTTTTTTCCTGTTATCCTTACTTTAAAAAATGTGTCTGTTATTAGAAACAAACTAACACAATATTTGTTTGTCCATGATATCATGTGTTCCTTTGTTAAAAGAAAAAAAAAACACAACAGTGCAGAATTCTTCATATTACAAAAATAACCTGTTTGTATTTTATAGTGAAAACTGGAAAGATCTGGCATTTGACTCAAAAACTCAGAACAGCTGATAATCTTCTTTAAATTAAATCTTTTTTTTTTTTTTTTTACTTCCATCTAAAATACTGCCAGATATTCAAATAAGAGGAAATTCATGACAAGGGGCAATAAGCATGATACACAGTTGGCTTGTAAGATTTCACTGTGGGTGCAATTCTCTATGAGTCCTGGATATTTGTTGCTGTTGTTGCTCCAGAGGTGCTGAAGTTTCTTGTTTTCTTTGACAGAACACTGAATGTTTAACTCTCCTGTGAAATGGTGTTTTAAAATAATGGCAAAACAGGAAAATCTTGAAACAGCAGCCATTCCCACAGTGCTTAAAGCTTTAGAAAGACTTAACACTGCTTTCTGTTATGCTGTTTATGGGTCAGAAAATACTTCTCCCCTATATGCCTGGGACTGTGAACTGGTGCTGTTGTGTAGATGTCCTTTTGGGTGTTTGGTAAGCAGTAGATTGAAGAACAAACTGTAATGTGTCAGAAGGAGCCAATTATAATAATGGCTTAGGGTCAAGTAAGTGCTTCCTTATTTGCCTGACCCAACCACTGTTTATTACACTCCTTGTGACAACACATTTCTACAGAGTGAAAATTAGCAACTAATTAATTTAATTTGAGGATTTAATGCCACTGTAAAGGAAAAGAAGCAAGGTTTATATTGAATAGTGATGTTTCTAGAAAGAAGCATTATGAACATGGAATTGAAGAGTCTTTAAAAGCAGCTTCAAGCTGAATGGTGTAAAGGTCTGATCCTGCAACCAGTCATCAAGCCTCAGTTCATCAAACTGCACTTAACTTTAAGTATCCGGTCATGTCTTGTTCAAATCAAAAGCGTCTGTTTAAATGCTTTCTGCACTGGGGTCCTAGACCCTGCTCAAGCAACATTTCTGGCTTCCTTGAGCCTACTTGCCTGAGGAAATGTGCCAGGGTGGAGGCCTAATTGCCTATATTACATTCTCTACTGTTGGTGTTCTTTTTTTCAGTGACATTTCTACTCAATGACAGTTGAAGTTTGGAAATGTCAGGATGTAAGATACATTATCAAGATCACTGTACAAATTTTAGGGGGACAGCTCAAGCAAGCAAATGAATGAAGGGGAATTTCTGAGGGAGTATTCTTATTCCTTATTATATTTTTCAGCTCCCCAAAGTATGCAAGCTACTGTTTATTTTTGGTTTCTGGCCTGTTTCAGCTAATGCAGTCTTCCTTTAGCATAACTTAAAAAGACACAGCAGCACCTTGTATATATGAAGACAATACTTCTTTGTACCTTTACAGTCTTTTAAAGCACTTTAGGACTTACTAGGGTTGGAGCTTTCCCATCTTGTCTACTTTCTATTTTTTCTTCTTATATTGCCTTCTTCATTTTTCTGCCTCCCTATCCTTTTATTCTTAAAGGAGGTCAGTACTGGAGAAGCTAAGGCACACTTTTCCCAGGTTCCAGATGATTTCTTTGCTTTTACTCCAAGATCTACTGGTGGATGGATCCCCCTCTTCCTCTGAAGGCCAGAAGAGAGCCCTAGTGTTTCCCAGCTGGATCCCCATCCTGGGTGACTGAAAGCATCCTGGGTCCAAAGCATCCTGCAGGCTGCAGCTGCTAAACAGTTTCCTATAGTTTAAGAGGCCAGCCTGAGGAGATACAAGAAATCTGTGGCAGAGCATAGAAACAACCTAGATGTCTTAGATGTTCTCCCTCAGACTCAGACATTAAATAGATTTCACTCTCAATGCACAATCATTGATTGGTGGGATTTTCATATTATCCTTTAAAATTGTGTTCCACCACAGCCAGGACCTATTTTTTCAAATTATAAATTCAGGAAATATTTTAATAGTGTACAGAACACAGCTATCAGTCTAAAACTTTTATCCAATGCTGTGATGATTTAGCACTGTGTGGCTAGGCTGGCTTTGTCTTCAAAGTCATCTTTTGTGTCAGACAGCAATTGCTGCAAGGGAAGTATGTACAGCTACAGCTTTCATCAAGACATGGACAGCTCTGAGGCTGTGGACTGTGGGGGCAATGCGTAGGTCTTATGATCTTCCTCATCTTGTTGGTAAAGGTCACAGAAGTCATCAGATTGACTGCAGAACATTTCCTTAGAGCAATGCACCTTTTGTACTGCAGAGCTGCTACTATTTTAGAAGCCATGGTCCATGCAGAGCACAAAATTTTCTTCAGCATGTATATCAGTGCGTTAGAAATACCCTCAGGGGTCATGGAGAGGCTTCCTGTTCAGGGCAGCATTTCAACAGATTATTCTAAATTAATGTAAAACAGGCAAGAAAAACCATTGCTGGATTTTGTTCCTCCTTTCCCAAGGCAAGTCAAGACAACTAAGAGATGGGGATGCTTGACTGTAGTCAATGAATGTATTTTTTTCTTATAAGGAGGCAGGAATAAGAAAAGGATCAATGTACTGGAGGATGTCTGTGGATTCTTTCTACATTACAAAACTCACCAGGCTAAAAGGGGCTGGGAAGGACAGTGCTACAGTGACAGCATAGCAGGCCAGGGACTTTGTGTTTTAGAGGAGAGCTTTGAATGTGTCCCACGTCCTTTGCTTCTACCACATGGGCCTTTCACAAACTTCATGCCCATAAAATGATCAGCCTGTGTAAAGTGTAAAGGATTATAGACAGTATATGTTACCCTTGTTCAAGAAGCATCTGCAAAACAGTCATCTGCCTAACAGCAAATGTCCTAACGTACACTTGATAGGGATAGAAAATGGCCCTTCTTGTAACATATGGAGTTACAATATGGAAAAGCTGCTAAAAATATACAGTCAGAAATGTCCACAAAATGTTTTCTACTACCCTCTCAGGAAATGTTTTTCAATCACAAATATTTTCCTGTTCAGCAGTGCCCTGTGGAAACACCTGATGAAGATGTAGATATTCCTCATCCTGCATGGGTCTCTGCTATGTCTCTCAATATGTTTGCCAGCAAGCATCCCTACTACAAAGAGGAATTCTGCCTTCAGTTGCTGGTGCTGGCTCCCCGGTGATAATTGCCTAGCACTGTCCCTGAAAGAGGTGAATAAACTTCATGGAGGCCTGATCCTGTAATTACATTGTATACTAATCATGACTGACCACCAAGAATGACTGTTTAGTTCAGTCACTTTCCCCTTGATTACTGAATGAGCACCATGAAGGCTCAATAATTCGGAGCTTTGTTGCTAGGCTTATCTAACCATCGATGCAGGAATACTCAGAGATGTGAATAAACCCAATATGTAAGGAAAAAGACTGACTAAATAATGATCTTTAATGCATAAAACATTCTCACTGGTTTTCAGATACAGCCCTATGAATATTCTTTACAGAACTTAAAATTAATTTAATTGCATTTGATATATATTTACACAGAAACTAGAAAAAAATATTTATTACCTCTTGTGACTTCTGTGGCTTTTCCATGGGGTCTTTGGATGGTTTTGAAAGACATACCAGATGCACAGTATAGTATGAATCTGCAGGCATGACTAGAATAGAAACAAACAATCGTAACTTTTTATTAGCTATTGGTTTAGGCTATGGGAAAACGTAGGTGAAAAAAAATTCCTGCTAAACTGACATGTTAAAGCACTGGAAATGAACCCAGACTAAGTTCTTAAAATCAGGATAAGCCAAGGCTGTTGCTGGTTACTCTTAATTAACTAAATGAAGCGTACACAGCCAATAAAGATCTAACTTTTTCAAGGCAAATAAGCTAGGAGTTTTATGGATTCCAATAAAAGGAATGTTGTCTGGAAGATATTCTTTATCTGAGTGGAAGATGTCTGTAGAGGCTATGGTCCAGAAAGCTGGTGGATTTAATGGCACAAGCATGGAAGATTGTGTAATAAAGTGAGTGGAGCTGGTTAAAGAAAAGAAGCAGCACTTTTTCACTGTGAACATGTTTCATTAAACCAGCAGTAAATTGCATGGACTTTTACTGTCTCCTAGTCTATATTAGCCAAAGCTTGACTAATGCTAGTGGGTCTACCCATTCATTTGCAGAGCAGTAAGACTGGTTTACTGTTCCTCACAAGCAGAAGAGTAGACAAGTAAAGCATAGTTGGTTTCCTACTGAGCATGTGGGAATGTGAAGAAAAGCATTTTTAAAACAGGAAATTATCAGATATGCCTAATAGCCCCTCCCCATTTATTTATTTATTTCAACAATTTGTGACTGCATGGTTAAAGAAGAATAATGGAAAGCTTTCTCTTTTTAGCTGTTTATTCCCATGCTGACAGTGTTCTCCTTACGTTTCTGAAACCTCTTTGTACTGTGAAATGTTGAGGAGAATGCAAGGAAAGATTGAGGTTTCTTGAGAATGGAAAAGATCATAAGCTGAAAAAATAGTAGCATGGTCAAGAGCAGCATTATAAAGTGTCTATTCAGAGTCACATGTATCCCTGCCCTTTGGTCAGACAGTGAGGAGGCTGTCTTTTAGTGTCCAGGAACAGTGTGATGACAAGATATTTCTGCAGGGGATAGCTGCTTTGTGAATTTGGTAGCTGTTCAAATGATAAAAATCATGTGTTTCCATATGGTCTAGTGGCTATGCAGTTATTGTACTGAAATAATGATTATTTCTAGCTCTTTTTACTTTCTTGCTCACACACCTCCTTGTACTTTGCAAAGACTGCAGCATTTTATCTTCCTTTTTTCAGTTTTGTTGAAGGTGTGGTAAGCCAGGAGCAGGGCCAAGACCAGAACCAACAGACTGGAGCACCTCTCCTACGAGGACAGGCTGGGAGAGTTGGGATTGTTCAGTCTGCAGAGAAGAAGGCTCCAAGGAGACCTTATTGTAGCCTTCCAGTATCTGAAGGGGGCCTACAAGAAAGCTCCTAAAAAGGAGGTCAGACAGTGATAGAACCAGGGGAAATGGATGTAAGCTAGAGGAGGGTAGATTTAGATTGGATATTAGGAAGAAGTTCTTCACTATGAGGGTAGTTAGACAGTGAAACAGGTTGCCCAGAAAGGTTGTGGAAGCCTCATCCCTGGAAGCTTTTAAGACAAGGCTTGATGGGGCCCTGAGTAACCTGATCTAGTGGATGGTGTCCCTGCCAGGCAGGGGGGCTGGAACTAGATGATCTTTGAAGTCCCTTCCAACTCTGACAATCCTATGATCCCTTTAATTTCATCACCACCACCTCCAGTTTCCTTTATTTCTTTTCAGTTGGCTGAGGTGCTGGTCCACATCCATTTGGTCTTGTTTTAGGTCATCAAGGGTATGCCACCCTGGAGCCTTCAGTGCTTCCAGGTGCCTCATATCTCATGGAGGAAAGGTAGTCTGACACAGGCAAACACACATTTTGTCTCCAAATACCACAGAAAAAGGCTGGAGAAAGTTTAAGAACATAGAGCAAGTTCAAAATATGGGTAACTGATCACCAACAGGTGTGGTAGACTGAATGTTTGGGTGTGGTGGGTTTGACCTTGGCTGGACACCAAGTGCCCACCCAGCCGCTCTATCACTCCCCTTCCCAGAGGGACAGGGGAGAGAGAGTAAGGTGGAAATAGGAATGACCCGTGGGTTGAGACAAGACAGTTTATTATTAGCACAACACACAGCAAAGCCTGCACGCGCAGAAGCAAAGCAAAAGCAGACTTAATCTCTACTTCCCATGAGCAGCGATGGTCGGCCACTCTCCGAGAAGCAGGGCTGCGGTCTTCAGGAGGCAGTCATTAGCCGATGAATGCCCACCCCCCTGCTCCGTGCCTCAGCTTTTATATCTGAGCTGACGTCATATGGTATGGAATATTCCTTTGGTCAGTTTGGGTCAGCTGGCTGCCCAACTTCCCTCCCAGGTTCCTGCCCCCCAACCAGAGAAGGAATGTCACAGTGCTAGTGTTGTACCCAGTGGCAGCCAAAACACGGGTGTGTTATCAGTACCCTGCTAGTCACCAATGCAAAACACCGCACTGTGAGGGTCACTATGGGGATGAATTACAGCTCAGCCAGACCCAATACATTGGGGTACATCTAGGTACAAAGATTCCACAACAAATATGTACATAAAGGACATTTAGGTGCTGGAATAATGCTGAGAACAATGAGAAATAGTTGCTTTTCTTTTAAATTTTTTACTTCCTCCTGTAGCTTCTGCTGCAAATGGACAGTGACTGACAGAATTTGGGGACTATTAAGAAACCAGCATACATTCTGGATTGGATGACAAGTGGCTGTATGATTTTCCATCTAAATGGGCAGAGCTGTGATACTTCAATGGGTATTAAAAATTTCCTGAGTTCTTACCTGGTGGTTTTGTACCTAGGCTGTCAGCCAATCATTTGAAATCATGCATTATTCTTTTTGGCAAAGTGGTGGCTAGTTCAGTTTAAACTTTGCATTGCACAGACAGGAATATTATGCATCTGAGAAGAAAAGGGAGCAAATAGTAACTTCATGTTACTTGCAAAGCTACTTCAGCATTGCAAACTGTTTTGTTATTTGCCTTCTGCAACCCCATAGCTGTTCTACTACCTGTAATCGGAATGCTAAGGTGAATACTTTTTATAATCTGTGTTGACAAATGTTGTTGACAGTTGTATAATATTCTGAAAAACTAGAGAGAATGTTTTAGTCACTATAGAGAGCAAATTTAGGATCTGCTACTGAAATTGTACTGTTCACATGAGTAACTGCTCTTTTTGTGTGACTCAGTTGCTAACTGTTTAGCTCTGATAACCCTAATATTTACAGTTTCAGAGCCTTTCTGGGATCTGTTATTTTTACACTGGCATATACCAAACTTCTTGAATAAATCTTGACTGCAGGCATAAGAGATGCTGTTCAGGCTGTCTACAGCTGGTGTCCAGTTTGGCTGCCATGGCTGCTGCTTCCCGCCGAGTGATCTGAGACTCAGGATATGACAGCTACAAGTAATTAAGCCTCACCAACTCTTTTAAAGTGAGATGCTCTAAAGGTTGTGACATTTGATAGTATTCTGATACAAGCTACTTGAATATGGTCATATTGCTCCCCAGCATAAGTAGAGAGGAACCTACATCAGAACTGTGGGATTGGGGCTGCCATATTTGAAAGACATTTTGGAAAAGACCTTACAGATATAACTATGTTTTGTCATGAAGAACTAAAAGCATAGAAACCTGTTATTCACTTTTCTCCAGTCATTTCTCCAGACCACTGGTTTAAGAAGTTTATCCTTCTTCCCTCTTCTTGACCTCTGAAGAATTCATATTAATTTTTAGTATATAGCTGAAACACCAGTGCAAATGAAAGTTGTGTTTGTGCATGTGTTAGGATATAAATACCTGTGCTTTTCTCCCTCTGGTAGGTAACTGTATTTTAAAAGATAGGTTCTTGTTCTCCAAACCTGAAACAATGCTCCTAATAACCACGAGGGTCTGAAAAATGTAACCTGAGATACATATATTGGGAGAACTGACTTTGAAAAAGACAATTGGGCTTTCAGCAACAAATCAGACCAGTGGTGTCTTAGGTCTGGAATGGAGATTTTGGCTGCTGCAGCTCTGCACAACAGTCCAGATTGCTTGGGTACTATAGTAATTTCAGTGTGGTACAGAGAGGATCTCCCTTCAGATACTGGAGAGCTCTTGCTATTAACCACTTTATTGGGAGGTCAAGGGCTCTGCAAGCTTATCAAGGCTGTCTTGATAATGGGATTTCCCTTTTTTATTTTTTTTTCCCTCTATGCAAAGTACAGACCACCCTCTCAGACCCCAGTGCTGACACCAGTAACTTTTTGTTGGTGTCTGTAACCACTTTCTTATTTTTTATTACAAAACATGTTATAATTATCTCTGTTGCTTTCTAACATGTTTTGAGAGTTACTGTGAGCACTCTGTGTGAACTCAGCATTACATTTTGATCCAGGACTGACTACAGCTGTGTCTACTATTTTACACAACAAACTCAGATCACTGTTATATTTCACTTTGGTCACCATGTTGCTCTCTAATGGTTTGCAATTAGTTTGACTAAGGTATCAACCAGTAACAAATATCATGAACCTGTCAGATGTTAGAAGTTTTCTCTCCTTAATTGGTCAATGATCTTCGTGTTAAGAAAATGTTAAGTACTTTAAAGTTAAAAATAAAAGTAAATAAAATATAAAATGTTTTGCCTCTTCACATAACATAGACTTCAACTATTAGCAAACACATTATCCCTCAAAACCAGAAGAATTATGTTTTAGTTGTCAACGCATGCTTAAAACTAACTGGGACTAAAATGTCCTCCTTAGTTAGTACCTTTGGGGATACATCTGCAGCTTGACCTCACCATGTCTTTTCCAATATTGAGCTAGTTTTGATGTTTTAGTAGGCACAATATTACAACTTCATGCTGTGACATAATATTTTGCCTTCAAATACATACACGTAGGCAACAAAAGGGACTGTTTGTTATCTTCTGCGTGTAAGAATCAGTGCAATGTAAGATAAAAATGGAAGCAAAATCTTAGATAGTAAAATATGTTTTCATCCTCCTGTTTTCTTCCTGATGAGGCTACAGGAAAAATATACAAGTTGTTTGTTAGGTTTCCAAGCTGCCAATATATACAGTAGAAGAAAAGAAAAATCAAACATCTTACAGGTGCAGGAAGAGAGAATTCTGAGGCAAAATCTGACTCCTCAGGGTACTCCAAAAATTTTCCTCTTGCCATACCCAAAATAAAATTTAATCTCTATGTCCAAGAAAGTAAATATTTCTGTTGACTTGACAGGCTTGTCTTGGAGGTTTTAGGAGATAAATGTAACTGAAATACAGATTTTTTTTTTTTTACTTTCTTTTGCCATAGATACCAGACATAAATGATATAGTTGTAGGAGAAAGGTAATATTTCATTTTGGAAAACAAAGGTTCTTAACTTATGGCAGCTGATTGACATGAGTTTTTCCAATGATGCCTAAGGAAGCATGTTTGAGCAAGCATGTCTGACTTATTTCATCCCCTTTCCTCTTGACTGGTACTGTTTCCTATCTTCCATTCCCTTCCCACCTATCTTTTCCTTTCAAATATCTGCCATTAAAAACTCCAGTCCAGACAAAACTGTCCAAATTTGTGTAAAATATTACAAGAAGTCATGTAACTGTATGTGGGAGGTGATGGAGGTGAAGTGCATCTAATACTTACTGGCACAAGAAATAATCACAGCACTATCATGATGTATGTCCTGGTCACTATTGCCCAGCTGCAACCCTACAAATAATGTTAGGTTTAATGCTGGCAAGTTGCATAGCCCCTATTAACATGTCCCTTAGAGGTAGCTTGTGCTGTGTAGGGATGTGCTGCCTGGCTTGGAACAGTAGTAGGGTCTCCACTACAGTTTGGTGAAGCCCACTCAGTTCCAGTCATCTGAAGCTGCATAAGCAGCATGGTTCAGGGACCTTCCAAATGGCTACCTCAATCCTGTTTGCCTCAAGTGACATTGTAGTAAGGCCATAATTGTACCCACTGTGTTTTAAAACTCAGTTTTGAGGAGGTAATCCTGGTTCTATCACAAAGTCTTGTAAATTAAATTGAAATCAGTCACATTTATGACTGGTTGTTAAAAAGCTGTAAGTGTTATGAATTTATGATACTGTGCTCATACTCAGCTGTTCACTGCTTCTGCTTCTAGGTCTTTTCCTCCTATGTGGGATAAAATTTATATTTGTGGGTGAGATCATTATAAATCTTTTATGTACCACAAGTGCAATTTTAAATGTTTGCAGGCATAAAGAACAGTGCCCATGGGATATCAACTATATATCATGGGTTATTGCTTCATAGAACTGACAAAAAAGGAGCTTTGCAACTAGTATACAGTCACACACACTCCTTAAGTTTACATGTTTGACCTTTAAAAGCTGGTAGGCTGCATGAAATGTGACGTAGGCAATAAAATGCTCCATGGTTCATATTTTGCTTGGATGCCACTTTGCCATGTGAATTGTATTTCTTTAGCAAAATCACCTTAGCAGAAGACTTGCCTGTGCCCAAATCCCCAGGGCTTTTTGCTGATTCCAATTACCATTGGACAAGTTCCTCAGGAGTGAGTGTAGATTATGTACACCTCTGAATAAAACAGTGACGAAACACAGGCTGGCAGTGATGGATACATGGCTCACACTTCATGCAAGCCTATCACTGAGTTCCGCAGCCTTGACACTGAGCTTTCCTGTCACAGTTGTTAGAGATGATGTATTCAAGGGCATGAGATAGAGAAATAAAATTATCAGAAAAAGATATTTTTTTGTTTTCTGCATGGAAAGGTGTATGAGACAGAAAGATGTTAGTAGAAATAGGTGACCTGTTAATGGATAGCAAGCTATGAACTAGGTTGCAAGTGTGGAGTTAACTTAAAAGAGCACTTGGAAGAACTAGTCTTTAATGGAAAGCGTATTGTACTGAGAGCTGAGAAGCTTGGAGTTTCCTAGCTTTGTAGCTGGACTACCAGGACAAATAGTTTCACTTCTCTTTCACTTATATAGGCATGGATTTATCAGGGGAAGAGAAGTTGGAAGAGCTTTCTCTCCTTTCTCTGTTTCCCCCTGATTGACAGTTACCCATGGCAAAATGTTGTTGGGTGCAGGCTCTCTTCTGCTCCCTGGCCCATATACCAGCCTGGGAACAGTTACTATGCTGTGCAGAGCTGGAGAGAACCATCCTCTGCAGCACATCTCCACGTTGTTTGGGATATGTCTCTGAGACATGATTTAGTGTGAGCATCTAGCTGCATCTACATTGGCTCCGTTCACCTCATTTTCATGTTTTGGACAATGCTCCTTAAGAGGAAGCTGTCCCTCACTGTATGTTGTTTTTGATAGCCAGTGCAAATATAAAAAGTAAGGATAATTTGCTGAGACCCCTCTGTCCTATCTACTACTGAGATGAATTGGGGAATTATCAACTAGCTGCAGGGAATATTCATGTTTCATCTGTGAATTTCTTATGTACTTTATTGAATATTGGGTAACTCCCTTATTACTTTCCTTTGTTTAACAATCTGTGCAATCTCTTTAGCTTTCATTTCAGGTGTTATGTGTTGTATTAAAGTGATTAAGGAGGTCCCATACCATTGTCTGTCCCCTGCTTTAGGTAGATAAAATTTTGATGAAGATGGCAGTGAGAATGTTACCTCCATCAACATTAGCACAAATGTGTTTGTATATGCTTAAATGCACATGTGCTTCCTTTGAACGTTTTAACAGCACAACCTAACTACTGAACATTCAAAAA
This sequence comes from Galbula dea, assembly GCA_013399015.1. NCBI lineage: Eukaryota > Metazoa > Chordata > Aves > Piciformes > Galbulidae > Galbula > Galbula dea. Next base: position 186,031 of record VWZX01006105.1, on the reverse strand, counting down.
GTACAAAATAATTTCATTCATGGTTTCTATTTTTAAAAATAGGCACAACCTTCTTTAATGTAACATTCATCCAGCTTCATAGTATAGATCAAAATACATTTGGATTGTTTATGATTGATGTGGTCATCCTTTTATAATTCCCTTGGGCTAGATAGAAATAGAAATGTAGGACAGGATTCTCCATTACTGTGCAGCTGCTTTTCTCTGCACTGTCAGCATAAACTAACATGAAAGCTGGAGGATCTGGATCAGCATAAATGTGATTTGGAGATGCTGAGCTGCTGTGGGGCACCTACATTTCATCAGTGTTGTTGGGTTAACATCAAAAAGGTGCCTGGCCAAAGGAAGACAGCAGCAGTGTAGGCAACATAGTGTCTCAGTCACACTCATTCGCATTGACTGTTGGTTGTGATTTTGTTTCACAGTGTGTTACAGCTAAACATTATCTAGACCAGGTCTTGAGTGTTTCTGATACAATGGAAAGAAAAAAAAAGCAGCACCATGTTCAGTGGGACTCATATATAGCCAGCTAGCAGGTCATGTTTAGACACTTTGATGCCATAGGTCTATATTCTAAAAAGCATGTAGATCTCTCAAATGCTCATATAAGCACCCAATATATGTTCCAATAAGATCTGTGAGTGTAGGCACACATTTCTGAAAAGTGGTAAAATTTAAGCCATTTATTCAACTATATCTGGTTTCCAGAAGTGACATAGANTTTTTTTTTTTTTGTTTGGTGAAACTTGAATTCCTATTTGCTTGCTTTTCAAAGTAGGGCTTATCTATGGGACTTGGACTGTTCATGAGCTTAGAAGCTTCTGAAACTGTTGACCTCCAGCCTGAAGTCCACTTGTATCTTTCTGTAGCTATGATCTGTGCTATCTGCAAATGTACAGATCCCACAATCAGTTCACTTTCTGTTTTCTGAATAGTTATATGTAGAAAGAACTTAAATACTGGATTTATTTATAAAGTGAAACAAGAAAGGAGGAAAGAAGAAGTGTTGCAATACTTCAGAAGAAGAAATCTGTATGATATTGGATGTACCTCACACTAACTTAAATGTGTCTAAGGGAAATGGATGTTGCAAGATTTTTTTGTGCTCCCTAACTATGAATATTCTGCATTAGTGTGTTTTTTTTCTTTATAGTTCTCTTCCTCAGTAGAACCTGAATTCTTAACTAAAAAGTAATTAAGCCTTTAATGTGACTGTGAAGATTTAAACAAACAGGCAACCATTGCTTTCCATAATAAGAACAATCCCATTTATCAATTCTTTTTTTACATAGTCTTTTAATCCTAACATTTTCCAAAACAAGCTAACTACTGTCTGTGGGGAATTGTGCAATGCAGACAAGGTTTGCTGCAGCTTTCTTTTTCACTTCTCAAAAAATCAAAATCCACTTAATCTGACAAATGAAACCTTTGATTACATGTAAACTACACAATACTGCTTTTTTTCTTGTTAAGGCAGAGAAGAAAATAACTGTAGAAATATGTCTGCTAAATTTCCAAGTTAGTAATCTGTTGAAGGAAATCAGGATCCTGACAGGTGCAAATGCTGGACTCTGGGATTTAGGGAGTCTCATGAACCTTTGAAATGTTTCTCACCTCACTGATCTAAAATAAACTTCAGTGCTTAGGTGAAATCAAAAGAAGTAAACTGTTTTATGTAGCACAATCTGGTAGAGAAGCAGAAAACAGGAAGAGAGAAAGAGAAAAAACCCAACAGACTATTTCTCTACTTTGGCCATTAATTTGAATTCTTACATGACTTGACTCTTGGAGTTGACCTTTCCTTGGTTGTCTCCAATGCTGGATGTAGCAATAGAAATGCTACTGTTTAAATACTAGCTATGTCAATAGTAGATGAAATAGCAATTCCCTCTCTAGGACATGATTACACAATTTGCATAAGGAGCATCGTGGACGCTAACCATTGCCTTTTACCTTAAGGAGAGTTCCAGGTTTTGGATCTTGACTAGCTTTAGAGATATATAGGGCTATAGATCTCATATAGTTTAACAAAATCAGGAAGAAAAATACTGTGTAATGGAGAAATATACCATACATACAATTATATCAGCTGTGGTGCAACCTATCTGACTAGGAGGCAAAGCATTCTATGCACATCTCCTATCTTCAGCTGCTAGGAAAAACAGTGCTTGAGAGCTTTGGACTGAAAAGGAAAGAAAAATCCCAACAGAACACTGTTTTGCTGTTTACCTTTAAACTATAACCAATGATCACTGTCTTCCACCTAAAATAAATTCCTTCAGCACAATCCTCATCCTCAGCCATCAGGTGTCAGCTGCAGTACCACAAAGACATGAAGAGTCTTGCTTGTAGAGTCATTGTGTTTACTGAGGTTTCTTTTCTTTCAGCACAGGCACTGTCAAATAATTATAATAGAAATAGTCTGCTGCAGTGGAAGGGCTTCTGAGATTAGTTCAGCCCTGAGCACATCTAAGATTGTGAGACATATATATTTCTTTGTGCCACATACATATACAAATATACACACACCCAATGTAAATTGCTGTAGTTTATCACACATATATATATGTGTGTGACTGTTTCAAGAGGAAAGAAACAATGGACTAGCATTGTTTGCTCAAGCTTCAGAAGTGTAACTTCTGAAAGATAGTCAAATTTACAGTCAATAGAGCCATGGATGACTTTTATAGGAGCCTTTTGTACCTGACTAATCACATCAGAACAGGATGTCACACACCTGCACACTCCAGTGGTAGAAAGAATACTTCTCTGAATAACTATTAGGCAGACATCTCTGAGTTAAATTGACTGATTTCACCCATACAGGCTACTGAAGGCTTACACAATTGCATTAACTTTATGGAAACACCCTCTCTGCTTTCCTTGTCCTGCAAGATGGCACTCAAAGTCTATCCCAGGTGAAAAACTGAATTTTATACTGGTGCTGTTTTTGGTAGTTTCCTGGGGTATTCATAATAGGGGGAGGTGTAAACTGAAAAATATATCCTTTCATTTCATTAAAGATTTTACTAGATTTTACTAGATGTTGTTTGCAAACAAATATGGCAAATATTTCCTTTTTTTTCCTTCTGAAATAATTGAATGTTTTTTCCATCTGCTTAATCTTAGATTCATACCTCAGATTTAGATTTTGTACCCAAGATTGCTCATGAGATCCAGTTGCTGAGCCTGGCCTTTAATTTTGGTAATGAAAGTGGTCCTTGACAAATCACTATGGTCCTAAAATCAATATGGTGCTACATAAAGCTGGAAAGAAAAAACATATTTAATTGCCAGAAAAAAGTAATCAGCATCTGACTCAACTATATTGAGTCAGAATATAGAAAGAGAACAGATTGTCTCCTCCTTTTTGCACATAATCTAGACAACAGCCTTTAGTCTGAAAATAATAATCTGAAAGCCTTACACATAAACTATGTCCATATTTTGTCTATATACCAAAAGCAAGGTAAAAGTGCAGTGGAAGTATAGGCATCTTCATATTCATGTGCTGCTTGCTTTCAAACCTAGCCTCAAATATACACCTGAAAGGGGAGCAGTAAGGCTGCTGTGCTGTGTGGTTCACACATATCCCTGTCTCATGTGAGGAAAATTTTGGAGACAGGCTAATGAGGAAGGCTTTTCTTGTTGGATGTTTTCTCCGTGTTAACAATCATTTTGTGACACTTAAGAAAAGATGGTACTCTCTGTGGCTAGGAAATATGTGACAGCACATAAACACTGCTGAAGGGGAACAGGTCTATATTTACATATTTTAAGTCTACAATGTGCCATCATGATAATCCAATGTGACTTCAGTCAAATTTTCCCTCCTTTCCTGTCTCCTCTTCTTGAATTTACCTGAACTAGTTCCTGCTGTAAATCTGTGAGTTGTGGCTACCTTTGGGTATTAGATGAATGCTTGTGGTTAAAGATGCATGAGGGGTGCCTGTAATAAGAAGATCTCTTCCAGCCAGCCTAAGATTGGAGTTTTCTAGCTTCTCTTTCCCCTCTCCTCTCCTCTCCTTTTTATTATTTTTTATTTATTATTTTCTGAATCAATGCATTGACTCTGGACTACTAAGAGAGGACACCAAGAACACAAAGCGAGGATTGTTAGTAACAGGTAAGTGTGTTGTTCTCTATGTTGACTGGTTTTGAGGCAGATTGAAGCTGGCAAACTGAGAAAATTGGAAACAGGAGGCTAATTTAAAGAAGATATAGCATTGTTCTCAGTCATATTCTTGCTTGAATTCCAAATGTCTGCACAAGATGGACTTAGTTTGGCCTATTAAATATCTAACTTTCAAATATGGATTGAGAGCCAAATCACTTCTGAATTTATGCTTCAGAAGGAAAGAGATCAGACCCAGATCACTGATCACCAAAATTTTGCTGCAGAGAAAGTTCAGGTGTGTTTACTTAATTCCTTAATTTATTAATCTTCACCTAATTCTTCCAAATAATCTACTCTTAAGGGTGGTCAGATATCACAATTATGACAACAATAAGAAGCTCTGGATTGAGGTTTTCTGAGTGATTTTATGTAAGACAGTGGTTGCTCTGTAAAGCCAACATCCCTGCTTCATAGCTGCCCCTACAAGCAAGAGAGTGTTTTCTATTGAATTTTTTTTGATAAATGTGTGGAATAGCCTCAGAGAAATGTTGACTGTTGCCAATGTGCCACAGAGACAAAAAGCTTTGTAAAACTTTAGAACAGATTTGTTTGTTCTCCCTAGGAAATCTCTTTGGTTCCACCTGCCATTTTTGTTCTGATTGTTGTGTTTAGTACCAAAATATGAAAATGGCTTCTGATGCTAAGAATGGTAGGTGACTGAAGGCTCTATTTTTTGCCTTAAGTAGCTTGCCTCCTTATTTCCTATATTGAACACTCCAGGATGGAGTTTCCTCCAAATTAGAACAATGTGTGTGCAGTGGCTGCTGTGGGGCTGACCTGAGAACTTCCTTGGAGTGCAGAGCAGCAGTGCCTCTGGAGGGGGCCTCCATGGAAAGGACTGGGAACTTTAGAGGGCTGGAAGTCAGAAATTAAGTGTTGCAGCAGCAGAGACCTGTGCCTTCTCTTATTTTTGCAGAGATTTCCCAAGAGCTTCAGATGATGGTGGATTACTGTGTTACTCTCTTCTTACACTGTAAATAACCAATGTCTAATGGAGGGGCTGTTTTAATACAATAGTTTATTGGATACTTATAAAAGAACAGTAGTTGGATAGCTTAGTAAAGAACAATGCCATATTAGAATAATAATAGTTTACTAAACAACAGTACATTTATTACAAATACATAAAACTATGTAAAACGTGTCAGTAAAATTATGCTATTTATGGGGAGTTCATTGTTAGCATTATCTAATTATAAAAGATGCAAAAGTACTACTCTGGGTAGAGACCAAGATACTCTATGACATTTTTGATAAAAGAGGAGGCATGGTCTGCTTGTTGGGGAACAGGATGGTCTTGCTGTCATTCATATCCTTGCACAGATTTACTCTCTGATCTTTCCTAGTCATCACAGTGAAGATTTTCAAACACAGATGAAGTGCTTATATCCATGTTTCATCATTTAATAAAATTGACCTGATTTTCAGAGTGTCTCTCCAACTTCCCAGTTTCAGTGCAAATCATGATTACTTGCAACTGAGGTGAATTTGGCAGCTGGGACTGTAATTACCCTTCATCCTTCCCACTCAGTGCAACTGACACTAGTGGTGTTCTCTAGATTTACTGAGCAGAATTTCACTCTTGGCTGAGCTCTTCAGGCTAATAACTATAGGCAGTTAATGTCTAGATCTGAGAAATAAGCAGGATTTTGTGGTTTCTTCCCTTGTATTCCTTTTTGGGGAAAAAAAGGTCTAATTTGCTGATTTCGATCATTAAAAAAGTGGAATTTGTTTCCACTCTGCAAGAAATTTTTGTCTTAATCAGAACCCAGACCTGAAGTATTCATAGAGTTGTGATGTTGTGTTAAATATGATAGTACAGCTGTGGTGTAATTTACTTATAATCAAGGGGAGGTGTCCTGACTGAAATGGGAGCTGGAGTGAGCTCCTGCGTGGCAGGAGAAGCCCTGGGCAGCAGCCCCATCTGACACGGCCTCGTGGAAGGACATGCGGACAGAGAATGGGGGGAGAACACTCAACCCTGGAAAAGGAACCCTAGCCTTCCCTGAGAGGGTTGTCTCAGGGCCTGGCACAGGCTGCTTAAGGCAGTGGTGGAGTCACTATCCCTCGAGGGGTTTAAAAGCCATAGAGATGTGGTGCTGAGTGACATGGTTTAGTAGTGTCCTGTCAGTGCTGGTTAATGGTTGGACTCTATGATCTTAAAGGTCTTTTCCAACTAAAACTATTCTATGATTCTAATAAAAGAAACATAGTTTATAAGCCTAACTACAGAATCCTGTATTATGCTAATACACTTCCACCCAGCTGTGGAAGGAAATATTTTTCCATTACCTCTTACATTTGTATTCCAAGGGAAAGAAATTTCATATTTCTCTATATTTGAGAACTGTGAGAACCCCTATTCTACAAAGAACTTGTCAGACTTTAGGACTGATCTAAGATGAAAGGATTGAAGGGTAAGAACTAAAAGCCCTATCTCTGCTTTCATTAGCAGAGGGCTCGTGTGGTGCATGAGATATCTGTTGATGACTCTGGTAAAGGTTGCTGCTGCTCAGTCAGCATCATGGGAAGGAATAGCAGCTCTCTGCTAACTGTTTATGGGTAGCTTCCTTCTATTCTTTATCTTAATAGAAGACAACTTTTTTTCCCAACCAGAGGAATCTCTAATTCAAAGGTTGAGACTGTCTTGCATGTACAGCTCTGTGGAAGTGTACATACAGGCTGCTATCACAGAGCAGTTCATGCAGGGTAACTTGTCAGCCAACTGCCTGTTTATTATGCTCACGCACCATGGTAATGTGAGGTGATCCAAGGTAGCTAACTCTCAAAGAGACAAGGCAATCCTTGTATTTGAGATCTCTAAAAGAAGAAAGGGTTTCTTTGCATTCTTTAAATACAACATGTGCTTTTTACAGTGTCAATAGCATTCCTTAATATCTATATTTGGTGTAGTAACTACAATAAATCTGACTCTGGAACATAAGCCTAGAGAATGTCTGTTTCTTTTAGTTGGAAGGACTAACCATGATAGTTCTGTTTCTTTCATAGGACATTTTTCATCTTTCTTTGTAAAACTTTTCGTTTCCTATGAAGGGTTTTGTTTGTGTTTGCATCTATCACTGGAGCTTGTACAAACTTGGAAGCACCTTCAAAATATGCTAGCAGTCATTTTCCTTTCAATTCTGTCCATTTCTAGAAGAAAGAAAGTTGGCATGCTGTGGGGCTGAATACAGTGTTTCATCTTGTCATACTGTTCCAGCAGTCAGGCAAAGGTCATTTTTTTTTCCCCTCAGAAAGCCATAAACAATTTTACATTAAAAGTTTTCAGGTAACTATCTGTCACTAAACCAAGACACAAGCAGCATGATTTATCACAGGGAACAGATCTGGTTCCAAAATATCCATGAGTCGGTGAACATTTAGAGCTCGATCTAAAAATGTTGCATGCAAGAAAAAAAGGAGAGCATATAATGGAAGCTTCAGGCTTTAATCTTTCTTGTCTTTGCAGACATACTAGCATACGAATTCACATGTGTCTGCCATGTGGTAGAGTTAGTTCTTCTCAGAATGCAAAGCAAAGAGCATTTTAAGCTTTCTTTTTTAGGGGAAGAAAGGGACAAAACACTCACATACTACTAGCTCATGCAAAATTCTGTGATTCTGTGAAAAAGCTGAGCCCACTTGATTCATGTAAATGGAGAGTGATATCAAAAGCTCTGACTTGGAATGTTTAAATGGACACCCATGTACCTGAATTGAAGAAACAGAGGTAAGGCCAGCTAGCACTTTCATGTTATACCTCTGGGGCAGGAGATCAGGAAAGGGAAGGTGAGAATGCAAAGGCAATGGGCTTCTCCACCAACAAGAAGACAGGTGGCTGGAAGGACCCGTCACCCTTGAAAGGGAGCTGTGCACAGGAAGGCATGCTGCACCAGCTGCAGAGGACAGCCGCAGCCCAGCGCACAGTTATCCCAACCATCTTTTCTCAGACTGTGCAGGGCTGAGCTCCATGAACTAAGGGCAGAGAGTATCTGGCAAATCCCAGTCTGATACATATATAAATATAGCAGTCATCTCAGAGCAGGTGGACTCTTTGGCTTTCAGGCAGGATGAGCCTCATGTGTCTGATTGCAGGATTGGTTGTCCTTTATTAAGAATTTATTTGGAACTATTTTCTTAAATGCTTCATTATTTAAAAGTTGCTTGTATTTTGGAAGAAGAAAACAAAACAGAACAAAAATCCAACCCAGACTTCAGTGTGTTCTTACAACATATCATATATAGAAAATGCACCTCATTTGATTACTGTCCACTATTCAAAAAATCCCAGACAGTATATTTGTTTCAAAACAAATTACACTTAGGGACTTTTTTAGATTATAATATCCAGGGTGTTCCTATATATACAGCAGAAGGGTTATTAAAAATAAATCATGTTCTTAATAATGGAATCATTCCCTTGAATACAAGAGCAGAATGAGATTTTCCACTTGAAGGACCAAACTTTCTGTCAAGGGGGAGATTCAGAAACTTCTAAACAAACCCAATGAGACCCGTTCCTTCACCTGCCTCACTGGAGACAAGCATTAGTTAGCTGCCAGAAGGTGGACAGGAGGTGTATTTAAACCCACAATAACTGTGGGTGCTATGACTTGGTAGGTGTCAACCTCACCAGACCACTCTGATTGCATGACAGCTGCCTGCAGTCAGCCACACGCTTGTAGGTATAGATAGATGCATTCTCCTGGCGGGACCCTGCAGACAGCCGCATTCTTCCAGTCTTGTGCTATAGTCAGCTCACTTTCAGCGGCTTACACTCTAATCAACTACATTCTTGTATTAATATGTTATAGCCCTTCCTTCTCAGGGCTGTATGTTGCCCTGCCAAAGTCATTTGCTGTAGTCAATCAGGCAGACATAGCCTGATAGGTGTGTGAAGGAGACAGAAGTTTATACTGGGGGAAAAAGCACGTATGGGCTGCTGTAGCATTATAACCCCATGCTATTACCAGGCCCCTGTCCTTTAAAGTATAATGAGGAGTCAGGTGGCATAACCATATGCTGCTTCCGCACATTTTCACTGAATTCACTCTACTATCAAGGACTATCTTATCAGTTCCCAGGGGCCTCTTCTCCCTCCAATAAGCTCAAGTGTTATACTTGATTTGTTGCTTGTCCCTAAGGTATAGCTCCCTTATTCACCTGAATACTGGTGGCTGTGTAAATATTGCCTAATGAGCAGCTGAGGCCTCTTAAAATTTCTCAGGACTTCTACAATAACCTCCTGCCCCTCTATCATGCACCATGTTTCCCAAATACTTATTTTAGTTAGAGGAACTGTCACTGAAGAAAGAAGAAAATGGACAGTTGCCTTTTCTGGGTTCAAACAAGTGAAAGACCAGAATGAGGAAAAGTTACAAACTTCTCTGTCCTCCAGATTTTAATGAGCCTATTAGTATACGGAAATGCCTACCTATCAGTGTGCACAGTGCTGACAAGCAGGTACCATTCATTAGGTTGTTTTGCTTTATATACCAAGATATTGCCTGCAAAAATCTAAGAGTTTTTGAATAAAGCAGTTCCTTTATTTCTCTCATGGGTTTATAAAATACTAGTGGATTGTCTTTCAGACTGGAAGAGCTTTGGAGAGGGTTATATATTCCTGCATAACACCTCATTCGCTCTAGAAGAAGCCACAAAAGCCAAATATCTACCAGCGACAGCAGTTACAATCACAAGATACACCAGAGACTGTATAAGATGCTTCTGGTATTACACTGATCTAATATAGTGGGAATATGAGAGAATTGCTGGAATATTGGTTAATTTATGTGTTTCTAATTAGCCATTTATTGATAGAGTCAGCTATTACTGTTTTGTCCATCACTATTTTTCCTGATGTTGCTCTCAGGTCATCACTTGTTTCCTTTGAGATGTCAATAGTAGTAATTTGTGGGACATCAGCTGTTCCTCTATGTAGATAAAGCTGTGCACCCCAATGGACTCATTTTCTTCACTATTTTTTTTTACAAGAATCTAGTCTATATTTTGTTACTTGTTTAGCACCAAATATATTTTTATATGATTTAAATTGCCATCTATAACATAATTAATAACATCATTACCATACATAGTGGTTACTGCAACTAAGAATTGATAGTTCTTTGAATCAGTAATACACCTTTGGACCATCATTGGGTGTCACCTCTGACTGACTTAAACTGTCAAATCTTTGGGACACTGTGCCAGAGAAGCTGTTTTGTCTATATGGGAACAATACAAGGCCATTGTCCAGCGTGATCATTAAAGGCTCCAAAGGCATTTCTTACAGGGGTAGAGGAAAAGTGCCTGTGTACTGTCCATATTTCTGCACAAGTAATTGTATTCTGCTTCCCCAAACTCTTTGGTAACAACTTTTATTGTTATATGAGCTTTCTGAAGCTCTTGGTTATGAATTGTTAAACAGTAGATGCAGGTAAATAAAGTAGAATCTTTCACAGTGCTTTATAGAGAACCTGGAGATCCACTGTAGTTGAAAGGTGCTATCTAATTGTAAGCTCACTGTCATAAATAAAGTAACTGAGTTCAAGTCTTTGTATAATTACACACGATGTAGCTTCATTGCATTTACTGCAGCTACATGTTGTGTAAATTGGAGTAGAATCTGGTTCATTAATTCTAATTCTGTTCTGGCTGGACAAACAGATGATGTGCCCAGACAGAATTGTCATTGCATATAAAAGAAATGCTTTACATATTTTCAAAGTGTCATTAAGACACTTATTTGGGCCGCAGTCTAGGAGCATCTCAGAACACAACCCCAATGACATTGCAGCTGTTGTGCTTGGGCATTAAAAAGGCAATCTTTCCTTTCATTGTAATAATTTAAAAATTACCAGTCATGTGCAGACTGCAAGAACCTGACCCTCAGCCCATGTGAGTCAGATGGGAGTCAGGGCATGTCTTTCCATTGAAGCTTGTATGCTCTGAACCACCATGTGGATTTTGAGTGCCCAGCCACTGAAACCAGGTAGTGGACTGCTTATTGAAATAATCAAAAATAGTTAACATCTGAGGACTATATTCATGATGACCAGTATAGCATAGGTGGAAAAAGGGACTTTTCTGGCACTTCTGTTAGTGTGATGTTGGAATTCCTTATCTCAAGTATAATGAGGCAATTCTTCTTTGCTGTTAGCAGTAGGACGACCACCCCCACAGCCTTCTACTCTTAAACAGCCTTTTGAGTCTACAGGAATAACACAACAGTTAATCTGTGATTCATTACAATGTGTGAGTGCCTGTGTTGGAGGGCTAACATCTCTCTTCCTGCAAACAGCAATGCTGTATGAGTGTATCTTATCTTACATTACACTCCAAGCAGCATTCCCTTTTGCCACGTGCTGTATTTGTTGTTAAGCAGTGCCTCCTTCCACAAGTTTGTCAGTCCTATTTTTGTCATAAAAGGGGGGTCCCATTCTGATATTGCTCCACACCAGTGGTGCACAACTGTTGAACATGACTGAGAGCTGTGCTGTTCCTGGTGGTACAGCCCTGGTTGCTGTAAAGCCCCAGGAAAGGCAATTCACACTCTATCTTCATGTGTGGGCTTCTGCTTAAAGGATGTAGCACAGTGCACTGACATTGATGAATTGTCAAAGAGTTGCTTAGGTTTTATTTTAGCTCACACTGTGTTCACTAGATTTTGTTATGAGAGACTATGTAATTAGTTATTTAAAATCTATATGGATATAAATTATAAATAAAAATATTAGAATTTTATGTGGAAAAGCATATTAGAGCAAGGCAATTCACATGATCAGGACGTTCACACAGCACCTCACATCAGATGGCAGAACTGTAACAACAGCTTGGTAATAATAGACAGTAAATCCTGAAGTTTATGCAGTAGGAGCAGTTTCTGTCTCATTTACCACTTGCCACCTGTCATAGGATCAGAGGAAAATTCAGGTTTGAAGTGACCTTTGGAAGTCATTTAGTACAACCTCTGCTTTGCAATTTTCTTTGCCACTTACCATATAGAAAGCACATTCACAACAGCAGAGTGGTTCTGAAGTAGTTTCAGCATCTGTTTGCAGTGGTGAGGTTTTGCCTCCCATAGTGATGCTTGGCAGCATGTTAGTGGTCAGTGGGTTAGTTCTCCTGCAGGAATTAGTGGTCTTTAAAAGACCCACAACACACACAAATCTCTGAAAATGACTGAACACCCAGTGGACAGTCTTGGTAGAAATATATGCACAGAAGCCTATCAGTAATATGGAGAAAGGGTCTGGAATTATTCTAGGGCAAGTTCTTCACAAAGACAAGAAATATTTTAGGAAGTGAATGACATCACTTACAAAATAATTCCCTTTCTAACATGTCTTCATGCAGCTGGATTTTCTACTGAGATATGCATCTGTCAATTACTTATTTCAGTTCTGTCTCAAATATTTACTGTGTTCAATAAGAGTGAGAAAGTGCCCTTCACTCTGGGAACAGAATTGTAAGCATTGTGAGGAAAAACTTGTGGTGAATGTTACTGTAAGAAAAAATGACCTTTCAATTTTGTAATTTGGCATAGATATAAGGTATTTCATGGGTCAGTATGAACACACTGGTGTGCTAATTGGTTCAAAGAATTTCCATTCATGTGTGTTACATGCAAAAGGTTTTTTCCTTCCTCCTTCTTCATTGTTCTTCAATTAAGGCAACACCTATAGGATATCTCTTAGATGGCCTAAGACCACTGGAAATAAAGTCAATCCTGGGCATAGAGGTCTACAACCAGGCAGTTGCTTTAATTTCCTGACACTGCTGGTGACTGATCCAAATATGGAAAGGGTCCCACTGGACCTTTTGTTTGCAAACAGAGAAGGATTGGGTGGTGATGTGTTAGTTGGAAGTCATCTTGGTCTTAGCAATCATGAAATGGTAGAGTTTTTGATTCTTGAAGAATAAGGAGTAGGGTCAGCAGAACTGCTACCTCAGACAACTGGAAGGCAGTCTCTGAAGTCTTAAAGAAGCAGGATAAGGCCATCCACATGTGCTGAAAAAAGAGCTGCTGGGGAAGAAGACCAACCTGGCTAAAGAGAGAGCTTTGGCTGGAACTCAAGAAAAAAACCAAATTTACTATCTTTGGAAGAAGAGGGAGGTAACTCAGGAGGGATACAAGGGCTACACTTTCCATCATTTGTCAGCAGTCCTAGCTAACTGGGCAGGTCCCACTTGTCTGGAGGTTAACACATGTGGCGTCCATGTAGCAGAAGGGTCAGAAGGAGGATTTGGGTCTTTTACAGAATCACAGAATGTTAGGGGTTGGAAGGGACTTTGAAACATCATCTAGTCCAATCCCCCTGCCACAGTAGGATTCCCTAGACCAGGTCACACAGAAGGGCGTCCAGACGGGTTTTGAATATCTCCAGAGAAGCAACAATGAATAGAACAAGATGAAACAGCCCCAAGCTGTGTCAGGGGAGGTTCAGGCCAGATATTAGGAAAAGTTTCTTCAGAGAAAGGGTTATCCATAACTGGAACAGACTCCCCAGGGAAGTGGTGGAGTCACCATCCCTGAAGGTACTTAAAAAATGTATAGATGTAGTGTTGAGGGACATGGTTTAGTGGTAGACTTGGCAGTGTTAAGTTTATTGTTTGACTTGATGATCTTAAAGGTCCTTTCCAACCAAAATATTCTATGATCTTATGGGTCTATGACTTCTACTGTCAAAGTGATCCAGGGACTGTGGAGTGAATTGAGGGATCCAAACTCACCTCTGCTGAGGGACTCATCTATGGTTTTCACATCTTTGACACACAATTCTATCTCTTTTGGTTACACTACATGCAAATCCACAGATAAATTTCATCCAAGAGCTAAATTTTATCTTCAAAATTTAAAATCATTGCAACATTAAATAATAAGAAATAATGCAAGGCTTTGATGATGAGTTGAAGCACTTAAAATTTAATATGTTTGAATGTAGTAGAGTTAAGCTCTAATCAGATCTTCAATACTGAGAATACAGGATATAGGATTTAAATAACTGCTGGAGAAGAATGTAGGTTTCCCAGAAAGTAACTGGCATGGGAATACATGACATATCCTAATGTTAATAGTATCTGAGCTCTGTTGAGCCTCACCTTTAACAGTAGCAATTTGTTCCAGACAACCAACTGCTCTTTCTCTCTTTGCTTTTCTTCCTACAGGTAATAGTGTCTTGCTCTACACACAGTAGGAATCTGAAGGGTATTGAAGGCATTGCATCATAGCCACACTGTACTTCAAGGAATTGTCCTTGTTTCAGTTTCAAGAATTCTACTGTTCTGTACAAATTTGGTCTTTGCTTACCATGTAATTGAAATGATCTTTGTTAAGGAAATATAAGCCAGAGACAATTAATGGAGGTGTTTTTATCAAAGGAAAGAATCCTACAGCAGCTTGTTTATTAAACGAATAACGCTTCAGTGGTTTGTCCTTTTGGACTTTTGTGATTTGAAAATGCTATCTGAAGCAAGATGAAATGTCCCAGTCCAACTCCCTGAAGCACAGTATAATTAATTCTCTGAGCTTCATGCAGGTATGATGGTGTTGGTGCCACATATGTGGTGAGGAGGTTGAATTGCACTAATTGTTGCTAACAAGGAAAAGATGGCTAGGCACATTGGCTCTCCCCCTGGAAAACCCTCCCATGGCTCTCTTTCATTATAGCAAACAAAACCATTGCTGCTTCCAGGGACCTACTTAACATTTTGCTATCTAGACATAGCATTGGTCTTTCCAGAGACAACAAAAGGCTTTCTTCTGTAACTGCTAATGCTTTCCATGTGCATGTAATATCTGATCAGGGACACATGCATGCAGAGGCCTGTTGGTTTTGGTCTGGTGTGCCTGCTTACCGATTTAAAGTCAAATTCTGCAACCTTATATCAACATAACCCCATTGTCTCCAGAGACTGAGAACCAAGTTTGGCTCTGGCACCAGAGAGGTCTACCACAAACCATTTAATTCCAGTGTATCTAAGATGTGTGACTTGTAACCTTGTTGTCTGCAGAGTAAGTGGTTTTTACATCTCTTATGGAGGCACAGTAAAGAATTCCAGCACTGCAGCTGAAATTAATTCTATTTTAAATTGCCCTCCTGCATTTACAAACAACTGAGTTTCCCTTGACCACTTCTGTATAAACAATGATTGTGGTATAAATAACCTTGAAAACTTTGTAGGCTGAGTCTGTGGTAGGAAGAGTGAAAGGTCAAAATGAGACTGAGAGAAAGCACTATCCAAATAGGATAAAGTATATCTAACACAAAAGCTGTATGGTTAAAAATAAAAATAAAATAAAATAATTTTTAAAATTCTCATTCTGCATTGATGTAAGCTAGTCTTCCTCAAAGAAGGAATTTACATGTGAACTCCAAACCTGGGCTGTGTATTTAAAGGCTTTCCAGTTAGGACCTATTTTTTGAAATATTAATCTGTGATTTTTTTTTCAAAGTGGCTTTAAAGTTTGAAATCCAAATTCAAAGTACCACTTTGTCTTCTATTCTAAACATCTGTGCTTTTTATTAGGAATGGCATAATATTTTGACAATTCAATGATATTTTGTGTATAGAGCTTGAAAGAGTAGCACCACTCTTTCTTCAGTGCAACTGCTGAGGTCTAGAGAGTGTCTAAAATTGCAAGTAGAATATCATCCTGGAAGTAATTTATCTTTTTTTTTAAAAGGGGAAGGACAAAAAAGAGAGGAAAAAGGCATAAGATGTGTTCCTGATTTGTGCAACATCCACACACAGTGCAGACATTGTTTGCCACTTCAGTTCTACTGACAGCTGCCTATTTTCTTAAGGCAAATTGTAATTTTATTTGAAAAATGGCTGGTTTATAATAATAGTTACTGCAATATTACCAACAGTGCTCTTTGAGTAAATCTTTAAATTCTCTCTTATGTCTTTCTCCTTCAGCTGGGGTAATGGTAAAGAAAGAAGGAGTATATTATTTTTATGTTACAGTTAATTTAAAGCTGGAATCCTCATTAGAAGTTTAGTTCTGTCTGTAGTAGAAAGTGCTACACATGCTGTGCACAGAAGTGTGAGACATACTGCTGGTTATTTAAAGACAAGACTCAGAAGCAAAACAGAAATGGAGATGAAAACTGGCTTTACTATGTCCTTTGTGGATCCTGGAGCTTAATTATAGACCTTTTCTTGAAAAATAGGGGACAAACTAAATAATATCTGCAAAATATATCAGCTTTTAATGAAGCTTTTTGTGTTTTATGAAGCTAGAAGAATCCTGTACAGGATATTGAACCTCAGTGTTTCCAGCTGATCATTTTAATATTAACTCACCTTAAAGGCTAGCTTGGTGTATACTTTTATTTCTATGTGTAACATACCCACTTTCCCCCTTGCACTCTTAGGCTGCATTGTAGCCTTGCCTTAATTTGAAAAAAAAATGAAGCTCTTTGAACTGAAGAGGCCTCAACACCTCTCAGGTGTTCAACTTCTCACAAAACCAGCCTGGAGATATCTCCTGTGGTGTGTGCAGCTCAGGAGTTGAGGCCCTGGGAGCAGCTGTCCCCTCATGAATCATTCATCGGGATGAGCTGTGATGATGACTGATCAGCTACAAACAATACATAACATTAAGAGAAAATAAATGTATTTCACTCTAATTTCATTTCCCTCCCAACTCCCCCCCCAGAGGTGGGGCAGAGCCCCAGGTGTCCCTGTTGCAGGATAACCTTTAAGTCCTGGCCATTGCTTTCTGATTTTCCCATAGGTCTTCTCCAGATCTTTCTTAACAGGAAGCAGTGAAACAGAAGTGATGGTAAGGTAAGACATTAGGTGCTGACTAGGAAACAGAAACATTTGTTCATGCCTTTTAAGTTTTGCTGTATTCCCAGATTTTGGAAAAATCATGCAAAATTAAATGGATGAGTATTTGCTGGCTGACCAGGGAATGCCAAGTCACATGTGGCTGTGTCTGCTCTTTGACAGGCTGCCTTCTATAGCTAATCAATGCAGTGTCATTTTGAAATTCACATCTGGGAACTCTTTGAGCTAAATATGCACTTTTCATAAACTCTGGCAACTGTAGAGCTCTGAATGTTTGAATATGCAAGGAAAATAAACACACATGCTAAGAACATGATGCAAAATGGAAATTATGTCAAGTTTGAAAGAACACTCTAGGATATCCTCTACCCTCTGCTCTCTACTTTCCACTTGTCTGTGCTCAGTAGCAGGAGTAGATGGCAGAAATATGTGTCCCTTACATAAGACATGCTCACAATGCCCCTGAACTTTTGGCACCAGTTCAGAATGTAGTGAACCAGATAGTGCCAGTTTAAATATATCTGGTCATTTTCCAGTACACTGCTCAGCTGTCTACCTTTCAGAGCCCTAGCTGGGATCTCAGAAAGCCCAATCTGCATTTCTGTGCTTGCTAATGCTACCAGGTTCTCTAGTGGGAAACTGAATATTATTAAGTTTAGGAGGTCAGATAGTGACAGAACCAAGGGAAATGGGTGTAAGCTAGAGGAGGGTAGGTTTAGATTAGACACTAGGAGGAAGTTCTTCACTGTTAGGGTGGTTAGGCAGTGGAACAGGTTGCCCAGAGAGGCTGTGGAAGCCCCATCCCTGGAAGCTTTTAAGACAAGGCTGGATGGGGCTCTGGGCAACCTGATCTAGTGGATGGTGTCCCTACCAGGCAGGGGGTTGGAACTAGATGATCTTTAAGGTCCCTTCCACCTCTGGCAATTCTTTGATTCTATGTTGAGAGCACAGGACAGGGAGCCACAATATCCAGAGTAATTTTTGTTGGCTACTATGGCTTCCTGCAAACTTCTGAAGACATTCTGCTGGCTTTTAACATTTGAAGCAGATTCACAGGCCCCAGTCTAATGAAAAAAACTTTTAATTTTGAGCATGTGAGTAGTCACATGGCTTTTAGAAGAGTAAGGCTTTGATCTCTTTAGAGTTCAGCTTCATTTGTGTAACTGACAGTATCTCGGGATGCAGAAGCAGCAGTTTGGAGGCTCTCAGAAGGATTCATACAGCAGTGAGTCAAAAAGGCATGCTTCAAATTTCTAAAACAAACCTACAGACTTGATATTGTTTGCTATTACTTTCACCAGAAACAAGAAGGTCCTCTGAGTGAAAGAAGCAGACCTGCTGCTGACTATATCAGTCTAATTCCTCATTCTGTGGATTCCATGAAAGTGTCATATAACTCTTTCCTTGTATCCATCTTAAAAATCTTTTTAGTGCATTACAGTGTGTCTGCATGGAGACATGTACAAAGGCTGTGACATGAATGGTCTTCAGTGATACAAATTAGACAGCTATAGACAGGCATTGCCTTCAAAATTTCTGTGTCTTGTGGAGAATAACTCAAATTCCAGCCTGCTTTGAGCATCTCCAGTTTTGCTCTCCCACTGTCCTTGAGAGTCTAATAAATAAAGTTCTTCAATAACAATCATAAAGTACAAGACAAATATATTATCAGCAGAAATGGTTAAGACCAAACTCCTTCCCTGAGGCTGAACTGAAGTGCCTGTCATACCTTGACTCCATGGCAGAACACATTCTGAAATAAACCTGAAAATTTCTAGCTGTGGATTCTATGTATCTTCCTTCTACACTGCAAAAAGGCCAAAGCATAAAAGAGGGAGGAAAGATTAAAAAGAGCAGTGCCAGCTATTTGGGGAAGTCATTGTTTGCCTGCATTTATGAAGAAAGGGATACCATTTGGCAACATGTGATGCCACCAGGTTGGTTCCAGCTAACGATCATTGTGTGAATTGAGCTGTAAGGAGAGCTGCCCATTGACCAGCATTGATTGCTGTTGTCGACAGGTGTTAATGTTCAGAGGGCAGATCACAGCTGCTTGCACAGGGTTCCCATTATCCTTTGCTGAGTATTGATTCTCCCTGTGGGATGTTTCCTCCCTAGCTGTGTTAATTTTCATATAACATATTTGCATTGGTCTGTGCTGAGAGGGATAGGAAGAGGTGCCTTGGCTATGTTTAATGGCCTTACCCCCTTCCCTTTCACCCCCTCACCTCCCCAATCCCTTGTGTCTTGAGAGACCGTGTCTGTTGGGATCCAAGTTTCCTCTAATTATGGTGTATGTTAAGGGACAAGCTCTATGAAAAATATCATTACTAGTGTTGTAATTGCTTCAGGTGCACTGAAAAATTAATCAGAAAGAATACAATGGGGTTTTTGTTTTGGTGTGAGTTTTACTTTGAATCCTTTCTAAGCCTGAAGACTTGCTGCCTATGTGTAGCACTCACACAAGTGTAACATGGAAGGGAAAGTATTTCATGAAGTTGCCAGGGCAGTAACTGTTGTGTCACGTCAGTACTATTTTGATGCTGCACACAGTTGATGGGCCTCAGTTGCAATCAAACCTGGGTGGTGGTATAATACATTCATTTTTCACTGATATAAAGATCTTTCAAAGTTGTGTGCCCTCTAGGGCTGAAATAGTTAGGTTGTGGTGTTTCTGTAGCCAATAACAAACAAAAGTTGTATGTAATTATCTTTAACTCCCCAGTTTAAATGACCAGGTATTCATTTATACCTGAATATCCTTCAGCATGGGACCAACACTTGGATTAAACACTCTGGAACCATATCCCAACTTTTGTGCTTTCTTTTTGGTGTCAGCAAACACAGCATTAGTATTATAATAGTTCTTCTTCAAGCTTCAAGGGTACCCAAATTGTTACCTCACCCTGGAAGTATGAAGCCCCAAAGATCATATTCTAACACTAGGAATTTTCTTGTTTTTTCTAGAACATATTTCCCATATTGTATGCACATGGCTTTGGAATGGTGAAATCTGAGGACGTGAATGTTGCAGGGTCCTTTTTAACCCTGGCATGTTCACACTGTACCTTTCTGAAGCATGAGTGGGTGGATCAAAAAAAGGATATGAAAACACAAAAACCAATGTACTCTGGGAAAAAGCAGGTACAGGATTTCTGCAACACCTGAACAGCAGGCAGAGGATATGTTCCTCTTTTTATTTTCCCCCTGCTAAAGTCGGTTTACCTTTAATGCACAAAGGTTTATGCTCATCTTGACTTTCCCAGGACTGCAATCATTTCTGTGGTTGCTGGAGTGAGTAGCTTGTGCTGCAGTGCATGCAGGATTGAAAGAGATGGTTTAATCCTCAATTGCAGCACATCAGCTCATTTAAGCAGCTGTAGTGATGCAAGTGTGGACAAGGGTACAAGTCATCTCATTAACTGATAACTGCTGTATGCTGTTGGAGAGCGTAGACTTAAACTACTCCTAAAATTAAAAAAGGCAGCTGTTTAAGATCAACTAGGACATCAAATTTAAAAAGTAAAGGGGGAAAAGAAAATCTTAGCCCAACAGAGACTGAATCTGTTCTTCCTTGAGCTTGGATAACTCAAGAGAAATGAAATAAAAATTAGTGCAGTGAAGCCAGTGTAAAAGCAGTAAAAATAAGATCTGAATCTGTGCCCAAGAGAGACATCATATGTGAATTTTGCAGGAAAAAGGGGAGCGGGAAGAGAAATTTTGGTAGGGAATGAATAAAGACCAATAATGTTTATTAACTGCTTATTGCAATGCTCTTCCACCTTCCTAGGACCAGAAATGTAAAAAAAATTCCCATTAATTGTCATATTTTGAACAATTGTTTCCCAAACTGTTCAAAGGAAACATCCCAGTTTTCTTTACTGGTTTTGCTTTTTGAACCTGTTTCTTCCCTACACTGGAAGGATACAGATCTGGTAATGCTCATTTGGGGCCTACAGCATTACACTGATATAAAGGAAGCAAAAGGGAAGAAATCTGGGCCCTCTGGCTGGAAGGAAACTTCATGAGTTAAAAAAGAATTATTGGGAGAAGGGATTAGAAATGAAAATATAAATTAGAGAGCTGCGACTTAAAAGAGGCAGGTGAAGCTGAGAGAGCTTTATTGAAGGGGTGGTGAGATAGTATGCTGTGTAAGACAGGAACTAGCTGAAAGAGAAGAAAATAATTAAATTCAAATAGAAGGCTAATTAAAAATATGAGGGAGAAAAGAATATATTAAAAAAGGAAATAGAAGGGAATACGAAATAATGAAATGTAAGTACTGAGAGGTAAGAGATGAAGAAAAATATCTTTATCTAAAGCAATTGTGCAAAATAAAAAAAGTAGCAATTTTGTAAAAGTCCTTACCTTTGGATTGACAGCTACCCTAAAATATCTCCAAGAAAAGCAATTCAATTTAAATTTGACTCTAGTTAATTAAGACACCAAAGCAGATTACTGATTTGGGCAGCAATTCAATGTAGTTATAGTGGAGTTGTCAATCAGTACAACTGCAACCCAAATTAGATACTAAGAGAAAGAAAAAAAAGAAAGAAGAAGAGAAATAAAGAGTTTGATCTTGCCTCTGCTGAAGTTATTAAAAAAACTCTCATTAACTTCAATGGGACAGGAAGAAACCATCTTAAAGAAAAGCCCAGTATTGGGAAAGAGAGTGAAGGACAGAAGTAAAAGTCAAAGGTGGGAGGATTCCCAGGAAATTACAGGCCAGTCAGCCTCACCTCCACCCCTGGAAAGATGTTTGAAGGTCATTCTGGAGGTCATCACTAAGAGTGCAATGGAAAAGATGATTATCGGGAGAAGTCAGTATGGATTCACAAAGGGGAAATCATGCTTAGCCAATCTGATAGCCTTCTATGAGGGTGTGACTGGCTGGGTAGATAAGGGGAGAGGAGTGGATATTGTCTACCTGGATTTCATCAAAGCATTTGACACTGTCTCCTATAACATCCTTAGAGGTTGGTGGACAGTGATGTGGACTGAGGGCTGGCTGAATGACAGAGCTCAGAGGCTTGTGATCAGTGGTGCAGATTCCAGTTGGATGCTTGGAGCTAGCAGTGTTCTCCAAGAGGTCAGTACTGGGTCCAGTCTTGTTCAACATCTTCATCAATGACCTGGATGTAGGGACAGAGTGTATCCTCAGAAAAGCTGCTGATGATACAGAACTGGGAGAAGTGGCTGACACAGTGTCAGGCTGTGCTGCTATTCAGCAAAACCTGGACAGGCTGGAGAGCTGGGTAAAAGGGAAGGTCATGAAGCTCAACAAGGGCATGTGTAGAGTCCTGCACCTGGGGAGGAATAACCCCATGCACCAGTACAAATTAGTGGCTGACCTTCTGGAAAGCAGACCTGGGAGTCCTGGTGGAGAGCAAGTTCACCAAGAGCCAGTTGTTGCTCTTTTTCTTCTCTGCAAAGCTGTTGTGAGAATAAACTTATCCCATTTTAGGCTAAAGTGATAAATGAAGCCATTCCAAGCCACAGCACAGCCACACTATAAAGGAAAGGTCTGTAAGTGCCTTTTGGACAAAACTTGTTCTTGTGCAGATGGAAACAACATGGACTGTGGCTCCAAACTTCCTGTTAGTGATTAGCTGCAGCTGCAGAGCTTGGGTCTTTGGCCCCTGCTAGCCAGGGGAAGCGAGGGCTTGCTGTATGGCTCAGGTACAGAGGTGTGGGAGAGGGCTTGCTGGCTGGGGGGAGTGGGGTGTACAGGTGTAATTCAGGATAGTATACAACCCAATGAGTTTAACAGCCCTGCTTAATGACATTACTACCATGCCATACAAACTCCCACTGAAATTAATGGCATTTCACATAATAAAGTACTGTGCAAATACTCAGTTGTGTAGAACATTAATGTGCCTTTAAGAAGTCATAAAACCAGAAAATAAATTTCTTTTCTGTAGTTATATTTGAAGTGAGGGCTCATAATAGAAGCACCAGTACACCTAAAGATGGAAGTCAGCTTCTGGGGTTTGTAATCATGTGTTCCCTGTCACTTTAACCCTGTCAGAGGTTTTAGAATAAGAATTCTTTCCTCTGTTTTTATTTTATTTTTTTCCTGTCATACGTAGTTTCCTTTTGGGTTTCTCCAGTGCAACAGAAGACAACATAAATCTATGGTTTTTTTTGTTTTCTTGTGTATATGCCCAACTCACAAGTGTTGTTTGCAATGGAGTATTTGTTGTTGTTGACTGAATTAAAAAAGAAAAAAACCCACAGAATGAAACATTTGTGCTCATCCAAAACAACATTTGTTTCTGTTCCCTCCACTAAACAAAACACCAACTCTTTAGGCTTCCCAAATTTAAACATGCTTTCCTAGAAATCACTATTGGCAAATATGTGACCACACTGTTTTACATTGTAAGTATTCAGGAGGGCATGAACATATTTATTAATACCTTGCCAGAGGACTCTGTTCAGGTTTTCTGAACTCTTTTGCTCCTTACTTACTAGCACAAGATGTGATAAAACCTATATACATGTCTTTGCCTTTTCCTTATTCTTCTTGTACATTATTTAGGCTGGAAGGAGGTCTTCTGGCATCCTGTTAGATAATTCTCTTGCTGCTTTCTGAATAAAGCAATGTTTCTACATCTTGAGTGAATCCATTAGCTGTCAGGTCCTCCCCATCACACTAACATGTATATTTCTTTGTTCTGTGAGTTTTGTGACCCTTCTCCCTCACTGCTTTTGTGTGTGTCTCTAAAGTTCTCCTTGGGATTTTTCTATTCCTCATTCCTCTTGGCAGGCAAGCAGTTAAAGTTGGTTCATTAGTCCATTTCTTAAGCCAAAGTTGTCAAATCATAGTTTTTAAGATGAGCAGTTCCTCAGGCAGACTCACCAACTCATTGCAGGAGGCACAACTGCAACATTGTTCATCACCTACTTTGTGCATGTTTTTCTTAAGGGAAAACTGAGAACTATGGCACCCATAAGGAGGGAAGCTGATGTCAGAAGAAATTGTGACTTGCAGAAGCATTAAATGACAGATAGAACTAACTATATGCAGATACAACTGAATATATGAAGATTGCATGCTGGGAAGCTAGCATCATGTCATTCCCATAACAGGGTACATATCTGTGATGCAAGTCACTAGTCCCAGGGAGCTGGACTGTCACATGAGTCTTGTCTTTTGATCTTATAAGGCAATTAATTCCTGACACACATAAATGTAAGAGAAACAATAGAATCTTAAGGAAGAAAGACAAGAGTTGCAGAAGGTGCAGCTAAGTGCCCAGAAATGTTCCCAGCAGAGTAAGTAGTGATCCACTGTGCTTTGAGTCTCATGTTCTAGAGCAGGAATATCGTATTACTCTATTACTTTGTATTATTCAGTTCTATAATCATCACCCCAGATAACCCACATTTGCATAAAATCAGAGGCAGAGACAGGAAGGGTATTAAAATGGAGAGAGAAAACAGACCGTAGGGAATTGAGGGGAAGGGAGTTAATGCAGGAATTGAGACAGTCAATGGAGACAAAGACTGTTGGGAAAGAAGCATCTAAATTAAACTTGCCCTTGCATTACTTAACATATATAAAGGTACAGAATGTACACTGTCCTATGGCACAGGGATTGTTTTGTTTTGGTTTGTTTTTTAATTTTATGAATGATCTGAAAAATATATTTATGAAATATTCTTTTCATTGAGCTCTGCTGAGTAGGAGGCAGTGCTCTGCAACTGCTCCCCAAGTGACTAGAAGACTGGTAAGGATTATTGAATATCCCCAAAGAATTTGGGAAATGCTGTGCATCTAGGACCTCACTAAGGGTCTGGGGAAATATGCTTGCATTCCAGTTCTGATAGCAAGATTATGTACCCTCCTTCAAAGTATTATGCATCAGTCTCTCCCAGGATTGTGTTCAGAACTCAAATCATAATCATGCAACTGAAGAAAGAAAATCTGCAGGGAAAAATTGCCAGGTGTCCTCTGGCAGTGATGAGGATTAGACTATAGTTGGTTTTAAATGAAACTGGGTTTTGGTAAATAAGGACATGAAACTTCCTGTATCCATCTATGAAGAACAAACTCTCTTGATGTTCTGGAACATATTCATGTTCAGTTTTCTTAGCATCTATGACACATTAGATATCAGAGTCTGAGTTAAACCATATAAGGGAAAAGCATTATGCAACTGAGTTTTCTCCATGTTTTAACACTGAACTGCAAGACAAAGACCACTTTGATCAACACCTTTGATTTTCTGCTATTCTAATTAAATTCTGTATTCTTCCTTAGTTTAATCTTTTCACATGCAAAGCTCACCATACGTTAATTTGAGATTTCTCAGTTGTTGTCTTCTGTGTTTTTCTTCTGGGATTCAATCACAACTGCTCTTTTATCAGCAAAATACTGCTAATTTGGAGGCTGAGGCTTAGATCAGTCACAGGATCTCCCACTGTTTTTTTCCTTTCTTTTCCCCTTCAGATCCCAAACAAGACTTACAGATTTTCTTTCACTGTGATGCTTACTCCTTAAATAAATGTCATAGTCTGATTTTCCTGAAATCACCAAAAATGTCAAAAATTGTCAAGTGATTCAGGACTTGGACTTGATGAAAGTAAGACAACCTGGTTGTTTTCCTTCTCAATGGTACCTAGTGCTTTCAGAAACCAAATGAACTATTGTTTAAAGACCACTTGTTTTCATGTTTCTGAGTGAATTTCAGCTTCAGGGGAACTGTTAGCTTTGAACTTCTTTTTTCAAATTACTTGTATTTCTTGTAACCCCTATTACCTTGCAGTAGTCAGTAAGAGCTTTGCACCTGAAGTACTCTTAACAACTCTTATTCGGGCACGGGATTGTAAATCCTTCTGGCTAACAGAAGAGAAACCCCGAAGATATCCTCTTGCCTGAGTTTTCTGGTGTCTGGAGTAAGAGTGCAAAGTTCTCAGCACATTCAATCTTGTTAAGAATGAGAAAATTTTCCTGCCCATAAGGCTGGTAAAGGTTAGGAAATTGGGAAAACTCTGCACTCAGTAAAGGAAATAACAGTAATCTGCCTGAACTCTAGCCTTGTAGTGTTAGCTGGGAGTTCATGCTCAGCCTGCTCCCAGCTTCCAGCTAGCTCATGTATTTCATCTAGGGCTATGAGGAGTGGCAACGGTGCTGGCTTTTAAGAGGAAAGAAGTGCTGCTAGGACTTATTTTCAAGGCTAAAAAATGTGCAAGAAGTTCTTTGGATCCTTTAAACCAAGCTATAATCATGATAACACCATTCATCAAACCAGCCCCTTTAAACACAACTCCTCCTGCTGTATAAAGTCATTCAATGAAAGATTTTATTACTTCTGCCTGTTCTATTTTTTCCAGGGTGCTACCATAATAGAAATCAACACACAGAAAACAGTCATAATCACACATGTTTCATATCGGTTCCCATGTGGAAAACATTTCAAAGGTGTCAATGCCTGGAAAACCTGATGGTTTCATTGAATACCACAATGAAACTCCAAGGCAAACCCTGAGGAGAGATTAACACTTGGAAGTATAAAATTCAGGTAGTAATGAGAAGCCAGGTGTTCACTGTCAAGGATTCCAAGTTTCCCTAATTACAGGCAAGTATTTGACTTTAACTGCCTCTCTCAAGTGAGCTAGTAATCCTTTGGTGACAAAGATTTATAAAAAGAAAAAAAATAACAATAGGAAAAGAAAAAGAAATATGCCTCTGTTTGCTGCTATAGAGAAAATATTACACAGACAGTACTATTTCTAACTAAATTAAGGAGGGAGAGGGAGTTGAAAGCCATGTTGCACCCACAGTGATCATTCTGCAAACTGCAATGTGGATCTAGATTTCCTCTTAATTACATTTTATCTAAAAAGTGCTGCACTACACAGTATTTTCCACAGCAGTGGAGACTTGATTCTGCTCTCAATTATGTAGGTGTAAAGTGGAGTATCTCCAGTGAAGCTAATGAAGTTAGAGTAGTTTAACACTGAAATGAGGAAGATTACAATAAGGCCCTAGAGCCTGTAATATTGCTACTGCAGTTAATGATCATTACTGCAGAATGCTGTAGACTCATAATTATTTTGTCTGTGCAGGCAGAAAGATACACAAAATTGGCATTGATTGCATCTGTAAGAGAAATATTCTCCAACCTAGTATTGTCCCTCCAAATCACATCACATATTCCTTTTTGTGTGTATTGTGGTTCTGAGCAAAACAGTGTGTTTTCAGATTTTGTGGAGGCTGATTTAAAATGCTGCATGGGAAGATGTGTATCAAAGTAACAAAACTGTCTTCTGTTTCATTAATCCTTTAGGCTGCTCTGATATGTATTGCTATTATGCAGAAAGCCCATTTCTTTTGCTGCTTTCAGAATGTTTTGCTACAGACTAAAGCCAGTCCTAGCCAAAACCACTTTCTACATCTCACCTTATCAGTCACATCATTAGAAGACAGGAAGGCTTTCCTGAGCACAGTGTGGGGGTGTATATATGACCATAAAATGGACACAAGTTCTTGCTCCTGAGATGTTGGGTGCAGCATGCTCAGGTGAGACCTTGTGTTGGCAGCCCAGAACAGTGGATATCTTGAGTTCCTCTCTCCCTGGGCAGGTGTGGACACAGGAGCTACACCTATGCTGTTAAACAAACTTGGTCTGGGAGTTTATGCTCAAGCATTGGTATGTGATTGCCCACTCTTAAACTGACAGCAGGGTCTCTGTAATGGATTTAACCAGCACATTATCTCAGCTGGGGACGGATGGGAACAGAATTATCTGCAAAAAGCCATTGGGATATGGCCATCCTGTTTTGGGGTGTCTTGAGTGTGTATGAATGCAGGCTGAGGCATGCCATTTGGCTTCAGAGCCTAAAAAAAGATCTCTAGTCTAAAAGACTTACTTAATCTGCTTGTGTCATGTAGTTGTAGCACAGTATGGATGAAGCTGCATTGCAGCAACCATGACACTGGAGCAGAAAAAAGCCACCACAAATCTATCTTACTTTTTCCTTGAAGCCCTGCAGGGCCAAATTTAGGAATCAACCTGTTAGCCTGTTACTATTGAGGAGCTAAGCTGTTGAGAAGCTGAACTGTATGCTGTAAGGCACAAGGATATTCCATATAGACAGGCCTGGATTCTTTGTGCCTGATGATAGCATCCAGCTGCCTAAGCAACTCTGACCCTTGAGCCAAAATGTCCTTTCTAGTAAGACCCCAGCCTCAGGGAGCACCAGACCTCAGGGGAGCTGTAGGCAGCCTGATGTACAGTACTGATGTGAGTTGAGGTCTCAGGATATGGGGTTTTTGCCTATTCCTGGGATTGACGAGGTCAGGTACAAGCTCAAGGTAGCTTTGGTTTGAGTGATGTGAAGGAAATTGGCTGAATTATGGTGCTTGCATTTTAATTCTACCTCATTCATACTTTGACAAGTGTATAGCCAGTGCCAACCTCTTTGTTAGTACAGCTATCTAGTTTATATATATGTTCCCCATATATTTATTTAGAGGACCATATTTTTTAGTGAATGTATCTCTTAAAAACTCCCATGTCAACCTGTTTTCTTCATCCAGGTGACTCAAGCTTGACATCAATATTTGTAATGAATTTTGAACATATGGCAACATATCAGTGACAAGAGAACAGATCATTTGGAAAGATGCTACTAAAAGATTACTATCTTTAGATTAAACTGTTTTCAGCTGTACTACAGTCCAAGTACGTGCTGATTTACTGATAATTCTAACATCAGCTACATTTGAGGAGGGTGTTTTTCAAAGGCAGAAGGAGTGCAGAGGTCCTCAGATCAATTCAGCTCGGAGATGGGAGGCTGTCTTTATGCATCTTTTAGGCTCCTGGATATTCCCTACCTTCATACTTTACAGTGGAGATGGCAAGTCCAGAAATTCTTTTTTATTCTTTGATGGGCACACTTCTGCCATTCTGTGTCTGGAGGTGGTGAATTGCTGCTGACTTGTTTGTCACAATATTACTCCTAATGCCTTTTAAAAATTACTGTGTGTTGGCTGCTCTTGCTTCTCTCCCAAGTAATGGTGAATTAGAGTGGAAGCATGGAACAAAGTGTTTTCAAACAGCCTTTGCAATCAGTATTGGTAGGAAGCAGGCAGGGACAGGGACAGCTTTACACTGTTGGGCTTGCTCCTTTTCCTTTGCATTTCTCTGAATACAAGTGCACCACTTCATCTCTTCCCTAGCAGAAAGGCAACACAAAATCCCACCAGGCAAAGGGTTACACGTTTCTTCTCATTAGGCACTTTTCAAGGACCTCAAGCAACTGAATTCTGAGTTGCTCCCCAGAAGGGGAAGCCAGCTTTATCTGTGAGATAAAATGCAGCTTGTCCTCAGGAAGAACATCACAGTTCAGCGTAGAAGCACGAGCTGGAAGAGGCATACTGCACACGTTCACCATGTAATCTATCTCCTAGGATGCACAACTTGAAAAGAGTTCATATGTCACCACAATATGTCCCCTTGTTTAGCTTCCAGGCAGACTCCATGTATCATGTTGATAAATTGGGCAATGAGCAGGGCCAGTTCCCTCCTACTGAGGTGAGTGGGAGCTGCACGGTGCCTGATACCAAACGTAGGGAATTATTCAGATTGACTAACATAGCTGAGCGCCTGCCAGGTTTGCTTTATTTTCCTTGTCAGATCTCTTGGGGAGTTATGGAGCTGGGGGGTGACTAGATTTCAGGAGCAGACTAGAGAATGGTAGCACCACTTGCTTAGCAGCACCCCACGTTGCACACGCAGTTCAGGAGCTGCAAAATGGGTGTGGTTATGTAATTTGGAGGAGCAACCCAACTGCAGGTGCAAGAAGCTCAGGGTCCAGGGAAAGCAAAATCCCCCCCTGCTCTGCTGGAGCTATTGCTCAGAGTTAATCCTTTTTAGTATTTGTCCTGGAGGATTGCTTAAGGCATTACTGTAACATAAACAATTATTAATAATGATTCAGCAGCTATGTTACTTTGTGTAAAAGAAAACAAAACCAAATAAGGCTAATCTTTTGCAATACCACTTGCAGTTTCCTATAGGGACTGGTATGTATCTTGCAGCCATAAAGCAATTAAATCTCACTGCTTTACAGTGGTAAAGGAGCTTGAACCCACTGAGGCTTTGATTCTTAGATGGCTAATATCTTTGAGAGCCTGGGTCCAAATATTAAGATCATATTTTACCAAATGCTTCTTTTTGTTTGTGTTCTTGTGGGGTTTTTTTGTTTGTTTGGTTTGGTTTGGTTTTGAATATTCAAAATAATTTCAAAGCCTGTTCAGTGTCACTGTAGTGAATAACAATCATACATCTGGACTCTGATGCATTTGTGGACTGAAACAGTGATCATTTTCTTCCTCTAGAATCCAAAGCTTAACACCAAGCACTGTGTCCAAGCAGCTCCTGGCTGGTGCACATCTCTTTGTGGAGCCCATCTGCAGCACTGTGCCGTATCTGTGTTTACTGTCTCTAAGGGCCTCACATAGGTGTCCAGTTGGGGATTTCTCCCCCAGGACTTGGTATTTCCTCCAGAGAGGAAAACTTTCCTAGTGTAGCTGCCTGGTCAACAAGTGCATTTAATTTTTATTCTGTTCTATCTGAAAATGAGGAGTTAACCCAAGTGCTGTCATCATAATAAATACAGCTTGGAGAGAGAGGCAGCTAAGTCACTAATCCATTTTGAATTCAGCCTGATGATGCAGAGAGAAAAGAGCTTGTGTCCAAGAAGAAAAACACTGTGTATATCAAAACACACACGGAGAAAATTAGCTTGACAATGGGAGATGTTGAACATAAAGAGAAGAAAGCAAGAGAAGAGAAACAAAGATAATAAAAAATAAACAGCCACAGCCAGACTAGATGATCTTTTCCTATTAGGGATGACAACTGTCACATGTTGCCTCACTGGAAAGCTATGCAAGCAGGTGTGACTCAGGATCACTTCAAATGTGGCTTGTTCTATCCAAAGTGAACATTAAAATACAGAAGTGAATAATTGTATTTTCTACCTTAATTAATAATTGCAAAGGACTTATTCCAATATGCCTTAGGGATTTAGCCATGGAAATCCCACTGACCTTCAGTAGGGCTTATGCACCTACATTCCTTAGGCTCTTTAGAAAATCTGTGTGTTATGTACTGGGCTCAAGAATAAAGTCCTATTATTATAATGTGACTGACTTTAAGATTCTGTAATATACTCAATTTTATGCAAATTTACACAGTAGGATTTGTCAGGTCATGGTTGTTGCTATCAAAGTGTCAAGTTCATATGGTTGTGAGTTACTGAGATGTAACATCATAGTTTGAATTATGTATTTTATATTTACATGAGAATGTCCCTTCTGAGTCACATCTGTTTTTTAAGTTGTTTACCAAGGGGTTCTAAAAAGCTGAACTGAGAACATTTGCAGTTAGTTCAGTATGTCAAAGAGAGGAATAGAATTTAGTTCTATTCTTAAACCATGATTATTTATGTAGCAGGCATGTTGGCCAACAAAAAGAATGAAAGCTGATGGATGTGAAAATAACCAGTCTGCTCACACAGGAGTCTTGCTTGCAGTGGTCCCAGCAGGATGTTGAAGAGAACTGTATAACTTGTGAAACAAAGGTTGCATAGTCAACCCATGCCAGAGAGACCAGTTGTGGAGCTACTTGCCATTATATATCCCACATGATGATGAGACTGTGAAAGGGCAAAAAGAACTCAGGAAGCTACAGGAGCATTAGTGTCCACGCTTTGGGAATATGTAACTGTTGGCACTGAGTGTGGTCTGGTGCATCAAGTTATCAGTTTAACCTAAAAATGCAGAATAAATACAAGAAGGAGTGTAGGTGTTTGGATTAAGCATACCCAAAAATAAATTAAGGGAAGATTAAATTTAAAACAAATTACAGTTGTGAAATGACATAATCAGAAGGGTGAATGCATCAGTATCATGACAACCACACGCCTCAGTCTGATGCCTACAGGCATTATCCATTGGCCCATGTACTGTGAGAACCATTACATGATCACATAGAATGGTTTTCCATGGGGTACCTACCTCATTTATAAAATGGCATGGACAAAGGTTGATGGATGAGACAGACAATCAATAGTTTTAACCTCATTTC
Organism: Galbula dea; assembly: GCA_013399015.1. Lineage (NCBI taxonomy): Eukaryota > Metazoa > Chordata > Aves > Piciformes > Galbulidae > Galbula > Galbula dea. The sequence goes on along the minus strand of VWZX01006105.1, from coordinate 153,949 downwards.
TTAAGAAAACAAGGTTTTAGGAAAACGATCTAATCTGAACTTGATGTGGGAAAGGGAGAGTAGTATATGAGATGTAGTATATAACATGCTTGAAAAGTAAGTCAGGCAAAAAAAAAATTACCTTTTTTTGTGTACTTTCCAATTATCACAACAAAATGATTCCTTTCTTCCTCCTGCAGCCAATAATTTTACAAAGCTACTAAAAGATATGTATTATATAAGGTTTTTATCTAATTAGGCAGTTGGAAGCTGCAATATGAAGCTTATCTGTTATTCCTTATAGAGGAAACCTTCTGGTCTTTTCATCACCTACATAGCATTCTGCCACATATAGACTCCAATCAGCAACTTTGTGTAGAGTATAACTCCATAAAAAGTGGAAAAAAGGAAAAAGAAGACTGCAAATATTTTGCTGAAACTCTTCTTGTATAGCTGATACTGATCTATTTCAGATTTTAGATATACATAACATTATGCAGTCAAACCGGAGGTGCCATATCCCATGTTGCACTGCTCCTGATAGAAACAACTTTTATCTGTAATATTATATTTAATTTTATAAAGTTAATCCAAGAGCAAAACTATATGATTTGTAAGACAACATAACTTTGTATTCATGGCTTATTTTTTTCCTCTTAAGACAGAAAAATAATGAGGGTTGGTGCAGTGTCCTAACACAACAGAGGCTAATGAATAGATCTTGCTGCACTCAGGAGACTGGAGTTCAATTACTAGAGGTGCCAATCAAGTCAGAAATATTAAGCATGGTAACAGCAGGTTTGAACTGCGTGGAATGAGGCAGTTGCTTCTTGGGGAAGGTTGTCTCTTGGGAGGGAAAGGATGCTCACAGCAAGGATTACAGAAGGTTGGAGAATGCTCCTTTGCAGCAAAGTAGAGCAATACTCAGCTCATGCTACAGGGAACTTTGTGCTGATTATGTTTTCACTGCAAGTACGCCTGAAAGGTCATAACCAGTAAGTGTGACTAACTGCAGGGCCCATACTGTGTGCATAACCTATAGAACTGTGTTTCCTATGTATAAGTATAAAGTAGTCTATTAGTTCATCATGTGAAAGATAAATTTCAATGTGGATTAGGTCCTAAGAAGGAGTAAAATGTTGCTGAAGTCAGTGTGACTGGGCTGAATTACACCAGTTGAAGCTGTAGCCTTTTATGATGATTTACTTAATATAGTGCATTTGTTCTGCTGGCTGATGATCAGAGTGAGGATCCCTTGATTTGATACAATGGCAGTGTTATGTATTAGTAGCATGAACAGGAAGCAGCTGGCGTCCTGTTCAGAAAACAATCTCAGTTTTTATTACAGAGAACAATATTGAGAAACAGAGTGTGTGTGAAGGGCCTAATCCTTAAAAATGTGGGAGTTTGGATACTGTCCCTCTTCATTGACTAGTCACTTCTGGATTAAATCTAGATTTGTCTCTTTTCACAGAAAGCTGTTCTGGTGTTGGCCCTTTGGAATACAGAGAAAACTGTCTAGAGCTCCAAAATGGGTGTTTTGCACCTGCCTGCTTGCTCTCCTTCCGTTCCAGCTGGTGAGTATGCTCAGTTGTGGAGTGCTTTTCCCTTTCTTTTATTCATGAAGGGATGGCACATCATCTTGGTCAGCATCACTGAAACATTTCCTATTCTTTGTCTTGGATGCCATTAAAAAAGCCAGCTGTTAGGGTTGCTAACTGTTTTGTGGAAGCTTAGCTCTGTTGTTAACTCAAACTTATGTAAAAAATATAGGATGGGTTTCTTAATAACTGAAGAGTAAGAGAAACTTACAAGTGAATTTAACTATGTCTGAAAAGCTGGTGAAAATAATGTGTACATACTAAATTTTTCTGAGGATTTTGAAATAGGTAGTAGCTGTTATGGTGTCTCTGTAGAACAAGCAGGTGTAGTCCCTGGCCAGGGTAGCTGTATTATGAAGGTTCCCCTTGTGTAGTTCAGGCATTTGAAAAGCAGTTTTCCCAGTCTAGTCTTATCAACTTAAGCTGCTCTTATAATCAAAAACTATGCAATCTGTGGGGATGTGTAACCTCAACCATCTCAAAACCTGTCCCAGGCTGAGAGGAAGAGAAGTGTCCACTGACCAGAAATGGAGCTCAGGGACACTTTGCCAATGCATGTTTGGGCTCTAAAGCTAGGTGATGTGGAATGGCTTGATGAACATGTCCTGACAAGCTAGGGAAAACAGCAGCAAATGAAGAGAGGGCAGGCAAGGTGGTCTAGTAACTGACACTGTGTCCTGGCTGCCAGGAGGTTGAATTTTAATTCCACATTTAACACTATTGTTTATCTGACTTAATACAGGGTCACTTTCCATCATTACCTCCTTTTTACCCTTCTTCCTTCTCCCATACTTTGTCTGTCTTAAGTATTGAACATTTATTCAGTGTGGGAGACAGTCCCCATTTTCTCCTAATGGAGACTGAATTCTTGTGTCTTAATCATAGTAGAAAATGTAAGCCATCTGGTTAAGATATCCTGTAAAAATGCTCTTAAGTCATTCCTCTTTCAATTGCATAAGTGACTTAATCAGTGGAGGAGGATGAGAAGTCACTTGTCATGGTTCTTAAAGCAATGCCCTAACCACTGGGGTAAACCATCATTTACTCACTGGATTGATGAATAACCAATTATTGTAAAGCACCACGAGAAACAGGTTGGGGAAGCCAGTGTTTAAGTTGATTAACAGTCTGCTGTTAAGACATTTGCTTGGAAAATGCAGGAACCCCATTCAGGTCATGTTATGACTCATTCAGAACAGTGGCTGATCTGAGGTAGCCTACAGGCTCAGTAGCCACTAGGCTATGGGGCTATTTTCTTGTGAACTCAAGGAATGTTAAAATAACAGTAAAGAGTGGTTGAATACTCTCAATGCCTAGTTCAGTGTCTAGGGCATTCTCTTTGGAGAAGAGTGGTTTGGATTCAAATTGTGCTTAATGAGGGGCAGAAATGAACCAGCCTCCTGTGTCTGGGGAGATCTGTAATTGCTGGAAGAGAGTAGAAAACCAGTGATAGATAGCAGCATTATCAGCAGCTAGCTCTCAAACCCTTACTCCTCTTGTTCAGTGCAAATCCACAAAGAATTTCTGGATTAGTGAAATTATGTTTTGGCAAATGTTGTATATTATTTCACCTGATCTTGATTTGTCATGTAATCATCCCACAGCACTTATGAGTTGCTAGTAATGGCTACTTCATGAGGCAATGCATGAAAAAAAACAGGAAACAAAGAATTGGAAACTATGCATCCTAAACTGCCTCCTCGGATCTGTTGGCTTCAGTGGAACATGCTGGGTTATCCAATATCTTCATTCCTTTACTTTCCCTTTTTCTCCTTCTGTAATTAATCTTTACCAAATAGTGTCAGCCATTTTGACAGACCCATAATCAGACTGTTCTCTACACTTGTTAAAGATGCTAGTAATCTGTAAATGAAAAGGCATCAACTCTGATCAACTTCTTCTATCCCTCCAACAATGCAGTTAAAATAACTGTTTGGGTTTTGTTGGTTTTTTTTGTTTTTTTTTAATCCCTCCCCCTCACCTGAGTGGAAGTGTAGTAAAGGAAATCTGTTTAATTTTCATTCTCATGCTTTCCTGATTCACCTGGCTGCTCTTGGGAATTTAAAGGAAAACAGTTCAATAAGGCAAAGGAAAATTACAGCCTAAGTTTTATGCAATATTTTAGGATAAATGAGATTCCACTGTTATTATGCCTCACCATTGCCTCTCCTCAGCTCCTGCCTGCCATATGAAGAAATGTGCTCTCTTACTAGCAAAGCATTTGTGGTAGAATATGAATTTAATAACAGAGTGAGTTTTATTTCTGACCTAATAACTAATGTTAGTTGAACGATATTCAGGCTAGATCTGATAGCAACAGTATATCCTTTGTTTTTAACTATATTGCTCTCTCTCTGAAGAAAGAATATATCTCCATAACAAACAAAGAAATCCCAACAGGCCAACCAAACAAATAAAAATTGTGGGCCTTGAGTCTAGTAGAAGCCTCATAAATTGTTCTTCATGTATGTTTCTTATTTAGAAAGGTTAGGACTATAGTTTTGCTTCAGGAAAATGTTTGCCATCAAAGAATGTGAGCTACTCAGTTATTTTGTTGTCCGAAACCACAATTGGTGATGTCCAATATGATTGCACTGGGTCTCTTACATTATTATTGGTAACAAGCTGTCAATAGTGTACATCCTTGTAAAAGGCACAGGTGTGTTTCTCCTTTTGCGTGTTAGTATGAGATTTCTCACTGTCTTGTGTCTGAGTAGTCATTTACAACAGTCATGCTATGCTAGAATGACAGCAATATGCTGAGCTTGGTGGAAATATCCAGGATGTTCCTGTGTATGGATCTAAGTCATTCTTTCAACAGGTGACAGTGCATTCTGTGCTATAAACAAAAAAGAACCTGAGCTTCACTGAAATGGTAAACCATAAACTCAGAGGCTAGTGGAGCCTGGCCCTCAGCTGGCATAAAAAGGAAAGAATTACTCTCTCAAAATCAGCATAAAGAGCTGAAGTGAACATGAGGCAGAGGCAGATTAGAAGAGTGTGGAAATGGGAATTACCTTACTGCTGTGACAGTAATTTACCTGCACTGCAGGTACCCTAGGAAAATAGGATGTCAGAGCCCCATGGGAAGCTGCATGTCTCTAAGAGGGCAAAGCAGGGCGCCTACTTGAGGCAGAAGATGGATAAACTGTGGCCTGCCTTTATCTTACCTCTTGGCTTTCAGCTGAAATGCTTTCCACTCCAGAAGAAGCCCCTTATTTTAGCAGGCTAACTGTTGTGTCTTTATCTGACTGGTTGTGGAGATGACTTAGACTTTTATGTTCAGTCTACTGCAGAGGAACTGGAAATAGAAGAGGTGACACTGCAGCCAAGAGGAACAAAACAGTACAGCAGATGGAGAGCATCAATACATATCAGGAATTTGAAGAAGGTACCAAATGCTTCCACTACCATGGTAATCATATACATTAACACAAGTTACAACACCATATTTTTTCCTTCTTAATAGCTAAGAATGGAATATAAAATATAAAGGGTAGCAAATTGGATATTGGAGAGCAGATCTCAATGTAAAGAGTAAATGCAAGCAGAGGTCTGTGCACATGTAGATCAGATTATAACCTTGTTAGTAAGGAGAAGATTCCTCAGTGCTATTATCCTGCTGAATACAAGGAGTTTGTCAGGCTGTTATTTTGTCATGTGCTTGACTAGCTGTTGATCTTTCCAAAACAACAGAACCACAAACAGAATTTAACCTCAGAATTGCTCAGGAAGAGTGGTTTGAAGATTTGTGGAGGTGTGTAAATACTGAAGTATTGTAAATGGCAGGGGAATGATTCCATTTTTAGAAAAGAAATGTGACTGCCATCATTATTGTTTGTATAACAGTCTTGCAGTTTCTTCACAATTTGTACAGATGTGTTCAATTTCAGTCGTTTGCCCTGTCAGTTTTTCTAATACATGGTATATCATTTTCTTTGAGATGCCTAAGTGATGGTGATTAGTGGTGTGTGATCAGTGGACAAGGAAGCTTTACTTTAAAAGGAAGAATTCTATATGTGTTCTATATATGAAAGTAAAAAATAGACTCTTCATTGTAAATTATATGTTGCTGTAATTCCTGCTTTATGTTATGTTGAAGCACCACAGCCCAAACAACGTTCAACATGTGCGATGGACAACAATGATCCATTGGCCCTAAACCAGCTGCTGAAAGGCAGGATGTCCTAAAGAGGTGCTGCTGTCTGCATCTAGAAAATAACTGAGGCAGTTAAGAATTTGTTCTGGCTTGGGTTGTGTACATAGCTAGAGAGTTGCTTTAAAAACAATAAATAAAATAAAATCTTACACAAGGCAGCACTGCTTAGTAATTGCTGCTTTGGAGCTCATGTCACTGCAGTTATTTAGCTCATGAATGACCAAGAAACTGGGAGAAGGGAAGGCTCTGTATTTGGGTTGTGGAAGTAAAGAGAGTTAGAAATGTGGCAAATGAGGACAAATCCACTGTCTGAGGGACTGAAGACTATTAATGCTACTATGTCATCTTGGAAAAATTATGTGTCATCTTGGAATCCAGACACTTAGTTAGCTTTTCTGGCACTGTGATATTGTTTCAGTCACACCTGAAAAAAACTCAGAAACTGAACCTCACTCATCATATTTTAGGAGTTTAATGTAATATTGATACTGAATTTGCAGACAGTCCCCTTCAGTCACCTTTTGGGAATGAGCTATATTTATGGTGTCAGCATCCATTTTGTAGAACTACTAGTGGAATACTCATATGTCACTTAATTTTCTCATTGTCTTTCTCAGAAATCTCAACATTTCCCTAGATTGAGTTTTTTATGCATGACAAAACTTGTTTGTTTTTATTGCATCTCTTCTTTGTGCTTGAGACAGAAGCCACTGTGAGACTATACTGTAATAATAGACACATGTGGAGTTAGTACTGGAGAGCACCCACAATTACAGCTACCTTTACGTCACACTTTAGAACAGAGACATCCGCTAGGAAGGAAGAAATGAGACTGCAGGAGAAGCCCTCCAACTTTCTTGTCCTCCTTTTTAAAAGTCTGGATGATAGAAATCATGTTGGTAAGAAGTTCCTCCAACAGCTTTATTAATATGCTGTGGGGTTTTTTTTGGTGGGGTTGGTTTTGATTGTTTTTTTTAGGTCTTGTGACCATGACAAGGGTAAAGAGCTAAGAGCCCTTTGGGTTGGAGATCTTCACTATGGCAGTGAACAGGCATTGTCTACCCCTTTCCTTCAGCATTTTAAAACTATCAACAGCTTTTCTAATAATAATACAAAATAAATTTAATACATGCAGTGTTTATGATGAGCCAAGTTTAGGTTTAAAATGAGTTATTCCTTGCAATTAGAAGGAGTAAAAAGGTATGTAGAATGGTAAAACTACCATGCACACCACTTTAATCTGGCTTCATGAAAGACGTGTTTGCCTTGCTAAATACTTAACTATATTGACAGTGGAGCTGAGATGCCTTGCCATCAGACATTACTTGATCAGGCTGTTATTGTTGCACTGTACATAGCTAGAGAGTTGCTTTAAAAACAATAAATAAAAGCAAAATCTTACACAAGGCACCACAGCTTAGTAATTGCTGTTTTGGAGCTCATGTTGCTGCAGTTATTTAGCTCAGCATTTCATCTCCAGCTGCAGCACAATTTTTGCCAAATATAGATAAATGAAGTTAAAGTTATTGGCAACAACTAGTTTTGTATCCTTGTTTCGAGTTCACAGATTTTATAGGAAAGGCCCTTATTTTTGTAACAAGCAATTGTTTTGAACCCTGAACTTCTTCATGTTCCAGTACAACACAGTATTTTCAGTTCTACTTTATCAGGCAGATACTGGTAAACAGAGAGAATGAGCATGTTCCCTGTTCGAGAAATATACCACATGAAATGTGAGGGAGGAACAAGCTCAGAAACTGAACCTCACTCGGGGTATTTTAGGAGTTTAATGTAATATTGATACTGAATTTGCAGACAGTGCCCTTCAGTATGGGATGTCTAACTTAGAGAGTGCTAATCTCATACTTTTCTATGTAGTATGAAATGACCTGGTAGCATGGTCTGCTGCAGACTGTCCTTCTCACTACAAACTGCATACAGCTGATTTTCTGGTTTCTTTATATCTTCTGTAGAGAACAACTCCTTCCATCCAAATTTAACAAATATGTCAATACAAATACAGATAGAGGTACATGATGGACACATAGTACTGGACATTCTAAGTCATTATAGAAACATTTCTTATTAAATAAACACCAGAATTTTAAAATTTAGATATATACTCCTCTTTCTTCAGAGTTGTTAAATACTATTTCCTTCCCACTCTTGCAAACAGATTGGATTGTCACTTTTACAGCTATCTTGTGTTTATCTGTAAACAAGTAAGGAGGGGGGCACGTGTGTGTGAGGAAATGCTGGTGTTTCCCTCTGACCCACCTGGTTTGTTTTCCTTTGATCTGTGATCACTTCTGTTAAAAGGCAATCAGAAACGTCTTACTCTCCAGAGGGCAAACTCATGGAGCTTTTGTTTTGATATGCATGGCAAAACACATCTCAAGAACTGCAGCGAAATGATCTAGATATGAGAAAAACAAAGAACTCTTTTTTTTTTTTTCTTTCTGTTCAAACACTGGCCTAGAGTTTCTTTCCAGAGTTTCCATATCAAAGACATGTGCAAATCTTTTGTCATATGCTACCTTCTCTGTGATAACTTCACTTGGGACTATGGTTTCATAAATAGTGAACTCTCAAATTCATTGGGAAGATGCCTGAAGTTGCTTGCCAGTTAGATTTCAAAGGAAAAGTCAAATTTTCAGAATTAGGAGATCAGAAGATTTTTGTTTTTATTTTCTTGTGAAAGTTGCCTGATTTGTGCAGAGTGACTGGTTTCAGCCAAAGAAAAGGCTTCTCCTTTTTGTCATTTCTCACCCCCTTCACCAACGCTGTAAGTTTCACTTCACAGGTCCTGTCACCCTTCTTTCCAAATAAAACTTTGGAGGTTCAATGAAGTTATAGACTTTTAATCAAAACAAAATCTCAGACCAAACCTCCCAAACTACCTAACAAAATAATTGCTTCTGCTAACATTTCTTTCATTGATGGCTGCCTTAAGGAGAAAAACTATCATTTCCCATGGAGAAAAATTAAAATATGTCTGCTTCACTGAATGGCTATTACACAACAATGAATTTCTGACACAAAATTCAGGATTATCTCAATTAGGACCACTATTTAAACCTCACATGCTCCCTGTAATGGGTGAATTATTTGTATTTAACAAAAGAGTAGTCGGAGATGTTACTAATTCTTTAGGTTTGTGAGGTGAATTCGTGTAGTCAGAACAGAACCGTAGGTTTAATATCCACATCTCCTTTTCACAGTGCTAAACCAGCTGAAAATAGTACTTTACAGCACGAAGAAGAGAAACTGGAGCTTTTTCCAGTATGATTCTCCTTTCTCTTGAGAACAACAAGTTCCAAACAGTTTCTGTAGGATTGTTATTCTTGTTAGTAGTATTGGTGAAACTCTTCACTGGTAGACTCAGAGAGTATTTTCCTGGACATTTTATACCAGTATAATTCCAGCAAATGCAGTTATCCCCAACTTTTAGCAAATAAATAAGATAGATAAGGAACAGGCTCACTACTCTGTACTCAAGAGGAGATTATTTCTTAGAGCTGGATGAATATTTCTGGTTCCTACTGTGTCTCATGGGTTGAAGTTGACTCCCTCAGATAACTGTACTTTCTCACAACTGCTCATACATGTCATTGTCCATGCGGTCCAGAATGTGTTTTGGAATATCTGAATCTAGCTGGCTTTTGCTGAGGAGTGCATCGGGCAATGGTCCCTATGTCTCTGCTGAAACCCATTCATGTCCATGACCATTTTGGTGCCTTGTGGTCAGAGGGTGAAGTTTCACACTGAAATATAACCATTTTTCATTCTTGTTATTTTCCTCATAATGAATCAATCTGACTAGAAGGCTAATCTGGTCTCATCAACTATGTAGCAGGAAAGCAGAGAGAAAAAACAGAGCCTTTCTGATATCATGGCTGCATTCCTTCATTGCATCCCTCCTGGAGAGCGGTTTACCACAGGGTCTCCTGTTAGTACATACAGGGATGCCCTCCCCCTTTGAGCGACATAACAACAACATGATGTAAAAATAAGCAAAAAACTCCCAGGAATGTTCCTTTCCAAAGCACATGTGCAAGTACAAATGCACATGAGTGAGCTCATTTACACACTCAGGCAAATGCAGGCGTCTGAAGGCACACAAACTCACACCCTGTCCTATTTGGCTCGATAGCCAGAGTGGTTAAATAATGTCAATAGCAGAAAGTCTTATGGTGCTGACACTTCCTCTGGCTGTAAAATATTTACTGTTCCTTTAAAACTGTGAATAAAAAAGGTCAGTCTGTATACTGAGCAAGGAATAAAAAAAAAAAAAAAGAATCCCTTTTTTATTAGAAAACACTTGAAACTTATCATGTGCAGCAGATGGGAGTAGAAAATGCAGCTTGAAGACAGTTATATAAATATATCCTTGATGTCTGTTTTGCTTTTCAATTTGCAGTGAAAAGTACAAAGGTAGAGTAGAGCGCCAGTCAGGGCTGCACTGTGTCTCTTGATATCCATTCCAGATGTTGGCTAGACTTTGTGGAGCCAGGCTTATGGCACTGAGGCTGGAGCTAGTTGTCTTTTCCTCCAGGTGTGATGCTTCATGCTGATCCCCCCACATGCTAGCATGTCTTATCCAAACACACTAAGCTCTGTGACAGGCATCTACCACCTTTTTGACCAAAATTCGCCTCCCTTCCCCCCCAGCTCCACACTTTCCACCCACCCCAACTTCTTTCGGCTTGATGGGCTCCGCAGACAAGCCCACTTGTCCCTGCCTATCATTCTGTCACTTCAAAAGCAAGTCCCCCTAAAAAAATGAGGTCTGACGTGGTTCTCAAATAATGCTAGTCAGTTAGTAGCTGCTTTGAATATTCCTCTTTGTGTTTTGAGAGTGTCTGGAGGTACTATTTGACACCAACTATGTCTGCCAAGCCTCTAATGGTAGTTCTCTGTTTGTGCATGCTTGTAAAGGATTTTACACTGTAATATTTTAACTCCCTGATTAAACATTGCTAAGCACAGAAGTATATAATAAATCTTGCAGGCGCCAACTCCATTTATCTGAATGTTAGTTACTGTCTACGGTGGGTAAACAAATTACAGCACAGTTTATTACAATATACGGGGCCACGATGTAACCCTATTAATATCTTGTACCCCCTGGAAATATATTGTTGGCTCACAGTTTGAATTTTCTCTCCTGAACAATTAAAACCAAATTCTGAATGGAGGGTGGGAAGGGTGCGTGTGAGAGGGAGCGGGAAGCATCAGCCGCTTTCAAGGGGAAACTTGCTGGGAACAACAATAATGAGCTGTAATATCAAATTACTACTATCCTGGGTTTGAGGTCAGTACATATTGAGCTAGTTGTAAGATATGAAAGTAGAAACTTTTCTAGTTTGGAATGCATTAATGCTCCTAAGGCTGCCAGCAAAACAGCTAGAACACATTTGAGTTGGAGAGGGCAGAAACAAAGGAGAATGTTAACAAGCAAGAGCATCGGAGTCTCCTCATTGCCCAGCTGCAGGCAGCACGTTTGCAGAGATCATTGTCATTAATACTAGCAGGTTTGAGGTGCACAGATCCTCCACTTCCCTCCACTTGTTGATAGGAGGTAGGCACTAGAGAATATTTCTGAAGCTATCTGCAAAATAGTCACTTCTAATTTTGTATCAGTTTTCTTAGCATGTACAGATAATCCCAGTTATGTGAATTTATTGCAGTCAGTGGAATCTCTGTCTTCTCAAAGTGGAGAATAAATGGCTGTTTAAAGTAGGAAATTAAACCTTTGGCAATTCTACTGGGAGCAGAATTTTGGGAGGACTATTTTAACCCCGTTTAAGACATTTTGTGATATGTTTTTACAGAGAAGTAGGAGCTAAGAAAGAAAATTTGTGCCACTATTAAAAATAAATGAACTGCTAGAAAAAATGGAACAGGATCAAGACATAAATAGTATGTGGAAACCCCTGTTTACTTTTGATGTTATAAAAGTATCACTGCTACTTGTCCTGGTTCATGGAGTTGTCGCTAACAGGCTGACTATTAGTGGAGCTATAGCAGTTGGTGGTTATTTACAGTGGTGCAGTTGGGATGCTAAAATAAAACAAAGTAATAAGTGGTTGCTCCCCTAATTCTGCACTAATGCCTGCAAGGGGGCTGGCACTGCAATCTCTGATACAAAGTGACAACCCTGGCATCATGTTCAGTGGGAGCAGGCAGGCGCAGCTAGTTTCTATCTCCCTTCCAGGAAACCACAAAACACCAGCATTTTACAGACTAGAAGAGAGTTCATTACTTGCAGGGGCAGGGTAATGCAGGGCAGGATAATGTTCCAATGCTCTTAGCTGGGCTCCAGTGGCCAATAACACAAATACCATCCTTCCTAAAGGGGCTTGGTAAAAATAGAAATCCAAATATTTTTAAAGCTTTTGCATATTGTCAGTATTGTAAATCATCACATAAGATTGTACTGCAACTGGTGAAAATATGTCTGTAACTAATAAAATTAGAACCACAGACTTTTACCTAAGCGGTTTGTCTTTACACTTAAAAAGAAGTCTAAATTAATTGTTAGCCTTTTCCTACTAAAGCCAATGCATTTAGGCCAGGATTGAACTGAGTTATGAGATTCTTAAAGAAAAACAAGTGCTATGTTTGTGTCAGTTTGTAAAGATCTTGTTTATATACACACTCATTGCTTGATTCAACAATGTGTTTGGCATTCTGGCCTGATCCACCAAAGCATTTAATCACATGCACAGGCATGTAGGCAATTTCTTTCACATCAGTTAAACTATTTATGTGCTTAACATTAACCATGTTGAAGGGCCAAGCCTGCAATGGAATTATTGTTATAAAAAATGCCATGTAGAAAAAGCAATGCAGTTTGCAAGGGACTGTCAGGGCACATATCACCTCATCCCTGCAAGGACAGCCCCAAGGGGCTGAGACCAACTTGCTCATGCTATAATTGACTCCATGCAAGTAAAGAGCTGCAAGTGTCTCTCACAAGGTTTTTAAGACACATGTCTTGATCACCAAGATGGAAAGTTCTAATAAAGCATATCCTGACTTCTAAAAGAATGGCAATATTTTAGGAATAAAATTTGATTCTGCACCCCGAAATATTTTGGTTAATCAAGCCAAGACTTTGGAAAGTGTTCTGATCCTGGAAAGGACTCACTGTGTGAGTGTAATTTCCTATGGTTGAGCATTTGCACCTTCACTGGAACTGATTAGAAAGGTTTGAGTCTAATAACTGGAAAAAGAGGGGCAAAAGGTTTCACAGGCTCACTTAGGTTCTCTGGAGAAGTCAGTTAACTGGCTAGGGGACCCTGTAGGTACATCAGAAGATATTTTGGCAAAAGCTGAGAGCTGGGAGAGGAGGATAGGAAAGAGGGGAGGAGGAATGAACCTTTTAAAGCTGAACTAGGGAAAACAGCAGAACCAGCGAGTTAAATGCAGGAAAAATCTTGGAGCAGGAGAGTAAGGGAAGGGTTTACCTTCAGGCTTCTCATTGGAAGAATGGAAAAGAAAGAAGTTAGACTACCCGGCACATTGGCCTTCTCAAGAAACTCCCCATAGCAGGCTATGAAGAGCCACTGAAGGGCTTACATCTTAACTGATCCTGGAGAGAGGAGGGAAAATATCATGATGGAGCAGAGAAAGATAATCAAGGCATGCATTCAACCCTAAAATAAGAAAACTTGAAGGGAACTATGGGAACCAAAACAAAGAGCTGGAACTTGGGATACCATGTTGAACTACAGCTTGTACTTCAACATGTGTGTGCAAAGGACATAGACATAGAAAAGGGCTTTTTGTTGAGACTTCAATAGCTGTCTGGTAGAGAAAATGAAAACGAACTCAGTAAGGATTGCTTCATCCTATGGTATTTGATGAAATTTTGGGGAAAATGAAAAAGGGGAATGACAAATAGCAGTCCAATCCAACTGATCAGCTGTGACACAGACTATTTATCCTTTCAGTGCCATTTTCAAAGATAGGAAAGAGAGATTTTAAAAATCTGGTCCACTTGGTGAATTTTGAGTTTGGATGTCATTCATGGTGTAGAAAGCTGATCTCTTGATTTCATTTTTGCAGATTCTATGACAAGAGACAAGTTTGTCAAGCACCCAAAGAGATCTGGATGAATTCTTGGACCTTCAGAGACTCTGGGGCTGTTTACACAGTATTCAACAACATAATCATGGACTGGTAAGAATGATGAAGGTTGTCAAAATGGATTGTAATGTTTATTGGTACTGTAATACTAAATCTTGTTCTGACTATGCACTGGATTTTTGTCAATATTCACTAAGCATGTTAACCAGCAAAAATATCTTGATACATAATGTGTAATAATTGTTACAAATGTAATTTTCAAATTCACAACTGTTTGTTTTTGCAATGAAAACACTATTACTTTAATTAAATCAGGGAACAAACCCCAGTAATATAGGATCTAATGTTCAATATCAATTTACATGACTTCTGAGTTTTCAAATGCCCTGAGGCTTTCTGGCATCTCTCAAAACAAAATCACATTGGAAGTAGTATGTATCTTACTCAAATCAGTGTTGGGTTTTGCTTAGTCATCAATGGGATTTTGGATCAAGCTTTAGAGCACACACACAATTTGAAAGATACATTCATTAATCTTTTCATTTCTACATTCCCAGAGCTTTTTCTGGAGCAATTCTGAGTTTTAGGATGGAGAGAATCAAATGAAATAACAGGTAGAAGTTGCTTCAGGTGTAGTGGCCTGTGTGCTAGAAAGCATGAAAATGCTCATGAGAGAAGGAAATTAAATGAGCCCGTGGTCTGAACCACAGATGTAGAGACCAGTTAAAACCACAAGCAGAAAATCAATCAAGCAGTACTAACCACAAAGTTACAACATCTGCCTTATGAAGTCACTTATCTACACAACACTAGAAGCTGGAATGCTAGAGGAGACAAAATATACTGTTTTCATAGCACTAAAGCTTTCTCTAATCATCTGCTTTTTGCAGCTATTTAAAGACATTGTGATACATAGACCTTTGATTTGACCTCTGTACTGTTCTCAAGGTCAGTCAGGAGAACTCTCTGGCACACAGATCTCTTTACAGCATTTGGAACAAATAGTATTTGTGGGCAATCCCCACAATGCAGGAAACTCAGCACCATCTTAGAATAAATAAGTAAAAAAATAAATTAATGATTCATTTACATAGATTAATTGTTTTCTGGGAATACTTCCTTCAGCTCTACATTTAACTGTGAATTCATTCTGTGTCTTTGTGACAAATTTTCTACAGATTAATTTCTTTCATGAGTTTTATTGCTTAAGCTCCACCTTTATGTTCCAGGAGATGTCTTTGTAGTCTCTCCCATTAAATATAATTAAACTGACATCCTTTTTTTTTTATTATTTCAGGAATTTAAATGAGGTTTCTGTGTCAGAGCTATGTCACTGAGTTCTGTTCGTGCTGGATGCTGGAGGATAGAAATGTTGACTGCATGATGCAGATTTTCAGTGGTTTCAGTAAGTCTCTAGAGAAGACTGTCTTTCTCCATGAATATAAAGTGAAGCTCATGGATAGTGAGGAACAATACCTCAGCCAGCACTGCTATACTGATGCTGTGGTGAGAGTTGTTTCCAGTGCCTGCAGCCAGACTGAGGGAAGGATGGTGTCTGCACCCCTGATCTGCCTGGTCATGAAACGCTAAAAGATGAACTAGGTTTTTTTCCTGCTGCACACAGGGAGTCCACAGACTACTTGGTTCCCTGATGGATGCTTTACAGAAGGTCATAAAGGCCTCTTCATGTATTGTACCTTGGCACAATCCACATAAGCAGCCAAAATGCAGACCAGTATGAAAACTGCCTGCTGTGAGAGTGTGATGGGATTACTCTAGTGACTGTAACAGAGGGAGCCTGTGTGCTAAGAAAGGAACACATAGCTGCAGGCTAGATGAATTAATTTTTCTAGGACTACATGTGTCACAGACTTGATAAAACTCAGTTTTCTTTGTATGCTTCAAGCTGCTGTGTTTTGGTAATATCAAAAGGTATCTAAATGTTTTAAGCTTTCTCATGTCTCAGTAAGATTTAGCCTTTCCTTCTGGCAGACTTCTTTGATATGTTTTTTATCTACTATTGTTTCAGAAAAGTAAGAGTCCCACATCCCATCACCTCCTCCCCTACTTCTCCATGCATATCTTTTCCCAGAACTCCACATCATGATTAACAGAAACTTGTAGTTTCTTCTCTCAAAGATATGTGATAGCTAAGGTGAACAGATGAATAGCAAAACACATCACATCTTACTTCAGCTAACATTAGAAGTACACATCTGTGGACAAAACATTTCCACATTCATTCTCCTGCTTCGATTTCCTCTTTACCTGGGATGGTTTCTGTGCTTGGATCAGAGTTTTCTGTGTTGTTCATGACATTTCTCCAGTTTCAGGTCTGTACCACTTTTTCCTGTCCTGTGTACTCCCTCTTTCTTTCCTCTGAAGTGATCTCAGAGGAAACAAATTCTGTATGTCCCTTTCCTATACCTCAGGTGATCTTCAGATAAGGTGTATCAGAGGATCTGTTTTTCAATAACTAATCTATAGTTCAACTATTATCTTTCTTTGGAATCAGACTTGAAATAACCATTTGCTCTGGATAGTCACCATCTTTTATTCAAGTATGCTCCATTTAAATGGAAGATCATCAGCATTTAGTGGCTCACCATTTTTATCCATGAGCCAGGTGCAAGCAACTTTTCTGTCACCTACTGTGGGTTTTATGTCAACATGGAAACAAAGGATCAGAAGAAGGAGCTGTGTGCCACATTCCTTCTGGAACTTGCATCCTGACAGATGTCCACAAGAAAGATTCCAGTGTCAAGAAGAAATCATAGGTAGAGAAATTCCCCAAACTGTCTCAATCTGAAATGCTGTTTCACCATATGTCTTGTTATAATTAGCACTTGTAGGATGCATATATTCCAGATCTGAGTTGATAAAATATATTCATTTTGATAGGATTATTTTATAGAAATCTAAAATATTTTCTGCCTGAGTGTGGAATGCGTCTGTCCTTGCCAGCAATCTGAAGTCAGTCTCTTTGAGATGAAAGCACAAGCATAGAAAATGATGCCTAACTTCACTGAACACAGTGATCTCCTGTGGTTCCACCATATCACCAGTCTGAAGGACTCTGTGTAGCTCAGTGTCCATAAGCTGAGAACAGGTCTGATTCCTTCTACCATCAGCAGAGATCAGAGAGTTCTCGTCTGTTGCAGAACTGATTATCACTCTCTTCAGAGGAACATGCCTGTTCTTTATTTATCAGTGACATGAATTCCTACATATTAAACAAATTATTTTTGAATGAGATAAGAACATTTTCCAAATTAAATTATGAATTACCTCATCATTATATATACCTTGCACTTAATAGTGTGGAAATCATAGATGAAAGCTGGACAGGCAGTCCAGTTTCTGAGGGATTGGAATTCACATCTTTTTCACATAGAAGGTTTGGAAGGCATGAACTTTGGAAATTCTAGTTCAGCAGGTCCAAATCCTAGAAAATATTTCACTTGGGGTTGTAGTGGAAACATATTGAGTGAAGAGACAAGTTAAACATTATCACTGTCATTCTTATGTAAGAAGTGCCTTTGGCTGCTTATGTGAAAGGAATTAGAACATAAATTCGTGACAACTTTAACACATGCTACCTGAATACCCATCTGCTTAGTTTAATAACAAAAAAAGGGTGCATTAATGTAGTATTGAATAAATTAGACACAGTTATATGTGTTGAAACATGTTACAATATTTAGCACTGCTTCCTATTTTAAAAAAGTACAACAAAACCCCAAAACCTGTATCTTAAAAAGCCTGCTGTATTTTTCATATGAAAACCAAACAGTAAATTGGATCTCCATCTAACAAAAGAAATTCTTGTTTTGAAGTTGCTGAGTGGTGGCTGACCACTCATACACATGGGCCAACTAGAAATGTTGCTTAGAAACACCACGTTATCAAAGAGAACCCAACATCAGGTTGGAGTGTTTCCCAGACAGCCGGTTAGTGGTGATAATTTGCAATGGAAAATTCTAATATCTGTTCCAACAATTCTTTATTTTCTAGATCTTCTTATTTTTCCTCTTTTCAGATTGTCATTTGACTTTACAGTTTTCTTCCAAACTCTGATTTGGAAGATAACATTGAGGTATGCGAACTATGTTTTTGGATTGGTAAGTTCTTCAGCAAGTATTACGAAAATGTTCAGCAGAGTAAAATATATGGAAAACCCATGATGAAGGAACTGCAGTGTAAATGAATTTTATTGACATAAGGGCTGACTTAGCTAGATTTAAATGAGTTATTTTCTCTTTATACCTTATTAGTAATTATGTATCTTGGACTTTTGGTTCTAAGATCATTTACAAATTCTCTTAAGACCCAGGAATTATCTATCCAAACATTGCAATAGTCTCCTTGGTAGAAAAAGAAGATGATTTTATAATTTCAAACAGAAGTCATCCAAGCAAGGCAACTAACAAACAGCATTAGTCTTGTCCTGTGCAAGCAGGGAGATTTAACACACTCCCCTCATACTTCCAAGGCAATTTCATATTGCAGTAGCCTGTTGTCAGCTCCACTGGTCTGTGTCAGGACCCGTAGTATCTGTCACTCAAATCACCAAGGCTGGCCTTAGGAGGAAATGGTTCATGATACATATGGGGGTTTTTGTGTGTATATATATGTATATATACACACACACACACACGTATATATAATCCTATACCTTATAGAAAAGATTACAACCCACCCCCCTTGGCAGGACACCTGCTAGCCCAAAGCAGAGCACTTGCCTTGTCACAGGGGGAGGAGTGCCATCTACTGAGTCTCCCAAGGGAGTTCGCACTTCATCTTCCAGGGTTTCTTTCAAGATCCCCAGGGGAAGTGCTCAATCAGAGTACAGCAGCTTCTCTTTTTCTTAGGAAACCTTTGTATTAAGTGTGGACTGCTGGATTTCCCCACCAGTCCTTACTGTCAAACCCAAGTTTCTTGTAGGTCTTTCCCTACTTGTTATTTAAAAAAAAAAAGGAATCATGCAAAGTAAAAGTAGTGCCACAATAGTATTAAAGCTGATTCCCTGATCAAACAGAGGGCAAAACTGAGTGACTTTTTTGCTTCTCTCCTATCTTAAAATATGGCAGTTCTCTTCCTTGAAGCCACCACTGAATCATGTGCAGACAGACCTCAGCTGTCTTCTAGCACTTTGTTTGCATTTCAAGTTTGTTGTGAGGAATAAAATAGAAGTTTAAGTTTTATGGGCAAAAGGGAATATAGACAACATCAGAAGGGTGTACATGGGGAGTTTAAGGGACTATTGGCCATGTGTACAATACATTGTCTTTTCAAGGCCATGCAGAGGCATGCATTTCCCCATCTCTCTAAGAATACTGCCAGTTTCAATGTAGTAAGCACAAATTGAAATGTTTAGGTTACTTACAATATAAATGTCCACTGCTGGAGATATCCTTCATGTGGAAAGGTGAAAAAGAGTTGTGAAAACAGAGCATAGAAAACATAGATGACAACAGAATGTGAGTCAGTGGCATGAGAGAGGCCACAGTAAAAGAGCAGAAAAATGAGTATCCACATTTAAGATTTCCTTATACCCTACAGGATATGCAATTGGTGCAGTCTATGTTATAGATCAAAGTATATTAATGTACCTAAAGGAAGTAAGGACTGGTGAGTTACCTGAAGAACAATCAAAAAGCCATGTCTCTGCAAAGAGCAGAAGCCCACATGATTTTCCATACAGCTCTAGTGTCCAAGTGTTGAGTCCCGTGTACAGTGAGGAAAATGAGTATCTTTTAGATCTTCTAATGCCTACATAGCTCTTACTGAATCATACAATAGTTTGTGTTGCAAGGGATCTTTAGAATCATACAATGGTTTGGGTTGCAAGGGATCTTTAGAAAGATCCAACCTCTCTGCCATGGGCAGGGACACCTTTAAATAGATCACGTTGCTTATGGCCCCCTATGGTTACTGCAGCACGAGCAATCTCTGCCCTGGGACCACATCCTGTCCTTGTGGTGCTCAGCTGTAGGGTGAGGAAAACCACTAGCATCATACAGCCACCACTGGCTAGCAGCCAGGCTGAATCTGCTCCTGTATATGTCAAAGGAGATGGAAATTGCAATAGTGATGGCGATTTTCCTTTTCTCAAAGAAAAGAAAACAACTGGGTTATATCTGAGCAAAGAAGATTTCACTGTACAGAGACAGCTATAAATGTGCATTCCCAACCAAACCACAGTGCAGGGAGGGTTGAAGAGGTGGGGCCCAGGGTAGCTTTGTGACTGCATGTAGTGCAGCAAAGTCAGTGCTATGTTGGTCTGGGATTGGCAGGTGTGTCAGTTAGTGTGGTACAGGTTCTGATTTGCTTCTTCTAGATGAAATATCATAGTGCTTTGTAGTGCTGTGCTGCACTGAAGGAAAATTCAGCTTAGAGCAATATATGTTCAGGCAAATGTGTCCTGGCTTAATGGCATGATGTAACTATGTCTTAGGTCTTATCAAAGGAGGTTATCCAGTCAGAGAAGAAAAAACATGATATGCACCATTTATGCAGCTCAGGCTCTGTCTTTTATCACCTATCTCAAGGCATTTTAAGTAAATCTTTATATTCAAAACTAAGTTAAACCAAAACAAACCCCAAGTGTTTAGAATAATGCACAAATGCAAGGGGAATAATTGAGATCCACATACAGGAAGATGCCAAACAGAGATAAAGAGACAAAAAGTCAAACTGATGACAGCCTTGTTCACAAGAAATGGTGAGGGTGACTCAGACCTGAGCATGTGAATGAAGTCACTGGGAATGTGGCATCTACAGTCCCACACTTACCATGGCTCTGGCCCCATCCACTGGCCTTAAAGAGCTGGCTGCCACTGCTGCAGATTGATTTATCTCTGATGAGGGCTAGAACTGCTGTCAAGCAGAAGCAGGGTTTAGGCTTTTCCACTTTTTAAAAGGATAATATTAGTTTTTATGCTTTTTACCCCATTGTACAATCATCATAGCATTTTTATAAGGTCTGATTTCCTTTAGGGTCAATCTACACTTACATATAAATACATATGAAAAATAATATGTATGTATGCATGCATATGTAGGGATGCATATACACATACACTTATGTGCATTTGTTGAATGTAGTTTTGATAACAAAGATTTTCCATTAGCTTTATCAGGGGATTTTAAGGACTTAGAGCCTATCCAATCTTTGTGTTCATAGATGCCAACCTTTCTTTTGAAACTTAAATTCTTGTGTTCTAGATATGCTTAAGTTTTGGTGCATCAGAAGTATTTATGTTCATAAGGCTACATTCAAGTTTGATCAGGTGTTGAGCAGTAACTCCTTGAATAGACAAAAAACAATGAAACAAAATAATTGTTCAAGGAATAGTTACGATATTGCAATACTTAGGCCTGTGACATACTGGGGGGGAGGCAGTTTATTCTTGGCAATATTTGCCAAACAGGAAATTTTGTGTTGTGTACAGTCCTAACAAGCTTTTTACATTCATGGAATACATATCATTGCAAATACTTCTTTGATCAGAAGCAGGCCAAATTTCTCTTAAACCATACATGCCTTTTTTCAGTGAAATCAGTTTTTTTGCTGAAAAGGATCAATTTAAGCAATAATGGTACATTTTCAAGTAAGCAATTAAAAATACATAATCTTTATAAAAGGTTAAGGATTGGTGAGTTTCTTTGTGATGGAAAAACTTTCTTTCTAGTACTTTCAATGCTGTACAAAAAATTTCTGCTTCTCCTGTGAGCTTGCACATGAATCATTGAAAGACCACATTATTCTAAGAATAATTATTTTTGAAACAACTTACAAATAATCTAAGATGTACAGTAGATTGTATCTATCAGCATCACTTTTAAAGTATTTTAAAGGGCTTCTGTCTCAAAAAAAATTTATAATACCAATGCTGGCATAGCACATGGTTCTTGCAGGAAATCACTAGGTGGTGCTATTATACATCATCTGCCAAGATAATTTTCTGTGTTTGAGCAAATGTTCAGTCTTGAGAAGAAATCCATAAAGCACAATACTTTATTAGAGGGACTTACAGGAGCAAGAGGCACTTGCTTTATGCTGTTCTGATGCTCTAAAGTTTTTAGATAAAGCTGTTTGCTGCCAACCAGGCTTTGATGTTGGACAAAGAACTCTGAAAGAAGAGTTGTACAGAAACTGTTTTCATTTCAGCCTCTACACTTTTACTCTTCAAGCATGTATGGAAGTAAATATACATGCTAGAATATTCCCAGATTGTTCCTGACTTTTTAATTCTAATTCACTAAGCAGCTGACCTATAAAGCCCTAAGACAGTAGTGCTTAGAAAAGTGAAACATCAGTACACACTGATGGCTTTTCAGCTTAAACTGAGTAATGTAATGTAGACATACTCACTCCAACTGAACATTACTATACATACCAGCAAGAGATATATGACTTTTCTCTAAGTGGATATCGAAGTCAGCACATAGGAAATTGCAGCCACGTCCAGCTACCTTTCTTTTGCCCAGAAGAGCAGCTGGGGAGAGAACTGGAGACCTGATTGCAATATAGGCAGTGTTGCACATCCAACCTGGCCTTAAACACCGCCAGGGATGGGTCATCCACAGCCTCTCTGGGCAACCTGTTCTAGTGCCTTACCACCCTCTGAGTAAAGAACTTTTACCTAAGATCCAGTCTAAATCTTTCATCCTTCAGCTTGAAACCATTCCCTTTGTCCTACTGCTTTCTAGAATCTCTCACCCTCATTTTTATAAGCCCCCTTTGGGTATTGGAAGGCTGCTATTAGGTGTCCCCAAAGTCTTCTCTTCTCCAGGCTAAACAATCCCAACTCTCTCAGCCTGTCCTCATAGGGGAGGTTTTTGAGCCCTCTGATCATCTTCATGGTCCTCCTCTGGACCTGTTCTAAAAGGTCCACATCTTTCTTATGCTGAGGAGCCCAGAACTGGATGCAGTACTCCAGGTGGGGTCTCAAGAGGGCAGAGTAGAGGGGCAGAATCACCTCCCTTGACCTCCTGGCCATTCCTCTACCGATTCAGCCCAGGATATGGTTGGCTTTCTGGGATGCAAGCACACATTGCTGGCTCATGTTCAGCTTTTCATCCACCGTGACCCCCAAGTCCTTCTCCACAGGGCTGCTTTCAATGATTTCATCTCTCAGACTGTACTCATGCCTAGAATTGACCAGACATAGGTGCAGGACCTTTGACTTGGACTTGTTGAACCTCATATGGTTCTCATGGGCCTACTTTTCAAGTGTGTCCAAGTCCCTCCGGATGGTATCCCACTCAGCTTTGTGCCATCTGCAAACTTGCTGAGGGTGCACTCAATCCTACTGTCTATATCATTAATAAAGACGTTGAAGAGCCCTAGTCCCGAGACAGAGCCCTGAGGGACACCACGCAGCATCAGTCTCCGCTTAGACATAGAACCATTGACCGCAACTCTCTGGCCACGTCCATTCATCCAGTTTCTTATCCACAGAATCACAGAACCGTTATGGTTGGAAAGGAACCTCAAGATCATCTAGTCCAACCGATAGCCCTGCACTACTCTTATCCCTAAATCATCTCCTGAAGAAACACATCTATCCTCTTCTTAAAAACCTCCAGGGATGGTGACTCCACCACCTCCCTGGGCAGCCTATTCCAATATCTCACCACTCTTTCAATAAAGAAATTCTTCCTAACACCTAATCTAAACCTACCCTGGCACAACTTAAGCCCATTCCCTCTAGTCCCTGTCACTAATCCATCTAGTGGTCCACCCTTCAAATCCATGTCTCTCCAATTACAGCAGCCTGCAACACAGCTGTTTGTATTTTTGAAAAGCTTCAAATTTTCAGACAGAAATTTTGGTTCTGGTGATCAAAACCACCTTAATTTCAGAATATTACAGAAAATATCTTTACAATTGAAGCATGTCACCATATAAGTTTTATTTGTTTTCCCAAAATTGATATGGTATGATGGACCAAACATGATTACAGAGTATTTGTATCTTTTATTCTTAAAAAACTGTCATCTTTACTCTTTATTTAAACAAGCCTGATTTTTTTAAATTTGGAAGTGCTAACAGTTTGGACAGAGACCAGTAACTTGAATGAATACTGAAAATTTCTTGCTTGCCATTGCTATTGTTATTCAAGACCACATTTCCAGAGGCTGGCACTTATTAGTCAAAATATTAAGGACTAGACTGTGTTTTCAGGAGTAACTTTAATCTATTATGGGCCAGGCTTAGGGGGGCCTGCTATTTATAGAGACAGTTGTGAGGTGTTATGTCTGTCTCATGATTTGTACTAACTTCTACTAGGAGTAATTGGTTGCTGGCCTTTATATACATGGGTAACTGTACACATATGGCTAGCTATTCTGGCATGCAAGTGAAAAATGTATCCACTGCTTGTCTGTATGCTCCACACAGGGAATATGGAGCACAGTCATGTTACAAAATACTCTGCATCTGGAGTTAAGGCAATAGTTGCTCACGAAGGGGTGCAAGTCACACAACAGGCTACTTTTCAGTAATTACTCTTGAGTTGTTTAGGCCCCAAGTGCATATAAAATGAATTAAAAGAAATAAATTCGAGTTGAAGGTATTATATCCCTCTCCTCTTAATTTCTGTTGAAACCTTTAAAAAATCCCAGCACCCTGCTGTTTTGGAGAAACAAACCTAACAGCACTGAGCTAATATACACGAACCAGAAAGAGAGTTTGGCTGGTTTCAGTTCAAGCACAGACCAAAACCTCTGTGAAAAGCAGTTGAAAACAGACCCCAAAAGAACGTGACTGAGAAACATGGAAGATTCCAAAATGCTTTCCTATCGTGTCTTTAATAGGTAGGATTTTTCTCTCTTTTTCTTCAGAAAATCTTGATTTTTAAAGTTCTCTGAAAAGTGTCAAACCTGAAGAGTGTGTGCTACTTTTTTTTGCCTATTGCCTTACTTCTTACACAATCTGTCTTGAGCCTGTATTCTTAATTTAGATTATGAACACAGTAGTGGTCTAGTGGTTAGGATTTGGTGCTCTCACCACCAGGGCCTGGCGTTCTATTCCCAGTCAGGGAAGAATCCTGCTCTGGCAAGGGGGTTGGACTAAATGATCTTTCAGGTCCCTTCCAACCCCTGACATTCTGTGATTCTGTGATTTTAGAATTATAGAATCATGATGGTTGGAAAAGATGTCTGAGATCTTTGAATGCAACTGTCTACCCAACATTACCATGTTCACTAAACCATGTCCCCAAGCACCACATCTACATGTTTTTTGAACACTTCCAGGCATGGTGATTCCACTACCTCCCTGGGAATCCTATTTCAATGCCCGATAACCTTCTCAGTGAAGAAATTGTTCCTAATACCTGATCTGAACCTCACCTGGTGCAACTTGAAACCATTTCCTCTTGTCCTATCACTTGTTACTTGGGAGAAGAGACCAAGCCCCACCTTACTATAATTTCCTTTCAGGTAGCTGTAGAGGGCAAGAAGGTCCCTCTGAGCCTCCTCTTTCAGACTAAACCACTCCAATTCTCTCAGTGGCTCCTGATAACACCTGTGCTCTAGACCCTTTGCCAGCTTTGTTGCCCTTCATTTGGTATGAATATGAACTTTTTTACTTTGCATGGTGATATATATATATGGCAAAGCAAGAATTGGGGATCTCTGTCTCACACAACTGTTTGCTGTGCTCATGAAGCCTGAAATAGCTGGCTTGCACTGCTGGCCAGCTGCAAAGGTTCTGTTCTCTCTTGTGTTTATTGTTTCTCTTTTGGAGATGCTTACCTGAAGGTAAATTCTTTACTCAGACTGCAACTGTGGTTAGACAATTTGTGAAAAGGAGTAAGAAAATTTTTGTTTCTTCACAGGCCTGTTAAAAGACTTTTATGCAGAACACTGAAAACAACTGAGTTATTGTCAACTTTTGTAATTGACACCTGGTTTTGAGAGTTTTTCTGTCTTTCCTTATTCTAGCTATAGGGTCTTTATAAAAAATTCTTGTGCTAGAACTCCCCAAAAAACTAGGTTCATCTCATTTCAGTAGGGATTTCATTTCCAGCTTGGAAGACAGCTAGGTTTTGTAATTCCACAGTTCTTCTGGATGGGGGGAAACTGAGTTGTAACTGTTAAGCATCGTTCTGAATCGATTCCTGGAAATTGCACTGAGTTTTATGTTAGGATTTTGAACTGAGGTAAAAAGGCAGAGATGTATATTTTCATGAATCAGACTGAAGAATAGCTCCTGGGAATTATTCCACTCTTTTCCTCCTCATAAGTGGTAGGTTCTTGAATATGTTTTTGAATAGCAGTTAGATGCCCACATTTTGTCCTCCAAAGTGATCATCCAGTATAAAAGATTACCAAAATTTTCACTATACTTTATCCAGTGAGCTGTATCTTGCAGGGCAATCATTAGCTATACAGCCCTTTCAAACCAACTAATCTTCAGCCTGTGTTGGCTTTGGACAGGGTCAACATGGGATTTGCTTCTCTGTATTCCCTTGGAAGGAATCACTGGCGATCACTCTTCAGAGTCACCTGCAGGGGTTTGCATGGAGATGGATGAGGTCCAGGTCTGGAAAGGCTTACATTTTTAGTTTTAATAATACCTTTTCCACAGCTGATAGCAGAAGTGATTTAGATAAATAGAAGGCTCTGACACCCATGGAGCTGGGAAGCCCCGTGAGGCACTGAAATAGCAGCTTTTCTAACTGAAACTCCCATACAGAGAAGTGGGAAACGCTGTTTCCCGTGATGTAATGCATAACAACTGCGAGTTGTTATCCATTTACAGTGTTCTTCTGTAACACATTGTGATTTTATAGTGTACACTAGAAGGTTAGGGTTAGGAAAATAATAACATTGAAATAACTTTGATTTGATCAGGACAAATCCAAAGACAAGTCTTATGGTTAAAAATAAAAGGAGTTTCAAAGCTTACAGTTAATGGTTTTATTTAAATTAGAATCCCCTAAGATTTTGTGCAGAGGTGTTTATATGCATTAAATATGATTGATGGCTGATGTTTAACAGATTAGAAAAGGAAAATGGAGTAGCTTCTGTGAGCTCTTTTGAATAGAATAGCTATTCCATAGTAATAGAGAATGGATGGATTTCTGCAGTGTAGGTATTGGGCTTTTGATTCCTGCTTATCCAGGCAGAGCACTTCATGTTATTAGTGATGAGACCCTTGCCTTAAAAACTGCCATGGTAAGTCTCTCAGTTTTCTTGCAAATAGAAAAATGGCAGATTCCAGGCCTGACTTGTAACTAAGGACCTTTTTGTTTTCCAGAACAAGCTGACCAAAAAATTCCCTGAGCTAGTATGCAGGAAGCCTCTTTGTCTCTGTTTGCTAACAAATTAAACAGCTTCAGAGCACAAAACCAGGAACCAGAACGCAGTTATCCATGCTGTCAAATTGTTAGGTTAGTCACGCGCGTGGTATTTCACTGAGCTAACTGGCACTCTCCCAGACAATGTCCAGATAGGAATGGGAGTTAACTTTACCAAGAGACCATTTTATATGCAACCATCTTGCTTTGGAGGCTACGAGATCTCAATATACACACAGACCATTTGAAGCTCATTGTCCTTTGCTCTAGAGACAGCTCCTGGGCATGTGTGATTTTGCAGAGATGTCATTTGAACTAATAAGTAGAACTCACCTCCTGTGTTGAAACTGTACTTGGATGCCTTGATGAAGCTCGATATGCCTGAGAGATCATATCTCCTGATATGCACCCTACACTTATGTCTTTAACTCAGGGAAAATACATGACCAATGCCTTCACTATACACAGAGTGGGAATCAGAAATTCTAGAGGTAACACCAACCCTAGGTAATTAATCTGACTTACTTAGTATCCCAAATTGTGTCACTATGTGGTGGTGTTTATAGTGGACTGAACTCAAGTAAAGTCTTTTTTCTGGTAGCACTTACAAGTTTTGTTTAGGGTTGGGCTTTGTTTTCTTCTTTGGTTGTTTTGTTTGTTTGTTTGGGGTTTTTGTTTTGCTGTTGTTTGGGGTTTTTTTAACCTGGTGTTTCCTTAGACATGTCTATATTCATGACACATAGATATGTCTATATTCATGCTTTAACCATTCCTCATGTCTTGTCAAAGACTATGCACTCTTCCTGCTCAAGGAATTGCTTGGCACACAGGGATTCAGTAGGAAGGCTTACTGCCTTTCTAGAGGGCAGCTACAGGAGATTTTTATGCCTATTACATGAAAGACACCATATACAAGCATACAGAAGAAGTCATGGTTGTATTCCTTCTACAGTGATTTTTTTTAATCAACTGTAACCTGCAACTGATTACAAGTAAAAGCTTAATGAGTCTGACATAATGACTCTGATCTCTTTGGAGAACAGTATTTGGCTCCTAGTTGTCTGATGCTGACAGGACATCCTCAAATGGAAACTGGCCTACAGACACATTCAAGCTTTGAGCAGCGGGTTAAACAGGCAGTGGGGTTGGATTCAGATCTGAATGTCTTGCTTTTTCTACCCCATAGAGTGTGCAAATTAAAGCCTAAAATCCAAATGCCTCCACATGTTGTCAGAGCATAACGTGAGTCCTGAACTTTGCTGTCCAGACCCATCTCTAGTTAAGAACACAGGTTTTTCAGAGAATGTTGTGTGTGAAATCACACTTGGAATATGACATAAAATCAGAGGAATATAATATTATTTTAAATACAAACTGGGCAAGAAATAAATTGTTCCTGACCTGTTTCTTTTAAGGAGCTCAAACTTGATTAATTCTTGGCCTGGATGTTCTCTTAACTCCAGCAATTACATGCCACTATTACAGTGATTATTTTCTAAAAGCCAATAAACACTATCTGGAGTTAATATTTGCTCCCAAGGAAAGTTTGCCAAGAGCTTAGAAGAAGTTTACAGAAGATTTTGCCCATTAGGTTTGTGTACAACATTTGAAATGCCAAAATCCTTTTAGCATCATTAATCACAAAAATGCAATGTAAAAACAGTTGTACCTAATAAAGATGTAATCTGATACAAAAATAGGCAAACCCTCAGGAATTTAACACAATAGGCCAAACATTGTCCATTCCAAATGAGTTCCAGTAATGCCACTATTGACTCAGCTTCGAATAGCCTTCTGCTCTTTTAAAACAAATATATATAGATAAAATAGGATTTTATCTTCTGCAGTACAGATGCAGCTGTTATTAATCCATTCTTTCATAAAGGATGCTGGTTAATGCAGTCCAGGAAAGCTATTTTGTCCAGCTTGTCACAACTTCTTCTTTGTTGTTCCTCTAAGCTTACAGCTTGCTGCATCTTGTTGTCACGGGGGTTCTGCCTGCCCCTGTCTCATGAGTTACTCATGTGTAGGGTTCACTAGGGACTGAGTCTGTCTGGCTCAAAACATCTCTCCACATTCTGTGATTTCTGAGTATGGTATAGACAAAGTTTTGTGGGGGTCTGACTGTTGTCATGTTATGGTACTGCCAGAAAAGGGAGCTGGGCCAGTGGTGTGAGGGTGCTGGGTTGTGTAGGAGCAGATGTATTGCTTCCTTGCATTTTGATCTTAGCATAGGTACTCCCCAAAATCAGGACCTCCATGTAAGAGGAGAAGCGAACTTTTAGGCAACAAGGCATCACTCCCTTGCCTTCTGCTATACTCACCTGTTTTTTGGCCATATAATCTTAACTAAATATTACCTGCAGTGATCACTTACTGTTATGTACCCTATTTTTCAGTTTTATTTAAACTTGCCTACTAACCCAAACACAGTAAGAATGAAAGCAGTACAACTTTATTCTAGCCAGACAATGGATTAAGCTCTTAAGAAAAAAGTTGGAAAGACATTTACTAAAATTAAATAAAACATCAGTTCAATCATAGAATGCATGCATAATAAGATCTGTTCTTATTTGTTTAATCCCCCTCATCTTCAGCAGTGTCTCAGCAGACCACTGTTCATCTCATGGTCTCAATGCTAGAACTTTTCATTACCTAGATTTAAAGCTAGTATAGAAGTCTGAAGGGCTTCCCTTCTGAGTTCATCCTTCTTTTTCAAGATGACAGTCTTTCTGCCCTTTTCTTCCTCCCTCTCTCATGATGTTTTAAATTAAATTTCCTTAGATAGAGAGCAACATAGTTTGATAACTCACATTTTTTCTTAGCCAATGGCAACATAATTTTGACAGCTCATAAGCCAAATTTGGTTTTAAGAGATATTTTGACTTGGCTATCTTTCATTCCCAGATTCTGACTCTCCCTACTTCTCACCTTCTCCATGTCTTCTGCTGAAGCCTTACTTAGCTCATTTTTCTCTGGTGAGGATAGCTTAAAAAATGTCTTCACAACATTCCATGAATGAGAGATGATAAAAATAATTATTTTTGCAGTACTGTTCTTTTGCCCACAGTTCAGATATTGGCAACCACTTGTGGCATATTAATAATGTGTATGTCAGACGGCCAACAACGTGCATTGTCCAGACTAATTCCTTCCACACTTTTTTTCCCCCCCGTCATAAAGATTTCTTGTCACTTCAAGAAAGATTGGAAGATTGGATCCCTTTCCTTCTGATATTGACAAAACCAAATTGTGAGAAATGTGAGCAATGCTGCATTTCCAGGTTCTTCTTGCATGAAGAAGGAAGTGAAAACCTCTTGTTTGGCTGAGGAGAAGGCTGATACAGGCAGCTACAACCTTCATCCTTTTTCTATTTGCAGTCACAGTTGGAGATACCCATTCTGAGAGGCTTTGTGGCTTTCATCTCCTGATAAACATGAGAAACTTGATGCATGGGAAAATAGGACTTGGTGATAGCTTGACACTTTCACACCTTGAGAATCAAACTCAGATCTGTCAGAGGCGTATGCTATGAATATGCTGATGAAACAACCCACATAGAACACATCACAACCCTATTTAAGGGGCTTTATTTTTGTCTACTATAAGTTATTCTTTCATCCAGCTTTCACTGAATTGCATCAGAGTTCTATAATAAGACTCTGACCACATTATAAGGACAACATGGAGCAGATGATTTGACACATGAGAATATGACAACACCTAAAACCTTCTGCCATGTTGCTGACCCTAGGACAGCAGTAACTTACAGTATCAACACTCTCTACCAGCATTTCAGGCTTACTAGCACTAAGTATCCATTTCCAACTTTGTGATTAAGATGAAACCTTTGACTACTTGATGTACATACTGTAATCTGTATTCCTTGGTCAAGGGGAAAGGCTATACAGTAGTCACCAGTAATTGATGCTCACCAGCAGTTACGTAAATTCAACTGTCAGCCACAACCAAAAGGAACTGATAGAAAGCTGCTCCATTACAATATCCCTATTCCTAGCATTTAACATTCTTCTGTGGAGTTGGATTTTGGTCTGGAACAGTGAGGTAACATGAGATGATAGCAGGCTGAAAGTGAGCCAGAAAGTGAGTGTTTAACCCAGAACCAGCACCTCTGGGAGTAAAGAGTTCAAGAATCAGATGTTCTTCATTTACATTGCATCCAACTTCATGCTGAGGGAGGGAGAGAGATGATGGAAACCATCAATAAGTTCAATTTTAATTTCTCCTTTAACATTTCTTTTTCCACACTTTATGCAGTTGGGAATTTCACACAAAACCTAGGACTGTGTTCTTAGCCTCACAAGCTGCAGACTAAAAAGTTAATGAAATGCAGCTCCAATTTTAGAAATATCAGTTCATTTGGGGTCTGTCTGGCAGGGACAGTGGTGCTAGGAAGCTACAACTGGAATGAACCTGGAACAGACAGCAATGATGTTTTTTGTTTTCTCTGTGTGAGACTTGAGATTTCAGGGCTGCCGAATTTTACACATTCCTACATCTTAACTAAGTGTCACACATTCAGCCAGGCTTCAGGGATTGATCATGTTGATTATCAGGAGATTCTATGGATCTTACCCAGTCTTATCTGAGATAACAATCTCCATCATATTTCTCATAGCACCAATCCATTCAGACATTATTTTCTCTGAGATTTTACTGTCCACATTGTAAGCAATATACATCTTGTATCCTCACTGAGACATATTTCTTTTCCTCCCATAATTTAAACCAGAAATACTTTCATATGGAAAGGACATGCATGAAAACACAATAGAGAAACAATATTCTTGTTTTACATAACACATTTCTCTATTTGAATGCCTTGATCTATGGAGTTCTGTGGATGAAGAAATATTGCCCTGTTTGTTAAATCTGTCATTGTGGCACCTCAAAGTGACAGTTCCTGACTCCTTTATGCTTCACTGCACAGAGAGAATAGGAGATATCTTTCTAAAGAGCTTGAAATTGAAATACAAGGCAAGAGGCAAAGGGGAGATAAAGATGGAGAAGCCTGTAGAAATGAGAATAAGATGCCAATTGGTATGATGGAGAAAAGAAGGGACTATCACAGTTTACCCAGTGCTTAACTGCCACGAATGTCATGAAGTCTTTGTTTTCAAGGAATGTAATGAAATAATTTTTGGATGTTTGCTGGGAGACCTTTGCAAGTTAAACAGCAGTACAAATCAGAGATCAGAACATTTTTTGTAATCCCATCGAGTTGAAGACTGTCTAACATGATTATAACTACTTAATGCTTTCTGAAATCTATAGTGTAAAAGTGAAGAAACTGCTTTCAAGATGGTGTGGTTAGATGAGAGCATTTACATTGCCCACTTGTAGCTCTGCTTCCAGAGGCAGTCTGTATACTCCAGGAAGAAAAGAAAGTTCCTCCAGGGAGGCAAAGCACCCATGCTGAATGTGTAAAATCAACCTGTAGTAGAAAGAATAAATAATCCTTGGAAGAACCTCATATTAAACAGTATTGAGAAACACAGAAATCTTCCACATATTTCCCTTTGAAATCCTTCTAGAAATATCTTACCAGAATATTTATCATCTTTTCAAGGGTGTAAAAATAACATAAATTAATAGCAACTTCTAAACCAAATTAGACTATTTACTTTATCTGTAATATATTAAAGTGATTCCACAAGATTTTAGCAAAGATTTTTCAAAGATGTTATTCTACTCACATCACTTCTGTTCATAACTTTTTTTTTTAGGTTATATCTAGGGCCTGCTCACTGCTGTCTTCTTTCAGAAATCTATTTTGGCTGATTTAAATATGAAGAAGGAAAGAAAAAAAGAACATAGAAATGCCTAGAAACAAAACCTTAGTTTTGAAAAATGAAGTGACATGTACAGTTTAATTTAATCTTTGTGTGGTTTTCTTTGGCATGTTGCTCACACTTGGGTTTCATATGGTATATCTAGCAGTTCAGTTTACAAACCCACTTGTTGGGCTACAACTGGTTATAAAAATTTTAAGGAAGTGCTGCAAAGGAGCAAGTTTGCAATCTTGAGAAAAGTAAGTGACAAGCAGGTTCTTCAGAAGAGATAAGGTTAGATTTCTGGAGGACATACCCTGTGAAAAGACCTTAAACAGATATTTTTATTAAATAATTGTCTTCTGCCAATAACTGTTCATTTCCCTGCTCTATTTTTTAGTGCTCCTCAGTGGGATGTAAGGTCCTCATACACTAAGATGTCACACTTCTGAAATTCATATATGTGCTGTTGGCTTCTTTTTCATCACAAAACCTTGGTAATCATGTTGTGCTGGAGACATGAGGGCCTGTTTTCATGATAGCTTTGAAGCAATACCCCCTGAAATATAGGGCCTTTTGTAGATGAAAAAGGCAGTTTACACAGTTGTGTAGCAAGGACCATATTTTCTTACATTTAGAAACAAAGGCATGTCAGGCTTTATTGAGCACATCACTAACTATATAACTGGCATTAAACACTCTATTTGCAACTGTTGCTGTATATTTTGTGTGTGATTATCAGCCCCAGATCTGCATCCTATAAAAAGATATTTCTGTTTGCTTAATTATAAAGCTCTTTATGAACAGGCTTATCTGTAAATAGCTTGGTGCAGCTGAAATAGAAATATAATTATAATGAAGGCAGATGTTTCTGAGATACTTCTCATGAAACTTGTTCTGAATATACAAAGGAGGGAGCAAGGCTTTTCTAACCAGTGGGGTGTAGGCCAAATGTAGTTTAAACATTTAAATATGATGGGGGTTTCACTTTGGGGAAAAAATCCAAATAATAATAATAACATCAGTAACAACAGCAATAACGATAATAATCTTTTTAAACCCATACACATCTGACCTCTTGCTTGGTAAATATCTTTCTTCCTGAACCCTGAAGGGGCAAAGAAATAACTTTTGTAGCTTATCTCTATGGACTAGTTACCTGCAATAATTTGCAGTACTTTTTTACTGGTTACTTGGCAATGCTTTGTTAGAGACTAATGAAATTCTCATGGAGCCACAAATTTTAGGGTCATTTGTATACAAATATAACAGTTCTGTTTGCCTCATGGTCTCTGCATACGCTCTTAAATTATTTAAATCCTGCCAATGAAATAATAAGAGAATTTTATTTCTTTATTTTTTTACTCTTTTGATATCCAAGAACTTATAAAACTACTGAGTCCTATGGAACTATAGGATTACTTCCTTCCCCCTCCTCTTTCATCACTAGCAGTAAACACGTGTGCTATGGCAACTGGCTGATAGCTGTTGGTCCAAGCCTGCAGTCCTCACTTCAGTGGAGCTGCCCTCCTGATCAACTCTAATTTGTCCCATCTTTAGTGACTCACCACAGAGCCAGTTGCTGTCCCAGTCATCTTATGATAAAGCAGTCCAGACAGATACAGCCTTCTGGCAGGCTTGTGAATTGGATACGGTCAGTTTAGCTCAGAATAGACTACTACAAGCTAAGTTATGCTATAGACTAGCATCCTTCAGCCCAGCACAGTCTCATTTCACTCCCAGAATGTGTGCTGAGTTGTCGGTGGTCAGCAATGCCAGTCTGCCCATCTTCCTCTTTCTCATCTTGGTCTGCATGATTGTACAAGGAATCTTGTACATGGAACTGTACATGGAACTCTAAAGTAAAGTACAGGGAGTTTCAGTTTTCTGTGCACTGTCCTCTCATTTGCCATAGATAAAAGAAGAATTCTAAAAATATTGATTGCATTATATGCATTATTTTAATTATTTTTATGTGTTTATTCTGTATCATCTAATACTAATATTATATATTGGCTATATAATATACAATTATTTTAGTATAATATTATTATGTGATGAGGTATAGTATGCTTTACTGTGTGTCATTATACAATATTCCAGATGTTGATAATCTACATGAAATCAGATTTTTACCACTGCAAAGAAACTGCAGCAGGAAGTTTGGTCTGAAATCTGGCTGAAAACTTATATCTTGTAAAGAAAACTGTTTCATGAAAGAATCTGTGAGCTACAATTGCAAACTTTTGTAGGACACTTCAAGGAGGTAGGATATGGACCATAGCCTTCAGTGGTAATAGGCAAAGCAGCTGGGAATGGGACAAATCAAAGAGGTTTTACAGTGTGAGACCAAGAGGATTGCAACAGCTGGGGAGGGTTAGGCAGGTTATGACATTTGGGGGAACTGTTGGGTAAGGAGCATTTCAGTGAGGAAGGATGAGAGGTATAGCAGCTGGAACAGAGTTGGTGTTGAGACTTATGATCAGGAGGATCTGGGAACAGCATATCATCTGGAAGCTGATCAGGCAGGGGGCTTATATCATCTGGGGGATGAGGAAGTCCACAACAGCTGGGAAGGGTCAAGCAAATACCCAACACACATGGAATTGAACAGCAGGGCCTGGTGCCACATATGGCTTCTCACATTGCTTTTTTATGCATTGCCACTTTCTACTGCTCCATAGATTTTCCTTAACTTATGTTCAAAATGTGTCTGTGCAAAAACACAGAGGCAGAAATAAGCAATATGAATTTCTACTAGAAAAAAAATGTGAATAGCTCTTCCCAGCCACAAGGTGGCTTGCCAAAGTCCATGTAATTCTAATTATTGGCTAGTGAAAGATTTCCTTCTTCAGCCCTGTTGCATCCACTGCCCTACTGGCTGAAGGCTTTTATGAATTTTTTTCTAGGAGCTCAATTAGCCAGAGGAGATTAGCTTTCTTCTCCAGTGAAAACTCAACATGTGGAGGCTCAGTGTTTGGTGATATTGCTCAGTGATACTGAGTGGAGTTCATGGCAGGCACCACTGGTGCAAGAAGGACAAGATTCACATGTCCTTCTTTGGATGACACCAGCTTTTAATGGCCTGGTGTTTTCTCTGTTTGTTTACTTAATGCTTTCCCTGCTTCAAGATGTTTCTTTTGTCTATTGCCTTATTAGACACTATGGATATAACTGTACATTTGACAAATTTTTCCTGGAGTTTCTACTTCCTATTTGTGGTTTATTATTTCTTACATTCATGTCCTTTCCCTGTGCTGTGGCTGTCCTGTCTTTTTATCCACTAATTTTAAATGGAGATATTTATGAACAAATAACCAAAATTCCTTACTCTCCATAGCTTTACTTTCCTCTTTTTGTCATTTTTCTATGACCTTTGCTGACAAGATAGTTCCTCATATCTGCATCCAAGTGTTTTGGTTCATGCTACATTTTGATTGTAAGCTCATTTTGCTGGAACTGTTTTTAATTCTGATTAAGGTAAGTGCCTAGCAGAATGCAGTCCTTCACAATAGGTCTCCCAGGTACTAACAAGAATAATAAATGATAGCAATGAGTTCCATGGCAGTCCTGATTCCTTGCAAAGCTTTGACAAAGTGGGAAATGATGTCATATCCATCAGGCAGTTGTGACAAATATACATAGGGTGAAGGGTAAACTGTTGTTTTACATCTAGAAAAATCTGTAGTACTCTCTTGTGTTTTCCATAGCTGCTCATATTATCTTTTTTTTTTCTTCTATAGGCTCTTATTGCTTTCTAGACATGCTGTGCCTTGTCTTTGCCAATTGTTGCCATCTGTCCTGATGACATTGTGATGGAGGTTGAGTGTGTTGCTGAGCTTCTTAATAATGTCACACTGTCATTTTGTGTTACCTCTATCACTCTGCTGCTGTTATGCTAACTTGTCTTCCTTTATAATTTCTTTTGCAAGAATCTTATATTCACGGCAGTCTAAAAAAAATTCCCTTTGGATTTAAGTTCTTCTCTTCTTTCCACCATATCTAGTATCTCATCTGTTCTCTACAGCTGCTTTCTGTGTTCTGTACTTATTCCAAGCATATTCTATATGGTAGAAAGTGCTGCTTGTAGGACAGATTTTTTTAATTTCCTCTTGGCATTCAGTAACACCCTATTAAGTGGCTGTGTTTACACTGCAGTTGTCAATGATCTTTTCCGGGTCCTCTGCTCATTAAGCAATAAATTCAACTTTCCTGGCTAGCAGTGTTTTGAACATTTCATGTGGCAATATGGAGCCAGTCCCACAGGGAATGGTTTCCTCTTACCAGACTGCTCCCTCCACGTGCTACACTCCCTGTTGGGTTTATATAACTATGTCATCTCTACGAAGGATACTTGAAGCAAGCTGTTGCCTCTTTCTTAGTTGCATGCAGGTTGCCAGGGAGCCTGGGGGACCCACCATCTGACATTCAGAGCGGTCGGCTTCTCTCTGAATATGTCTGAGAATCCCACTGAAGCGTGGGATGACAAGTTCCCTCTTTCTTTTTGCAGAACTACTTCTCATCCACAATTAAGGTAATAAAATGCTTCTGTCAACTTGTTACTGTGTTAACATTCAGTTCACTATCAGTCACTGCAGAATTGTAAAAACGGTCTAGAAAGAGTTTTTCAAGGACATCTTGTAAGAGACTTTGGTTTACATTTATCTCCGAGATCGTGACACATAAAAAGTTCTAGCAACCTGAGTCACAGCAAAGGTACAACAAAAGCAGCAATTACTTGGGCTTTCCTGCCCTGTCTCTGTATTCTGCTTCAACTTTGACCTAGGTGGATCACAGCCAGGAGTGGGAAAACAATTCTTTTCTGCCTACTAAGACTGGGAATGAGTGTGTCAAATAGTGCAAGCTGTAAGAGTTCTTGGGACATATGAACCATCCACTAGGAGTTGGACTGGCACCACAGCTCATTTCAAAAAGGGCACACCGAGCAGCTACCAGAATGGTAATAGTTTTCAGCTACTTTTGAATTAAGACACATTCATATTTACTTTGATTGAACAGACATTACTAAGGGTACTGAAGGTTAACCCTGGGCAGAGAATTATATCAGAGAGAGAACACGGAAGCAAATACAGGAATAGAGTAACTTAATAAACCTATTATCTTTAAGAGAAACAAAAAGAAAAGCTTGACAAACAAATAACCTAACAAGAAAAGAGGGAGTGAGTTTACACTCATGCCAGTGGAAGAGCAGAAAACAATAAGCTATGTTAATTCTTGATATCCTGGAGGGAGAACTGAGATTATATAAATAGTGTGAAATGCCATCCTATGAAGTACCATGTTTTAGTGCTGGTAGGATACAAATCTCAAATAAAGTGCCAAAGGATGTATATTATTAAGAGATTTATACCACCAAGTTCCCTCCCTCATATCCTTCTCTGTGTTTGACTCCAGTTTTCACTCTTTTTAACATGTTGATGTCTTTTGCTTTCTACCTCATTCTATTCATCTAGTTCCCAGCTTAATTTTGACAGCTTCCTATCTTCCTAGTCTTCTACTCTGTACTGTCACTGACATCAGCTTGCCTTAGATGTGTGTTGCTTGATTTGGCTCTTCATTCAACCCTCATCATTGGTTCATCTGTCCAGCTTGCCAAAGGGCCATTCACATGACTCAGTCTTCAAGAGATTTTTCTGTTTTGGCTTCTCATAGCATGCAAGAGATTATTTCAGAATCCATTGGCTTTGACCATCTCCTGGTCTTACCTCAGCATGACTCTTCCGCCTTTCCACTCACATAACGTAAGTCTGCATTTCATGGTTTCCAGTGCCATCAGTATTGTTGCCCTCTCTTCTGCTTTCAGCGAAAGCTAAGCACAGATCTATTAGTGTGCTATAGGTAAAGTAAGTTAGAAAGCATGAATTATGAACTGCTCAAGAAATAGCAGCTGTTGAGCTTGTGTGCACAGCAAGGTTTGTCTGCTGCTGATCAATAAAAATCAGAGTCAGTAGCCATGCTACCAGAGAGACCATCTGTGGCTAGAGAGTCAGAAGCTTGCTGACTGGGATAGACACTGTTGGGTTGAAGGAGGACAGGTTATATTCATGTAACACTCAAAAGAGGGACATTTTTAAGTATCAGTGAGTGCTAGTTGGTAAACTGTGGGCAGAAGTACCCTACTGCCCTGCCTACACCTCTGGGATAAAGAGTCTGGAAATCTGACAGTAGAACACTGGGATGTCCCTTGTCCCTTTGCTATGTTGTTAGTGTGATAAAGTAGCATGGCTAACAAAATGGGAATTATTACTAAAGTTGGGACCACGTGTGTGTAGAGGGACAGAAACTTCTGTCTTTTCTTGAAGAAACAAAGGTAGTGATGGTTTCTCTCCTTCTTCTTTAACCTTGTCATAGTACCTCCTATTCAAACCAATTCACCCTTGTCCCCATCTATTTTTCCATTTACTGTCCCACTTCACATTTCCCTCCTGTGTATGCTGTGTCCTGTCACTCCATTTTTTTTCCCCAAACCCAGCACGGACCAATTTCATTCATTGAAATGACTCTTGTCATAGTTCAAATGTCATCTCCCATCTTAACCAAATCTCACACTCAGTACCCTGTTCTCTCAATCCTGACAGATGTCCTTGACATAATCAACTACTCATCCTTAGCAAGTTTGCTGATGACACCGAGTTATGTGATGTGGTCAATATGCTGGAGGGAAAGGATGCCATCTAGAGGGACTTTGACAGGCTTGAGATGTGGGCCTTGCAAACCTCAGTAGGTTCAACAAGGAAAAGCAAAGGTCTTGCACTTGGATTGAGGCAATCCCAAGCATAAATATAGGCTGAGCAATGAGTGGATTAAAAGAAGCCCTGCAGAGAAGGACTTGCGGGTTCTGGTGGATAAAAAACTGAATATGAGCAACTAATGTGTGCTTGCTGCCCAGAAAGCAAATTGCATCCTGGGCTATATAAAGAGAAATGGGCCAACAGGTTGAGGGAGGTGATTCTCCCCCTCTACTGCACTCTTGTGAGATCCCACCCGCAGGATAGCTCTGTGTTCAGCTGTGTACTTATGTTCAGCTCTGAGGCCCCCTGCGTAAGAAATATATTGAACTGCTTGAGCAGGTACAGAGGAGGGCCATGAAGATGATTAGGGAGCTGGAGCACCTCCTCTATAAGGGTAGGCTGAGAAAGTTGGTGGTTTTTAGCCTTGAGAAGTGAAGGCACAACAAGGGCAAGTGTAGAGTCCTGCACTTGGGGAGGAATAACCACATGCACCAGTACAGGCTGACCTGCTGGAAAGCAGCTCTGCAGAGAAGGACCTGGGAGTCCTGGTGGACAATAAGCTCACCATAAGCCAGCAGTGTGCTCTTGCAGCCAAGAAGGCCAATGGTACCTTTCTATTTTTCTGTCTTTGCTCAACCCATAATATGCCATGGCTTACTTTCATAAGTACTCATCACAGTGATAATATATGAAACAGCCAGAGAGCTCAAGTAGGTGACTTTACATACTCGTCCTTCTTATGAAGCACTTGCAGAACTACTTAGTACTTTCAGCTATTGATAAATATGTCAGGTAAATGTTTTAATGAGATAAATATTAATGAAACAATTTTTTTTTTTGTTACTTTGGAGCATTATTTTTGGCTTGGCTAACGTGGTAGGAAAATGTATCTGCTGATTTGATTCTAACAAATAAGCAAGTTAACTCAAGAAGAAAATTAGACATGAAATTTGCAGGGTCACTCACACCACAGTACAGTCAATCTCCACAGACTATGGAGACACAGTGAGAATGAATCTCATCTCTGAACAGTGCACAGAGTCTTCTTCATTACTAGTAACAGACAATTTCCTTAAAGAAGAGATAAGACAGCAAAGAAGGAAATAAAAATAGTAAATAGTTCATGGTAAAAGAAAGGAAAATAACTAGTCTTAAGCACAGAATAAGAAATAGCTTGGAGTTTGTTTGGTCTGATACAGCAATTACTGTGCTAAATTAAATGTATTAACCAAATGCCCCGAGTGGCTGATGCCATGTTGTAGTCAATTCAACATATGTGAGGTCTTCTCAATTATACCAACATGATACATTTGCACAAGTTGCATTTTGTGTCATTCTATATTGGAACCTGGGGGCTGTTTTTTCCCAGCTAGAAACTGAGATATGAGCAAAACACATCTACAATTTTACCAGCTAGCAGCATATATGTTCCTAGAAACATAGTATTCATCTGTCTTTCTTGTACTCTCAGTGTGTCTGGTATCAGTTTGGGTAGGTAGTTATCTTGACATGTTTTTCCATACTCCCAGATATGTGAATTTTTAATTAGTTCTAATAATTGCCTGTTCTGTATTGTTTCTATGAACCATAATATATACCATCTAATCTTTAAAAGTCACATCTAAAGTGAAAATTTCAAAATCCACTGATTATAATCAGTTATATTTATTACCAGCCAAATCACAGAGAGGGGTGCACTGGTGTCCTGGTCGAGTGAATAGACACGGGGTAAATTCAAATTAAGACACAAATGAGGTCAAATGCTGCAAACCAGTTGGTGTTTATTGAAACAAAAGAGTTAGAGAGGTAGGACAGTAGGATGGAGGAAAGAGAGGAAAATTAAGCAGAGGCTCAGGACTCTACTTACAGGGGGAAATAGTAATACATAACAATTCACTCTTTGCTAGTACTCAGCCCAGGAAAATAGGAAGTCCTATATAGGTTTAGGTGAATTACTTTGTTCTCCACTCCAGAGAAGTTCTGTTCCAAGCTTCAGTTAAATGAAATAAATGCTGGAAAGTCTTGAGGAAAGCCCTGAGACAGGTGGTAAGGATTTAGAGATTGCTTAGGTTTTTTGAGAGCTCAGATTGTTAGCAGATACTATTATGTAGTAACTAATGCTTCCATTCTCTACAAGAGAATGGAAAAGGAAGGATTGCCAAAGAAATCAAACCTACCAAACAAACAAAAATGAAAAAACAAAACAAACAAAACCCAAAACCCCCACAACACCCCCAGTCCCCCTCCTACACACAAAAAAAAGGAAACCCAGAAGTCAGTTTCTGAAGGTTTCTATGGTAAACATACCAATATGAGAGTCACTGCTTCCAGCATGTCTCAGGGAATGATTCAGGCTTTCTTCTTTATTTGATGGACATTAGACAATTATTTTAACAAGCCCATGCCTAATTGTGTACCACATCCTATTGGAGTCTGCATTTCTTGAATGTAACAGGAAATGTTCAGTCTGTAAAGCCACTGGAAATGACAGTTTTTGCAGTTGTAAGTTTCAACCCCAAATGTCCTCTGGAGTGTTTGACAGTACACAGATCAGGAAACTGATATTGTGGATTTGCTAATAACACATATGCACACAACTTGACCAAAATTCAGGTTGTAAAAGCAGATGTTAAGTCTGCTGGTGGGTTGTATGCAACAGCATGCTGGGTGTGACCTGGGTTTGCATGTGTTTTTAATAGATGTGTCTGTATAAACTGATTCCAGTGAATGCATATCATGTGCAAGATAGTGCTTTAGTGCTTCAGTTGAAAAAAATGTGTTATTTTCAGTAAAAGATAATAAAGTGTCACACTCCATCAGACTACACTTTATTTATCTGACCTCTGTTGCAGATGGTTTAATGGGAAAAGGGTGACAGGTCAGTTCTCCTTTTTATACTGAGGATTATTTGTAGATTGAATTATTTAGTAGTCTGAAACATAAGTTACTTTTATCAGCAATATTTTTGTCTGACTGAATGAACCTGTCTTTATAAAATGGACACAACATTTTAGAGCTTTTAAACACTCTTGGCTGGAAATGAGCCCATTCTTTTTGAAACAGTCCTGAACATGTGGTGGATTTCTTTTTTTTTTTTTCCAAAATAAGAAGTGATGAATGATTTTGAATGTTAAATAATTCATATTAGTTATTCACTGCTAACTGTAAACTTGCAGGATAGGAAATGATCTGTGTTTTTTACAGTGCCTATGTATGTGAATGAATCCTCCAGATACCACTGCAATACAATAATATAATGAAGTGATAATACAATGAGCTAGAGCCATCCTCATGTCACTGAAATCTGTATAAAGCATTTTGAAATTGCATTAAGAAGGCAAGCTCTACACTGGATGTAGCACTGCTGTAGAAAAAGGAAACCAGGAGAACTCTCCTCAGCTTGACAAATGATCACATCCCTTTGGAAAGGATACTTTAGCTGCTCTAACTTTTTCTTCCCTCATCTGTATCTGTTTAGCTGTTTAGGAGCCTGAATGTTTGCAGGGGGCCTAGAACAATAATGTCCAGTTTCTCTCAAAGTTTCTTGATCACAATACAGTAATGATTACCAATAGCAGGAGAAGCATCTTGCAAGACATAAAATAGTCACGGATTGTAGCCAGATCACTATTGAGTGTCAAGCCTGTTCAGGCTGACCAGTTATTAAATGGCTGAACTTGTAATTTCCATGTCAATTAAGTGAAATTCCATTAGTTTCCTCATGCAAATGAACTACAGTTTTCTTTGTAAAAAGATGACTGCTAATATGGAATTGCAGTTGCCATATAAAGAAGTTGTTCCTGAGGACTTATGACTTGAAGACTTTTGAGCAATACAATAGAAAAGTTAATGGTGAAATCAGACAAAGAAAAATATTACCTAGAAGGATTCCAGCTATCTTGTAGAACAGTCCTGTGAACAGATGATCACTTGAAAGAGACAACTCTATTAGTATGGCTTAAACCAGAATCACTAAGGAGTATAGCTGTTATATTCCACAGGACTTAAGAGGTGGATACTGTAAAGCTTTCTTCTTTTACCCTAGGAGACATCAGTTAACCAAAAAGTAGCACACAATAAATAATAAGTTTTATTTGTATTTTTTGGTTTGAATTTGCATGAGAAGTACAGAAGGTTGCTTGGGAAAAAGCAGTGATGATAATATACTATGGTGTCTATAGTCACCC
Organism: Galbula dea; assembly: GCA_013399015.1. NCBI lineage: Eukaryota > Metazoa > Chordata > Aves > Piciformes > Galbulidae > Galbula > Galbula dea. The sequence continues at coordinate 110,072 of VWZX01006105.1, read as the reverse complement.
ATATGTCAGTATGGCTTTCACAGTGAAAAAAAACCTTCAAAGTTGCAAAGTCCTGGCCATCTGAAATACACTACGATTGAAACAGAGGACCAAGTACAGTTTGGCTTTGCCTCTGTGCATTATTTTCCTATAACCTCCAATATCCCCAAATTAAGACCATGTCATAGTTGTGTTAAATGCTGCACACACCCACAGAAAAACAGGGCATTTAGAAAAAATATAGGTTAATAGCAAATGCCTTACAATCCTTCCTCTCTATTTTGTATCTTATCAACAGTAGCTTCTGGATTGGGGCATTTTATGTAAACTTTCATTATGTAAATGTTTCCTATAATGGAACAAGGCTGGATGTTGCTATGCTTTCTATGTCTACACTAGGGCACAAAGCAGGATCAGGGCTGATGTTCCAATTCCTGAAATCTGTAGCCTTGGCTGGTTTGTCTCTTGGCACTAAAGCATGGCTGGGGATTGCCTAAAGGAGGTGCCAGGTAGGCACAGATCAGAATCATTCCAGGGATGTGCCAGCACTTTAAAATGACGCATGATGTCTTTGGCCTTGTTCCATTTACCACTGGAGATGTAGCAAAGTGTCTGAGGCACTGCCCTGCTCTGAGTGCACTCCTACACCATGTGGGTGGTGTTTGCAGTCCTACACATCTTATCTTCTTCCCTGTGCTCCCTTCAGGAAGTCTGCTTATGATGGAAAAGTACTGATAGTAAGTTCAGGAAGGAGCTATATCTCTGCCAGTGAAACCTTGAGTATTCCAGCACTACCAGAGAAGAATATTTAGACAAATGTACACAAGGATTTAATGATCTGGTATTGCTTGTGTTGCACATGTTGAATTATATTTGTTATTCCCAGCACCCAGGGCTGGACTATGTTCTCTCTGCACTGTGATTTCCTACCAGGCAAGAACTGTGCACACATCATATTCCCCTGTTATCCACACTTAGACTCTAGGAAAGATGAAATTCAATGGAAAGGAATCAAGGAGTTCTCCAAGCAGATTTTATAATCTGGTCTATAAGGATACAAGGGCTGCAGGGCACACTGTGGGATCCCCATAGTAAAGAGGGAGTCTTGCAAGCACGGTATCCAGAGATAATTATCCTGCAGTTACCATGTGCCAGTGGTAATATGTTAGTCTGACATTATTAATGAAAAGTGCCTAATTAAGAGTTAATAGGAAGCGCATGTTGTCAGTGATCCAAATTTTCAGTCTTCAGATTATTTCTAAATTATTCTGAACATTTCTAGAGGAAATCTATGTGCTTGCTTAAAATATTTATACTTTTAAAATAGTGGACATCCTGCAGTGCCTTTGTCAACAGTAACTAGATAATCTCCAAAAGTGCCTTCCAGCTTTGATTATTCTGAGATTCTGTAAAACTGATTTAAGCAAGAATGGGGTCTCTTCCTCCTTGTGATACTCATATTTTAGCCCTGAAACAAAATATGTTCTCACAATTCTTACATAGTTTCCATAATCCTCCTGAGTGGCCTGATATTGCCAGTTTATAATCTGCCTTTTTAGGACTCCATGATAAGCACAGGACATGGACATACAGAGTATATCTCTATGCTAGCAAATTAATCATGCAGTTCTCTGGCACTGAGGCAAACTAGGAATGAAACTGTTGATATTCACACTGTTCAACTCTCCTACCTTCCAAACAGGATGGCCCCATCCCAACTGCCTATTGGAGTAGTCCTTGCCAATGCTACTTCCTGCACCATTCCCAGGAATTGTCTGGGATAGGGCTTGTTGGCCAGGGTTAGAAATGTACTGGGACCAGTCTGACAGTTTAACAGTGTAAGAGATCAGATGCCAGCCCCTGGGAACGTTTCCTGGTGTTGCATAATTATTAAATGTGGAGTTACTCAAACAGACCTGTGCTCTGCTTTTTAAAAATTACTTTCTTAAATTGAAAAATAAAGGATAAATTACAATAATAAGCAAAAGTAAAATCCTTTCATTACTTTTATTTTCTTCCATTTATTTGTTTGTCTAATGAAAACATGTATGTTTATATTTTTCCCTTCTCTAAACTCAAAGGCACTATTATTTGTGAATTACCTTCTGATGTCCTATGGACAGTCAGTAAACAAAGACTGTAAGAAAACTCCTTAGAATTTTTGGGATAGAAGTGAAACAATACACATGTGCTAGGAGTATTATTTAAATGTACATATGTGCACAACTGTATATCTAAAGGTATTCTGAAGTCTAAAACTGCAAATAAAGGCCTATGGGAATGTTTAAGAAGTAAAACAAGTAAAGGTAAAGCAAAGGTAAAGGTAAGAAGAAAGAATGGGAAAGAAAAGGGAAAGAGAAAGAAAAAGAGAACGAAGAAAAGAAAGAGAAAGACAAAAGAGAAAGGGAAATTGAGGAGAAGACAGGGAAAGGGAAAAGGGAAAAGACGTGAGAGATCGTAATAAACACTTGTTCTTTTACAGAGTCTAGATAGCATCTTCACTTACTATGTGTGCATCTCTATACAAATTACATTTGTATGGAAAAATAAATATTTTTGTGTAGAACTGAAAAAATCTATATTTCAGAAAGATTTAAAAAAATCTAATCCATCAGGGTTATCAACAGTAGCTTGGAACAAAATTTTCTTCTTCCAGATTCTAGATTAAAATTTTCTTGAAAAAAAGTTGTTCATTAATATCTTCTTGCATTACAGCCACTTTTTGATGTAACCTTATTTGTAGCCTTTGTGTCAGTTTGAATGGCCTTCACAAGGTGTTTATGGTACATAAAGTTGTCAGTTTGTTCCCATTTGGTCATCTTAGCTTTGTAATAGGTCAAAGGTTTCTATCTCTGTTTCTCCCGCACTTCAATTTCCTGGCTTTTTTTCTAGAGGAAAAAAGGTTTGTTTACACCTTTGGGACAACTAAGCTTGAGGCTGAAATCATTTAGCATTTCACTTCAGACAGAAACATGGGATGTAGCATTCCATTCTTAAAGCTGGATACTCTTGGGACATGAAAGTCCTCACCTACTCCCAGTCTGCCAAAAAAAAAGGTGATTTTTATATGATTCATGGGCATAAAGGCTAGGAGGTCATTAGATTTTTCTGTCCTAGAGGCTGTGGGAGATAAGAATCTACTATAGTTTTAATGTTCTGTAGACAGTACTGTATGATATTGCTTCAAGTATGTTCATTCACCTGGTCAGTGAGGTGGAGTTGCTGAATAACCATGGTGTGGATGGTTATACAGGAAGCCAGAAGATCAAAGAGCTATCCCTGTTTAGAAAGCTCTTCTCAGGTGAAAAGGGAGTGGAGAATAGGGTCAGTTCTCAGATGCTGATCCTGTTGAGAACAGTCAGTTATGGAAGATGGGATCCTCTGGTGAAGGAAACTAATAGTATTGCTTTGTTTGTTTGTTTTTTCTTGAAAGGTCTGCTGCTCTTTATTCTCCACCAAATCAAAACTTCTGTTGTGTCTTCAGTGTCTTCTCTCCTTTTATGCTAATTCATCTGCATTTTAAAAATTGTTTATTTTGGTACCAGGAAGCTTGGTGTCAACCAATCAGGTGAACAAATGCTCCCTTCTCTGGAAGGATTAAGCAGCGTGGTTTTTTATAAAGACAAAGCCTCAGTCTTTTGCCTGTCAGACTTGCACCTTCTTTTCCTCTGTATGTGGGTGAAAATGTCCGAGAAAGAAACTGTGTTATGTCAGAGACTCTGTTAGTAAACCCTCAGTATAGCTGCACAAAATGATCAGCAGCAGTAACCCAATTAAATGCAGTGGTTTCATAGTACACTACTACTCACCAGAGAGTATGTACTGATATTGTCTGAGTAGTCAGCCAAACCATTTTGTACCCACGCTTGCAAACTTCTCCTCAGGAATATTTAGCACTTGGCTACAGCTCCTCAAACACAAAGGGAAGATGAGAGGAAAGAGAAAAAGCAAAGGAACATAGTGCAACAGGAGCCAATTAGCAAGTAAATCCACTGTGTCTCTCAAACACAAAGTAATAGCTTCACAGGTGTGCACAGAAAAAGCTGCAGTTACAACATAACCAGAAGGTTAACTATTTAAAAGGTCATCTCAAGGAACATTTAGATTAGGGCAACCTTTCTCCGTCAGTTCAAAGCTCCTACTGCTGGTTTATGAGTCCAAAGTGAGGAGCCAAGCTATTCCTTGTTTAATGTGGTCATTTTAATAGCTAAGCCATTTCTAACCTTGCTTTTATAGGTAGCTTGGCTTCAGCCTCTGCTGATCTGAATGCTATTTTGCTTGCCCATATTTGTGTGTCATAAAAGTAACTATTTAGCTACCAATTATTGGAGTAAGGAAAAAACATCCCCAAAATACTCTGTTGCAAGGCTGAAGTTATACATTTTGCACCAATGCATTCAGTATTAAACATGCTAGGAAACAACTTTATTCTAACAAACGGTTTTCAAGACAATATAACAACTTTCATACAAACTTCCGATTATGTGGAAGAAAATTTTAAAAACCACTTTTGTTCATTAATTTCCTTTCATAGCTGAAACTCCATACCTTATCAATGCTTAAGTACTGTGGTTTTTGTCCAACTCGTCAGCCAGACAATGAATTTCAGGCAGGTTCATCACAAAATGCGAAAAACAGGTCTCCTACCCTTCTCGCTCACCAAAGACCATTTACAGTCACATATATTCTGTTCACAAACCTCCTGCTGGAATCACTTATTGGCAGTCATCTTGTAAACATGGGACTCAGACAAAGAATTGTATAATATTTGTGCAAATTATAAATGTCTTCATAAAGGATATAGATAATATTCTCTTATGCTTACCGTCCCTTAGCACACACTGCCTAGGATTGCAACTCTCAGCAAAGACAGATATTTCACCTACTGTTATGTGGCATGATACCATACATGAAGGAAAAGGCATTAAAACAGAGCCCAGATCACATCAGATCTCTGTTGCTTCATTCTAGTTGTCTGAGGCAAATGCAAAAGCTTGTCAGAGCCTTGATTGCATCAGTGGTGCTCAGCTGCTAATTGACATGCTTTATGATATTCTGAACACCACACAGTCTAGGAGTCACAATCCTACATCTGGGGAGATGAAACACCAAGAGATAGGGGTTTGTCTACTGAATTGTCATCTGCACAGTGCCCTTGTTCTATAATTACTCATTTCTGTAAATAAATCACATAACACTCCTTTCCCATCAAACTGGTGTTTACCACCCAGAGGTTGTCAACGCTATGATTTTTCCTCATTTCTTTATGTCCATATGTCAAAATCCTAGTATAAATTTTATTTTATCCTTTACAGATCCCTTTTCCAGTTCATTTTAAGTGCCTAAATTGCCTAAATAGGCTTCAGTTTGCCTTGGAACTTTTTCAGCTGAATATGGTAAAAAAATAAAAGAATGTATACGATCTATTTAAATAATTGCCCCTTAACATCTCTAAAACTATGCAGAATATTTTTCTAAGCAGCAATAATGCCCAGTACTCATTTTCTGCCTATTTTTGTCCTTTGTCCTCATTTCTGTAACCAAGCCCACTGTCATCTGGTAGAAATATTTACCAGTTGGATCTGAATTGGCCTGGTAACAGTGAGAACACATCTGGAGTCTAGACTCAGTGGCTCTATGGGCAGGGTCATATCTCCGTGCTACATCAGCCCCAGCGCCTATTTCTGTTTACATAGGTGGTGTGCGGCATCATCTGTTTCAGCTGTCAGACACTGCCAGCCTCACACCCCCCCTTCCCCGCCCCGCTCTCCCCAGCCACGGAGGGACTAGCCGCCTCCCTTTCTCCCTGACCCCCCAACGTCCCAGCACTATCAGCTGGAGACAGGAAACAGGAGACCTCTGGCACACACAACAGGAGAGGAGGAGGAAGAAAATCCCTGGAACCTATAAAAATCTAGCATTATCAGTGTATCAGAGCTACACTTCAGCTCCACGGGATTCAGTTAAGAAGGGTACCTTTGTCTGACGCAGGAGAAGGCTGTGTAAGATATGCAAGGGACAGAATATCTTGGCACACAAGGAAGTGTGCTTTAAATTCTTTTAAAAAGTTTGTTTTCATTTTTTTCCTTCTCCTAAGTAAAAGTCTGTACATAAAACCCTTGGACTTCAGAAAGTGTACTATGTTTTTCTGAATATTGCTGTTTACCTCAAGGAAGGGGCTAAAATAAGCTTAGAAATTGTCTCATGATAAAATATGCAGTCATAAGAGGTTGCTATGACAAGATTTTTGTCTCATAACAACCCAGAGGTACTGGATTTCTGTAATGTGTTATGTAGTTTGTGTTTGTGTATGTGTTTGTATATAAGTCAAGATGTTTTTGGTATAAAAAGCATTGCAAAAGAATGTTTCATTATTGCTTCTTTAAAAGTAAATTATGGGATTTTCTTTTCAACACTCTTTGCAAAAGGAACCAGTCCTAAACAGTAGGAACTATCTCATCAAAATAATCACAGAATCACAGAATGTTAGGAGTTGGAAGGGACCTGGAAACATCATCTAGTCCAACCCCCCTGCCACAGCAGAATTCCCTAGACCAGCTCACACAGAAGCACATCCAGATGGGTTTTGAATACCTCCACAGGAGGAAACTCCACAACCTCTCTGGGCAGTCTGTGCCAGTGCTCTGGCACCCGAACTGGGAAAAATGTTTTTCTTGTATTCATATGGAATCTCCTATGCTTCAGCTTAGAGACATTGACCCTTGTCTTGTCACTGGGCTTCACTGAGAAGACCCTGACCCCATCCTCCTGACACTCACCCTTCACATGCCTAAAAGCATAGATAAAGTCACCCCTTACTCTCCTCTTCTCCAAGCTAAAGAGACCCAGCTCCCTCAGCCTTTCCTCAGAAGGACGATGTTCCACTCTCTTTATCACCTGGTGGCTCTGTGCTGGACTCTTTCCAGCAGTTCCTTATCCTTCTTAAACTGAGGGGCCCAGAACTGGACACAATATTCCAGATGCAGCCTCACCAGGGTAGAGTAAAGGGGGAAAGAAACTTCTCTTGACTTACTAACCACACCCCTTCTAATCCACCCCAGAATCCCATTGGCCCTCCTGGCCACAAGAGCACACTGCTGGCTCATGCTCATCCTTCCATCTACCAGGACCCCCAGGTCCCTTTCCCCTTCACTGCTCTCCAACAGGTCAGTCCCCAACCTATACTCATCCATGGGGCTGGTCTTTCCCAGGTGCAAAACTTGACATATTATAGACAGAGAGGATCACATATTAATGTGAAGACCAATTCTGGAGTCCAACAGAGAAGCTGCACAACACACCTCCAGGTTTTTATCACAGAGAGGTATGTACAGTTTGAGCTAAACACTCAGACCAATGGTGAAAGGGAGGCAACACATTGTATCTTCTGTGGACTGGCACAGTATGTCAGGTAACACACTCTTAACAATGAGTTATGGTCTATTACTGTTGTTCTTAAAACAATGATCAAATATTTATAAGTACAAAATAGAGATGTCTCTGTTTCACTCCACAAAGTGCAAGCAGGTCCTTTAACACTAAGATGAATTCTGTTCACAGAGAAAAATAACAGACCAATTTATGCAATCACACTTTTATCAGTAAACATCATCTATTCTGTGCATACTTGGAGCTAATCTGCTTGAATGGAAACAAACACACTTTTGTTAAAGGGGAAGAGCATGCTAGATGGTCTACTGTTTTTCACATCATCAACAAAATGGGAAACTAAGCTTTAGTTCCCGGGCTAAATTCTGTCATCATCACTAAGAATTATACAAAATTCTTCAATGTAATGGAGCTGTTTAAAGTTAATGACTTAGGAGAGGGCTGGCAAAGTATTTAGGTATTGGTGATGTGGCAAAAATCAGAAATAATCCTGCTTGACTCTCAGTCTCCAGAACTCAGTTGGCAGAGCAGGCAATACTTGTATGTTTTCAAAGACACTTTTCTTATTGTAAACTCTGAATAAAATTTTGAAAAGTGAGGTTTTTGGCTGAATTCAGCATGTGTTGGAGATAGTGTTAATACATCTTTTGACTCTAACTGCAGAAAAGCTTAGAGAATGTTAATTATTTTTGAGAACTCTTCAACAGCACTTTAAAAGTACCACTTTTCAAAATACATTTTTTTCCAAGAAAACTATGTTTTTTTTAAAGTTGAGGGCGAAAATGATGAAGTCTATGAAAGATCTGTATATAAGGTTTGAGTTTTTCTTTCAAACACATAGGTTTAGAGACATTGACAAAACAAACTTAGATGGATTCTCCATAAAAAAGCAAATTTAATTCAGATCATACATCTCATCTTTTGGATGTAATATTTTCCTATATGAAAAGGGTGAAAATTGCTCCCATTATAATACAATAAATTAGCTTGCAAAAACGTAATACCCAGAAATTACTTGAGCATCTTTTTATCATCCAGTATATCATCACAATATTTCCATGAATTTCCATGATAATTCCACTTGGGTGTATTATGGAGGCACTCAAAAATTACAGAAAGTAAAAGGAGAATAGTTAAAAATGGGTTGATTTTATATGACTCTAATTGACATATGATAATGTGTAGAGCTAGTTGATTGAATATGGTTCAGTTCACCAAGTTTGTTATAAAGATCTCAAACCATTGTGAAATGCTGAGAAATACTCATTCCCTAAGATACTGTAAGTATCACTGAAAACATTGCCAGACTATAATAGGAAAAAAATTGGTTGCAACTAGAAAACAGAGGAATGTGTTTGGAATTGCTCCTTTAACTTGGTCATCTTTATTCATGCAGCCACTGCAGATAGTGTTAACAGAATCACAGGTAAAAAGTGATTAACAGTGGTAATTGACCAGGAGTGCTCAGTGGATGCAGAGCTATCAATCCACTAATTCCCATCTTCTATTTATTGTTTTTTCAGTGTAAAGTATGAAAAGCTCTTAAGCCAGCTCTTCCACTTCATTCCTTCTTCCCTAGATGTCACAAATAAATAACAAATTAAATTTGCTTTTATTTTGAAAACACCGATTTTTGATTCTTTACTTTTTCTCCCTCTTGTCCTACAATAGAGAAATCCATAAAAATAAGACTCATGCTGTACTTTTCAAAGACATATTGAATGGAGGTGTTTATTAGAAGGTTGTGTGTATATGCAGCATCTCTCTGATTCATCATGTGGAGGGAAAATACACTTTGCAATGTATGAAGGCAAATCTTTGATCTGATGTGGTCAGACTTTTTGTGCATGACACTGAAAGGGGACCAAATTTTCTGGAGCACTCCTGGGCCTTTGTAACATCTGTGCAGGTTTTGTTAGATTGTCATTTATGGTGCAAAAAAGCCTGGCAACCTATTTTGGCATTAAAAAGGAAACATCAGGGTGAGCCACGCAAGGGCACAGGTTAGTGGGAGGGAGCAATCGTTCAGCTTGTAGGAAAAAGCATTAGGATAAAAATCTGACAACACTGAAAGCTTTGAAAAGAATAACCATGAGCAGCCAAATTTCACAACATTTAATAGTCTCATTCTATCAAAGCCAAAAGAATCCAAAACAATTATAATGAATTGTGGGAGAGGGAACCAGTGACTTTCTAACTTGATGGTCACAGCATAGTAAGCACACTTATTTCTAGGCCACCATTGCAAATCTGGCTTAGCTAACAAGGATGGAAAATCATAGCTGAGTAAGAATTGTTTATTCTCAGAAATGACATGAAATGAGGCAGAAATCTCAGTCAGATTTCTGTGGGTAAATGACTGTGTGCTTAAACCTACTACCACAATGGGCAACACATGGTATTTGGCACCCACTCAACACTCTAAGTAGGACACAGGGACAATATTAAGTAACTGCTAGAAGCAATTGTATATTCTGAGTTTTTGCTCAGTCTGGCAAAAGTGGAAAGACACTTGAAGTCAAAGCACCAAAAGAAATGAGCTTCCCCAAAGACTTCAGGTTATATTGTTTGGCAATTTTTACTGTACATAAAGTGATGGAACGGAGAGGAGGTCATGAAGTTAGTGGATGTAGAAATAATTTTAGCCTGCTATAGAAAGTATGGAACCAGATGTAGAAGAAACTGTATGAAAGGAACTCTGAAGGAGTATAAACAGGTAGCAAATAAAATAAATCCTTTCCATCTAGTATTTATGAAGAAGTCACATGCAAGAAAATGAACCTCTAAGAATCCACTGTGAGAAATGAAATAGCAGAGTTTGAGAAAAGGGGTTTGGGACTGATCCTATTAAACAAACTCCAGTGTCAAAGAGCATCATGAGATGCNGGGGGGCTGGGAGGAGCCCTTAAACCCACCACAAGCATCATGAGATGTATTGCTCAAGAACAATAATTCCTATCACAAAAATTTCTGCCACTAAGATTTAGTGGATTTATTATCTACAGTATGCCACACATACTACTGGATCAGCTCTAGCCTACAGACTGGGCGATAGCTCTTTGAAAAACAGTATTTTTTCTCTTGATCATTTCCACTGAAAAGTCCCATTTTCCATCAAAGCCATCTGAAATTCATTACTTTGCAATCAACCTGACATTTTAGTGTGTGCAGTTTTCCCCTAGGATTCCCTTTGCAACAGTAGCATTTACACTGGTAAAGGGTCCTGGTGCAGAGTTCTTGCTCTCTAACTAAATAATCCAACTTCTGTAATGTAATTCAGATGAGAAAAATATTAGTTTATTGTGAATTAAAAAAGGATATAGTGTTTCTACTGCTACATTATTAAAAAAAATAAAAATCATGAAATTCAATGAGAATTCAAATCATGAGGGAGGCCTTGTTTTTACATTTACATGCATGTGGATGTTGCTGTAGGGAATCCAAATGTTCTTTTGTAACTCGAAGGCCAAAACGAAACCACAGCATTTTTAGTTTCAATTGTAACAGTATCAGAAGAGAGACATTTACTTTGCATTTCTTTGCTTATATTTGGCTCCCTTAACTGTATATATTCTGATGGAAGAATGATATATGTGGTAGAAATTATTTTTTTAAAGAGTATGTCAATTTTACAAAGCTATATTCACCTTATATGGGCACTCAAGGTTCTGAGTTGAAAAAGGTAGTAAATATGCTGCATGAAAAATCATCATGAAAATAAAGGAAAACCAAACAAACAAACAAGATCTGGATATAATTATCTAGTTCAATTTTGAATTTCCTCAGTGACTAAATACAAAACATCCCAATTTACATAATCCACAGATTTTGCTATACTTGTACAAAATTACAACAATTAAAAAAAAATTCTAAAGCCTGCAATAGACATGAAACACAAGGCAGTAACATGGGACATATGTTACAGCAATATTGACACTTGAACCCTTGGTGGAATTCTACAGTTGAAATTCTAGCATTTCTTCATTTTCTACTAATGAACATAACAAGCTCCTTATGGTTTCTAGACTTTGTCTGGATATGAATTAGGTATGTCTCTTAGACTCTTAAAGAAAAAGACAGCACTTATATTTAAAATTTTCCTGGGCATGTTTAAAAAGAACAATAAATGTGCAGGAAGGAGAGGAACTCAAAATGAGCAAGAGATGAAATATTTTGCTTTATCTGTTAGAAGAGGGAGATGTCACAGATCACAGAAGGCCATACAAAAATAGAAGAGAGAGGTGGAAATGCTGAACACAGGGGAAATTTCCTAGTTTAGAAAGTATTCCTACAACAGCAAGTGTGAATCAATATTGTATGGTTTCTCTCTTGATGGCAGGAATTTAGATTGCAAGCCAGGTGGAGAACAACAAAGTTATGTTTCAAAAGTGTTCTTATTCTTTTTAGGGCATGAAGGGATATGTAAAATCTTAAGTGCAATGATCATGAAGTTGAATGCAACACTAACTTCAAAGTTTATCCCTGGTTGGCTAAAGAATACCTTCTTAGTTATTATCTGTCTCACAACACCAATGACCCTAAAACTTGACCTTGCTTCAGAGAAAGTAGAGGGCAAAATCCTAGTCAGCAGAGGTTTGTTAGTGGCAGAAATAGGCTTCAGCTAACTTCCTAACTCCTGGGTCTGGTGTGAGTCAAGCTCATATTCACACTTTTTGTTGGAAGAAGCCCCAGTGAAGGATCACATCACACATGCAATCACAGAATCGCAGAATGGCTGACGTTGGAAAGGAGCTCTGGAGGTCATCTGATCCTACAGCACCTTACCCAGGACCATGTCCATACAGCTGCTGGCTATCTCAAAAAATCGAGATTCCACCACCTCTCTGGACAACCTGTTCCAGTGTCCAGTCACCCTCACAATAAAAAAAGTGTTTCCTTGTTCAGAGTTTCTCCTGTGTTTCAGTTTGTGCCTGTTTCCTCTTAACATTGAGTCTGGAGACTAGGGTAATTTTTTTTATCTAGTGCCACAACATTCCTTAATATGTGTGTTTCTGGGTAAACTTCATTCTAAACTCATTACAAACAAACAGCAATGCTTCACAGAATCACAGAACCACAGAATGTTAGGAGTTGGAAGGGACCTGGAAACATCATCTAGTCCAACCTCCCTGCCACAGCAGGATTCCCTAGACCAGGTCACACAGAAGCACATCCAGATGGGTTTTGAATATCTCCAGAGAAGGAGACTCCACAGCCTCTCTGGGCAGTCTGTGCCAGTGCTGTGGCACCTCAACTGGGAAAATGTTTTTCTTGTATTCACATGGAACCTCCTATGCTTCAGCTTACAGCCATTGCCCCTTGTCCTGCCACTGGGCTCCACTGAGAAGAGCCTGACCCCATCCTCCTGACACCCTTCAGTAAGTCTTACACTTGCTATTTTCTTCAGCTGCTTGCTTAACACTTTCTTCACCTGTATGAGAAGTGCTGCTTGGCTAGGCTGGTAGAACAAGGAACTCAGACTAATTGTCCACCAAATACAGACAAGAAACAGACTTCAAAATCTATAGTAATTCACCATTGTACAACATGTTCAAATCTGGGATGCTAAAAACCTTTCTAGAAGCAGATTATTCTCTCCTCACTTTTCTTCTTTCTAACAGTAACAGAGAATGTTGCCAGTGAACTGATCTTTATGACACAGCCATGATTTAGCTTAGTAAATATAACATTTGTTGAAAAACATAATGTAAATAAATCTAATGTAGATATAATGGACTCCACTCTTACATATAACTTATTATTATATACAAATATATTTATGTACAAACATATCTCATATAATATGGTGCACAGCAGATAAGCCTTAAAAATAGAAGAGCTTTTAATATATTTTTAAAGATAAATGGTTAATACCATAAACTATGTCCCTCAAATTTTCAAACAATCATACATTTTTGAGTGTTCAGAAATGTTTGGTTAACCTTTTTTCCACTCTTAGTTTTTACAAGCTTCTGCATTTCTGGTTTCTGTCTGGGACTAGTAAGCTAAGTGCCAAAATACCACAACAAAGACAGTGCTCTGGATATTTCAGGCTTGATTTAGAGCAGGAAGTGTTTAGATTCTTTTAAGATTTCCAGTTGAATTTTTAAGCACTAGAGCATGCAGGTAAGCATCCAACCTGAGTTGTGCTCTTCAGAACTGAGCCCAAATGTGGAAACTTCATCTTCTTACAGCCAATAAAGAGATCTATTTATAAGACAGTTCTGTACAGCTATTATGTAATCAATAAAACTCCATTATAATAAATGTTGAATTAGACTAGTTTAATTGGATAAGCATTGCCTGTGTGAAGCACACTTTGTATTGACTCAGAGAATCTATAGACTTCATACTGAAACCTTTTAAGAAGTATATTTATGAGAATACTAGAAAAAAGAGTTGACATGTATACACAAGCATCTGCAAATAGATTGAGCCCTTAAAACACACTTCAGTATTTGACTTTTGTGGTATAACAAGATTGTGCTGGTTTGGATCCTTACTGTATATCTTATCAAAGAAAGAAACTAATAACTTTCTCAAAGGCAGGGAACTGGCTGTTTACCACACAATGGTATTTGCCTTCCTTACAATATTTGCATAATTTGCTAAACAAAGAATGATAAGGATTGCAAGAAGTTCAATGCAATAAATAAAAGTACTTTCTTTAGCTGCTTACCTGAAAATGACCTGCATGGCTCAGCACTTTTATGCAGTTCCAAACACCACTCAAATCAAATCCCATTAACTCTTGCTATGGTTTTAGTATTTTGATTTGGAAGGGTTAGTATTTGCCTTTCAGGGAGTAGCTGAAATAGGGCACATCTTGGCTAAACAAGTGTTTTGGCAAATACACATAAAAATATTATTTTTTGACCCATGATAGTTCTACTTACAGAGAAAGTGTATCTGAAGCAGAAAGGGAGTGTTTGGTGATTGTATAACAAGGCCTGAATCCAGAGTTCACCAACTTGCTGGGCCAGGTGTTTGGAAGAGACTTTAGAGATATTTAGAGAAGGATGGAACTTAACTAACCTGAAGGACTATTAAGAAAGGCTGGAAAAGAAGACCCTGATGACTGTTTATCATCAACTTCTATCCTTATGCATGGAGGGAGAAAAATTCATGTATCCAAACAGATCATAAGGAAGTTGAAGTTTGTTTGAGATATTTTGCCTCTACCTTCACATGGAATCCAACTTCTCATCCTGAAACTGCAAATATGCAATAGGCATATGGAATGTTAAATAGTAAGAAATTAATAAACATATGCAGATTCTATTAGCAGTGTACAAAAGCCTTCTCTAATTTTTTAGTGTAAGAATGATAAATACAAAATAGCAAAAACTTCACAGTTGTCAGAATATTAAAGCAATAATTATTCTAGATGATGGAGAAGACTAAGGAAAAGAAACAGTTCTCCATTGGGATGTCTATGCAGCTTTTTTGTTTATGCTGAAAACACACCAGATCTCTCAGAACAGGCTGTAAGTTAACTGGCTCAAGAAATTTTGGCTACTGAACTGCTAAACTTTATATATCTAAGAGATTAATTTACAAAATAAAATAACTGAACTCTGACCAATGGGATCTTGTGTGAGGCTGCCTTGAAGTGCAAAGCAATTGTTTAAAGCTTGCTGGCCTATGTATAACTTCCTCAAAACACAAGAACAATCCACTGTGATGTAGGAGATCATTCTGACTGAGAAGAGAACTTAAATTGAATTCAAAAGCATAAATCAAGAGATGGAAAATGAAAGCAAGGACAGGCAACCAAGGAGAAATACAGCATCACCCAAGTAGTCTGGGACAGAGTTAGGAAAGTCACACCTTGGCTAGAGTGGAAACTGGCGAAGGATGTGAAGGTCAATATGAATGGCTTCTTCAATGCTTGTATCAGTGAAGAAAACACCAGGGCAAATGCACTGCTACTAACAAAAAGAGCAAACAACCTCATGAAAAGGGCAAGGAAATGACTGAGGTACTCAGAGCCTTTACAGAAAGGACTCTCAGGTCTGCATGTCAAATAACAGAACTTGTGTAGGGCAGAACACTGACAGAAGATCATCTTAAGGACTGCTTAGGTGAGCTGAACATACATAAATACAAGTTCACAGGACCTTGCAGGATGCATCTAAACATATAGAGGGAGATGGCTAATGTAATTCACATTTGATACTAGTGCTGGTAAAGTTTTCATATAGCATGTCCAAGGGCAACATCAGGCTAGGGGAATGAGACAGATAAACCCAGGGACAGGGCTGCTGTGCAGAGGAACCTCAGTAGGCTCTCAAAGAACAGGAACGTCATGAAGTTAAACAGAAACAGGCATGAAATCCTGCATTTGGAAAAAAACCCTAATCCTGTGCACAAGTACAAACTGGAGCCTGACTGTCTGTTCAGCAGATCCACAAAAATGTACCTGGGAGTCCTCATGGACACCAGGTTAAACCAGTGCAGTCATGTGCCCTTGCAGGGGTGAAAGCTAAATACAGCCTGGGCTATGTCAACAATAACTTCACAACACCTTAACAACAACTTACATTACTAGCATTGATGCAAGAATATTGTGATGTTTTATTTCTTATTGTGATTATTTGCTTCAAAACTTTTTAGAACATTCCTTACTTCTTTGAAGATCCATTTAGTTCTTGTATCAGATCACGTATTCACAGATAACAATCTGAACGTTTTTCAGATAACAGATTAATTAAGGAATTTCAATATGTTCTCATTAGTGATGATCCTGCTTCAGCTTAGCACCCTGATTAAATCTTAAAGTGCTTGATGAAGCATCCATTTGTACTCTTGAAAAGTGGTTTTATGTTGCGTCCCTCTGTATAGAACAGCCTGTGTAAGAGAAGGGGCCTCTAGCTTTCTCCAGGTATATTGGCTACAATTATCTGTGAGAAGAAAGAAGAAATGGCTTGTCTTGAGTCCTTTCCAAGGAAATCTGTATTAATAAAATAATTGATATTTCTGTTTTCTTCCAAGGATTCCATACTCACAAAGGAGAATGACAGATGAATACTTTCAGTATCTGAAGAGGCTTAAATTGCAATATGCTAAGGAGAAAGGACTTCTGAAGACTCTTGGTTTATTTGTCTTTTTCTTGCAAAAACCAAGTTCTCAAAGAAAAATGTACATTTCTTTCTGGGGAAAAAAAACCCCCAACCAAATAAAAAACCCCTATTCTAGATGATGGAGAACAAACCAACCAAACAAAAAACAAGCAAAAAACCCCAAATCTTCCAAAAAGTAGTGACAGGATCAATATTTTTGGAAAGGATTTCCTTCACTCAGAAACTATAAAAATTTCTGTGTACAATTTCAAAACTAGCAGAAGATTTAGAATGGTAATCATTTCTATAGCAGTACAATATGCAAGACATACATTATAGATCACCATACTGAAAATGGGCCACAAGATCTAAATGAACTCTCTCTGGTCTGGTTTTATTCTTCAAATTCTTTCAAACTTGTTGAGAGACCAGGAGCATTAGTGTTAAGCAAAGTGCTTAACTACTACTAGACCTTTCTCTAAAGAAGCTCTAGTTATTAGCCAAACGAAACAGTGAAAACTGTTTTGCACGGGAAGCTGCAGGTATTAGGTTTTTGAAAAGTAAAGAGATTATAAAGTAGGAAAACAGCTGAAAGTGTTGAAGTTACTGCAGTTATTCCTGTGCTGAAGTTAGGCACTGGCTTCAGTTTTTTGCTGGTTTTAACCTACTAAATACTACTACTTAGTCACACATTCAAGGAAACTGAAAGCAGAGATTAAAATCTCTCTTTACATTGCTAAATATAAGAAATTAATGAAGACTTTCGACTTCTGAACAGATGTTAATTGGCTGTTCTTTTCATAAGAGTAAAACCTGGGCAAACAGCAAATTTCCAAATCCAACTGAAAGGCAAAAAACCCCAGAAATGTTATAACAGACACAGAAAACTGCTGTCCAGGCTGGTAGCCAGGCCACCTGAGACCAAACATGAACAGCTGGAAGCCAGTAAAAATCATTACTGCCTCAGTAAAGCCACAGTCTTATATTGTAGAAAACGGAGATTGAATGGTACTGGAGGAATCAGTGAGATGTACTTGAATTACTAGAGAAATCTCAGGTAGCTCTTTAAAGGGAAGGAAAAGTTGAAAACCTGATTATTTTAAAAGAAGAAAGAATAAGGCACACTATACCTTTCTCAAAAGCATCATTCTAAATACCAGGAGCATTGAAATTACTAGTACAAAATGCTTCCAGTTGAAATTGTAGCCTATCTAGCCTTTTCATTTCTGAGTATTCTAAGAAGGTATGTAGTGAATTCAAATTACATCTTGCTGGCAAAATGTTATTTTCTCAGAAATATATTGGTCTCTTAGATGAACTCTGTCATGACAGCAAAAATGGTGCCATCTAAAATCATTGAAGTTATCAGAATGGAACTGAAATGGTTATATTTTAATATTGATGTTACCATACTACTGGTGCTACCAAGACTTTGATCATAGCAGTGTGGGCAGAATATTTTTCAGCAAAGTAATCGTGCAATTAATGAAAGGAACTCCTCCATTTTTGCTTTTAAAAAAGCTGGAAGTGAAAAGTCCTGGCCATTACTGCTACAGACTGAGGTCAGTTCCACTCCAAGTTCACTTTAAGACCATAGAGATGGGAATTGTTTGGACATCCACTTTTGCATTTGAGGGCTGACCTCAGACTCCCCTTCTAATGAAAGAAGAATACAGGACAATTTACTTACTATGTTTAGTATCTATTTTTGTTTGAGGTGAACAATGGCAGAAACATCTTTCTCTTTTCCCTGAATTGCAGTTTGCCTGCCTGTCTCTCTCTCAGTCACAGATTCAGTGATACAGATGTGTTAAACTGCTGCATCATGTGAGCAACCTGCTTTCACCAGGTTTATACAAACAGTTCTTATGCATATTGTGTGTTATAAATGCTTACATTTGGCCACATAGATGCCACTACAGATGCCAAAATCTTAGTGAGAAATTCAGCTTGTTTCATATAATTCACATAATTCAATTATCAGATTACCCTAGGGCTCCCAAGCCTGTGTGTACTTCTTCCACTGTTCGAGGACCTAAGCAGATGCATCTACATTTGTCTCTTGGTTTAGCCTTTTTGATTTACCACATGAACATGTTTTATTTTATTGGAAGAAATTGATGACAGCAGAGAAATACACTGTTGTCAGTCAAAGCCTCTTAATCTAAATGAAAGAGCTCTTGCCTCTGTATTCAATAGATGTTGGACTGTGGGAATAAATAGTCAATCCTTTTTCACTTTTGTATTCCTGCTGAAATGTCCATTGTATTTCACTGAAAGTAAAAATGACACATTGCAAAGGCATTGGATTGTCCCACGAAATACAACAATCCACAGCATGTTAATGCAAATTTTTTGTTTTTTTTTTCTTATGGCCCCAAACTGCAAGAAAAAACATTGTTTTTCAAGAAAAAATAATAATTCTCAGCAGTTTCTAAGTAATGGAGTCTCCTAGCATTTCAGGCTATTAATTCTGTTTTGTTTCTTCCACTAAGGAGATTGAAAAACCCCTAGATCAATTCAAACTCATTTTTCAAATGTGCTCACTTCTCAAGCAGAAACAAATTACCACCATCTCTCTGAAATTTAATTGCTTTGACTCCAGAAAAACACCCCTTCTGCACAGAGGAATGAAGCAAACGAAGAAATGGTAGATGAATCAGTAAAGAATGAGTGGGTTTGAGTTGTTTTTTCCTTCTAAATTAACTTAGGGTGACTTGTCAGTTAATATAAAGTAATTTTCACGTTATGAAGAACTTAGCACTTCCTTTGTTAAAATTAGGAGCTGAAATGTCTGTTCACCTACAACAGTTCTCAAAGGAGGTGCTTTTGCAGGGGAAAAAAAAAGAAAAATGTAAGAAAAAATAAAAGAGAAAGAAGAGAAAAGAAAGGAAAAAAGAAGGGAAAAAGGAAAAGAGGGAAAGAGACAAAAGAAGGCAGTGTGCAAACAAGCAAGTGAGAAAGTATGTCTGCATTTGAGAGGAAAGGAAATGAAAGAAATAAAAAAGAAAAAAGAAAAGAAAAGAAAAGAAAAGAAAAGAAAAGAAAAGAAAAGAGAAAAGAGAAACTTGATCTAAATTGCAATTTTTCTCATGCAGTGGATCCTGCATGAAATAATGGGACAATCATGTGTAACATAAAGGAGTTCAAAGTAAGAAGATTTAGTAAGGTCAGAGTCATGAATTTTTTTTTTTTCTAGATGAGATATTGTTCTTGAAAGTGATGCTGAGCTATAGTAGGCAGTGGTAGGGAAGGAAACATCTTGTTTACAAATGTCAGCCAGCAATTAGCGTCATTTAAAGAGTGCAACCACAACTGCTGGTTTTTGTTAGCTTTGAAAACCTCATCTCTTTCTTGTGGCCACACTTTAAGAGGCAAAGTAGACAGCAAGACTCTAAAACCAGTTCATAAATAGTTGATTTCATATTTTAAAATCTTGCCTATAACTGTCACCCCCCTCGCGTGGATCACAGATGGTGAAGAACTAATTTGTTACTGTTTGATAACGGCTTTTATGTATCAAAGCTCTTATTTACTACTCTGTGGGGGGAAATGACAGACTAAAAGCAATTATGTATTTTTCTTTCAGTTTTTCTTTAACCACTGTGCTCTTTGCCTTTTTTTTTCCCCCTACTCCCAACATGTTTCTTATTTGAAATATAGCATTGTGAATCTTTTACATATGTTGGTTCGCATTTAACCCTCTTTCTGGGTTTTCAAGAATGCATCTGGCTGGGTAGCTCAACTGTAATCTCTCATGATTGTTTATAATGGCCCAGTGATAAGTAATAACACTCAGGGGTGTCTCCTGGTAACAGCGTATTACATTTCAATATTAAAAATGCAAATTGGGACTTTGCTTTTGAAGGTTGTCAGGAAAATGTTTCAAGGAGGTAGAATAGCTACCAGGACTCCTAGAAGGGAAATAACTCCCTCTCCCGCCCCCCATGTGGGGCCTCCTGTCCACAGATTTTCTGAAGAAGTCCCCCACCCTTCCTCCTTCCCCCCCAAAACAAATAAGTGAAGAGACTTTCCTCTGTATGTGGTATTAAGTAACTGATGTTGAGTCTTTGGCCCTGGGAAGTCATGAACTCCTGCATATTTCCTTTTTTTATTCTTTTTTCTTTTTTTTCTCTCACTGTTAGTATGCAAATCATTGACTTGGTGTTGCCACTGAAAATGATTTCACTGTGGCTTGTACTTTCTGGTGTTGCACTGCAGCAGAGCTGATGAGGCTGAGGGGATAGTTTCTACACATATCTTTGTTTTGAATAAATAAAAGAGGTTCCAATTTGGTGATGACCAGGGCTGATTTGTTGGTGAGTTTTGTTAATGTAAATCAGTGGGCCTGCTTGTGTGCTTAAAGTTGGTGGTGTGCATGAACACCACAGTGAAATTGGTCTTCGGTGTGGAATTTGTCCTGCTGAAGTAAGAGTTAAATATAAAGGCAAAAGAACGATATTATAGATAGGAAATTTCTATACAGCAATGCAATATTATAATTATGATTATAGGCTGAAGGAAACATTGCCTATTGCTGCTGAAATTAATAGGAATTTTCCCACTAACTTGAATGAAAGAAGGAGTAAGTCACCATGGAAAAAACCCATGGAAAGATTACAAGCTTTTCTTTGTCTTGTTATTTCCTTTAAATTACCTCCTGGCTCTCTTTGCCTGTTTCACCCTCCCTTTCTTTTTCCATATTATGTCCACACTGGCATTAAGAGGTGCCTGCTAATGTCAGTGGGACTGCTTGGGGAACAATATACTGCTGAACATAAAGAAGGACAGAAAGTTCTCACCAAATAAGAATATATACAGTATGCAGTACCACACTCTCTGAAGCCTGCCTTTTAACCAAAGCTTAGACTACCAGGAAGAAAATTCAATGAAATGCAGGAAGGTAGAAAAAAAGTGAAAAAGGACAATGGAATTTAGGAAGTTACTATGTCTGTTTAAAGATGAAACATCATAATATAACTCTTCTTACAACCAAAATACAGGAGTAGCACTTATTTCCATGCTTTAGTACCAGAAACCTTCAATAGAATCCATAAATCACTTCCACATGTTTTTGAATAAATCTCTCTCCTGTATTTTACTTATTGCTTCTCAAGTCACAGTTTGAATAAGGTCAGCAATCCCTCCCTCCTCTTGTTTGACTTTCTCAGGGTGAATTCACCCATTTCAGTTGTCAAGAACAAGACCTGTGTTGCTGAACTCCTGCCTAAGCCAATTGATTTCCAGTGAGAGCTATATTTAGGCTAATCAGGTCCACTGTGTCTGGATGTGGCAACGAAATAGCTGAAGCATGCTCTATCAGGCCCCATTTGAAAATGCTGGCCCAAGTGTGCCTGTCATTTCTGCTGTATTTCAGACTCTCCATCATTTTGATAATTATACAGCTTGGAAACTTTTTTTCTTTTTATAGTCTTTGAAACTATAATGAAGTCTTCAGTGCTGCCAACCCAAACCATCCAAAAATCTTGAATCGGGCTTGAAATAATCATGAGATTGGCCTGAATATCATGCAACTGAATGTACTTGGCTTCTTTTTATTTGCCTTCTGGTTTTGAGTGTTTAGGGTGCAATGGGGTCACATTTGCAGGGTTTCCTCTGTGTCTGTGTGGGCCAGAAATGTAATCTTTTCATAAGACAACTGAAATTCCTTGGGTATTCACATGACTCCAGGAGCTGTGATTTAACCAGGTATGGGGGGAGGGAAAATCCATGTTTGGGCTTGTGATAAAATTGGAAGCCTTGGCAATACAGGGTGTCTCACATTCAAAGTTTGCTTATAAGGAGAGTATAGTTTGATGGAGAGAGAGAACAGAGTTCCCTTCTGTTCTCTTTTGACTTGAGAGAAATTCCTCCCAAAGGGTGAACTTCACTTCGCAGAGCTAGCACAAGGCCTATTCAGCATCTGAAGTGATGCATAGACCTGGCTGCAGCTCTCTGTACATGAATTTACTTCATGCTACATTAAGAGAAGCTGCAGAAGTTATTGTAGCTGAGATAGTTTAACATTCACAATGAAAAAGCAATTCCTTATAAAACTTCCCATTAGGAAGGATTTTGAAGCAAGTCCAACAAGGAGGGGTACAGTACTGAAAGTCCTTGTGAAAGAGGATGGAGAAGGCCGTTGAAGAGCACAGAAAGCTGGGGATGGAAGCATATTAACCATTTGACATAATTAAAGATAGAAATACAATCTTAGGACAAATGTGTGCTTGTGGAGTAGGAGGCATTGCTGGAGATGAAGGCAGGACCAGCATCTGGAAAAATAAGCAAGCAAAGATGATGACAAAACCCATTACTTTCTTATGTCTTTCATATGCAGGACATAAAGTTTTGTATGCAGGACCAAGACATTAAAGCTGAGATTCACTTTCTCAGTTATAAATATCTACAATAAAAAAAATTTAAAACTAGATTCACCTCATGCACCATCTACATGTGTATTAGTTCCCTGGCAAGCAATGGAAAATAATAGATACTTCTGGGGTACAATCCATCTCATCTTCAAACAGATATCTAGAACAGATTAGATAAAGTGCACATAAAAACACCCTTTTACTTCCATGGGCTATGTAGGAAACTCAAGTTGATGGATTTTCAGAGTACTAATTTTTATGCAGACTATTGGCAGTGCAGAAGTCTAAAGATAAGCATTTTTTTCATGTTTGTCGTAAGAAAAATTTTAGCTGACAACTTTTTGAGCAATGTAGGATAGGACTGCAATTGTTCTTGGTGCAGCAATATGTGTGTATGTGCACATGCAAAGGGTGTTTGGATAATTTTTTCTTATGTCAATGTCTAAATTGGGAGGTAGTAAGAGTGGGGAGTTTACTGCTCCTCCTGGAGAAGACTGGCATTGAACAAGACAGAATTGCACAAAGGGGGAGATAAAGGTATGGCTTTGACCCATTTATACTACACCATGAATGTGTGGATATTGCACAGTGGCCATACTCTGGGATCTTCATGTCCGAACCAATCATAATGTTCTAATGTCTCAGGCCAGTCTGTAATGCTCTAAAATCATTTAATTGGTTTTGCTTTTCTTCTATGACTAGTGACACCTTTAAGTAACACACCATTAGTGTCTCTTATCCCACTTGTGTATGCCTTAAAAACTGGCAGAATGTTTTCACTCAAAAGGTATCAGATTCAATTTAAGTATGGGATTTAGAGCATGCCAAGCCAATTACTCTTTGCTAGCAATTTGACATCCTGAACAAATAAGGTTTGAATTCCTTCTCTTATACAGGAAAAGGATCATTTAGTCTGTTTGAATATCATTTAGAGTAGGATAGTTTTATTTTTTTGATGCAGCAGTAGTGTCAAGCGTTGATTCTGACAGTTTTGTTGGACTGGTGGTTGTACATTAAACATACAGCTTTACACACAGCTTAAATACAAATTCCTTCTTTCTATGAAATCTAAGTTATGAAAATACCCTCTGACAGATACATTATAAATGCAACAAAAGATAATTAATAACCAAGTGTTGTCAGGGCAGAGTTTTTCCAGCACAACTATGACATAGGTTGAGAACAGGAACCAGGGACATCACACAAGAAGGAACAGACCTACAGGAAGACAGAGATATTTATTTGTCAATTCAGACATAGGCATAGAAGTACAACCTCATATTCTTAAGTCCTCCCTTCCTCCTCCTCCCCTCTGTTTCAGCTGCTGCCCATCTTTTACGACACACTGTTTCAGTCAGTAAAATCTCCTCAGTGCTTTAATTTCTGCTTCAGAGAATAAAATATTGACAGTGACTGCTGCCCTAAATAACCCTAACCTGAGCATGTATCTGTGAAGAAGTGGGACGGGAGATAGACAATCAAGTGAGGAGATGCCTTCCTGGGGCTGAAAGAAGTGCCATTTTATTAATTAGGCAATCCAAGGTAGTAAGCAACACCACTTAAACAGGGTGATCATCTTTAAGTAGGGCACCCCACTGACTGATGATACTGTTTCTGGTCTGAAAGTTAGCTTAGTTTAGAGCTACCCAAGTAGCTCTGTCAGGAACTCCACCAGGAGAAGGTATGTGAATGGTCCTAGTGTCCAGTGGCAGGTGAGAGACAAAACAGAGGCATTAGGGGACTAGTTCAGGGGATAGTAGAAGGTGAGCCAGGCTCCTCCTCTCCTGATGCTCTGAGCCCACCTTAGGGTGCCAGTTATGGACTGACTGCTGTGTAGCGGTCTTTACATGGTACTACAAACCTACATGTCCTGCTACATGTCTATTTGGTGAGGCATTACCATTACCAGTGTGGTCCAGTAAGATGGAGTTCAGATAGACAAAAACAGAATTTTTACTTATTACACATGTATACAAGGCTGTGTCCTGTCTAGATCTCCTGATTTAGACTTCAAAATGATTTACAGAAACCCTGGTGTGGCATGGTAACTTTTTAATCTGCAGGCTTAAAACAGTTTTCATTCATGGTCATTCTGTGCCATTGTACAGACACCACCCTCCCCAGCATATAGTATTTCCTGTCTCATAGCTGCTGGAGCACAACCTTTATGAGGAGTTTTCACTCTTATTTCCTTGGCATTGCTATTTAAAAGAAAACAACAACCACAACAAACAACAACCAAAAAAACCCCACACCACAAACCCCAAACCAAAACCACAACACCAAACTACAAGTTTTAACAAAGCAGTTGTGAAAATAGTAGTAATAGTAATAGCAAGAATATTAATAACATCCCTTTCTGTCAGAGTTCTGAAGGCTCCTTGATTCATGTGCCTTCCTCACCGAGGTAGGGACTGTTGTGAGAGAACTTTCACCTCTGTCTCACTATTTTAGTTGCTTTGGGATGTAGGTGAAGAAGCATCCAATTTTTTGTATTTTTTTAAATTGAGTATATGTCTGATACTGGCTTTAATTAAAGATATGATCATGCAATAAAAGTTGACAGTACACTTGGACTAATTTAAATTGTCTCGCAGCCTATAGAGAATCCATAGAAAATTTCCTTGATTTGTATTCAGCCTGAAAGCATCTAACAACAAAATATTAAGCAGAAATAACTAGATGTTTACTGTCAAAGATAAGCTGAAATACCACAAACAGCACAAGCACTGTGTAAGCCATGGTATATTAAGTATAATAAATACCAAGCAACCAAATTTACCCTTTCTGCATTGTCCTGTTCTTTTAGCTACTGGATTCATTTGCATTAAAACAAAATATATGCAAGGTATCCCCTCTGAAATAAACCCCTCATTTAAGGCTTTGTATTTGTAATCATATTCAAAAACATTAAAAAGTCATGTAAGAAAAAAAAAGGAACAAATATATTGTTACTGTTATGCTTTTAGCAATTGTTTATTTGAGAAATGAGTGTTTCAGAATCTTGCTCTGGCTTTTGCTGTTATGGATCTGCTGTACCATATGCTATTATTCAGGCTAGCAATGGTGACACAGAGCTCATTTTCTGCCTACTGACCAGTGTAAATTTCTGAGCTTGTTCTGCACTATTGATAAAAAGTATTCCTTTTCTTTCCTGGGTTTTCTAGCAATTAAAAGTGATATAAAATATTGCCATTCTGTATTGCTGCTTGATGTTTATTTGCTCTATCACCAGTACAACAAAGGAAAGGCAGCTTTCATTTGCTGTATGTTGTGTAATGCAAACGTGAGTTACTGTATATCCCTTAACAGCCCATCATTAATTTCCCTTGCATGCCATTTCCAGGTTTTGTATATTGCTGGCTGTTGTGATAGTATGTAAAGTATCAGCTGCTGTTTCACAGCTTGGATTTTAAAGGGTCCACAAGGAGAGATCAAAAGCTGAAATTCTAATATTGCCTCTAATGGAAGAACTGTTACCCAAACAAGGAGGATGTAGATTTCTTTCCTAGCAGAATGCTACTATGGCATTCTCACACTAATAGCCTTGCAGCACTCAGGACTCTGGCAATGTATGGTTTCCAGTTCTTTTGCCAAAGGGGGAAACAAAAAGAAAAAAGAATAGTCTAGCTAGTTCAGAAGTGAGTTTATTTTGCACAAATCCTTACAATGTGCTCATCAGTTTAGTAGAGTAGGCTGTAGTACAAAAAGCAATGTTATCGACATTGGACATTTGCAGTAAACAGAGACTAAGCTTAAACCTAGAACTGTATGACTGTGTATGACTTGTGCAGAGAGCTAAAATCTGGTGAAGTTATGGATTGGGACCACTTTCTATGCTAATTCTAATGTCCTTCCTAAATTCCTGAGCATCTTTAGCATTTAGCATAGGTTTCAGAGGCAATGTGACTTGCTCATGTGACTCACAGGTTCAGACCCTGCTGTCTTTACTGGAAATTTGAAAAGTATTAAATAATCCAAGTGAAATTAGGAAAACTGGCATATCATGATCGTCTAACCTTTTACTCTCTGAAAGACCACTTTGTAAAGAAGTTGCCAACATGTTTGCTTTCTAAAAGAGAAGTGATAAGGAAATTTTCTTTTGAAACATGGAAGAATCCCCATCCCTAAAAACAAGGAGAGAATGTATTGTTGTGGTTTGATCAAAACAAAATTTGATTTGTTTTCCTTCATGGTTGAAGGTACAGAATCTAGTTCTTGAAAGAATGCCTGAGATTTTTAATTCAGTCATCATCACTCTTCACATGCTCAGCTAAAGATAATCATAGAAAGAAATGTCTGGTACACTGAGACTCCTCAAATATAATTTGATTCCATATTTGGGTATTCAGTGTCTTTTAGGAAAAGACCACACAGAGCTTCATGTATGGAGTTAAGATTGCTAATTTGTGTACCTGTTTCTGAAAAACCAGTTGAAAATCTTTGCAGAGCTCATCATTTATTGTTTAACACACTGAAACCATCATGAAGAACCGATTACCAGCAAGATGGGTTAGGATCTTCTGAAAGCCATATATCAGAAGAGGGATGACAAGTATAGCCATTCACAAAGTAGAAGGGAAGAAAAACAAGATCCTAGAAGAAAGGAAATTGCTAGGGGAAAAACATACATGCAGGACAGCTAAAAAAGACAGTCTGTACAACCACTAACTGTAAAAATATTGTTCTTTTGTGTTAAATTATTGCCTCCTCTGTTATTGCAGCTCGAAGTTGCTTTACATCTCTTTACCTTGTCGAATCTAGTCTCAAAGTCTCTATTCTAGAATGGTGCAAAGGACTGTGATGGGCTTTTAACTTCATCACACTGAAGCCCAGAGAACTTAAGAAGCTTGACACAAAGACAAACCTTTCTTTATCACATTAGACATGTAAGTAGCTGTTTTAACTTGTCTATGACACAGAAGTTCTCCTGACATTTTTCTATAGACTCCTTACTTATAAAAGGATTGGGTTTTCCACAGAAACTTTTTCCTTTGCTGTAAAATGACTCATTTTCGAAAACTCAGAAGTTTGGGGAAATGAATCCAAGTTGCAAATTTCATGCAAAGCTCTGTGTCTTTTTAGCTTTTAAACTTGATGCACAGGGGAAGGTATGTGATGGGATAGAAATCTGGGTCACAGCATGAAATTCCTGCTTTTGTATTCATAAAAAACAAACTACATATATCAAAGTAAGGAGGTGTGAAGTAGTAAAAAAGAAAAAGAGAAAAACAGTCTAAAATATTCCTAGCTCTTGATATTTCTCAAAACCATACTGAGATCTTTTAGACATGATATGATTTCTTCTAACCATTATTGAAGCAAAAATATTCACTACTGTGCTAATAACTGCTTTAAACTTATCTTCTGAAGATGAATTAGTGAAACATTTTCAGTTTTCCAGTACTTTTTTCTATCAAAAAATGGTTCTAGGCCCTGTGCTCTTGAGAAGTACTTAAGTGGGTACTGATTTATACAGCAAAGCAGGACACAGACACTGAATACATGAATACATCCTTGTCTACCCATCTGTGATAACGAGTTGCAGGGATGATGGTATGAAAACAGATCCTTTTTGGAGGTCTAGAATGTCTGATCTAAGTATAATGACAAAGGAAATTAATCATTAGGTACATACACCTCTTTTAATCAAAACTGTAATTTGTATGTCTCCTGCATAGCTGACCAAATTTTGGACCAATTACAGTGCAACCTGAATTTCCAGAGTAGATTGTTAAATAATTTTAGTTTACAGGCTAACAATGACTACCAGGTTAATTCAAGATCTCCCACTTTGGGATAAACCTTTGGTTTCTAAATAAGCCTACACTTTATAGATGGAGCAAAAGATGTCAGTTTGAGACAAATCACTTCAATCTGAGGAATGATCAGTAAATGAGAAATAGTTCTTAAAGAAAACATATTTCAAGCATGGCATTTGTAGTGGTAAAAATGGGAACTCTTTAAGGGAGAAGTGGGGAAATTGTGTTTTTTTAATGAAATTCTGTCACAGAAAGGTAAGGAAATACTATGTTGTTTGAAGAAGAACATGTCAGTAATGACATGGAGTGCTGTTATGCTTCTCTGGGATTTTTTTTAAATTAAAAAATTACTTAATAGTAACCTAATAATAACCTAGTAATGAGTGAAAAAGTGTAGTTGCCACTAAACTTCATTGGTTCTCACACACAGAATTATCAAGATTAGAAGAGACCTCTAAGATCATCAAGTCCAACCATCAGCCTATCACCATCATCTAAAACCATGTCCCTAATACTAAACCAAGTTCCTAAGTACTACATCTGGATGCTTTTTAAACACCTCCAGGGACTGTGACTCTACCACCTCCCTGGGCATCCTGTTCCAATGTCTAACAGCTCTTTCAGGGAAGAAATTTTTTCCTGATATCTAGTCTAAACCTTCCTTGGTGCAACTTGAGGCCCCATATATATATATATATGTAAATTATTTTAGAAAAGATTGCAAAGCTCACTACTGTCTTGTGACAAGGAGTTTCACTGGCTGCTATTGAGCTTTCATCTAAGGGATGAATAACATCAGAGAAGGTACATGACTACATCAATGTCTTATTAACTTTCCTTGTGCTGTTTGCTTGTAACTAATTATGTTCCTTGTGCACTCATCTGCTATGGAAGGACACAAGAGATATCAGCCACCACAGGACAAAGCAAACGGGATTCCATGGACCAAGAGAAAGGACAGATTCATTCTGCTTGGTCCCAGTAAAAATTCACAGTGCTCAGATCTACTTACTGCCCTTTTTCAAAACTACCTCCTCAAAACATCCAAATTTTCTGTGGATGGTTAGTGACAGAAAGGAAATATTTTCCCTGTGCTATGCCATAGATTCATATTTGCAGAAGAGAGGTGGATCAGCTTCCTCCACATTCTCCCAAAGACACACATCTCCTCACAAGGGGATAATGCCATGCTTTAATCTCACTAAAGGGAAATAGTATTTCCAGGAATTCATGAAAGAATAGTATCTTCAAAAACTTCTTGTGCATATTTCTCCCTTTGGGTGGAGTCTTTGCCCTAATGGTTTTTGTGTTGTAAAACTCCCTCAATAATGAAACATCAGTAGAATTCCAGCTGAATGTGCTAGCTCAGAGCTCCTCTCTACTATAAGGCAGTCAGAGAGGAAAAAAATAGAAAGATTCATTGATAAAAGCCACATGTTTACCCAGTGGCAGAATAGTTAATGTTGATACCAGTTCACAAAAGCAGTGTGTGATGATCTGCAAATTAATTATACACTTGGATTATCAGAGATAGAATGTCAGCATTTGCTAGGATTTGCATGAATGCTGATTTAAGCTTCTAAACAGCACTTATGCTAAACTTGAAGCACCTCCTTTAGTCCCAAATAAAAGTCATGATATATAATTATATTATGTATTTCATTTGGAACTAATAAAATGTGATTACAAAAAGGGAACATTTGAGTCAGTTTATTACCCAGCAGTTGACCCTACCTACCCTGTTAAAACTTCATGTTCTTTCTCCAGCGGTGCCGTATGGGAACACAAGATTGCAATTGTGCCCCAAGAGCATGGCAGCAGTCAGTCCTCATAATAGTTTCTTCAGTCTTTTTTTACATTGCTTTCCAAAATGATGCTGCCATATGTGCTGTTATGTTTAGGCAGCAGATGCTGCAAACTCACAAAGTTGAAGAATGCTAAAGTATGATACCATTTGAAAACAGGTTTTCTAGGGAAAGCTGACTTCTTGCAAGGCTTTGGATTTATTTCAGGCATTTCATTACTAATTACAAAGGGCCATATAGGATGCATTTATACCACTTATTGGTTCTGTCTTGGGGCACCTAATATATGGCCTATCTAGCTTTTACACTATATTGCTCTTCACAAAGCTACAAAGCTGCAATAATCTGTATTTGCAACAGTTCTAATGTTTTGATTTTAAAAAGGCTCTGGGAATGGGTCTTCATTTCTACCCCTTTACTTAACCAGAGTTTAAGCTGAGGATGGTGTTGCACCATAAATCAGCCTCATAGTATAAGTCTATGCACTAGCTAAATTCAAGTACTAAGAATATAATGTTAGTAAATTCATATTGGTTCAGTTTTCATGGGTAATTCACTTTCTAATCATTATCATGCTTGAAAATTAAGCAAGCAAATCTACAGCCTACTCTGAAGTACATTGAGATTGTCAGATAGGGAGTCAAATCAGTTCCTATAGTGCACACATCATAGGCTTGGAGTTGAAAGAAAATGCAATAAAGATATCGTGGAAAAGATGGCCCAAGAGGACATTCCTAATACAGGTTTTGCTTCATGGCAGTTGTTTTAGGAAAATAACAGGATCTGGGGACTGAAACAGATAGAAGTATTCTAGCACTGGTAACCTGAGTAAGTTTAATTTCATGTGTAACAAATGTATCAGTGGAAGTATAGGTCAAACTTTCTCATAGTCAACTTATGAAAGGTCATTTTCTTCTTAAGTATATTTGGTATAAATGGCAAAGTTTTGGCAGCAGGGAGGGCTGCAGGGATGGTCTCTGGACCATTTAATTCAGTAACTAAATAATTATGCATATTGGCAATAAATTTGATTCCTGAAGTTGAATTTGTTTTGCCCATGACAGTACTTTTCAAGTGATTTTTCCTTTCTTTACTTTGACATAAGAAATTGGTCACTCTCATTGTTTTATTTTCTCCCCTGTCCAGCTTTGGGGGGGAGGTGGGGGGGTTGGAAAGGGAAGTGAGTGTCTGGGAAGATGCTTGGTGCTAGCTGGGGCAAATTCACCACAGCAAGGAATTTTATTATGATTTCTTCCTCTCCTGCCTTCTGTCACTTCATTCTTCATTTTTCTAACTTTTATTCATCTTATTTTCTTTCCCTTTATAATAGTTTGAATGAGAAATGTGTATCAAATATAGCTGACACTAAAGCAAGTTACTGTTTTTACAATTCTCACTTCTATCAGCTCCCCAGTAAAAGAAATACTGTGAAACTGGTCCTATTGTAGATGCTTCCAACAGTAGGATATTGGCATCAAGATCACATTGTGCAATGGGATATTCTAACCAGATTGCCAGCATTTTATTCCAAAGATCTGTTAGATCAATATACTCAGTATGGTTGCCATCTAGAAATTATGTAAATGGGTTTGTATTTTATGCCTTTTCCTAATTTACTTCCTCTCTCTTTGTGTTTCCCTCTTTCTCATGCTTCTGACAATTTTGGCATGACATTAATTTTTATTAAATGTCCATTGACTCATCTTTCTTTTGTTGCTGATCTCTGCAGCTCTTCCATAGCATTGCTAATCCCCCACCACTGGAAAACATACTGATTCCAGTAACTTAATAATGTTTAACTAGAGCTTTTGGCTGACACAACTACAAGCAGGATTTGGATCCTTCCACTTCTAGATCCCCTAGATGGGTGCTGACCCTCCTCTTGATTAAGAGCTCTGTGTGACACCCCCTTCCTTCTTGAAGCAGAGTGAAATACAAACATTGCCAAAACTCTTTCTCCCCTTGGAAGGGGTCCTGCAGCATGGCTGGGGTGCACTGAAAGAATGTTGTGACAAAGAGATAATTTCCAGCTAAGGGGCTTAATGTGCACAATATGGTAAAGGAGGGTGACTATTGCAATTGGAAGGGGATTCTAGAGTGCCCTCTGGGACTCCAGACTCCTTTGTGTGGAAGAAACATTTGTTTATTCAGGTCAGCAAGTTTTGTGTCTCAGCTGCAGTCTTGTGGTAAGTTGATAGGCACAGAGAGAAAATGGTCTGAGAGTAGAAACTTTCAGGTCCCCTTGTTTTGAGAACTACCACAGGCCCATAGGGGAAGAAAGGTGCAGAGGAAGGTGAAGGAGAGGAATACAAAGTGTTAAACATGCTGACTTGAATTGAGCTGTTTGAAGAAGAAGGATGAAGCTATAAAAGTTATGTTTTTACAAGTTCGGGGGAGGATGGCTCCCATTTGCAGTTCGGCTTTGAGTCTCTCTAGTAAAAAGAATTTGGCTTAGAATAAAGTTAATGAAGTTTATTTACACTGTCAGTAAAGTTTCCAAATCATCCCTCACTCAACCCCCCTCACTTATCTAAAAAACCAAATTATATGAGTATATGATGAAAGTTATAAGAACATTGAAGGTTTTTTAGTATTTCAGTTTTCTGAGCAGAGTATCTGAGGCAGCTGAAACACTTACACAGTTTTGCTTTTTTTTTTTCCAAAAGTAGCAAGGGTGCTGCTGTAGTAAATGACAAAATCCAGATAGAGTGTGGGAGCAGCAGGATCCCAAATTAAACAACTGGGAGGTTGATAAATGCTTCCAGTAGCAGATTTAACTACAGATGGAATCGTTTGACCGTTCGACATGCCACAGTCCACTTGTTGGGGGCTTCCGATGATCTCTCTGCAACATTAACTTCATCAAAACTTCCATCAAAGAGCCCCCACCAGAGTCACAGTGCCTTCTTTAAAGCATTTTCAAACAGCAGAAACAAACATTAAAAGATTCTGCCCCTTCCTTCCTTGACATTTTTCTGACAGTAAATTAGAATCAGATGGAAGGTATTTCCACAAAGATTCTCATGCAAATTAATTATTTTAGAATAAGTTATTTTAGAATAGTTAAATAGAATTATATAATTAATGTAATACAATAAATAATAAAGCTATTAAATATCATATAATTGTTTTATAATTAATAAAAGCTTTTGAAAAATATATATGCATTTGGCCAATAGATTCAAAAGCAGAGAGTTTTGTTCAAGGCTGGTCTATTTCGATTTGTATTTCTGACCTTTGCCTGAGAATATTCTTCATCAACCAATACTTTTAACAAGAAGTTTATTAATATCCTGAACACCTGATAATTTTGTTCTTCATTTGTTTTTTCTTCTCTCCACGTTTGTTTTGTTTTGTTTTGAAGCACTGCCCTGATGTTTTGCACTTCAGAATGTCAAAATAATTGCATACCTTGCATTAGCAAAATAAATGTGTAGGAAATTAGAGTATTTTGATTCCAAGAATCTCTGAGAACTGGACATGATGTCATTTTAGGACAAAAGTTTCTGAACAGCAGAGTTTCAGGCATACACAGGTGGTTCCCTTGCCTTCTTGCTGGTGAACACTAAGCAGAAGACAGACAATGCTCTCCAGAGAACCTGTTCATTGAGAAGGTGCTTTACCAGGACATTGATTTTGTGGACTGGAAATTTAAAAGAGACATGAAATAAAATAGATGTGGTTGAATGTAAGCAGAGACACAAGAGATGTCTGAGATGTGCACACTTATGGAGGATAACAATGATTTATTGCTATTCAAGTAGCTGATTCCCCAGTATGACAAAATCACTTTCCTTAGCTACCTACATGACGTAATAGCTAAACAAGGCAGCATTATAGCTTTTACCTTTAATGTATGTGTTCTTTAATGTATGTATTTAAAATAAGAACATCTGCTGCTTTTCTGTTTTT
This sequence comes from Galbula dea, assembly GCA_013399015.1. Taxonomy (NCBI): domain Eukaryota; kingdom Metazoa; phylum Chordata; class Aves; order Piciformes; family Galbulidae; genus Galbula; species Galbula dea. The sequence continues at coordinate 75,789 of VWZX01006105.1, read as the reverse complement.
CTCACTATTTAACACCAAACACCCCTGAGAAAATGTGGGATGATGACCCAGAGTGTAGCTGCATTTCCTCCTGAGTTATTCTCTCTTGCTTAACTGAACAGTAATGACTTTTTTAGAGTGGTGAAAATCAGAGATATTTTGACTTCTTTCTTCATTTATAGTGTTTTGGAAATTTTCTCAATATCTGGTAGCATTGATGTTGCATCCAAATTCTAGCTGGGAGATTAATTCCTAATTATAGTTGTCAGGATTTACAGCTAAGAAGCTAAGTGTATAGCTATTACTTTATTATTTGTATTTATATGTTGTACTGTTCAAAACACACTATCTAACATTCATCCATGCATTGTACACACATCCAAAGACTCAGTGCTTACCAAGAAATCCTCATGATTCAAATATACAAGCAGGTACTCAAAGGTCCTTGCAATTTTAAATAAATTTCTAAATATTTCTATTTATATATAGATATATATATATATATACACTTATGTAAGTATCTATATATATATAGATATATATACTTATGTAAGTATCTTTGTGATTGTTTTAGCCACAACATAAAACAAAGTTATTTGTTAGGATTACAAGTCTGGTCACATCACCTTTTTTCTATTCCTATTGCATACACCATCCAGGTGTTTAGTCTTGTTTTCTAAACTACATTGAGGTAGAAGCTCATTATCTTCCTGTAGTGAGGATACTTCTTGGTACCTAGCCTGCTCCCAGCTGGCCTTCTAAGGTGTACCCTTTTCAAGCTTCTAGCCTTTCTTTATGTTAAGAGTCAGTTCTTTATTATTGCTCTCAGGGGCTGCTGAGCCAGGCTGTAGGTGCAGAGGTGTAGGTATTGTGGCCCTGCTGAAGAGCCAGGCCAGGCTGAGTATTTAGCTACACACAGATTGCATTTGGTGCATAGGGCAATGTTCCCTGTCAAGCACTGCCATGTCCATACCAACTAGTATGTGTGGTTTAGTGAATTCTGGCACTGATGAGCTGAAGAGAACTGTTAGCAGAAAATGCCATCAGACTGTTTCACTAGTGTGAGAAGGATCAGCTTCCTGAAGACTGTTACACCTCACAGTTACTGAGCCTCTTTAGTCCAAGGTTCCCAATACAGATTATGAATGGCCATAAGTTAGTTACCACAATTGAAGGCTTGCTGGCATGCTCATTTTACAAACACCAAACAAAAACAGCCCAAAGGCTGTGATTGATTTATTTAAAGATTATTTAGGACCTCTATTCAATTTGAAATTTCATGGCATTTCAATGCCTAAACACTTACTTATATTCTCTTTCTGTTATGAAAGGCTCACAGGCCAGGTTAATTGTGGCAGAATTAAGAAGTGTCCAGGCCTATGTTTGCTGTTCTTATACTTTGGCCACAACATTTATCCAGCACTGAGCTAAAAACTTGCTTCCTTCATAAAGGAAAGTAAACCAGAAGTATCTAGCAAAGACATAGAAATACTCTTAAGCAATTTTTTGCTTATTATTTATTTGAATGGCCTTCTGATGGGTGACTATGCCTTTGCTGCTGGCACTTAAACAGCCAAAAGAAACATATGTTGTGAAACATACCTGTCGCAAAACAGACAGATGGATAGGTAACATTTAAAACCAAGATGGCCAATGATTAGCAATTCATTTGGTATGCATTGAGATAACATTAATTGTGATGAATAAATTACATTTAGCATCACCTGGAATTTTGTGAAAAGAACTGTTTGCTTTTTCAGCAGCTCAGCAAATTTTCACTCAGATCATGCTTTGAAGCTTTCCCTTTTTTTACAGCAATTTAAAAATTTCTAAACTCCTCAACCTTTTCTGCTGGTTCATCACTCTCCTATTCAGTTAAATACACTACAGAAGTTAAAATAGATACCTATTGCTTGTAAGCTGTAAACAGTCAGTAGATTGTGTTTTGTTGATTACAGAAGGTTTATATTGGCTGGACCAGGCTTTAGCTGTCAGCACATAAAGACAGAAATGGACAAAAGAGGCTCTGAGAGCAGATGTTGACACTGGAAGCTCAAATTCTGGGATCTTCAGCCTGTGGCTGTAGAAGCCCAGCTGGGAGAAAGAGACAGGCTGCATTCATAGAGCCTCTCTGGGATCTCTGCCCCATGCAGGTATCCAGCCATTGAGAGACAGGAAGATGAAAGGCTGCTTCACAGATGTCACCTGCTGAGGGTTCAGCAGCCTGTCCAGAAATGTCATGTTTGGCAGCTGGTGGAGGATCCCTCCCACCAGCTCTGGCACACAGATTCTCACAGTATTCCGGGAAATATGCTTACACGGGGGCTTCCTAATGAGGCGACATTAAAGAGAATTTTTGGCTTCTGCCTCTAGCAGCACATTGACATTAACCTACATGTCCATTCATTACACAGACCTACTGAAGATCAGTCACTCCAACAAAATGAATTTTAGGCATAAGCATCAAGCCAAATTACCCTGGAAAACTGTTGAGATGGCTATTGCTTCTTGTTCTGTTAAAATGATTCTGCATCCCTTTGTTTCTGTGTAACTTTCTGAAACTGCTCTAAACTCCACTGATACAGGCTTAGCAGAGGCACTTGGCCCAAAAGCAGCAGAAACTGCAAAATTCTGCAGGATATATGGCATTCAAACATGGCACACCAAAACTTCTGGGCCCTATTATCTGTTTGGATAATAATACATGACCTCATCAGAACACACATTTAGGAAAAAGAAAGGCAATAAGGGTTTGGCAGAAGGATGGTAGCATCTAAGCAGAAAGGTGCTAAAGTGAAACAGAAAAAGTCACTGCTTGAATTGGTTGCGAGGGGTTAGAGTTTGCCTTTTGTCTCACCTGTGCCCTTCAGGTCAAAGCAAATGACACATGCTTTGGCCTTTGCCTTTTGGGATAGTTCTAATCTTCACACAAAGAAAAAAAGGTCTTTTTTTCATACTGCATACAGGCTTAGGGAAGTGCCAGGACCTGGTTCCCCTTTCCCAAATCAATTACTCTCTCAGAAATATCTGGCAAAATTACCAATTGGTATTTGCGTAACTAGTAACAGAAAGAAATTATTCAGAATGGTCAAATTTCTAATTCAGTTTTTTGAAGCTTTACAATCTTCAGGTTTTTTCCTTCTTTCTGTATTCAATGTACTAATGAGAACTGTTGTGCTTTCAATAAGTGAGATTTTTGCTACAGAATTTATCCAATAGTATATTACTTCTTAACAACATTCAGAGGTATCAAAATGGCACTGAGTCTCAGGAGAGGACTTTCACCATCATCAGCTACATTTTTTTTTCACAGCTACAGTTTGAGTTATTGTTTTGGTCTTTCCCAAGGAGGCTGCTTGTATACCAGGCTCCAATAGTCAGTGCTCCTCAGGACCTATGGCATAAAAAGTTTGCTTGAGGATACCAAGTGGAAGAACTGATAAGAAATTTGTTTGTTAGTTACATCAGATGGTTGAAACTAAAATCACTTTTAGTGCTAATACCATTTTTGGCTGTGGTGAGTGAATCTTTAGAGCATTAGGGTCATCTTGACACTTTAGTCATTGTTTTGCAAAAGGGAAGAAGAAAAAGTAATGACTGAAAAGTAGAGGGGGATTAGCAGAAGGAAGTAAATGTATACTGAACAACATGGTCCTAAATAAATTCACAGCATTCACCAGTCAGGCAACATACAGTGTGAAGATCTTGAGCTTGGAACAGCCCAATGTTGTCACCAAAGCTCTGGTGACTGAAGTTACTGATAGCTCTCAAACAGAAATGTAATTATTTCCTTCTCTGAAATGGGACTGAGACGATGTTCCAGTCTGTGACAGTCCAGATTGAGATATCTTTTAAAAAATCTAACTTTGAAAAGGCAATTTTTTTAAATTGGACTCTTAATGTGGCTATCTGACTAAGGGAAAACTGTTGTTCCAATGATGCTCACAACATTAGGACATCAAAAGAAGAATAAAGCCATAAAATAAAAGGACATCACAAACAATACCAAAAAAACCCACTTAGGTCTTGGCACTTTTTAGTGGTTTTAGCTCTTTTTCTGCCCTCTTCATGAGTGAACCTTAGTAAATGTTGGAATTTTCTTTTTAGGAGACACTAATGAGTTGATCTATGGAATATTAAACATATGTATAAATGAATTTTTATGTTTCTAAAAGTAATATTTTGTTTTAAATACAATATTATATTCTCTACCACCAGGTTAGACTTCTGTCTAGTTGAGAGGGATTTTTTAATTAAAGAACATAAAATTTAAATGGTTCAGAAAATGTCAACATGGGTTCCTATTTTCAGCCCAACACAGATGATAGAATGAGAGAGCATAAATGAAAATTAAAGAAAAACAAATTCAGAACAGATGTCAGGAAGCATTTTTTTTCAAGCAGCGAATCATAAATGTGTGGAATGGCTTACTAGGCAGATAGCTAAGGCAAAAACACAGAGGTCATTAAAGAAACAATTAGAAGACATCATGGTGTAGATGGAAAAGGGAATGAGACACGATGAGCTGCTCCAAGAGTGTCTCATGTTCTCAAGAAATCTGGATGCTAGTGGATTTTTTAAGACTGTAAGATAGGTGCTAGAAAGAAATCCAGACAGCTCTTGCTCTCTCCTCCTCCTCTCTCTCTTGCCTTCTGCTGGCACACTGACACAATTTTCAGGAATACCATCAGAGTAGTTTTAATGATGGGAGCATTTACATTAAATATGCATTATAGATGCCACTGAAATCTTTGAAACACATCCAATGAGCAGTGATCTTATTATCAGAAAACAAGTTTGCCAGTGTAGAAGAATAGGCAACCTCTGCTAGCAAAGATATCTTCTACTAGGAACATTTTAATATCTTTTTTGTAACTATTAACATTATAAAGAAACTTTCAATATCATATGTAAACACTGTCAAAGATGTTATGGTAGAACTTGAAAGAGAAAGCCAAGTCTTATGAATAAGTCAGGACAGTGCACCTGGCAAGTTTTACAGCAGAGACAAAGACAGATCTTGCTGTTCTGTGAGAATGGGGTAATCAGAGGATCTGGCTTAGGTGGGATCAGATACTGGAGAAGAATGTGGTTTGCTCTGTCACCTACAGCTATGAATGGAAAAAGAGGACAAACAAAAAACCTCTGTTGGCTCAAGATTATTTTAAAACAAAATAGAAGATCTGAAGTGGTAATTACATCTACAAAGCAACAGATGTTAAAACAACAAGACACTTTATAAACAAATATAAGCTAGAAATGAACTAAAATGAAATTATTGCGCTATGCTACTTGACCATACTTATTTCCAGATTATGTTATTTCAATAACCTGTAAACTTCTAAATATGTGGGAACCAAGAGTCACATTTTTACTTTACAAATCTAGAAAAGGTTCTTTAAAGGGCTAGTGCTTTAGGAGTACAGGATGATTTAAAATGTTCACCAGTTTTGGTGACAAAAACTGCTCTCATGTTATTCTGTGTATTACAAATGGAAGACTGAATCTTGTGATGTACCTGATATAGAAACACATTGATATATGCTATAACATCAATTGATATAGAAACACATTGATATATGCTATAACATCAATTGATACTACTGAAATTATTCTTATTATGAAATTATGATATGAACTGGGATGAATTATATTGGGTAATCCCAGATAACAGGTAGGATTTGGTCTTTAGGCCTGCTGAGATCATAATTATGTGCTGCAAAATTTGAACATTTAACAATAATACGTGGTTGGCTTCAGATCCATTCCCCTCAATGCACTGCCCACATGTGAGGCAGGTGTCTGAGGTCCCACGGGGAAAGATGGAGTGCATATGATCTGAACAATAAGGGTAATGCAACCTAAATAGCAATTTAGTCAATGAAGAAAAGAAAACATTCAGCTCACCCTAAAGTAGATAGTTGTATCTCGTGACCTGAATGGTTATTTAGGCATAGTGACAACTTAAATCACAGTGGCTGTTTGAGAAAACCCTTTGTGTGGCTATTATTATTTTCATTTATCTCAATTCATGTAGGAAGTGGTTAGAAATGAAATTGATCCTTCCCCGTGACCCACAGACTCACTGGATCAAATGCTGTGTATATTTAAGATCTCTGTAACTGATTTATTCATCATAAGCTTCCTTTTTCATCAAAAAAAGAGAAATTAGCTCCTCCAAAGGGCAAAGTTTCATCTCATTCTAAAGGACAACACACAAATCACACTATAAAAGTGCCCATTTCTCTCTACTAAGGGGTACAAAGAGAGCTCAGGGTGTCTGGGTTGGTGTTAAAACCTAAGTAATTCTGATTATAATGTTGAGTCCCCACCTTGCTGCAAACACTCTTTTGATTAATTTACACATCTGAGATTCCTTAAAAAGATGTTCATTGCTATTGCTTCTTTCAAGAAGGTAGAAGAAAAGAGAACAAAGGTCTCAATTAAACAACTATTTTCCTCTCCCACTGATGGACCAAGAAGGGCTAAGAGAAGCCAACAAGCAGGTATTACCTCTGGCTGCATGGAGTCCAAGCAGTATTTCATTAATTATTTTTTTTCCTGTAAAGAACATCAATAGAAAACTAAAAAAAAGAAATTTTTGCTCATTTCTAGAAGTTACCTGTGGCTGTTCTCCTTAAACTGTATATAGTGTTTGAACATAATTGAAATTATATCCTGAAATGTACTTTTCTTACTTTTTTTGCTCTGCCCCTATTTATAGATGGAAAATCAATATGAAATTACAAAACTCAGGTATTACTTGAAAGCCAAATAGCATGTAAAGCTGGGATGCCTCTCAGGTGATTCATGGTATCTGAAAAAGACCTGTTTATTTGTAAGGTGGTATCTAGACTAGGTTAATGCTCAGCAGACAGAGATGGGCCACCTCAGAGCAAATGGCCTTCTTTCTCTTTGACAGTTAAGTTTGGAGTAGGTCAAACTGCCTTCTAGAGGTCACTGCATCAGTTTGTTGAATAAACGGACAACCCAGACAATCAGTTTGTCTTTGAAACTTAACTTTCTTATGACCACAAGTAAATGAGGGTGAATTGTGGCTCCAAAGCTAAGCTGACTATAGCTGTCTACAGCTGGAGGCAAGCACATTAAGGGTGCTCTCAGGTAGTGTCATGAAAAAAAAAAGAAACAAAAATCAAACTTTTAGAAGGAAAGCAGACACACACACACATATGCAGGCAGACACGTCTTGATTCAGCTCAGGCACTGTTACATATGTTGTCAAGCTTCACATCTTTACATATGATTTGGAGTAAAACAGAAATGTCTCAGAGGAATTAGCAATACAGTCTTACAATTGTGTGAGAGTGGGTAAGAAAATGCTCACTAAGGTTCATCACATGACATGCCAGATCCACTGTGACTTAGTGATTCTAAACACTGTGGAAGTTTAATAAAACAGAGTGTAAATTGGCATCTGCCATTGGAGCTGTGCTTTTGAGTACATGGCTGAACATTTGCTTTGGAAGCTGGGGACTCTGGTTTTGGTCCCAGTGTTAATTAATTGTACCAGGCATTTGTATGGCAGTTCACTAAGGAAGGTGTAAGACAGTGTCTGGATGTGGATTATTTAAACACTACTGACTTGTCCAAAGGGCTTCAGTGGTCAGGTAATGACCAGCTGGAGTAGTTAAGGGCTGTAGGTGAAGCCAATTCTTCTACATTTGTGAAGGACCTCCAAGTGACTCTGTGCAGCTCAGACATAGTTTTCCAATATTTTTTTGTGCCTTTGATTATATGCTTAAAAATGTTGCAGCTGTGTTTACCTATGTCCCTTTTGTCTCAGGCTTTATCTGAAATGAGAATATGATTTTAGATACAGCTTTCTACTGGCTTTCTGAACTGTTTTTCATAATACCCCAGTTTAGCTTCATACACTTTCATACAAAGGAATGTACTCAGTTCTCTCAGTTTGAGTGGTTCTGGAACAGGAATCAGGATAGGCACAAATTCCCAGCGTAAATTGTATGACTTTTCAAAGAAACAGGAAATCTGTTTGACCAACACAAAAACATGTCTTACAAGAGAGTACTGAAAAAAGAAAACCAATTGTGGAAAGATATACCTTCACCTACTGTTATTCAGCAGAGGAGGCAATATTAGGAAAAGCTGTTCACTAGAAACTGAATTTTTCTCCTTGTTTTTAGTAATATATGCAATGACTAATGGTCTTCCATCATCCTTTGTCCAGTGATATTAGTTTATCTTCCATGTGGCTGACCTATTTCTGGGAAAGGGGCAAGGTGAAATATAATTAAGCTTTGTACAGCTGATGTGGACAAGAGATCTCTCACTCATTATCGAAGCATCAGCTACCATATGTGGTCTGTAGAGCAGCCAAACATTTGTGGTTCAGCAGCTGCTAACACGAATTTCTGATGGATTAGGCTATGAAGTTAGAGTCTCTTCATAGATTTCATTGGGAATTGGAAAAGTCCACAGAGTTTCCAGAAGGGTTATTGGGATTCCCTTCCTGCACGAACAGAATCCAAAAGGGCCTATTTGAAAGCAATTGTTTCATCTAGATTGCTCTGCTGTCAGCTCCTGGAGGCAGCTAACGAAAAGAGAAGAGCTGCTATTTGGGTGGGGAATTTTAAACCAATTCACCAAAGGACTTGAGAATGCAAACATAAGATTGAAAGGCAAATATTAAGAGAGGAAGAAGAGGACAAAACCTGGGGGAAGAACCAAGAATGGACAATACAAGATAAAAAGAGATAAATAACAAAAAGCGGGTGAACAGGACCTCTATGTCCCAAGGTGGATGTGAAGGAAGCTTCCAGATTTCCTGCTACTGTTTTTCATTGAAAATACTTTGTCAGAACTGAATGTTCTGAGCATGCAGTACCTAACATCTCCAGCTATTAAAGAAACACACAGATTTCATAGTCCATTGAACAGCCAAAGAATATACTGAGGGACAGAAGCAAGGTACTCAAATGGCTTAATTTTCTCTGTAGCCTATATAACATAGTACAAGTTTTCTATTGAAAAGTTAGTGTGCTGTGGATTGGCATCTTCTTCCTCTACATAGTGTTTATTGAGTCTGTGATCCTTCTTTCTTAACTGTGCTAGTGGTCATATGATGTTTAGCTGCCTGCTGGGTTAAACCTTTACAAGGTTATTTATAATGTTACTGGGATCTCTGTTATGTTTTTGTACTGTCCATGTGTACCTTCCATAGTATTTTCCAGGGAAATATTATTACAGACTGGGATTATGTAATACTATCAACCTTAAGCTCTCAGTAATCACAAAACTTAAAAACTGTAAAATATTTCCTAAAATCTATTTTCTGATTTCAGTTTGTGTGGTATGTTTCAACCTGTTTAACACAGGTGTGAGGGCTACAAAGCTGCTGGTTTTACATTGGAAGTTGAGATTTCTACTTTAGTGTTACTTCAGGAGTTACTTCATCAGGAGAAATGAGAAATATTTCAGTATTCATAGTAAACTAATGAATTGCACAAGGCTCAAAGTTTTGACTTTTGAAAACATCTCGAATTGCTGCCTACGTGTTGTGGATAGCCCCTTACTAACTGATCTTCTCCTGTGACAACTACTGTTTTTATTTCTTGGTCATGTAAAACAGGTTTCCCTCTACACATCATACCCTAAATACTGACAGACATTAGCTTCTTAAGACAAAAGGAACGAAATGCTTCTTTCAGGCATTTTAAGTGAAACTGATTTTAATATTAAAAGCCAGTAATGTTACTTCAATCATAAAATACAATCAGAAGACCCAGAATACTGTAAGATATTTCAATACTCCATATAATGGCATATGCCAACCTTAAAAATAGTCTGAGTTAATTAATATTGTACTGTAATTCTTGAAGACTTTAATTTGCTGGATTTTTTTTTAATTTGGCTTTCATTCTGGAACATAAATATTTGGTTTACTACACAGAACATTAGGGAGCAGTCAAAATGGGAAGCAAATAATTCCTGTATCTTATGTCTGTACTCACCAAACGGGGTAAGGTTAATTTGTGCCAATGCAGGTTTCCAATGAGCTGGACCAGAGGCATTGCCTTCTCAAGGAGCAGGCTCTGTTATTCAAGGTGTGAATCTTCTTCTTCCAGGAGATCCTCATGTGCTTTTTGACTTTTTCTGAAATAATTTGAATTTTTGGCTCTTACAGCAAAAGACACAACATCGTGTCTAGGTTCAGCTGAGCACAGACTAACACAAGTGCTGTAAGCTGCTGAAGAACTGATCGTAATGATAAAAATGATCAGTTTGGGGTTCCTCCATTTCTGGACTCTGAGGCTGAAAGGGTAGCTTTTGTGTTATTTTAGTTTTGTTTAAGAGGAGTATATGAGGAAGCACAGTCACTAACAATGTTTGAGCAGACTTGGGCATCAAACGGTACAGGCCCCTAGGCCTCTCTTTTACTTTTTATGAAATATTCAATGTCAGTATCTTTCAGGAAAGATCCTGAAAATTGGGTATTTTTCCCAAAAGTGCAGTTTCGCTATGGCTTATTCTTTAATTGAGCTGGAGAAAATAGCAACAGAATTCTTAATCACGGTGATGAGCGTAAGGTCGGCGAATTTTCCTGCAGGAGGCGTGCAGCAGGAAAGAAGACAAGCAAACCGCTTAAACGAGTGAACGAGGCTCTGCCTGAGTGGGACAGCTCCGAAGGGAAAGCGGGAAGACGAGGGGCAGGAGCGGAACAGGGCTGAGGCCTGGGTCCAGGCGCGGCCGGGCAGCAGTCAGTTGCCAGCCGGGCTTGGCAGGCGGCGGCGGCGGGCGGCCAGCGCGGGCGAGCGGCCGGGCAGCCTGCCTGCCGCGCCAGCTGGCGGGACCGCCTGCCAGCCCGGGGCCCGGCCCGCCTCGAAGCAGCGCGGCACCGCGCGGCGGCTTGCCGACGCAGGGCGGCCGCGGCGCCAGACGGACGCCGGCAGCGTTGGGACAGGCCCGCGGCGCTGGGAGCACAGGCTCGATCGGGAGGCGGTGCAGCGATGCGGCTAAGCGTTCACTCCGCTTCTCGGAGAGAGACTTTGGACCCACGAAAGTAAAGAAGGGATCACATCTCCATTTTAAAACAGGCTCGTTGCTCATTGAGGGGCAGAGAACTTCGAGATCTTTCAGTCAGCACTCTGATAGCTGAAGGCTCTGGAAACTAAACGTTGCATGTAAAACTGCTCAAGGCTTTATCACTCCCCGGGACTTGAGTCAAGATTTATTTTTGTAAAATCTTGATTGCTTTATGTGATGCACCTAGGTAAAAATGAAGCCACCTAAACACCTTGCTGTAGAACAAGATGTTTGATTTCAAGCAGCTGAAATTGACCTGAAAGTTGACCTTGTGACTTCCTTGGGAAGGAAGATGTTCTTCTCCATTCATTTAACTTCTGAGAGACAGTTGCAACAGACTTGTAAAGTCGTGGTTCAAAACCTTTCTTAAGAGTGATTGTACAATATTAAGCATATGGGGATAAATTGCCAAAATTGCATGTCGATGGTCTTGAAATAATTTTATGTGTTAAATGCACAGATAGAAGATATTCATAAATATCATCTTGTGTACCTTCTCTGAGATCAAGCACACTGGTGGCTTCTTCAGCTGGATCAAATGTATTCCAGAACCAGATTGTAGGTCCTCAGTGGCCACTCTACTGCCTCAGTGTTTTCAGTATGTTTGCCTGAGCAAGGCCACATGTCTCCTTTGAAGGCATTGCTACAGCAGGAAAAATAAAGCCTCAGCAGCATCAGAAGGACTAAGATGAGTGAAAAGCCCTGGAATCCTTATTGTCACCCACCAGGTAAGCAGAGAGAATTCTAAAAAAGATGCAGGCAGAAAAACTGCTAAGTGATAAATTGGTATTACCTGTGATACCTGGTGCAATTTAAAACAGTGTTACAGTTTGGACTACACTTTTTGGACCACAAAGCTTCTGTTCAACCCTCAATATTGCTGGTGAACCAGGCAGCATTTCTGTCAACCTTGGTTGTTCCTATGGACCACCATGTATCCTACTGGCCTATGGTTTTACTGAACACAAGGTCAACATGGTATGCCCTTCACCAGACTTCAGCTGACCATTACCACAACCTCATGGCCTGATAGTGGTACACAGAGTACAGCTTGGAAGCCACAGGGTCAGAAATGAGCCCATTGTCTGATGGAGGAAAAATACCCCAAATGCTCAGAAGAAAATAGAAGGATGAGGGGTGAGAGGCAAAAAAAAGGGGCAAACAGGACAACCAAGGAATGATATGGCTTGGGAGAATGTCCTAAGCTAAAGATACCAGGCTTTCTTTACATGTGGATTGTCTGCTTTTTCTTTCTTTTTTGTTTCTTTGTGGGGTTTTTTTTGGTATTTATGCAAAGCTCCTTGCTCCTTGATGTCTTTGTCAACTTACTGTCCTGAGGTGAAGTATTTCCCAAATGGTTCCTGTGCAGCTTGCATTCAGAAATGGCTGAGTGTTAGTGGGCAAAAATAAAATCCACATGATGAATTTAGCAGCCTGAGAGTGACAATGTTCAGTCCTTTCTTGTCAGCCAGAGCCTGCCCCCAGATGCATTGGTGTTATTGAGCTACATGTGTACCGTTGAGGGCAGGGTTTAGTACTGCTCTCCAGCATACAATTAACACAGAAGGTCTATACATTATCTCATCTTGCATTTTTATTATTTGCAGCTTATTGTTCAACTGAGCATGTATCATTGGTTAATTAATGCTGCCAACACTCTGCTCCACTAAATAATTGTTTAGCCTAGAGAGGGATAAAATACTACAATGACTAATACAGTATCATTATGTAACAGAAAATTAAAAACCTGATAATTTGATTGGAAGTCTCAGGTGAGTTTTTGGTATAAAAGTGTTAACCTCAAGTAGCTATAAACAGGTAAATGTTTTATTCAGCTGACTGATAAGGCATAAATGCTTATGATATAAATTATGTATAATTAATACTCCTGGGATAAAAAAAATGTATGCTAATAGGTTGTCAGTTAATTAGGAAAGGAATATGGGGTAAACAAAGGTGATTAGAATATGCCCTGGGACCATAAACAGAAAATGTGCCTTAAATAATTTGTAAAAACCTCCCTCACATTGAACAGCAAACAGTTCAATTTTAATTCAGAGAAAACCCATAATGCTTTATGGAGAAAGGCACAGTGGAGATGTTAAATGAAGAAACAGCTTGTGATAAAAGATCTAGGGGCTGTAGAGTAAATCACCTTCTCTTTCAGCTTTACCTTGTTTTGTATGTTTTCTTGGTCTGTCCTCATAAAAGAAGGCTAAAATAAACTTTGCAAAAAGTATATGCTAGAGGACTAATATTAGATTTTTATCTCACAATAATGAGAGCTTGTACTGCTTGGTGTTAAGTCTGCAACATGGGAAATGTTCCCCAAATCAGTTTATGCTTCTTACCTGCCATATGACTCACCATTCCACCTTGCTTCTGCCAGTATCTTCATGTGATGAATGTGATTCCCTCCTCCTTCTTGTCATTCTGTAATTTCATTTGGGTCAGATATTTGAGATATTTTCTCATGAAACAGGACTAAAGTAGAGAAGGACATGACAGAGATGAATGCTCATTAGAATGGCAGCCAAATCTTTCCTTTGTGTCAGAAGTGGACAGATATGCACTGCCTTGAAGTCTGGAGTGGTGCCTTGTAAGAAAAGCCATCCTGGTGAAGAGTGGAGATTTGTCTCCCAGTGCCTTATTTAGGATGGTAATCAAAAGCAGCTCTTGAAGGAAGACTTTTAAGAACAAAACAAGTACATATGATACTTCTTTTTGGTATTCTTATAACCTTCAATCACACCTTGGGGGCATCCTGGTCTGGAAATGTATGCTAAGCTCTGCTGAATTTATCTTCTGTTAGTTCAGCCATTCCTCCTTTAAATGCATGTAAACTTTACCTGTTCCTGAGACCATCCAAGAAGAGTGGTGAGACCATTGTCTCTGGTATGAAACCCACCAGAAAATGCTGAGCTGAGCCAGTTAAAGACACTTATCTCCCTGCAATGCTGTGCAAACTAAAGAGGGTCATTGCCTAAAGGAACATAGACTTATGCTCCTTGTAGTTGTTGTAGAAGAAGAGAATTTGGAAATTGTTCAAAATCTGACAGTATGTTTTAAGTGGACTACAAGATTTATTGTGGATTGGTTAGGGGAAGGACCAAGAATGGGGAAAGGGAATGATCAAGGTGGATTGAAGACCAACAGGCAGGGGAAAATAGAAGATAAAAGGGATAAAAAGGTCTGGCTGAAGGTGAACAAGTGGCTGGTCAGTATACTTGCTGGACTGAATCCTCTGCTCTCTACAGTCTATCATATAACCTTATTAAATCCTGTTTATAACTGTGATGTGTGCAGGTGCATGCTGTATTCTGAGCTTCTGAGTGTGACAGCCAGCAAACTTCAAGATGGACTGGCTAGTAAGTAGGAGAGGTCTCAGTGCCAGCCACTGGAGTGAGAGGCTGTCAATCTAAGGGTCTTACAGGTCCTAGTGCCAGTGACTGTCTAAGAATAGCTACAGGGAATATCCAAACTATGCATGTACATACTCCACCAATGTAGTTCTGTCCTGATAGCTGGAGAGAAGGAACAGGACTCAGCCTTTGTGCTGCTCATGTTTGTCAAGTGGAGTACTGTCCCAGTCTGACTAATAGACTCAGGAGAGATTTGAGGGAAATCCCTAGAGTGGAATTAAGACACAAATAAGTTCAGATGCTGCTAACTGATCAAACCTTATTGTAACAATGGAGAGAGAAAGTTGAAGCAACAGGAAAGGAATATTGAAGAGAAAGAGAAGGAAATTAAGTAAGCAAGAGGGCAGCAAGGGTAGTCACCACCATGGATGCAGCAACATCTCGTTGGTCCGTAGTCTTCTTCCTTCAGTGGTGGGTGCACATGCAGCTATTTTTCCACAGCCATTTTATAGAGTAGGCATCCCATAATATTCCAGGCATCTCCAAGGCAACGGCACATAAAACAGATCTCCTTTGGTTCCATGCTGGTGCACCTGGCCCACTCTCTGTTCACAGGGCTTTCTTCATCTTCCCATGGGGCGTTGCTGGGGTGACTTGGCCTGATCAGCACACACTGTGCACGTAGCCTGATGTTTGCCTGGGTATTGCCATGGCCTTGAGGTATCCTTGATGCAGAGGAACCACCCATGCAGACTAACAGACAATGACCTTTTCCAAGATGAGTAGGGAAAGTGACATCTGAATGATAAAGGCTTGAAGACACAACCAAATAGATGCATTTTTTCCTGGACTTTTATCCACACAGGAATAAAATGCAGTTAATATTGACTTGGGTCAAAATATTTTTCTATTAATATTAAGGTAAACTAACTGCTGGTTTTAGATATGATAACTTCACATTTATACACAAATCTACAGAATATGATATAGCAGAAGAGGTCTAAAACAAAAGAGGATCTCATGAAGGCAGCTAGCTTTGCTGGATGGTGCAGATGTGGTATCTGATTTCACCTAAGTATCTAACTACCACATGCAGTGTTCTCAAATCAAAACTCTTTCAAACATAGCATATGACTCCTCCAGGTCCCTTTAATGGATGGAAGATAGGAAAATACTTTCAGAAAGAAACTTTTAAAGTCATTCAGACTTGTAAACCTAAATCAGAATATTAAAAGATCTCAGAGGACAGGATCTGTTCAAGTTCATATTGGAAATAATTCCCACACATTAGTTGTGCATTTCCAAGATTGCTTGTGCACAGGTTATATGCAAGTGACTAGGGTTATATTTCTTTCTCCAAAGCATAGGCTGAAGATAGGATGTACAAAATGTTTTGCCAACCTTAAATATGGAGGTTTAAAATTACCAAATGTAAAGCTCTAGCAGTGGGCTTTTAATTTGGCTCAAGCTTTCAGATTCTGGCAGGCTGATGAAGTGCAATTGCCATGGGTGAAAACAGAGCATCAATTAACAGACACATGCAAGGTTGGCACCTACCAAGAATTCACCCTGAAAGATTTAAAGACAAATAACTCAGTGATCAGACACACCTGGAAATCTTGGAACAAACTTCATAGAGTTATGAAAATTAAACCCACTAAAAACTTCCAGTTGAGTATCTGGAACAATGCTATGTGGAAGCCAAAGAGGGAAATGATAGTGTATATTACTTATTGTAAATACCAGATTATTTATGGAGCAGATTTTAAATAAATTTCTATTGATGCAGAAGACAGTCAAAATTAAAAGTGAAGAGTACAATAGCCAGCCAGTTTCAAAAAAGGTTCTCTCTTAAGACCTAATGGGTCTGAATCAAACCTATTGATGTCTATTAAAGTCTTTTTCTGTTTACTTCAAAGTGCTTGGAATCAGACTAACAGTTTTAGAAGTCAGATTAAAGCCTTCACAGATGCACAGGGCTCTTAGGGCTTCCCAAATGAGTTAACCTATGTTTTGAGGCATTTTACTGTTGAGTAAAAGGTAAAATTCTTGGGACAAATACTTACAGATATTTGGTCTTTGCCTTATGATGATTCAGGACATAAATTGTTTAGAAACAGTAAATCAACTCTGACTTTTTGTTATAATTTTCAAAGTGTCCTGTGAAGTGTTCAGATCACATATAAAATTCCTAAAGTAGAAATAAGTCAACACTGAGAAGGTTGGAAATACTGTCCTCAGTCCTACTGTTCCCTAGCACCAGCTCTTGTGCATTTTAGTTGTAACCTTTACATAGAATATTATGAAAAATATTTCTAAGAAATCAAAGGTGTCCTTTCAAAGAACATATTTATATGATTAATTCTCCTTGTTATCAAAAGAAAGTTTATGTGAATGAGTTCTTGAAAGGCAAAACCAAATGTGTTAGAAAATGTTAATACATTATGAAAATATTACCAGACAATTTGTCATTTCTTTGATGAAACTGTTGAACCTTCTTTATTATGGAAGACAATATGATCTGTTACAAAGACACTGATATATTTTGGAGGGTTTAAAATTGCTTCCTGTGATTCTGTGATTCCTAGTTGAGTCAGTATTGTGTGGGCCTCAGTTCCAGAGTGTGTCAACCTTTAAGTCTGGAAGGATTTGTGTGCCAGTGACTTGATCATAATCAAGCATTAGCCATTAAATAAATACTTAAATGATCTGCTGAACATTGGTGTTTTTAAAGCATGCTGTGGTAAATGAAGCCCCAACAATACTTCCTTTTCTTATTGGCCTTCTCCCCTCTTGCTCTTGTTGAAAAACTTCTCTAGTTTCCTTTTCTCAGTCTCTCTTCAGATTGACTACATTCACCAGTCCTCAGAGTCCCCAACAGGTTCTGGGGGACTCAGCAGTATAAAAGTCAGGGCCTTCAGTGTCCTCCCTGGGCTACAGTGCTGTAATCTGTATACTTTCCCAGCAGTTTCACTGGCTTCCAAATCAGCTCCCAAAAGCAGACGTTTTCTAGCTCACATATTATTTTTATGCTGCATCTAATTAAGTGCATTCAGGTGGCTGTCCTCCTTTTGTCTATGTCACAAGTTGTAAATTTGTATTTAGGAACAGCTACTCAGAGCTGATCCCACCAGGAGTATGCTATGTCAAAAATAACTATGACAGGTTTTGTAGTATTAATTTTAGCATAGAAGGGCTATTTATATGGTGCTGAGGATGAAATTCACTCTATTGCATCTCTAGCAAACTCTGGATAGGCAGCCAGCATCCTTTGAAGCTTATCAGAAACCACATTATGGTTGAGATGGTTTGAATTCTCTTTGAATGAATTGTTTTGAGTAGGGTCTCTTGGGGAAACCGAAGATAGCAATTCAGGACCCATTCCACAGACACAGATAAATCTGTCAGTTCCAAAGTCATTTTTGAAAGGGACAGAGACTTGTGGAAGGCTGGTGTGTTATATCTGAAAATACAGAAAGACAGAGCCCAAGTAGGTGCAAACAGGTGCAGGCCTCCTGAAGTCAGGGAGAATATTCTGTTTTGAACCAGATGAGGTGGTAGTAGTTTTGAAATAAGATTTTTTGGGTAGAAACCAGATGTTATTTCCAAGAGAGGTTTGGATTTCAGCTGTACTTAGTCACAGTGTTGAAGAATATCTCTCTGCCCTTTTCTTGCATAGATTTTATAATTCATACTCTAAAATAAGAGGTGGTTTTTAATTCTTCAGTTTCTTTAGCTGCATAGGTATGGTATGGTATAGAGCCTATCTCCTATTTATATGTCTGTTTCAGGAGGGAGAAATGAAGGGAAGAGTAAACATGGGGTAGGAATAACAAAATAAAAGAATATTTAAATGATTTCAGATGGATTGTGAAGTGTTGAATCATAAAGGATTGGCAAAAAAGCCCTCTCCTCATGAGGTCTGGCTAATATTAGGAATTATTGCCTCAAACGCTGCAGGTGTGGATCCATTTCTTTCATTGCTAGCAAATGGGGTTGCAACTGCCTTTGACAATGTAAAAGCTGCACAATCCCCATGCCCCAGGGCAGACAATGATGTTGGTGAGATGCTGATTTTAGGACAGAAAATTACAATGGTTATATAGTAAACAGCACCTGGAAGTTTACTAATGATTTTTACAATTAGCAGCACTGTGGTCTGATTATTCATGCATGCTTTCTATGAAAGAAAAGAAAAGAGGCAGATGTTGAAAAGAATCACATCAGTTGAGGAATATTTTTATTTATTTTTTTGTAACTGGAGGTAAAGCCTCCTTCCTGCTACCAGTACTTCTAATAATAATATGCCAAAAAAGTGGAATAAAACAAGAATTTATTGGAATGCTCTAATCTCCCATTAATTCCAGATACTTTCAAATATATATCTGAATGAAATGCATGTGTCTAAGAAATCTCATGCAGACTTTAATCTCTGCCTGTGGTTTGATACATGGATTTAGCATGCAGCTAAAAAAAAAAACAACAAAACCAAAAAACCCAAAAAACACCTCCCCCAAAAATAAAAATGACCCCCCCCCCAAAAAAAAAAACAAACCCCAAACCAAAAGAAACAAAGAAACAAACCCAAAACCCAACCCCAAGCCACCAAAAACTGCATGGCCATGCAGTTCTTCAGCTTTCACAACTGGATCATCTATGATAATAATGGTTGAATCTCTCCCCTTAGAAGTCCACCAGGTGTTCACCTGCCAGGTTAGTTATTTCAGAGTGCTGAGATTCAAAAACACTCCACCATCTGCAGCATAAATTTAAATGTACAGTAAGGCATACTGGTAACTCATATACTTTTTTCTCTCTCTCTAGTCATCATTTATTTTCACAGCTGTTCTTGACCCACTGCCAAGCAAAGACCTCTTCAGTTTCTTTTCTATCATATTCAGGCTCAGTCAGTATCTTAACAAAGAATGGGTGAGGCAATGCTTATAAAATGCAAACTCTCTTTTCCTTTACCCTTTGTAAATTGCCACAACTAAACCTTTTAGAAGGCTCTGGGATGTTGGCTTTGTCCTCAGCTTTTCTCATCAATAGGCTGTGGCACCTTGTTCTTACAGGACTTAAAGCTTAATTTTGCAGATTCAAGAAATAATAGCAAGAAATTACTAGCAAACTTCAGATACTGATGCCAATGTGTTAGGGATTATATGAGAGAGACTCATAACTTCTGGGGTTTGTATTAACTAATCTTGTGTATATAAGGGCAAGTAAAAACATGCACATTTTGTTCTTATCTCTGGTCAGCCAGCTTGTACAAAAGTTGGAAAAGGCCTTGCTATGTGTTGAAGTCAATATTACAGTGAACGTGAACTCAGGCAAATCCCTCCCCTGAACCAAGGCCAGGGTGGACACTCCATGGCAGCTGTCTGTATTGCATCCTGGTTTGCCAGAAATCAAAGTTCCTTCTTGCTTTCCTGGTTAGTATTCAGGAGAGGCAAGTGAGACTGAAGTTAGACTTAGACTTCTTGTTTTTAGTAAAGGCTAAGTAATTGCTAGATACTCCAAACATCTTTGGTATCTCCTTAGATCTTGGCCATGCTGGGTTACTGTGTCTAATCTTGGAGACTACATTGTCTTGGACCCATCCAAAACCTAGGGGAGAGAGATGTTAGGCACAAGCAAAGGAATCATGGCAAATGCTTGACCACAGGAGGTCAATGAGCTGGTGGGGAGGATTCATCTCATCATCTTGCTGAAAGAGCAGCTGAGGGAATGGGGAGCAATGAGGTGTTGTCCTGCTGAGCCCAATGTAGGTCTGGTGTGGCACAAGGACCTTCCTGTTTCCTGAACGTTCTTTGTCAGGCAATTACCTGTAAGTGCTGAAATTTGCCCAGGGAAAGGGGTGGTCTCATGTGGGTGACACTATGCTTTTTCTTCCTCATTTTGCAAAGATGTAGAAGAATCTCTTCTAAGGTTTCTTTGTCTCTTCATCAGGCATTTTGGCTCCTTCATTACTCATGACTACCTTGGGCTTTTCATTGGTTTTTTGAACTAGAACTCTTTAACATTTTCAGATGTAACTTTCATGTGTTTGGAAAGTACAAATGTACACATATATGTAACTATTATCTGCCTATCTAAATTTACTCAGGGGCAAGCTGAGAATATAAATGCCTATCAGAGAGGTGTTGTCATGCAGATAAAACCATTTGACACTGTTAATGAAGTCAGCTGTATTGTACTGGTATACAAGTACTTGTTCCTTCGCAGATGTCCTGGCCAAGAACTTCATGCTCTTATGAGCTGAATATAGTATACATAGTGTCTGTTTGGGTACACAGTGCAACATGAAGAAAGGTTGATGATATACACATAGAGACACTGAAACATTTAGATACATAGATGTCAGTTACATCCTCCCTGTCAAAATTCAAGTAGGACAAATGAGGTCACGTAAATTTCAAGAGTTGCCTGAGTTCAGTGAACAGCTTCCTGGACTTTGGACAAAGGACTTTTGTCATGCTGGGGCAGATTTAGACAGGGGAAAAGGTAGATGACGAAGGCTGAATTAATTCCCACTCCAACCATCTGCATGATGTGGTGGCATCATCTGTAGTCAGATGAAGAGGAGGTGGCAGTGTGTCTGTGTGGTCTTTCCCATGTCCAGCTGTCCTCATGGTAGGTGAGGGTTCCATGCCATACTAAGCACTTTGTGTCTGGTGGATCTCACTTGGATTCTTTCACATTGAAGCCTTTGGAATGCTGAATTTTCAAAACAATTTGTTATTTGTTCTTTACTAGGTAGGATAAGGTATGTCATTGTTGCCAAAATGTCAGATGAAAGACAATTGCAAATATCATATAGCAAATGAGACCTTTTGGACAAATTATTCTGTCTCTGTTTCCTCTGTTAAATCAAGTTTTTAGCATGAGTACCATACAGACTGCACAAATTATTTTATGTTCCTGATGCACCTGTTATTTCAAGTAAGTTGTAGCTGACTTGCATTTCCTGATTCTTCATTGCTTTGTGGTTTTTCTTCTAAAGGGCAAATCCTACAGACAAATAAATTAGTCTGAAATAAGACAGTGTGTAGTGCAGAAATAAGATCTTTAGGATCTGCTAGGCATGGACAGAAGTCAAAGCTGGAGTAAGCTATTATGCTATTATACTATGGCACAATGAGTCCATCACAGACTGATGCAACTGTGAGCTCCACAGACTGTATGGGAAGTGTGGTTTGTCCAGCTGTGGAAAAGTGTCTTTCTGTTTGGTGCACAAACATCAGGGATGCTTTTCTTTGGTGTCACTTTGAGGACCAGCTGACAGGCTTGTAGATAGTGAGCAAAGAGGAGGAAAAGGGATGAATTACGAAGATCCATTAAGCCTTTCTTATGGTGGTACCTGTGGTGTTTGGGAGGTAAGGACACACTTTGACACCTGTTACACTGGGGTTTTTTGTAACTTGATCAATCAAACCAGGACAGTGTTCTTTGGCTATGCAAGCTATAGACCATCTGGGACCAGCTGTGCTCATTGTTGACCTAGTAGGAATAAATGGAAGACAAATAAGAGAGCAATTGCCTGTGATTATTTTTGCTGCCCTTGCGAATACTATTGAAGTGTCTTGAAATTAGTTTGTTTCGGCTTCGGGCCTAATCCTGCCAAGCACATTTTTAGCATGTGATCACGTGCCATCAGTAGGAGTAAACTGAAATAAACAGAATCTGAGTGTGCTCAGTGCCTCTGAAATCTAGACTGTTTATTAACATGTGGGGTTTGAATTCAGTAATGCTTGAAAATTATAGTTGCCTTTTTTGTGTGTGTATGTGTGTGTCTGTTTTGGAAATTATTACATCACAGTGTGCAAATGCACTATATGTGATACCTTAAACGTGGAAATGGTAGCAGTAATAGCCAAATTCTCACCATTATAACCCAGAGAACTTGCGAGATCAGAAAGATAGCATTTGGCCTGACAAAATATGAGTTGAAGTGTTTCACTGAATAAAAAAGGCTCTTCTGACAATCTAAAACTGTCATTGCAAAACTATTTTAGGCTCTTTTACTAAAAAAATGCAAGTGATTAAAATTACTAGAATAGTATACTTTATGCTTTTGTGTTTCTGGTCATAATTATGTTCTGTCATGTCTAGAATAGACTCCACTTTACTGCCCTTGGTAGTTCACCATGCATAGTCAGTCAGTAACCACTGGCAGCTTTATCTAGCAGAATATGTCCAATGACAACAATGAGGGCTGTGGCAAACACATTTAAAAAGAAATGTCAGTCTTCCTGTGGTCCACTCCACTTGATAAACAGTGCTTTGCTGAGCTGTAGAGTGGGAGAAAACCATGGAGAGCAAGGTTTGACAGAAGGTGGTAGTGATGCTGTTGGTGTCACTCTTCTTCCTGAGTCAGATCTGAACTTAGGCCCCCACCTTGTGTTAGGTAGTGTGCTGCTGCTGAGATTGCTGTGTTTCAGCTGAGATATCAAATGAAGGTCCTGACCTTGTTCTCATTAGGTATCCCTGGGTACTTGTTCTCATTAAAGATCTCCTGGCACTTTTCAAAAGGGAAAGAGTGTTAGCCCCAGTGTCTTGGCCAAATTCCAGCTTGGGTAATTACGTTCTGTCTACCTAAATTCCCTTGGCTGTTTCAATTCAATGTTATTTTTAATTTCTTCTCTAAACCTGTGTGTAGTATTATCATGTGCTGGAACACAGCTGCCTCTGGCACCCTAGATTTGTTTGTACTTTTGAGGCAGAAGAACTGGTACTTCTATGTAACATCGATAATTTGTTAAGTCTCCAAAATATTTGCAGTCTTATGAGTTAATGCAAGATCATCTTAGGATGGAGCCTAAGTCTTTCATGGCTTGCATGATCAGTTTCTCATAAATTATTTCTACTAAGAAAATCCTTTTTCAGATGGATAGTTTGAAAGTACCATTTACATTGCTTATTTTAGTTGAGACTTTTTTAATCAAATGGTGTGGCAAGTATTGAATGTCAACACCCAGAGATTATTGAAAGACATGTTCAGCTGAAAAACCATTTGTAGATACATTTTTTATGAGCATGAAGAGACTAAACATGGAAGAAAGGAGAGAAGGATACTGACATAGCCTGCTTTAAAAGATCTGCCAGCAGCACACCGTTCTACAGGAAGAACATGAGCCCATCAAATACAGAAGATGTTAGTTCCATTACTTACAATCTTAATGGAAGATCATCAGTAGTGGTAAAGGCAATGGGACAAGAACACACAGAGATTAAAATAATTAGCACTAATCAAATACAAAAATTCAAACCCCTCTTTGAGGTTCTTGGCTTTTAACATATTGGAGAGAACCCCAAGCTAGCCTATTGAATCCAGTGTGTACTGCCAAATACATTATCAAATGTATGTCTCATGAGGTTTGAAACAGCAGTCAGTTTGGTATGGCCTTTCACAGAAAGAAGTCACTCACATTGGCAAGATAATTTAAAAGTAAAACTCAGCTCGCTCAGTGATGCATTTTGTGCTAACACAATCCTCAAAGGCTGGTGGTGGTTGCTGGGAAATGTGTCTGTGGTTGGCTGATGCAGTGACTTTTGACCCTGTGTTCAGGTGTTCAAGTGTTTCAGCCCACTATTCAGGACTGATAAATTTTGGTTCCCTATACAATCACCAAGTCAGAGAATTACAGAATGATAGGAGTTGGAAGGGACCTCTGCAGATCATCTATTGCAAGCCCTATGCTAAAGCAGGTTCCCCTAGAGCAGGTTGCACAGGAGCGCAACCAGGTGGATTTTTAAAGTCCCCAGAGAAGAAGACTCCACAAGCTCCCTGGGCAGTGCTCCATCACCCTTGAAGGAAAGAATCAATGGAAACAAATAGCTTCAGGCAACCTGTTGCAGATATAACTTAGGCCTCATGAGCTGAGCAAACATTTGTGACAAAGTATGTAAAACCAAATATTTATGCACATCTTTCTGAATGCACGTTGCAATATATCTTCAGGAGGTGTTAATCTTCTGGGAGAATTCCCATGTTATCTTATTTTTTTTCAGGGAATCTTTTTTGTTTGTTTCTTCCTGCTCCTGCCACCATTACTGATTTGCATTTGCTCAAAGAAAAGGATCCTGGAAGGATGAGAGAAAGGGACTGTGGGCCTGATCCCCCATGGTGTTGCCCAGTGGTTTAGCTTTGTGACAGCTAAGGATGCTGAGTTGCATGTTTGTATGCATACAGGGATCTACTGCTGTCCAAATGTTGAAATCTTTGGTGGAAAGAGAGGAATTTTCTTACCTGTTTTCCAACCTGAAGATATTATTAAATATCTGGTTGCTCTATTATCTGTGTCATTAACTTGATGTTTTACTGATGTTTGCACAGATTCCCCTAAATTACTCATTCTTTTGATTATAATTTGTATGTGTTTCTTAAATAAAAAATCAACAGAGCTGTTTCTATGAAAATAAAATTAACAAGTCTATGATTACAGCATTAGCCTGTAATTATTATCACAAACTACAATATAGTACAGAGCAAATAGGAGCAAGAGTCTAAAAACTCAGACACACAAACTTTGTTGACTAGTACTAATCAGGTGACTGTAAACTAAGGAGAAACAGAAAATCCTGATCCAAGGCATCCACTCAGAGTGAAGTCCCTGTTCTGGATAGCACTGTAGTATGAGGTCACAGCCTTTTCTGAGAAGCTTACATATAACCAGCCCCTGAGAGAATTGTGGGTGGAGTGAGACATCCTTAGTCTGAAACTCTCTGGAAGGACTTCTCAGGGCTTCTCAGGGAGATTCCTCTTTGCCTTATGGCTATGTAGAAGTAGGAACAGCAGGGAGGAAGCTGGAATTTCAGGTACTTTCTGCTCCCATTAAAGGATCACTGTAATCTGACAAAGTGTGACAAGGTCTATCTAAGAACAAGATCCCACACCAGATGTGGTGTTTATGGTGCCCACTGGTCACCATGTGGTGGTGATGGTGATACCCATTTAGATAGTGAGTGAAGGTGGGGTGGTCTTGATTTCATCTACCCTTAAAGTGCTCTTCTGAAGTATAAATGAAGACAATGGGAACTAACTTTACAATTATGTTAGTGCCTACCTATTCATACTTCCCTAAATGCATTTTGAAGTCCCACTCAGCATCTTATATACCACTAAAATAGTAAGTGGTTTATTTAAAGTTTGCTCTTGTGTAGAAAATAACAAACAAAAAACAAGGCTAAAGCTGTAACATGAAGACTGGTGTCTTGATTTCTGGCCAGCACTTCTCCCTGTTGAAAAGGAACCCTTTTTTTTCTAAAATGAGAGACTTGTCTGAAATATTCTGTGGAATTTTACCATTTTTTTCAAATAATTTCACTGTTCTTATTAATTTTATTTCCTTTTAAAAATTAAGTCAGAGATTTAAAACCACAATGTATTTAAAGACCTTTTCCAGCCATGTTGTAGTGCTTCAGGACATTCCTATGTTGAGGCTGCTGCTTGCATCCAGAATATAGCTTCTGTTTCTTGGATGGCTTTACTGGTATGAGCTGAGGTCTGTCCTACTCCATCTGGACAGCCAGCAGGACCTGAGACATGTAGCTTAAAGCTTCTGTGCATTTGTTTCAATTACAGGCATTATTTTACATCTATTTAACAGAAATAACTCAGAATGATACTATTAGTCTTAGAGCCACAAACAATACTTACTTCAGATGCTCCTGTCCAATACTTAGGAGGCAACAAAAGCCAAGATCTTCCCAACATCCTGATTCCTGATAAAAATACAATCTCTAGGACTACCAAGAAAGCCAGCTCTATGGGGCAGTGACATTTGGTATTTGGGAGGAATCTTCAAAAAGATGGGTTTGTTACCCTTCTGTCATAGTAGCCAAATCTAAGTATACCTAGAAGAGAGGCAAATGGAACTTGCAGGGGATGTAAATCCCCTATTTTATTCATTAACTGTGCTTGTGTGGAGGTCAAAGACCTATTTTTAATTCTCCAATATGCAGGGGCTTGAGTCAAAATTCATGGAAATGTTGTCTCTTTCTTGAAGAGTGGTCTTATTTCATGATCCAAAGTGGAAATAGTATTAGCATAGTCAACATTCTGCATTCTGGAAGTTCCATTGTTCAAACTGAGATAAATCTATTTTCCACAAAGTAGAAGACATTCCATAGACAAGTGTCTACCTGGGACAGCTAAACCAGAACAGGTAAAATACACCTGCATTCAGGAACATGGTCCCAATTGGTTTCCCTTCTGTACACACCAATTGATTCTCTACTTTCATCAGAGAGTAACTACTGTGGAAGAAATTAATTGAGAGCAGACTATCTGAAAAAGGAAAATAATTGACATAATTATAGTAAAACAGAATCTCTGACCAGCCCTGCTCTCTGTGTCACAGCAAGTTCTCTGATCTGATCCAAGGACACTGCAGCCAGAAGCTTACTTTTTCACTTAAGACAAAGTTAAATCACATTTTTTCCTCAAATTCTTTAAAGAGGAAGATTCAAATTAAAATTTAAAAAAAGTGTAAAGAGAATATACCCTGAAGATACCAGATTTCTTTAACCAACTGTGTTTTATTTCAAATAATAACAGCAATTAAAAATACATATTTAAGAAGCCTGAGCAGATTAGTTAAAGAGCATTCTAGGGTTATAAAAGCACTGCCAGTTGCATCAAATAGATGCCATTTCAAATGCTGCTGTTTGGATTAATTAACTGTGTTTAGGACACCACATATATTAAAGCTGCTAGTTGCACTACTCATCCTCCCCCACACCCACTTGTAATTTGCTATTAAAATCTTGGCCAATTAGAAAAACACCATGTATTAAGTAAAACAGCACACTGAACCAATCAAAAGTAATTAGTCAGCCTAAGATTCATTTAGATGATTTATGGCAGCAATTAAATGATTTTAAAATGCTTCATCAAGGTGTGGTATGTTTCATAGATCCATGTACATGAATGTATGGAGTCTGTGTTAAAAGGCTGCTGGTAATTTTTACAGAGAGTTTTACAGAAATGCCACAAATCATGTATTTTAGCAAAAAAGATCATAATAACAGGATATCATTGATTTAAAGCACTATTCTGGTTAAGACATACAGATATAAAGTGCTTCAGGCTTTAGTGTAAGAGCAATTCCATTCTGTCTCTCTTGTAGAGACACTTAATTACTTTAATAAGTCTGTAAAACTATTTTATAAAGCAGAATCTTCTAAGTTACTTTCACCCTGGCAGAGATGGAGATCACTTTATGGAATACAATGGAAATATATTTCTCAGTATATTAATAAAATCCTAACATTTGCTGCATTAAAGCTGGAGGAAACATGCTATCTTTATTTAAATATAGGTGCCCATAGTGTAGATTTTCCACCAGGCTAAAATAAATTCATTGTAGATTAGGTACTGTCTGGTAATATATCCTTATTTAAATCAGAGCATAGCATAAGTTGGGCCAATTCTCCATCTGGATTGGACCCAATGTCCTGTCTCCAGTGCTGGCCCATGGCAGATGCTTGGTTTAGAATTTAAGATCAGGGTATTAACACATTTTTAATTCTTCTGTCTTTAGCCCTCACACATGGTAGATATCCATTTCTTCCCTTTGCTACTCTGGTAGATGCCAGACCTTCAGCTGGGAGGCCTGCCCATGAAAGAACCAAACCCAAAATCAACAGTGAAGGGATTTCTTGGTTGTCTAAGTACCTTGGTGATTGTCAGAAGGGAAAGTTATTTTTAGATGTAGGATCTCATTGCCATGTACAATTGCTTAAATGGTAAAGCTAGCATTTAGCAAAAGAAATCAGTCTAGCTACATAAGGTTCTGATTCCTTTATTGTTCCAAACAACGATCTAACAAGAGAAAGGCACTGGAAGCCTTTGCAGAATCTTACCAAATTATGGTGAAGCTGGGTGAATAACTAGGATAAAATAGCTGACAAAACCCAAACCTGTTGTAAAACCAACTTAGAATAATCACTGATTTGTGATAAATTACTTTTGTCATTCAGTTTAAAAGTAAACTGTAGCTTCCAATAAAGATGTCCGAGATACTCCAGTTGTATTGAACCTGTAGTGTATTCCTTTCAGTGCATTCTTCTTATCTCTGACAGCATGACAAAGTTTCTGGTTAATGACAAAAGGCAATAGGATCCAGGAATGTTTTATTTGGGTGTTCATCAGCTTACTGAAGTGGTATTATATCTTGAAAGTTGTACTCTGAGGTATTGTGGCACAGGAACGTTTATTTTGAGGGCATGGCAATACAACACAATTGAACATACTTTGGAGGTGCTTCAGAGGTGGTGCTACAGAACACCTGGTTTGTAAATATGCAGAAATAGTATTCCAAGCTTTATCCTAAGTGCTTCCAGAAGAAACTGCATCCTTTTTGTTTTTTTCCCTAATAAGAACCTGGTTAGGAGGGGAAAGCTAATTTAGATAAAGTAAAACCAATGCATTTCTTCCTACTTCTGCAGCCTTTGCTCACTTTCAGGCTAAAGATGGGATCAGCTGGTTTTTTCCAAGAGTTCTTAAAGCACAATTTCTCTGTACTTTTCTTTCACCTCTCTTTGCAGCAAGTCTTTCATTTAATGCTAATCAAGAAACGTGATGTGGCAGATTTAATTGTTGGAGAAAAGCTTTGGAGATTTTTGGATTCACGGTAGTTCCCTAACTGAAGTGAAACAGAATTTCTGTGGTCACTGGAATTAAGTTTATAAAACCTACATAGTCTGCTGAGTTGCAGACAAGTACTTTGAGAGCAAAGCACGTGGAAATCATACCTTTATATCAGCAGAGCAATCTAAGCTGAACAAAAGACACTGTGCATTAAAAGACAAGGAGATCTAGTTTGGCTTTCAAGCAACTCATACCCAATCTGCAGATATAGATAGATAATGACTATGTTATCAGCCATAGGAAAATGTACTGCTTAAAGAAAAATTTTTCAACATACACAGTTCCAAGAAAATTTTAATGATTAATTAAGAGTATGTGAATAAATTTGAATATATTAGTTTTTTGAGTGTTCAACTGTTTATTATCTGCATAGTCTTATTTTAGGGAATTTCATGGCTGTATAACAATCCTATTTGGTGAGTTATCTTTGTAGAAGAAGAGGCAGCAGAGGAATTGGGAAAGGAAGATGCTCAATTAATTAGTAGGGTATTAATTCCTTTTCCTAATTAAAATCTAACTAAAATAGGAATTTGACAGGTGTTTGGCCAGAAAGGAAACATTAGACACTTTTTAACCTTTGGGAAAGAGAGTAGGAAAAGATAGAGCTTGAAAGGCATTTTGAGGGCATTTTGTAATAGCTTTTGTCTCATTATTTAATAAATTCTCTTTGACAGCAATGCTAGTACAGGCTTTTTTTTAAAACATTTTTATTTTTAACATCAAATCACTGCATTCACATCCTTGGTTTCTCTCTGGGTGCAGTAAATCAGTTGGGAGTCTTTTTCTTAATGTTTTCCTTTTTTTTGCTTAAATTTTTCCTTTTCCTATGTTTTTGTCTGATTGCTTTTTAATCCCCACTGATTACTCTCTGAGAAGTCAAAAGCCTAGAACCTGCACTATCTCACCTACTTTGCGAAGCTTTTACAAAGCTTTTTTGAGGAAGGACATCTGTTGTGGGTTCTCTTTGCAAACAGTCTTCCATTTCATCCTGTCTGGAGAGGAAAGATGAACTCCAGTTCAGAAAAAACTGCAAGTTTCTTTCAAGTTAGATGCCAGAATATGTTTTGTAAGCATGAAGCCAACAGAATAACCAAAATCCTTTAATAACAATTTAAAAAGGGTTACATACAGGAGTAATAGCTTTGCTTATCATTTAAATGATTCTTATAATACATTATATCTGTTCTGAGGATGTGAAGAAAACAGAGCTTGACTGAAGTGTGTAGATACATGTTTGTCAGGAATTCTCTTTGGGGCTTCACAAGAGCTTAACTCTAGATTAGCTCCTGTTGTAGGTTTGGACACAGGCTGTTATGTGTATTTCACATTGTTTCTTCAACAGCAAGCGGACTCTTCCCTGAGACACCACTCCTGACCAGATGCTTTTCTGGTGGGCAGATTATTTGGCTGTACAGGCTGCCCCAGCTATGAGGCTACTTGTGGTCTTGTGGGCAGGTGAGCTATGTAGCTCCACACCAGCAACCTGGCTGCATGTGCCATCACAGGGTGGAAATAAGGAGCACATTTTGGTTTGGAAACACTAATCCATCCCTGCAGCAGTGGTGATATGGTGTCTCCTAAGCCAGATATTGTGGAATGAGAGTTTTATAGAAATATCATGAGTCAAGGGCAGGGGGAGTGGTGTGATGTGTGTGTTATTGACCTGATTCATAAAAATTTGGTTTTCAATACCTTGTCCTATTTCTGGGTGAGATCTATCTGGGAAAAAATGGCAAATAAAATCATTGTTGGAAAGCAAAATTATTCCAAATGAACAAGAAGTCTCATAAGTCCTTCAGCTTTGTCAGATCAGACCAGAGCCACTTTATCTGCAAATTATGTGACAAACTTGTCAAGAAGGCAGCTGAAGAAATAGTATTATTATGGAGCCAAAATGCTTATTACATGGCCTGGAATAATTAGGCATTATTCCACCTAGACACTTCTTTTTTATGTCTAAAGTTATGAAATAAATACTATCTCCTGACCTATGAATATATTTCTGTGGTATGTGTGCATTAAAAGTATGCATTCAGAGTGGACAGACTCAAATCTTTTTTTGGACTAATTTCTTTAGGGACAACCCCCTGCTATTCAGCACTCTGTGCTATAAAGCATATGTATATTTTGTAAAATGAATGTAAAAAATTGTCTGTGGTCTTCAGTATACTTAAAACTGTGTGAAATCTGTGACTTCTTAATTTCCAAGGCATGCCAGGAACACACTCATCTGGAATGCCTGTTATTTACAGTACAAAAACAGGGTGCATGTCATCAGTAGGTAATCTTCAAGAGTCTGTCAAGCATCAGGAGGTACTAACAAGGAAGGTACATCTCAATATTCTTCTATATTGATTAAAAAGAGCTTTACAACCTCACCAGTTTTGAATAACAATAAAAAAAATCAGCACATATATCTTTAATACTACACTCTTCAATTAAATGTAATAATAAATAATGTGAGCTATGGGTTACCACCTGCCACCCTACCCCACCACCCTACATCACTATATCATCTAGAGCATCTGTCATCCAACTTACTTCCATAGAATTGCTATGCTTGGTCAGATTTCCATCTCCTGGGTAGAAATCTCTCTATCCTATTACCCTGGTGATGAGAGTGGCCAGTATCAGGTGGTTTAGAAGAATGTATTGGAAATCCCATAAAATGATAATAATTTCCTCTGACATAAAGTGTGTTTCCAACTATAAAGCACAAAGTCTTCTAGTTGCAACATTTCTAATTTTTCAATAGCAGTAGCCATTATAATCTTGAATATAAACCCTTATTCATATTGGCTTAGCTGGCATCCCACCTCAGTGAGTTCCACAGCCTAATTATGCTTTCAGTAAGGAAATTTCATCAGTTGTAAAAGAAGCTGAAAAGGTCATTTCATTGTTTCTTTGCCTAAGGTCTTACCTAGAGAAGCAAGTAGTCCTTTTCAGTTTGTTGAACCAGGAGCCTAGCTAAAGTCAGTTCAGGGATTTGGTGAAATAATATTCACACACTAAGAGGCAGAATAAAATACATCTTGTGATGGAACTGATATTGGTTAAAATTCTTTATTCAGTCATAAGATGCTAAATAAGAGGGCTGTCAGAAAGCCCAGTATTTGAGTCCATTTAATGGTGACCTTTGAATAAGCACTAAGTAGGATAAAACTATTAGAGCTTTATGAAGTTTGATTCATGTCTGAAGGATTTTGAATAAAAGGCTTTGATATTCCCATCTCAGTCAGAAATAAATCAGAAAACACTGACATGTTTCTTGCAGCACACAGCTTGAAAATCATAAAAAGTACTATAGAGGGCATTGAATAACCAAGGGGAAGTTTGTCCTTCACTTAAACTTGTTTGTGGTCAATTCACCAAATAGCTGGAGTACAGCAAGACTGTTTAATGTTTGAGGCAAAGGTAGGAAAATATCATCTGTAGATGGATAAATGTGTTTGCTCTGGACTGCAGTTTCACTTGTCCAAATCAGTTTGCTTTATATTTGCATCTTCATGGCAGGGAGGTAACTGCTCATGATATCTCAAAAGTGCTTAGCAGGAAGGAAATTTCAGCTGGAACCTGAGGTTCCTAATTTTAGTGATACTGACACTACTGTCCTGTTTAGACCACCTTCTGAAAAAAAAAATTCCATGGGAAACAAAAGTCTGTAGCTTATGTTGTTGTTGTTGGCTAACACACACACACACACACAAACACACAAAAAGTGCAAAAGAAAACCTTTCACAGCTTACCCATTATTAGTTCTGGGAAAATATCATAAAGCCACAGCTGGCAGGCACTTATTTTTTTCTTACCATTTGATAATAGAACTAATTGGTAAGTGGAAGCTTACAACCCTTTTGCTGCTGCAAATTGCCCTCCACTATCGTTATGAATAGATGTTGAAATACAAGCTAACTGTAATTCACTTGATAATGAAGAAATACATTTGCATCAATAATCAAGGGTTTGGGTTGGATTTCTGTTTTTGTTTTGTTGTTTTTTTTTCTGACAGGTATTTTTAGTGTAAAAGGGTGAAGAAAATGATGCTCAGGTCAGCAGGATTGTTCAGGGTGATGGGGTACATTTTAATGCAGCACACCAGTATATATCTATCCAGTCCCTGTAATTCCTTTAATTCCTTACTTTAATTACTGCACTCCCTTTAACATTTCAGCAAGCATGGATTGGGGAGGGTGAAGTGGGAGAGTATGCCTATCTTACTAGTATACTGCAAGGCAGAAGTTAGCAGTGCTGTGAGTTAGAACCAGCAGTTCCAGTGGAGCTGTACACAGTAGTTCAAGCCTGTTACTCCATCCCCATTAAGGACATTTATCATGTAGTCACTATGCTCATGCAACAGTATTCTAATGCTGCACAAAATACCTTGCCAGCTCTGTATTAGGGATGGGTGAATTCATTCTGATAGAATGAGAACTGTTCTTAATTTTTCCCAGACCTGTAACTGAACCAAAACCTAATGTTCATCCATCATTATTTCAGACCTGAGAGCCTGTGCTTTGCAAGCAGGGCCCCAATGTATCAACTCAGCAAAGTCCCTGATGCAGTAGTGGTGGGCATGGAATAAGAACCTGACCAGAATGGAACAGATTATTTGGGAATTTCTCCATCCCTCTCCATCTGCAAACTTCTCTCCTAGGCTTCTTGCCAGTGGTGAAACCATGGTGAGGATATAATCTGCTGGCAGGCCAAAAGAAGCACAGTGTCAGCAGTATGGATTGATATGTATATTTAGGAATAGCTGGATCTGAAATACAACATAAATGTAGATTAATTCTGGGAAATGCTAACTAGTAAAATAATGCACAATTTTATTTTTTAACCAGTTTCTGCTATTTTGATACCCAAGTCATTTTTCTCACATTTCATTACTTATGAGCCATTATAATACACTTGCAGCTTTCAGCAAGTTCTTGTGCAGGTACAGAGAGAATATATAATTACAGCAAAATTCATGTCTTTCAATGCAGTTATATGGCATCTTACTGACTTATCACTCCTACCTAAGTACAGATTTGTATATACTAAAAATATATTTCACAAGTGAACTTTTCATAAATCAGCTAGCTTAGAGAACAGAAATTCCTAGTATTTGGTAGAAGGTAAAGGAAGAAATATGTGCTACAGTAGTGACATGGAATATAATAAATTTTTCAGTCCTTGAAAATGTTGTTGATTTCCAGGTTTGTGTTTGTTTGTTTGTTTTTTCCAAAAGTGCCTAAACAACAACAAAACCCCCCAGTCTTAGTGATTGAAACTGAATTATTTTCAATGTTCAAGCTGAGACATTTCAGTGCTTTCCCTCCAAAAAATAATCTTAAGTAATAAGCCTACATCCTTCAGTGAATGAATATATTTCTGCCTGTTAATATTCAGGGACTGTTCACAATTTACATTTAATAATCTGCAGCCATGGAGCAAAAAATGTTACAAGAAATTTTGAAGACTTAAAGCAAGGACTCATGTAAGGACAATTTACTGGAGTGTTATGGACAATGACAATCATAGATTCAGTACTGCAGGTTCTTGGGGTGACCATGGCCATGGGATTATCTGTCTGAGTCCTCTTGAGTCTGCTTTAAGGTTTTTTTCAGTGTTTTCAGTGACTAAAGAGAGTTTTCATTACAATCAAAACCACATTGAATCTGTTCCCTCCTCTCGACTGTAGGGTTGTTGCAAAGAACTTTCCAATGAGTGAGTGTTTGCTTTGAATGATGATGAATATTGGATACAGCTTCTCATAGCTAGGCCAGTGGCATTACTGAACAAGTAGGTGTGATCTTTGAATTGCTTTCAGATTTTTCAGTTATTTCCAGGCCTTACAGATTTTGGGATGTTTTCTTCCCAAGAGTCACTACAGCTTTGCCAGCAGTGCTGGTCCAACTAGATAAATGCTGTCCTAGATGTTGTCTAATGACCACGTTGGAAAAGATCAGCTTAGGAATTCTGCAAGGAGTCCAGGAAAGGGCCATCTATTTTTGCTTGAGATCATTTCAGGGTTATGGCAAGTAGGTAGATACTAAAGGAGACTTTGGGATGTCTTCTGGGGAATAACTGTACACACTGTGTCAGTTAAAGTATTAGAGGGACTTCAGGATTTGTTCAATACTGCCTTAACTTGTTTTTCAAATCAATGCCACACAGACAGAGATTCCTGCATGTGGGAGGGAGTCCTGACAGGGCTATTCTTGATTTACAAACTAAATGAGTAGAATTCATTGATTCCTTAGTGAAAGTCTGGAGGACAGGGAAATGTCAAAAACAGTTCAAAAGACACAAAAAGCCTCCAGTGATCAGTACCAGTATTTAACCATACAGCAGGATGTTGTTGGATCTCTCAGATCTTATTTCTTAGGTCATGTGTCAAATGCTCTTTCTTTTCTCCTGCTTAGAACCAAATCTTATATAGCAGATATATCATACAAGATCATGTCACAGTGAGGTATGCTAAATGTACTCATGAAGTTAGATTCAAATTTTCAGATATGTGGACTGTGTCTTTAATTAGCTTAAGCAGAGTCTGGTGGTAGAAAGAAGTAAGTTCTATATTACTTCAGAACTTGTTTCCAGCTTTACAGTGAAGCAATGTATTTGGTACAAAGACTATCGAGGCAGCAAGGAGCACAACAGGTATCATAGCTGTTGGCTAAAATATACAAAAAGTAAATTAGATCCTGGAAAGTGTGTAGTGCACCCCACTCCAAAAAGAAATTGTTAAACTGAAGGCTCAGATGAGCTTTCAGTAACCACTGACATTTTATCTGAAATAAGGATGAGAAATTTCACTTACTACAAAGCAAAGCATTAAAAAGGTTCCTTATCTATGGAACCAGAATAGTGATATTAGTAACACTGTCTGCTTCCTTTTAAAATGCTATTAGTGTCAGGTAATATGTTTCTCCAATGGTGCTTGACATTCAGTTGGCTAAAACACCTCTGAAAATGAACTTTGCAAGGGAATATTTTAAGTAATACACTAATAGCCAGCTAAAGAAAATGTAACCTTTGATATTAGTAAAACATAAGCTAACTTTCTCCCTAAAACTAGTGTCAGAGGCATTAGCAATGTAATTTTTTGTTTCATTTTCTGTACATGTGTTTCTGTTTTGATCTATATGTATATATGTATAGACCTACTAAGCAAACATTCAGCTTGTGCTGTTTCTTCAAATTCAGTAAGATGCAAAGCTAGAAGGCAGCACTATTCTAATGGCCAAAACCTAATTATTTATTTTTCTTGGTGCACACAAGGCAAATTAAGAGATGGATATCACAAGCTGCTGTGTTAATATTGATCAGCATGTTTCATGACAGTGCTTTGTATAACATTTGAAGTCTGTAAGACACTTAAAATTGTCAGGCTGTGCCTCAAAGATTATGTCTCTAGAGCTGAAAGGCCTGAGACCATAGACAGTGGATGGTGTGAACAGCATAACTGGAATGCTTTTGGAAATATTTATATTTTTAAAGAACAGGAAAATAGTGTAGAGAGCAATACTGTGACTGGAAGCATGAAGATGGAAAACACCATACCACATGCAATAATTATCACGAGACAGACTATGTCTCTGCTGCCATATGAATCAGGAGTAGAGCAGGAGCTTAAGCACCAGGTTACTGCTGCTGGTTATTTAAAAATGCTAGCATGTTTGTATGCAGGGCAGTAGTTTAGTGTTCTCCTGGACATTGTCTGGGCACAGCTTGGTGGACAGCATGTGCTGTGGACTATGTCTCAAAGACAGTATAGATAGGACTGGTTTTGTCTCCTGTTCTATACATCCCTCCATCAACATGTGTGCAGGCTCTGTGTGTGATGTCATGTGTGTTCAAACTCCAAGCCTTCTTGCAACATGTCTTGGCATTAACATTAACAACATGTCTTGTGCTATGAAACCAACCCACTGTGACAGACTATAACATGGTTCTTGCTTTGTTTCAGCCCCTTAAACAGGAATGCACAACACATAGTCCTAAACTATGTCCTGAAACCATATAAGTTCCAAGAAGTCTTTGGATTAAGCATGATGTGATGTAGATGACGTCTGTGTGTGCCCTTTGGCCTAAGGGCCAAAAGACAGTCCTTAGCACACATTTATTTTGCAGGACCAATATAGATATGTCCAATATGATCAGACAGAAAACAACTCAAAAGCAGAATGTAGGAAATGTTAGAGACATATAGGACTGAAGCCCATTGCATTCATTCATTTCCCCTGCATTCATTCCCTGGATAAATGTTCCTTTTGAGAGTGCTTCTGAGGTCAAAAGCCTTTCTGGCCATGAAGGCTGTGAAAAAGAGGAAGGCTTTCACCAAAGCACTGTTTATCACCAAGCTCCCTGGGCTGTGAAGCTTTTCATTGTTTCATGCCTAGTTCTGATGAACTGGTTTGACAGCTGCAGTTTTAGAAACATTTACCAAATAAAGGAGAACAAAAGAGAATTAAAGTGTTGGGGAAAATTTTCAATGTGAACATATGGGGAGGGAAACCAGTGTAAAAACTGCTTGTCGGTTGATTGGCTAGAGAACACAAAATCTATGTTTTTGGATGATTAAAAGCTAGATTCTGATTTGCTCACCCATTCTGGATGGTAACTGACTGTCAAAATTCTTCTGTTCATTTCAGTGGAGCTATGGAAGAGCTTATGTGGCATGAGATAGCGAGACTAAACCTCATTCTGATTCACATGCCGCAGTTAACCATGGCTGATAAACATTTATATCTCAAACATGACTATGTGCCATACTTTCACATTCTCTATATTAAATGTGATGGTGATAAATATTGATGCAGACTTTAAAATTGCTGTGGAAAAAGCATCCCATTTTTAAGTGGTCTTTTCCCACAGCTTCTTTTGCCCTCAGCGAAAGTTTCAGGCTCCTCATGTGCAGTCAGTGCAGTATCTGACACTGGCAGTGTTATCTGAGCTTAAAGTCAGTATACTATCTAATGGAGGATCCCTTGGGAGCATAATGCCTGTATACTGCTCTGCTTCTTGCCTCCAAGGTTGTAGCTGGTATGTCCAGCTCATGTTGTCCTTCTGTCACATCAGCCTCTGGATGCATTTTAAGTTCTCCAGCCATTATGCATCTGGCATAAATGAAAGCAAGCCTGTACCCTAGTTAGAACACCAGGCTTTAACACTGCATCTGCTTCTTCACTTGCTACTTTCTGAACCTCACTTAAACAGTAATAGACAGTCTAGCAATCTTGCAAAAGGGCAGATGGGCAGGCTACCAGGCCTGCAATCCCAGTAATCTGTGCAGGAAGAAAATGCTGCACTGAAAGCTACCCGTGTATAATCCCATCCGGCCATATAGAACTACAAGCTGTGCAAATAAAGTGCTCTCTATATTGTTCTTTATTAATTTTAGAAGGCAGATCACTCAGTTTTATTTGTCAGGCTGCTAGGTTAGGTTCACATTCGTTACTGTTTGAGCCTAAGCAGAAAAAACAATCATCTTTCACCTCCAGGCTTGCCATACAAAATTACAGCACTTTACACAGTGAGCCATGCTCACAGCTTCTTTTGTCCTCAATAAGTCTCTGAAGTGCAAATTAGAGGGATGGGTATATAATTGGCAATGGATTTTTAAGACATTGATACACTTAGTGTCACCTGTGTCTGACAGTACTTGTGCAGCATCCTTTCCCTTGCCACACACACTTTCTGTCTTACATAGCTATCTCTAATCGTGGTTTTCTTGTTTCAGTCACCTGAAGCCAGAGACATGATGATGATGCCTGTGATTCCAAGACAAATTAAATAGCTGTCATACATAATATGGGCTCCTTTTTGTTAACAGTGCTCTGTGGTTGGTTCTAATTAGAACAATGAATTACCAAAGAAAGCAGGAGTGAGGTGGTTCCCAGGAATGTAATTATGTACCTACTGCATGATCCTCTGAAAATTCCTGCAGCTAGGGATCTTCCAAATCTTTCTTCCTCCTGTCCAAAAGAGCTTGTGTTACCTGTACCTTCTCTCCCTCACTAGTACTTGCAGAATCAGATTTTTCATGATTTCATGAAAAGCTGACATAGAGAAATTTCAGCACTGCCTCATTCTGAGAGTAAACAACACTTAGCACCTTTTGAATTCCCCCCCACATAATTAGCACTGATCGAGGTTCTCATGTCAGTGAGACAGAGAAATACAATTATTTCCCTTTTTACAGTTAGAGAAATAATGGCACTTTCAGTTCAGTTAATTTAAGATAGTGCAACAAAAAGTCAGCAAAGAAAGCGATGCGCTGATGTTTCTGTGTTTCTATTGACAGATGCAGACAGACACACTCTGCCCACCCTTTTCATGTTTGCCTGTGATTTATAGGGGTAGTTAATGTCCCAACCGATATAACCTGCCTTTAACAGTGCTTACCATCTGGGCAGAAGGCAGAGCTAAGATTTTTGTGTTATTAATGGATCAGAAATGTCAAGTCAGCTGGGCTGTGGTCAGAGTGATCTTGTC
Organism: Galbula dea; assembly: GCA_013399015.1. Lineage (NCBI taxonomy): Eukaryota > Metazoa > Chordata > Aves > Piciformes > Galbulidae > Galbula > Galbula dea. The sequence continues at coordinate 36,249 of VWZX01006105.1, read as the reverse complement.
TGAATCTGCTGGCGTAGAAAGGTGCCCTGTGATACCTGGACTCTATAGTGTGGCTAGTGGATGTCACATCCTCCACCTGCAAGGGTTTCTGTGCTTGCTTTTTCTCAAGATGTCCAGTAGGAATTGCTATCAAGGTCCTCAGAAATATTATCTGAAATTTTTCCAATTTACATCATAGGTCTAGCTTACTGAGAAACATAACTGAAATAACATCGGTGCTCTTCTGTCTACACTATGCTACTGCTGGTCACGTTGCATAAGGAATTTAGTGGTTTGTATTCTTACTTCTCCAAAGTGAAAGTGGTGTTAACATATCCCCTATAGCATATGTTTGCTTAATCTCATAAATAACACTGATGAGTTGCAACAGAGCAACTCACATAACTGTTATTATTCTGCTCAACTTAATCATGCTTCTAAGACTATCTAGTATAATACTAGTCGTCTTGCCTTCCATCTCATTAACCTTTGAAAATGCTTACTTAAGAAGAGGGAACATTCAAGCTCTGACAGCTATACCTAGAAGCAGAAGCTATAGTGTAGCAATACATCATTCTCCCACAGCTCTGCAGCCCTATTGTTTTTCCATTGAAGTTGAAATAAGTCTTTCTTTCAAAATCTTCTCCTTTAGGTACTGGAAAGAATCCATCAGTATAATGCTGATAGGCTATACTCTGTCTCTGTAACACATCAGGTCATCCATCACCACGGCCATTATTATGCCAGGTGCTTCCAAGCTTGGGAAGCTACTGGCTCTCAAAACCTATTGTATTGCAAGCTGTTCCTAATGCACAGAGACTGTCTTCACTATACATATCAGTAGGAACTTGTTAAAAGCAAAAAAGCTTCCACTAGAGGAGGAATCTCAAAAGATTTGTTTCCGGCAACACACAACAAAAGTTCTTCAGTAACTTCTTTGTTATGAAAATCAGGTAGGAAATATCATGCTAATAGGTCTCCTTAGGAGAACTGCAGTCTTGCTCCGATTTTGGCTAGACTGAAAATGCCAGTAGAATGATCTTTTTTCCTAGAATACTTCAGTGACTGATTTTTATGCAGTTTAGAAAGAGTAAGAAGCCTGTGAAAACTCAAAATGCTAAACATAGAAAGAAAATGTTTGAAAATGGATAACATCACTCTGGAGCTGACTTCACAAACCTGAAAAAATCCCCATAGGCCTCTCTTCAACAAGGCTAGAACCATATGTTTCTGTGCATTTGCTCTTTATCTTTTCAGCTATACCAGAAAAGAAAGAGAAAAAAATAATCAAGCCCTCCAGCTTTGGTATAGCTTTTATCATTTCAGATCTTTCCCTTAATAATTCAAAGTAAACTAATTACCTAATTAAGTTAACAGGTGTCAGTCATTCAAACATAAAGAGCTACAAGATAGACCTGAACTGGGGAATTCTTTTCCTTAAGTGTCTACACTTAAAATTTGAAACATAATGGCATTAAACCAACTGATTGGGTTCTTTTAAAGACATTGCTGTTTAGATCCATACTGGAGGCATTCACCTGTGAGGCAATTAGGTTTTTACCTCCCATTACAATACTTTGGCAAGCTTCCTGATGAATCCTTTATGTGTGGCCCCTAATGTCTAGAAGCCTGAAATGAAGAGTTGTGCTGTCTGAAAGGAGGATGAGGAGCTGCTTGTTAAAGTAGGGAGAGGACATTGGCCTTGCTGTGAGTGCAATTGTGTTGGTAATTACCGTGTGTCCGTTATCTTCCTTAGCAGTACTAGATTATGCTGTGATAACAGCCAACAGTATTGCTGGGGTCATTGTGCATAAGGCCAAGAGAAGTAAAATTATTGGATGGTTCTAAAAATACCCAATTTCTATTTTTAATAAAAATTTAAGATTGCTTTATCTTCTTTGCAACATTTTGTGAAGCCTGCTGTTGTCCTGCCTTCTGTGCTTCCCCCCTCCCTGTGAATAAATGCAAGTGGCTGCCTGTGAGAGCTCTTCTGGGACCAACAAATACAAATAAAGCTTATCTTGTGAGATAAATGAGGCAAACATTTAACAAGCATCCATACTGACTTAAGACCTTCCTTTCGAGTAAAAATATTTGAGATTTAGAATGTTTAAAGTTTCAAGGAAAAGAAAAATCAGGAAAATCCAGCATGTTTGCTTGCTCTGTGGTGCTCAGAGGAAAACTGATTTGTCTGACAAAGGCAAACCCTAATCATCACAGCCAATAGAAATATTGCTTATATGACCTGTAGTTAATTTTTCTTGTCTGCCACATACAAGCACTGAGCCCATCTATTCATGCTTTCCTTAGGGTATGCAGATACATGCCTGTGTGTATGGATATTTTTTCTATTGCTTTGATTTCTTACTGCTATGTTTCACCTAGTGGCACATACGTGTAGGTGCTGTGATGGTGAAAGACCATAATCCAAACCCAGCTCAAGATATTTCACAGGGATTTGATCCAGCATGACATTACAACAAACTAGAGAATTAGGTGTAATAAAGTGTGGGGGGCATAGGTTGACTGTGATTTGAGAGACCTGTTTCTTTATGAGCCTGTGAAATAGTGCTGTGGGTAAGGAATGGTGCAGAAGTTAAGCTACAGTATAAGCAAGTGATCCACAGGGAAGCAGGTTCTTCTGAGTTGTCTTCTGTATATGTGTATGCTAAAATTTATCAGCTGAGAAGTTCCTAGACTTGCTAAAATCTGCTTTAATTCTGTTACTCTGAACACCTTTGAAATATATAATAAATGGGAGTGAATATGAAGAGCCAGGCTTCAGATAGCAGTTAGACAAATTCATGGGAGAAATGCTTATAAGAACAGTTAAACACAAAGACATCAACCAACTCCTACTTTAAGTCTTTGAATGCCTTGCTACTGGAAGGTGTAAAACTGAGAACATATCACCTCACATTTAGCCTCTTCAGTTCTTTCTCAGGCTGTATTGGCTGCTGATGGTGACAAATTTGTTTGCTAGATGGATCTGCAGTCTGAACTGAACTGGGCATTTGTATCTTCTTATGTTAGCATATCTTGGTGCTGGTGTTATGTTTTGCAGTGTATTTATGTTGAAGCACTGTACAATAATGATGTCACAGCAATCAAACTACTGGGGTTTTTTGTTTTTTTTTTCTTTCTTCTCCATGTAATACTTTTAAAGCTCAGGTTTAAAAAAAATAATGAAGTGTCTTGGCAATGTGTAAGTGTCAGCAGAACATGGTTCATTCATGTCAGTAAAAGCTTTCAGAGTGCAAAGTGCTTGTGAGCATGGAAAGGGGTAGGTTACATGGAGTGGATGGATCTCTAAATGAGTAAAGAGAATCAGGTGATGTTTGATGTCATTTGATGTGGACACCTACAGACAAACTTCCTGAAAACTCTGCCAGCCAAAGAACTACTTTAACAGATAAGCCATTATGCTAGTTTATTTATTTATTTTAAAGGAAGACTGAAATGCACACCAACCAAGCAGCCCTATATTTAGAAGTGTACCCTCTCCATTTGCTTTTGAAAAATAAAACTGTTTCCCTGGCAGGAAAAGCTTATTTAAAGTTAGCAAAACTATGAAATGACGTAGATAATGAAGAGTTTGGGCCAACATTCCCCTGAGTTAGGCAAACCACTTCACTCAGCAAAGTGACATGATACTGCCCAATTTTTACCAGAGGCCTGGGCACAGATGGGAGAGCAGCAGGGGTCTAAGGTTGCCTTAGCCTCTGGGAGTTTAAACCCACAGTACAGGCTGAGGGGTCTTGAAACACCACATCACAAGAAAGGATGATGAAATTCAAAAGGAAAGAAGATAATATTTCCCCAAACAAAATGTCCCTTAGCCTGGCTCTAGGAGACCTGTTTTAGTACTGCAGAAATCTGGCCAATGGCACAGAGACTGATGGCAATAGCAACGAAAACAATAAGTCCTCTTATTTTAAGACAGACTGTGGAATAAGACCTGCAGCAGCTGGACTTTGCAATGGCAATAGAAAAGTCTGTATGTGATATACTCAACTCATGTGGGAAGTTCTTGGTTGCTTCTGGAAGTCTTTATGGCTTGTCTATGCAGCTGAACTACCAGATTTTCCACACTGAAAGAACACACTATATAGCCCTTCTCCAGTGATGGAAACCATATCTGTAATTCAGGCTATGGCTCTGAGATATGATTGCACATAGCAAGTTTGCAGTTTATATAGAACAACTTGACTGATGAAGGCTTCTTAAAGGTGGAGTTGCTAAGTTGTCTGCAAGGGCTTAATTATACACCATTAAACAGAAATAATTTAGGTCAACATTTAGCATACTGTGTGCTACTTAGTTTATTTTACTTAAATCTTTGAATATGATATTTATAATCCCTGGAAGGATCTTCACTCACTACTTACTCTTTCATTTATAAATATACTCTCTATAATACAGAGCAGCAACAGTAACAGTCCTGAAAGTTTGCTATAGATACCTTCTAAGAGCTATATTTTTGTGTCTTTGAAGAAATATGTAAGAGTTTTCCTCAAAGAATTAATTTTAATCCTTAAAAAAAGGGCACCTTTTGGCCTGAAAATGTAACAAGCTAAAGCCATTTCATTTTATGTTTGCATGCATAAAGGAAAAAGGATGCAAAAGGATCCCATTCGCTGACTAAGAAGTGAACTGTTCCAAACATAATAATGAGTGGAAAAATATTTAACTACATTTAAGATCTTGAAATGCAAGTAACTTCACCTAAGCAAACTAAATGCAGTTGCTAGGTAAGTGCTGCAAACAGTATGCATTTTTCAACAGAACAAAACCAGAAATGCAGATTCAGACAGGGATGGTCTGCAGTATATTTATGGTGGATGTCAGTTTTTCATCTCTGGTATGCAGGTTAAGCCACATTTCACTCTAAAATGTGTCTACCCTGGTTGCTCTGGGAATCCAGCAATATTATGAAGGTAATAAATAACAACCAAGAGAGAATCCAGCATGGGTATTAGATCAGCAGAAGTACTAGGTGGTATGGTTTGAACTGGCTGAATGTGACCTTCTTATGTAAGGCTACCAAATTCTTTGGATCTGTTATATTTTTTCTCTTCCTCAAATGAAGACAAAGACAACAGAATAAGTCTCTCTAATTTCTCTGGAAATGAAATGCAGAATGTGTCATTCACAGGTGACCAAATCACTTAAAAAAAGTAATTTGGAAGAAACAATTGAATTTTCCTATAAAAAAATTACCAATTTTGCTTTCAGAATCATATTTGTCAGAACTGCTATACCACATTGTAGAGTTTGACTTATGAAAAATCTGTCATTTGTTGATGGGCAATAGTTTACTGGAGGATTTTTAACTAGATATAACTGAAGCTATTACTTCAGAATAAAATGGTATCCCTGTGATTAGAAACATGATATTGCTGCACTCTCCAAAAACACTTGTACCTGATAAAATCTTTTGAAATCAATTGCAAAATTCTCATTGACTTTAGTGGCTGAGGTTGTAAATCACTAGATTACTTAAAAAAATAAATTTTCTTCCTGAGTGTTTGTGTCTCCTCACAAAAGATGCACTGCTGGAATCTGGTAAGCACTTACACTCTTCTTAGCTAAATATTTTTTAATTTTTTTCTTTTGCTTCTCATTAAGGTAGTATGTTAAATAAAAAAAAACCCCAAAACTACAAACAAACAAAACCCCTCAAAAAACCAAAGCATATCTTCCACATCTGCTGGAAGAAGGCAATAAGGGTTAGAAGGACAATGGGATTAGATCTCCATTAGCCCCTGCTTCTCTCATTCCCAAATTTAATGTTGAATCTGGTTTTGTTACTGCACAAGGTTGCTGCTTGTCTTTGGGTTATGGGTTACCAACATCAAATTCAGGACACCTGTTTAAAAGGGTTTGTTGAAGGTTAGGCTTTGTGAGATGAACTGGGGCTGGTTGTGTTGTGTGACTCAGAAGGGGCCATGGCCTCAGCTCCAGCCTCTGCCATTAACTATGGGGTAGGCCCTGACTGCCAGGCCTTGACCTCACAGACCACCAAGGGCAGCCCTCAGCCCGAGTGCTGCTCTGACAACTCCCTCCTGTCTCACAGTTCTTTGGAAACTTTAAATGATGTGCTTCTTTTCTGTGCTGCTTTAAACTCCTTTTGCAAATATCCTGGGGTTTTGGTTTTGTTTTGATTTTGTTTGCTTGTTTGCATGTTTTTGTGAACTGCAGCACTGAAGGCTCAGATGATTATGTTATCCAAAAGAAAACAAGACTGATAGGAGACTGAATCCTTCTTTGTGCATTAACTTGTGTTAGAGCTATGTTATTATTGCATAACAGAGAGAAGACCTCATGGATTAGGGCATTTATTGGATACCAGAGGATCCAGATGTCATTTTTGACTGCCTGGCTGCTATGTGAGGTGGCTGCTGGCAGGCACAGCACTTCCTTTCAGCTTGGTTCCCTCTCTTATAACAACAAGAATATTATTTCCATGCACCTCTTTCTACCTTTCTAAGTTCTGTGGCTATGAAATGTGAATCTTGTGAAACAAAGCAGGTGTGTATTAAGAACAATGCAACTTCTCTAAACCACTGAAACAGATTAGTAACTAAGACCTTACTGCATTTTTAGACCAAAGCAGCTTGCAAAACAGTGAAAAACCTTATTTAACAAATAGAACAGAGACATAGACATGAAATACTATTTCTTGTTTCACATTAAGTACTCAATAAAGCCAAGAATATAAGCTGTTTTTTTTCTAACTTCTGGACTAGTCCTTTCCAACAACAAGTCTTTAAGCTGGTTCTATCACATGCATTGGTTCTCTGTCTTCCACTTGCCATGCTACTCAGTCCTAGGTGGGTGGCAAATCATTCTATGAATTCTTTCATTAAGAAAACAGAACTCCTAGGACTTTGTTTTCTCAATTTAGGAGGATAAAGGAATCTTTGCTGTACACTACAGGCACAAATTGTTCATTTCAAATTCTTCTTTTCATAAAAAATCTGTTTGTTACTGTGCTGCATTTCACAATCAAATATATTGTGTTCCTTTTACTTGTTCATAGTTTAATTGGAGAGCAGCAGGTGATCAAAATCACAGTAGTAAGAAAGGTATAGTTCTGTAGAACAGATGAGACTGCTCTTTAAATCCATACAGGGGTGCTTTTAATTTTCTTTATTAAACAGACTTGCAATTTGTAAATCCCATTGCTATAAAACCAAAGTGGAGTCTTATCTACCTTATGAGTTTCCTCAACAACACACAGATGACAGGAAATCATAGAATCATAGAATTGTCAGAGTTGGGAAGGACCTTAAATATCATCTAGTTCCAACCCCTCTGCCTGGGCAGGGACACCTCCCACTAGATCAGGTTGCCCAGAGCCCCAAAAAAACTGGCCTTAAAAACTTCCAGGGATGGGGCTTCCACAACCTCTCTGGGCAACCTGTTCCAGGGTCTCAATGCCCAAACAGTGAAGAACTTCCTCCTAATATCCAATCTAAATCTACCCTCCTGTAGTTTGTATCCATTCCCCCTAGTCCTATCACCACCTGATATCCTGTAAAGTCCCTCACCAGCTTTCTTACAGGCTCCCTTCAGATGCTGGAAGGCCACAATAATTTTAGTCCAATTTTCTATTTTCTATTTTCTTTCACCACACTTGGTCTTTTTTTTTTTTAAACAAAGCCATATCATAAGAAGGCACATAAACTGAAAGGGAAGGGAAAACATCTGTTTCCATTTCATTAAATAATTATTCTTTTTAAATTCATTATCAGTAATGGCACACAATTGTTGTCCAGGTTTAAAGAAACAGATACAAAATGCAACAGAAGTAGAATAATCAAGTAGTATACACAAATTGAATAAGACATTTAAGCATACAAATGCTTTTTATTAAGTAAGAAGTCTATTTTTAATAGCTGGTTATGTTTTAGACATATCTTTATAACTATGTAATAGTTCCTTCTGAGTAATTGCCTAAGATTTGTCTTTCTGGAGTCCAAATCTTCATCCTTTCTAAGTCTCTGTAAGCACACAAAATAGTGATATGATCTCTTCCTGGCAAATCATGAATCAGACCTAAAAAAACCAAGTAGGAATGAATAAAGATGGCAAAAGTAGAGAACAAAATTAAGAAATGGTTTCATTTGTTCTGCTTTTTTTTCTTTTGTACATTTTCACTTTGCTAGAATTTTCCACTTGTTTTTAATATATATATCCACACACCTATCAAATGTACACTTATTTCATGACTTTTCAACCTTTAAAATGTATATTAATACCAAAAATTCCTAACAAACTGTCAGAGGCTGTCAGGAAGCAGATGATCCTGGTATTAATTGCTACTGACAAATACCATAAATTGGAAGCCCTGCAGCATGTGGTTGTTTAAATATGAGACATCTTTCACCTTTTCAGGCAGAAGTGTAGATAAACATGCATATCTTTCTTGCCTTGTAGGTCAGCTCATTTCTATTCTGACTGAGCAGAAGGGGAATGAATGTTAGTTCTCACTACAGATATTTTTTCCTTTTCCTAAAAATCAGGAATCAGGGCAAGGTCTATCTTCAACCATTCTAAGTAAACCTCAGCCCTGAACAAGGGTTACATTTATGTCAGCACTGCCTGGATGCTTTATTAGCATGATAAAATCAATGTGATGGGTTTCTCTAGGTTAGGAGTAGTGCTATGAAACACAACTACTTAGACCTAAAGCATATTCAGTGTTAGTTGGCTTACCTCACCACTGCAACAGATTACAGAGATCACTATTTTTTGTAGTGTCAGCTTGAATTAGTAAGCAAGACTGTTTTCTTTACCTCTGTAGTACTTTTTGGGAAAATCTTATACACACCATTGCTCTGGAGTGTAGATTTAAGGAGATGGCATTTACAGAAGCTTTGGTTCATTGCCCTGTGGCTATCAATGAGTTTTAAGTGTGACTATGTGCCATACATTAACATTCAAACATATCATTACTTTTAAATCATATTTGACTGAGAAACAGGTTTCAAGGACAGAGTTCATGAAAACAGGCAATATGAAAGAGGACAAATGAAGAAGAGCTAAAAAGCTTATCTAATGCAAGTATATTATATAAGAGAGGAACACTAGAAGTCAGACTTCATAAATTGTGGATAACTGCTTTAGGGACTATCTTGTCCATAGCTGGTTGGAGGCTGGATATGAATTCTTATCTGATGTGGCCTTTAATGTTTACCTATAATTTATGCTTTGCATTAGCATAAGTTCATTAGTGACATAGGGAATATCATTAAGAAGCTGATGCATTTTGGATTCAGTAAGTGTTTCCTAATTTTATTTGGCTCTGTCTGAAAAAGAAAAAATGGATCTCTTTCCTCCATTAATGTGTTTACATATACTTGTGCTATAGAAGAGTTTATATTTCCCAAATATAAAACATTTGTCTTTAAATAGAGGGCTTATTTAATCTTAATCATAATGAATCACAATCTCTTTTAGCTGTTTTTGGAGGCATCTCCAGCTGAAAATATCACCTGGAGTCGTGAAGTGGTAGGAACTTCATGGAGTTCAAGAAGAAGTGTGAAGTCCAGCAACTGGGGAGGGGTAACCACCATATGCTGGGAGCTAAACATCTGGAAAGCAGGGTAGTAGAAAAGGACCAGAAGGACCTGAGAGTCATAGTGGGCACCCCAAGCTGAACATGAAGCAGAACTGATCAAGCTTTTTGCAGTTTCACGCCAGCTTTGGTGTCCTATGTTGCAGCAGGAGGAGTGTTGCTAGCAGGTTGAGAGAGGTGAATGATCCTCCTCTTTATTCAATGCTGGTGAGGCCACACCTGAAGTTCTGTGTCCAGACCAGGGCTCCTCAGTACAAGAGAGAGATGGAAATACTGGAGACAGCCCAGCAAAGGGCCACAAAGATGGTGAAGGGGCCGCACCATCTCTCCTATGGGGAAAAGCTGAGAAAGCTGACTGTTCAGCCTGGAGAAGAGAAGGCTCATTAGTGTATGGATATACTTGAAGGAAGGGTATGAAGAGGATGGAGCCAGAGTCTTTTCAGTGATGCCCAGTGACAAGACCAGAGACAATGGGCAGAAACTGAAATATGGGGGGTGCCTTCTGAACATCAGTAAACTGTTACTGTGAGGGTGATAGCTCCTGGTATAGGTTGGCCCATAAGTTTAGGTGGTATTTCTTGCTTTTCAGTTTGTTTCCAATTCCTCTTGACTTTTCACTGGGCACCAATGAGAATTCTTTGGCTCTGTCTTCTTTACTCCCCACCCATCAGGTACTTACACACATTGGTAAGAAATCCATGAGCCTTTTCTTCTCCTGGCTGAACAGATGCAGTTAGATGGTCCAGTCCCTTTGTCATTACATCATCCTTCACTGGATTTGCACAAGTATGACTGTGTCTCCACGTTACTGGGAGCCCAGAATAAGACAACTCACGTGACACAATGCTTTCTGAAAATATAATACACTTACAAACTAAATCCTAGATGTTTTAAATTGCAGGTGGTAGATGCATCAAAAAAAGAAACTGCAACTTTCTATCAGAAACAAAAGGTTTCTGAAAAGTATACTGGCATTTCTATTCTTAGAGTAATAAATCTATCAAAAATCCTTGAGGAAAGAGCATGGACTAAATGAGGTCTTTTTACATCCTTTTTTTCCCCACAGAAATAATAACAGCTTTTATTAGAGGCTTCTTGTTAATTTTAGAAACAATTGAAGAAAATTGTTTCAGCTCTCATTAAAGAATAGTAATTATTTTTATGTCTCTAGATCTTTTCATAATTCAGCTTTATTTCATGCTTTAATAATGAGTAAGGATCAGAAAGTAATAAGGAACAGATATTTCAGAGATTATGATTCAAAAGTCTAGCCTAACCTGTTATAACAAGGAGAGAAAGCTAAATATTGTTCTGGACATTCATATAATTAGACCAACTGTTGCGGTGATGTAGAGCTCGATTCTGCTGGTGTTTTGTTGGGGTTTGTTTGTTGTTTGTTTGTTTTCTCCATTAATTAACACTTCCAAACTACACAGGTTTTTTTCCCTACAGTTTTCCTTATGAATCTTCAGAATTACAGTAGCAGTGCAGGATTTCCATGTTCCTTTGTTGTACTCACGCATTCATCTGAGGTTAAAACTGCATGGAAAGGAGCTGTAGCAGAGCACAATCATGTTCAAAGAGAACTTTCATTATAATCAACATTTTTTTCTTTACAGCTCTAGTGAGGTTTTATTATTTTGCAGGTGCAGAAAATGGAAAGCCTGAGTGACTTGGTCCTGGCCACCTACTTTTTCATGAAGGAATCAAACCCAGCTTTTATGTGTATTTCAGCAGGGCTATGACCCTTGTCAGATAGTGAATGTCTGCAAAGGAATAGTCTTTATGGACATTCCTGGTCATTCAATACTTCCCTTATTCACTTGGAAGGTAAATTCTGACAGAATTGTTTGAAAACCTGATGTAGTATTTTATACAGCATTCAGAAACTATGAAATATCTCATTGTGGGGCTGAGGAATGTAAGAAACAGTATGGTTTCTTTTATTATTTTCTTCTTGCTACTGAGTTCCTCCCTCACCTGGTAAGATCTCCCATTCATTCCTATTTACTATTTACATAGTCCCTAATCAGACAAAGCAGTCAGCAGTGCTTTCAAAGACATTGAAATGGGGGCATGGGGCAAAGGTTAAGCAGCCCATGGCATATGTCTTGCTAAATGCTATGTTTAGTCTGTGGCTTCCCCTTAACTTATGGTTCCTAACTTCTTCCACATTCCTCTTTTGCACTGTTTTTCAGTTCCTTACCAGTCTACATAATTTAGAGTAGAGAAAGGAACTGTGGATGGAAACAAATATACAAGTTAGGTGTGGCCTTATCCTCTCAACTCCTAAATGCTAGTGGACTGGACAATCTTTTCCATCTCTTGAATAACTACATAGAGAGTGAGCTGACAGGAGGTGTGCACCATGCCTTTCATTATTTGTGTGATTCCTCTAATAAGCAGATACACAAAATGCATCTTTTGGACTGGCATGTGTGAAGTTGAAATTTTGTAGGAAGGGTGGGACCTCTTTATCTCATTTGCATATATTTGCCCTTGGAATAGAAGTCATGTATATGGATTTCCAGGAGGACTGTATAGGTTATCTAAAGACTATCTTTCAAAGCCAACTCTCATAAAATATGCATGCAAAACATGCCTATGCTGTCACAAGCAGGTAATTTTACATGCAAAAATATGCTGTTGTAGACTATGAAAAACAAGCTGTCATTCATGCAAGTAGTGGTTTACTTGTGCAGTTAGCATTTACAGGTTCAGCAAGAACAGAGACCTGTAGGAGACAATGGGGTTCATCAGGGCCAGCTGCCTTAAGTGCAGTCAATATATGTATAGTCCAGGTGACTTCATAAAACACCTTTTTGGTGCATTCAGCATGCCACAGAACTGGTAGCCTTTAGGGCAAAAAATCAAATCACACAGAAGACTGTGATAGGCCACATGGAAAGAAGAAGGTGAGATTAAGGGTATCATCGGTCACCTAGAGTCTTCCACTGTGGTCCTAGAAGCCCACTTTCCATGGAAAGGCTGTTAAATTTCAGTCCTTGGAGATTCAAAACTGGTCTAGACAAGGCCCTGGTCAGTTTGTTCTGGCTGGTCTTGCTTTGAGCAGTAAGCAGGTTGGGCTAGACAACCCCAAGAAGTCCCTTATAACATAAACTGCTTTTATTATGCTATAGTTCTGTTCTTGTCCTTAGCTGCAGAACTTGTATCTGAACTAAAGTGCTTCAATGTTTTTCTGTTGATTTGCTGTAGTCCAATACTTATTTCAACTGTTGACATCCTTGCTTAATTTGGAATCCCCTTTGTCTCTCATTTTTGAGCCTTGCTCAAAGACACACAGTTGGGAGTGAGATAAATGAGCACAGAACAAGAATAAATGTTAATGTTTTCATTAGATCATGAAAAAAACCCTGCTTCTAACTTACTACATGTTAAATTAAACATATTGGTCTGGCTCTGGATAATATGAGAAAAATACAGAGATGAAAGTGCTGAAGGAAGCATAAGTTCTGTACCTTATGTAGTGTGACACTGTAATACTGTATGATGCTGAAATTTAGGGGGACTTCTTCAAGATTTTGAACTTGTCATCTGTTCTGGTTGCTTAAAGGACAACATAGCCACACTAGATAGGAAGTATGGTTGTAGAAGAGATGGAAATCTGTTTCAGCTTTTGGCTGAAATCAGGTAAAGTTGTTTTAATTTACTAGAGCTGTGTTACTCACTTAGCTGTGGATTTCATTAGGGAAGTTTTCTTGCCCCTGTGTAAGCCTAGAAGAGATCCAGTGAGCTCTAAACCAATACAATGCTCTAAAGAATGATCCCATTCGTCATAAGAGCAGACAGGTCCTCTCCATTAGTGAGCATTTGTGCTGAGAGTGTAATTCCAACTGAGCTCAGCAGAAAAGCAAGCACCCACATCTAGCTGATTTAATTTGGTAAAGCATAATTAATTAAAGTAGTATCTGTGATCTGTTAATTAAAAGAATGAAATCTGAAATTAGATTTTTGGTAAAACAGAAAATATGGACTTGGCAAATGTTTTGAAACTCACATAAGGCTTCTGATTAATTCACATTGGATATGCAGTTATTTGGGGGGTGGGATAGAGGTTAAAAGAGGGTCTTTTATCTCCCCCACAAAACCATCTGTGAGCCTTTTTTTATCTGACAGGCAGTAGAAGAGGAGGAGATGTGTAAGAAAAATTAAATGTTCACATTGTTCAGGGAGAAGAAAGGCATGTGTCTTAGAAGCTCTCTCACCAAACTTCTGCTTCCCTAAAAGCCCTAGAAGCTCTATTTCTGAAGTGAATCATTTGCCTTAAGGAGCTTTTTTAGCAGAGATCTCAGCGTGTCCAAGTACAGTTTGAGGGTCTGATCTAAATATCACTAAAGTCAGTATCTCCATATTCCATCTGAGTGAATGAGGGGGTGGAGGTCTACTGTGCAAAGCCATAAAAATATTCTCCCTGTTCAGACACATGTAACTAAAAAAAAGAAACCCCATATATGCAAACAAGTACTAGCAACCTATAGAGAAGATAATGTTGAAATACAAAGCACGACTCAACATGTTAAATCCTGCATTTATCTAGAGAATTTATCACATCACCCAGTTTAGTTTATAGATCTTTTGCTGAAGTCCTTAGACATTCATTTGTTATGTGTATCTAGCTCTTCAGAATCCTGGGATTGGTGTCTTTTCAAAGTAAACCTCCCCAAAAAGTTAAATCCATGCCGTATGATATGATATGATCTAAAGTTGTACATACATACATATATGAAAATGTATATAAGTTGTTTTATGTGAAAGACACAAAGCTGAATATTCTGCTCTAGGAAAATTTGGTGGTTTTAGATTAACAATATTCAGTGTTGTTCCGTTAGGCAGGCAATACAGGAAATGAGAGAGGGGGGAAAAGTAAGGACAATGCTCAGTATTATTTTTTAAGGTAAATTCAAAGAAAGACACACTTCAATCTGCCTGTAAGCAAATTGATAAAGACATGAGGTTTGTAGTACAATTTCAACAACCTATGTTGCAGTCTTTATATTGTAAGAAAAAAAAAATGTTGGCATGTGCTGTGGATAACTAGATGTGGAAGAAATTCAGGTTTAGTCTTTATCTAATGACAACAAATCTATAAATTGACAGTTATTGCTACTAATAAATAATTGATGGAACCTTGTTAGTGAATCGAGGTTTTTTGTTAGGAATAATATCAATCAGGTATTTCCAACCTGAGATGTGTGTCAGAACATACTGATGAAGAAATTTTCTTTTAGGTTTTGAAGCCTGGAAATGTTCTCAATATCTAAAAGAAAAATTATTTTTCTCCAAGTATTAATAAAATCACACTTTTAAATTGATTTCCATAAATGTAGTTTTATTATTAAGAAAAACATTATCTCTAATTAAAATAGATGAAAGCTGCTTAGCATTATCCAATTCCTGATTTAAATCCTTATGTTTTCCACCTACTGTTTGAAGGGTCTCTCTAGTTCAAATTCACTCTTCTGGTCTGAAAATATGTGGCATATGACACAAACCTCTAGTTTATCAACAATCATAGTTTCTAGTGCCTTAATAATCTACAAATCTGAAGTAGTGACACTTCTCATGATGAGATGAATTGCAATGTCTCCTGAGCTGAATATTCTGGGGGGAGAGCAGGCCAAAGGGCTCTGTCTCTGTTACCTGCACCTTGGGCACCAGGAGGACCAGAATGATGTCTCAGATGCAAATTCAGATGTGGTTAGGGATCTGCAGGCTTTTAGTTACATCAATATAAGCAAATAAAACAGGCCAGGGGCTTTTCTTTGGTTCTATGTTCAACTTGACAGGGTGTCCTTATGGCTGAAGTGTCTACCATATAGCAGGGTGGCCTGCCTCACCCCTGACTGCCAATAGACCTTTGCATATACTCTTTGCTAAGCTGCATCTGGTCTTTGCCAGAGAGTAGACAAAAACAGCAGAGGTGAAAATATATCAGGGCTTGTCTGCATTATGCAGTCCTAGTCTACCAGTATGGACAAAGCCTTTTTTAATAATGTACTTATTTCCTGAGGTTTTCTGCTTTTGTGTGTAAATATAATTAGTAAATAAAATCTACTCCATCAGAAACATCTTCTAAAGCTCTTCAAAATGATCAGTCATGTAGGGCTATCCCTTGGACTTGATGATCCTGAAGGTCCTTTCCAACTGTGATGACTCTATGATCTCACTTTCTCCTCCACTCACTGAATGCTGCCTCACATCTCACCAGTGCCTGGCCAGTGGTGCTCTGAAGGGAAGCAGTGCAAAGAGGTTCCTGTGCAGGATCAGTGTAGCTGAAGGGTTGTTGCCATTCCTTTCCAACAGTCTACAGACCACAGTCTTGGTTCCTTTGCAAGGCCCTCAGCCTCCACCAAAGACATATGTGATGTTTCTAATTATCAGTACAGCTGCAGCATTTAAAAGAAACTGTTTTCTCCTATCTGTGCCATTAAATGGAGGCAAGCATGCAGTCACAAAGGACAAATTCTAATGACACATACTGAAATGCTCATAGCTTACTTAGTACACGTAGCTTACTCAGTGATCTTGTATTATTATAATTATTTTTGCACTTCCTTTTCATAACTTGTGAAGTCCTTATGTGCTCCTAATCCTTTCTTAGCCTGGGAGAAGCTAAAGAATGTAATAGATGTTCCAGAAAAACATATGAGACACAACTGTGTATGTAGGCTAAGCAGGATGCAGCATGAGGCAAAAATTGCTTTTCCCTCAGAATGACCTATTTATTTATGGAGGTCTTTTACTTATGGATATCACCACCACCACCACCACCAAAGAAGAACAAAAATAAATCTCACCATTCTCTGCAACTAAGTGCTAGAACATGTGCTGAAAATAACACTATTCTATAATAATATATATTTATATATAATATATCTATAATTAATGCTGGTTCTGTTTTGGTGGGGGCTTTTCTGGTGAAATTTAATGGGCACCTGGTAAAATGAAATAATTAGATCTGATACATCTGTCATCTCATAGCAAGAGCAACAACTCTAGACTAGAGGAAGGTCTAGAAACCAAAGCTAGGATCCATCTTAGAGAATTAAAAGTGCAAAGTGTCCCTGCCTATTGTGGGGGTGTTGGAATTACATGATCTTCAAGGCTCCTTCCAACCCAAACCATTCTATGATTCTTGATGATCAAGGACTTTGCCAAAGTAAAGATCCAGGTGAATATGGGATGGGACCATTGGTGGCTAGTGGTTGTCGCCTGATTCTGGTGCCATGAGGAAGGAACACATTTGTTAGTTAGAGGACACAAATGTAAGGGTCTGCCAACACCTATGCCCCTGCTTTTGATGGAGAAGCTTCTGAAGATGATAAGCACAGAAATATGGCATCTTATTTTATTCAGACATTACTCATCTTTGCAGGTACCCATGCAGAAGGGAGGCTATAGCAACCCAAAGTCCAAGCACATTCCCTGGCAAGCCGCCCTCCATCTTCTTAGAGTTTAGGTCATACTCAGGGGTATGGAGTAGAGGTATGTATGGTCCATATAGTCAAACTGTGTTCACCCATGGAACATTGTGGCTCTTTGCTTACTGAGATGAGCCCATGCTTTGTGTTAAACCCCAAAAATGAGATTGGGCATTGCTGGCAGATTGTCCTAGTTCACAGGGATGTAAGGGATCATGCTAACATTAAACATTATGGTTGCCTGGGACCTTGTGCTCAATCCTAGACTTTCATACTTCACTATTACAAAAACAGATGAAGTTGTTACCGCTGGGAGATGGAAGAAGCTTGTTTGCAGGAGAATGTGTGTCTCTTTAATTCTAATGATTCCCAGCTATTTTTATATACAGTAGTTAGTTTTCAGACTGATGAGAAGGAGTCTCATTTGTGCAGATGGGAAATGCTTGTTATGCTAATAGTGTTCTGCATTGTTAGCAGAGATTATTAGACAGAAATGTTAAAAATGCCTCTAGTGGAATTAAGGAGGTGACAAGGTAAAACGAAGAAATAAATGACAACAGTGATTAGGCAATAGATTGTGCTGAATACAACAGTGCAGAGGAAGAGGGGAAAGGAACTACTCCTACAAGAAATTGTTTAATCAGTAATGCATCTGTCAAAAAGATGCATAAAAGGTAGTTTACCTAGATGATACCAAACAGTGCTTATGAGATTACATGTGATGTTTAATTGTGAGAAAGCTGAGAGAAATATCAAAATGATCATCAAGGAAGAAAACCAGAATACCTGAAAGTAAGGAAACCAAAGACAAGCTTGTGTTTTATAAAGAATATATTCTTCCAAACAGCTGTATTATGTGTGGCCCACTATATCTTTTAACAATATCTTTAGTGAAATATGCTTTTCATCTTCTCTGAACTTGTAATAAAATCAAGAAAATCCAACATTACAAAAGACATGCAGGCTGCAGTCACACCAGTCTCTTGTGCTGTATTGAAAACTGCTGCTCTTTGGCATGTTGTTTCTATTCCTATGTCCATTGTTTCAGTTGGAAGATGGGAATTGTGACTGCAGTCTGAAAAATATACATTAGAATTTGTTTCTGAAGAAACACATAGCAGCAGCCTAACTATGCTGTAAACTAACTAAATGCTTGATGGAAATCCATGTTAATTTATAAAGTGCTATTGCAGCATTGTGGTTTGATAATACAGAACTAGTCATGGTAAAGAAATGATTCAAGGAATATGGATTTTTTTCCTTGCCTGTGAATCAGCAATGAATCAGTCCTGCCAATATATTGATTATTCTTAATTATTCAGCTTGCATAAAAGCTTTCCTTGTTGTGTCAATTACCATCACATGGCATGTTCAAACATTGATCATTCTGACTGTTCACACTTGCAGTACGTGACAGATCGCTGAAGTTTCTGGAGCCGTTTCTGCTCTCTCATCAGATGCCTGAAACTTCCATGAGAGGCAGAAGAGTGATGAGCAGCAAATAGTTACAGTCATTAACTCATAACAAATGTTCTTGTTTTCATTCAAACTTTCTTGCTTTTGTACCTGGCAGTCAATATAATGATTACAGCTTTCTCCCTGAGGTTGAATATATGCTAAGCAGAGAAATCTGATGGGACTAACACTGCTTCCTTTGGATTAATTCTGTATAATATCTGTGACATCCTAGTAGAAATAATTATAAATTAAAAAGCTTATTGACCAATAAATAAGCAAAGGCTTATTTCACTGACTGGTCATAAAATGGGTTCCTGAAGGTTGTCTGAAATGGGCATATATGAAATGATTTCCTGAACCACTGAAGAACCTCATGCACCAGCTGGCTTTATTTCCTCCTGTTCTGAATGTGTTGATGGAGGGTCAGATTCTTTGGTCTACCTGGTCAAAGTAGGGGGCTATCTCCCTAAATGCATGGGTTAGGGGTTGGTGTGCCCTCTGTTGCTGGAGTGCCTGCATGACATGCAATCTTTAAAGCCTCTGAAAGAGGCAAGTACAATTATCTCCTTTCATGGATGGGAAACTGGAGCAAAGAACTCCACAGCTTGTCTAATGTCACATAGGAAGACTGCATTTGAACAGGGAACAAAACAGATTCTCCAAGTTCTAGGCCTTAAACATCTAGGACTTAAAAATCCTTTCATATTGATAACACAGCAGATATTTGAGCTGCAAAGGTACCCAGTATACAGAACTGTGCTCTGCTCTTTTTGGTGGTTCATATGAAGGGAAGAGAAGAGGGAAAGTTGTTTCATTTCTCTTGCAAAGCAATTCAGAAAACATTGTGGATGTATGTGATTTTAAATGCTGGTGCAGATGCAAACTGGTGTAAGCAACAAGGAGTCACCTGCATCCTGTTAAAATAAATTATTTACTCCTCTCCTTTCTGACACTGAATATCAGGCAAGGAAAATGCATTGGGTGACCCAGCAGGAAAGGATGGGCTCTCTCTGACAGGAATGCAATGGGAGATATTTCTTTTGGAGTGGGAAGTTCTTGTTTTAAACACTCAGTTTTTACAAGACTGCTTAGTGAAGTTGGACTGTTTCTGCTAAAAGAAGAAAATACACTTGACATGAGACCCTACAGAGTCTTTCAATATTTCTTTAGATATGAGCAGCTATTTGTTATGTCTCCCTGAAAGACGGCAGCAAGATGATCTCTGCTTTGCGTTGTCACAGCTGTGAGGAAGAGTAGAGTTACACTGTGGAGAATATTTCTGTATCAAAAGTACCTCCATGAATCCAAGCTGACTCTGACCAGGCACATTTTTGCAATATAATCAATTATTTTCTTATTTGAAAAACACCTGAGACACCCTTACAAGACAACTATTTTTTTTTTAAAGTTGACAATAGACAGGGACACAATATCCTCCTTTTGCTAGTCATCCCATTCCCACACTGACACAAAAGCATTGTCATCAGGCTAAGCCTCCAACTGTGACTCTGACCTCTGTCCTTCATGGACACTAAAAACATCAATCAATACTTGTGACCTTTGCAAACAACAGGCTTTGATTAGAGTACCCTAAAGCATCTAATGCTCCAAAACTCTGGTCACTGGGGGGGAGCATCCCTGGATGAATCCCTGGACAAGCTGAATCTCAAAACCAACCATTTGCTGTGAAGTATTGTCTCTTTCTGAAGGTTCACCTCTCCTCCATGACCATCAGAGCATTTGGTGGGTACCTTCCACCAGCAAAGCTGCTCATGTCTAAGAACAAGCTGGTGAACTCAAAAACTTTCAGAGAGTTATATTTAGGCTATGGAGTTCACAAGGGATTAAGAAACCTGTACAACTAAGCATTTTCAATCTAAGCAGCAATATTATTCTCTTGGTACTTTCATTTCATGCAAAGTTTTAGAATAGATGCCATATCATCAGTCTTAAAACACCTTTGAACCCCCACAAAAATCAGGAACAATGTATCTAGATTGCTTCTCCTGCATGCAAGGAAGGAAGAAAGTGACATGACAAAGGTTCAATGTCTAGTTTTAAACATTTAGTAAATTTTCAAGTGTAAACCCAGAAAGCCTATAAAGTAGATTAATACTTCTCTTTGCAGTAATATACAGCTCTAATTAACTACTGTTTCTGTAAGTGTAAGAAAAAAAAGACTAATTTTAATATATTTTTATATTACAAACTGAAAAAATTACAGTAATGGTGCAGAGGAATTTTGTAACTTTGGACACAGAATTTCCCTGAATTAATTTCTAGTTGCACTAGAGTATAGCTTGTAGAAGAGAAGCTCATGTAGAAAAGAATCTCTTCTCAATTAATATTTTGACTAAACTATGCTAAGAAATGAGGGCAAATTCAGTAATGATAAGCTATGCTACATTTTAAGCTGTCAAAAGTGCCACTAACAACTTCTACCCAGCTCTTTAAATGCTACTGTAGACAAAATCAAATTTAAAAAAAATATGCAAAATATATTTGTTCCATGTTTTCAACCCCTGAGCTTTTTAATTTTTTAAAAAATATTTTAAAGAAATCAGAGCATTATCTAACCAGACAGATATAGTTCCTGTTTTCTAAAGCAGTCATGACCAGATCCAAGAGAATTCTATGACAGGATTCCATCTTGTAGGATATATGCTATGATTTCAGTGAAAGCAGCTTAAAAGGGCAGAATTCATCACAAAAAATTTAAAATATTTAAACATTAAATAATTAAATTTTTTAAAATTAAAAATTAAATTCCTAAGATTTTGATTGCTCTCAGCAAATTAAGTTCCCAGTGTTAGGGAAGTTTTATTACCATTTTCAGTATGTATATTTAAAGTTAGTCTGGTATGCATGTTTGAATTAATAAGATAGACCTTAGAAAGTTAACAGTTGCCCAAGAATGCCAGAGCCCTTACAGTGATCTGAGAATAACTGACAGCTATTATTCTTCACTTAGGAGCAATGGCCCACCCCAGGAGCAATGAACAGACAAATCATATAGTATCATGTTCCTTCTTGACTGAACAACTTCAAGGACCCATAACTAACTGCATGGCCTCTTGTTCAGCTGCAAGTGTGTCCTTTTATTTGTTTGAGGAAATGCACAATTGAATACAGAGGTGAAAGAGAGGCCATTTCTCTTTTCTTTTTCTTTTTGTCTTTCTTTCTTTCTTTCTGTTTTCCTTTCTTTCTGTCTTCCTTCCTTGATCCCTCATTTTCCTTTCCTTTCCTTTCCTTTCCTTTCCTTTCCTTTCCTTTCCTTTCCTTTCCTTTCCTTTCCTTTCCTTTCCTTTCCTTTCCTTTCCTCTTTCCCTTCCCTTTTCCCTTCCCTTTCTCCTTTCCTTCTCTTCCCTCAGTCACAGAAAGGTCAGGAGCCTGCTTCATCTGTCATGCTTAATCAGCTGATGAAAACTCTGCTGATGCAGGAGGTTGTGGCTCCTCTATTTTAAGCATGAATCTTAATGGAAGAATCATTCTGTAATGTGTTACTTCCTGAAATGTGGAGCTGCTCTTTTAGGAGTGTGCTGGAGGCTTCTGGTAGCATGGGTGTACAATGTTTCTGGAGCTCTCCCAGGGCACCACACTTTTGTTGGGTGATATATGTGACAGCTTCCCAGTTGCATATGATAAGGCATGTGGCCCCAGACTCCAGCATAAAGCCTGGAACAAAGGGACTAAAGGTCCCAACTGGAATGTGACACAAGTCATCAAGACTACAGTTAACAGAATGCTACTGACTGAGGAACAAAATTGCCAAAATGCAATTGCTTATGCCCTTCCAACTCATCATCTTTCTCATTCAAAATGTTTGTGAACAGTAGAAAAATGCTGTGTATCTAGTAAAGGTTGGCAAGAGTTTTGCAAGTGTTGAACTTGAGAGGAACATAGAATTATGCAATGTTGGCACAAGTGGTCCTTTGTCCTGGCTAGTGGGTCTGGCTGAGCATGCAGAGGGACAGATACTGTCCCTCTTTTCAGTGACAGATCTGTTTCAGAAGCCTTTTGAAATCTTTGTGGTAAAAGATGTCTTTTCACTAAAAAATGTTAATCTGTCTCCCTGCCACGTTGTCCTGGTTTGAGTTAGAGCTAATTCTGTTCAGTGATTTGACTCTTCAGCTAAGTCTTTTCTAAATAACTGCACTTTGTGAAATGAACAGCATGGTTTTGCAGACATTAGTGATAGGGTTCAATGTTTCTAGTTAGTACCAAAGACTGGTATGCAGACCAAGGTCACTGATAAATCTAAATCTTGTCTACTGTGATGGGGGTGCAGAGTAAAAGGTCTCCCACACCTGTGGGGAGGAGTGGACAGGACAGGTGACCCTAAACTGACCAACGAGGTATTCCATCCATATATGTCATATTTGGTATAATGCCAAGGGATCATGAGGGTCAAGCTCTCTTCTTCAGTGGCTGACATCTGAGGAGGACTCTGTCCATTCTGCCCTTCTTATTCTGATCCATGAGTTCCTGAATCCAGTTCCAGAATCCAGCTCCTGAATTCAGTTCCCTTATGGCTTGACTCCAGTCTGGGACTTCTGGCACAGCATCAGTGATGACCATGAAGCAGTTGCTGTCAGGGTGGTTGGGTTTGTTATTGATTTTGTATATCATTCTAGATATTTTGTTATTTTGATTTTCATTAAATTAGTTTAAGTTTTCTTTTCCAGTCCATAAGTCTCTCTCCCTTATTCCTTTTCTCTTTGGGAAGGGAGAGGGGTTAATAGAAAGTGTCTGTCACTTGTTTAGTGGCTGGCCCAGCTGTAACTCTTGACACATATTTTAGTTATTAGTCTTCAGATATGTTGCATTTTTATACACATATATTCCAGGAAGACTGAAGAATTTCTCTCAGGAAGAAGACCCTACAAAAACTGTGGGATGTGGTGCCTTCTCTACTGTCACTGAGAATGCTAAGAAAGCAAAAGGGGAATGAGAAATATGCTGTCAAAGATGGTCAAGGATATTTCTTTCTGCCATTGGATGAAGAAAAATGAAACAATACCCAGCCTCACATAAAATGAAAGTAGTCTGCAGCACTTATTCCTTTTAATGAGTCTAATGTCCCAGGTTGAACAGGTCTCTAAGCAACCTGATCTAGTTAAAGATGTCCCTGCTCATTGCAGTGGGGCTGAACTAGATGACCTTTAAAGGTCCCCTCCAATCCCAGCCATTCTGTGAGTCTGTAATTCTATGAAACACACAGCTGATAAAATATAAGAAAATGATATCTAGGGACTTTGTGTGGGTTCAGAAATGAAAAAGCCTTGATGTGGCCTGTGTCAGGTATTCAGACAGGAAAATGTTTGCTACTTTTAGAAAAATGCAACAGAACCAGCTGAATTTCAGGAGAGTTTTGTCACATCTGCAATTAAATTGTTCATCACTGTATTCAAGACATCGTGTATATACTGAATTTATGAAGTCCAGCACTAAGAAAGACAGGACTAGAGGCTTCACAACAGCACAACAGCCTCCCTCTATTCCAGCTTCATCTCATGAAACTGGGAGGTATTTCTCACTATATCTCAATATACAAGAAAACACAGTGAATGCACAGACAAGTGGTGCATTAGATGTGTGGAGCATTCATTAGCTCTCATCTGACATAGAATTCAAGGTCCTTGTGCTTGCAAGAATATTATAGGAACAGTACCAATAATTTAATGGCATCTTATACTTGGAAATACAACTTTGAGCATAACATACATGGTGCACCTTCAGGGAAGCTGAAGAACATTTAAATATAGAGCCACCTCAGACAGGCATAAGCATATGTGGAGCATAAGCATCAGCCTCTAACACAATTTTTCCAAGCATACAGGCTGCAACCTTATGAAGAGTGTGGCAGTTCTGTTGCTGGTGCTAAGCCAGAAGCTCAGTTTGCAACCACATGTAAAGTTGCAACTGGAAAGGATTTGGGAACTGGTATTCTGGTGGCAAATTACAGCAGTGGCTCAAGATTGAATGCATGTGTGCTCATGTGTGCGTGATTCATGTCACTCGTTCTCCACCTACTGGTGGCATTTTTAGGGTCTATAAACCCTAATTCCCCTGCTATGAGTGATGTGGAGGTTACCACTAGTTAACCCCATAAAAATGTGCAATCAGCTAATTGGAAAACTCTAATTCAGCCTGTGCTCATGGTGCAGACATCCAGATATGAAAAGCGCTCAGCTTGACTCTTTGACTGGCCTGCTTGCCACCAGAAAGCAGCAATGGTGTTGGGCTAGCTTTCCTTTCCCAACCACTGGAGCATGATGGCCTGGATGACTGTGCTGATGGCTGGCTTGCTGAGGGCTGATTTTTCTGCTGCAGCCACCCATGGTTCCTTAGTTCCAGCTGCCTATTCATCCATGTTCCCCATTTTCACTAATCTCCGTTTCAGAAACCAAATGACCAGAGGTGAACACAGCTATCATTAGGAAAAATGATTACAATTAAACATAATTAATAAACACTCCCATTACAGGGCATATGCAAGCCGTGTGTCTAAACTGGACTGAGTCTGAAAATTAGTACACTTCATTACCCAAATGAATTGGAATTACACAGCACAACTTCCACTATTAATACAGCTTAAAGAAATCCTCCATCTTTTCTCCTGTGTATCTCTTTCCAGAAAACTATGTGCTTTTTAGTCAAACAATATTAGAATGAACATTGCTAATCACATCAGTCCAGATGGTTGGCTCTCTTCTTGCCAAGTGGAAGTATTGTAACCTATTTAATGTTCAATTTACATAAGCTCCATGTTAATAAAGATCTATGAGCCTGTGGACTTGTCTTTACTCTTCTCCATATCATGGGTTCAGTCCCCAGAGGCAGAGCATGGTGCTTGTGACAGCCACTGATGCTGGCTGCTCTTTGAAGCCAGGACTGCCCAGTACCTTGCCCCCAACTCTTTGTACCTGTCTTCTCATAACAGTACAGGATCCTGTAATTGATCACCATCCATTTTTGAAGTTAAAAGTACAGTTAGGAGCATATAGGCCAAGCCCACATAAATCTGTGGTAAAGGCTGGAGTGAAACCTAGCTCAAAATTATCCTGTTATTATGTGCATTCAGCCTGTATTCTTGTACCAGCTGGAATGTGTTAGAATTGTTTAGTGTTTATGGACTCTTCATCTAAACCTCACACAATTTATTTTTTTCTGGAAATGTACTAATTTCAGGGCTACTGTACATGCTGTCCTTCAGTCCAGGCAGTGGCAGGTCACACTATGCTGGTCATTGCAACATATTTTTCTGATGGGTGGAATGATGTGCTTATAAATTCCTGTTGGTATCCCTATAACTTATATAAGAAAAGTTTTTGTTGTTGAGAGCACATCTCCAGCAGGTTTGGCAGGTGATACACCTTTCTGTTACCCAACTGTTATGTGGAAAGCAATCATACAACCATAGACCATCTAACATTAAATCATGGGCTTGCCTGTACATCTCTGGAGACATTCAAAACCCATCTGGACACCATCCTTTGCAACCTGCTCTAGGTGAACCTGCTCTGACAGAGAGGTTGGACTGGGTGATCCCCAGAGGTCTTTTCTAGCCTCTAATATTCCCTGATTCTGTGATTTTCTGATTTGGTAAGTTGCTGGCCCATGTGTGCTTGCTCTGTTAAAAGCACTAGAACCTATTTAACTAAGAAGAAGGAAGTTTATGGTGCTAGGAAGAAGGGGCTGACAGTTTGGGAGAAGTACAGAAGTGTTGTTAGAGTATGCAGGTATGAAACCAGAAAAGCTAAGCTTTGTGCCTTGTTGTGCCATGCCTGGAGCAAGCATGTGCTGCTTGGACTTAGCACAGCAGGAGACTAAGACTCAGTAGGTTTTACTGAGAGCTGAAAAGATCTGGTTGGGACTCCCCTGTCAGTGTAACAGCTGCTCTCACAAGCCTAGGTGATGTATCTAGAGTGGCTTAGTTTTGAAGGGGGAGAGGAGAATGGATAGGATGTCTCTGCCATAGGCCTTTCTGCCTGGTTTTCCATGAATTTGAAAAAAACAACTCAAACTCTGAGTAAGAGTATTTTCAAACATCCTCAGCCTCCAGGACTTCAAACCTGAAAAGTTGGGAACGTTTTGTTGACAGGAAACTGTCACTTACTTTTCTCACAGACATTGTCTTGGTTTGGTTGCTGCTTTGGTTTTTGCCTATTTCAGCTGAAAAATCCTTTCTATGTGTATGATTTATTCTAATCTTTAGAAAACACCCCCATGGTCTTCTGTTGGCTGCTTCTAATGGCTTCTGTTGCTTTAGCCTCTGTTTTCCTACAGAATTATGTGTTTATGGCATTTTAATGAAGTCTCCTTATTAAAGGTGTGAGCACCATTTTCTGCGAGGTGAAGGAGTGAGCACAGTCTACATCAAGACCTGACAGAGCTTGGTGATTAGACATAACCTACATAACAGCTTCTCTCTGACACTTTTGACTAAGTTCTCACTCATTTCCTAAACCTTGACAAGGCAATCTGCTTTCCTATTAGAATCTCATGCCCACTGCCCACCATTACAGTCAACTATCAATGAATGAGGTGACTGTAAACTAGGCTACATTTCCTGGTACCTGCTAGTACCAGCTAAGTCTTTATCTTTTACTATATATATTGAAAGCAAAAAAAAAGCCCTGGTGAGTACATGTGCTTACAAGATTTACAGTTTGGATTAGAATCTGGAAGATAAATTTTCCTTCCCATTTCACACATGCAACCTATTGCCAGGTCAGGATGCATTCTGTCACTTAAGACAAGGGAAGACTCTGGCATGAAAACCAGGATATGTTTTACTCTATTAATCAAAACTGGTGTAAAACTATCTTTAGACCTTGTCCAGACAAGAAAGAAAATTCATGTCCAAACAGAAATAACTAAAACAAATTCATACCTGCTCTATTTCTATGGGTCTTTTTTCACCCTTTTTTCTTCTTTTTCCTTTTTTCTAAATAGTTGAGGCTTAGTTGGAGTTTTACTGTTGAAGGGTGAGCAGGGACCCCTCAAATGACTTATTTCAGGTTGGTAATGATTATGAGTATTTATATGAATGTTAAAATGGCCACAAGAGTCTCCAAGCAGGTTTTCATTTGTACTGGATATTATGCCAACATCTAGAAAGACTTCTACAAAAACTTTAGAAAGGTTTAAGAACCTAGAGGAGGTATTAAAACTTTAGCAAAACAAAACTTCAGTGCTGGACATGGCTGCTGAACTCTAGCAAATATGTGAATGACTGAATTACTAGTTTAGTAACTACTGATTCCTGTTTTGGACATCAGATTACTTTTATTAGCTGTTTCTAGGTTTGATACTGATCTTGCTGTTGGTTCTGCTTCCGTAGCATCCCGTAGCAATGGTAGAAACTAGTCCTTTCACATCTTCTGTGTATCAGTGCTCTCCTAGGGTAGTCATACTCCCTCTTAAAAAATATTTCTCTAAACAAAGAAGAATCTCATTGCAACCATGTCTCATTAATTTAGCCTATTTTCCTGTTGGAAAAATGAGTAAATAGAAATACAAACATATTTCTGCTTCATTTGCCCTGTTTGTTCTGTCAGGTTGTCCTCTAGTAGTTAAGAACATTGCAACACCAGGATCTATAAACTGCCTCTCAAAGTCAAGCAAGCCAATTTTTAACCTGCTCCTTTATAGCCAGCCTCAGGCTTTAAGTCTCCCCATATGACCCCCAAGTAATAATTAGAGTAATTAGTTCCTGCCCCTCTGGGATAATTGCTAGCAGAAATTGAGCTTAAAGTTCCTTTAAAAAGTTGGAAAGAAAGAAGGAAAGAAAGAAAGAAAAAAACAAACCTAAACCCAAACCCCATTAAACAACTGAGAGAAGGAAAAGGCTGTAGACACAAACAGGTAAAAGAAAATGGGAAAAGGAAAAGCAAGACAAGACAATTTCCCACATTCCATTCCTGTGGTGCTGCCTCACTCACAAACACCACATACATGACATTCCTTCTTGCAGGCAACAGGCCTCCCTACCCCAGGTGCCATCAAAAATTATGGAAGGGGAAAAAAAGAAACTTGTATCTTAAAAGCAACTCTGTTTTTCATCAAAAAGTATGGCTTGAAGGCAGCCATATGAACGGAAAGGGAAAAAAAAAAAAGATTTAAAAAAAGTAATCTTCTGTAGATGTCTATGTAATACTCAGCCAAAAGAATAGCTGAGCTGTAATGAGCAGGAACCTGAATTTACCAAGTCAAAGGGAGAAACACTACAGTGGAATAATCTGCTGGAGGGGATTAGGTGCAGGTCAACATAGCTTTCTGTGGTCAGCATCAACAAAAGCAGAATCAAGGAGAAATTTATTAGAAATCCAGTGCCAAGAGTAGGAATGCTGCATTTAATGAGCTCAAAACTTGGCTTTGTCCAGAATCAGCACAAAACCTGACAATTTAAAATTTCTTTTTGAAAGAAATGCTACAGGCTGGTTTATTTCTTTTATGTTTAAACAATACTTATAAAGGGGTGAATGTTGTGATGGTGAGGATACTCTGTTTTCAGTGGTGCCCAGTGACAAGACAAGAGGTAACAGGCACAAACTGGAACACAGGATGTTCTGTCTAAACATAAGGAGGAACTTCTTTACTTTGAGGGTAGTGGAGCATTGGAACAGGCTGCCCAAGGAGGTGGTGGAATGTCTGTCTCTGGAGACATTCAAAACCTGCCTGGATGCCATCCTGTGCAACCTGCTGTTGGTGAACCTGCTCTGACAGGGACTTTGTAGTCATCTCCTAAGGAGAAAGCACACCAAATCCCCACATTAAAGTTATTACAGTGTTTTGCAAAGTTAAGTCCTTCTGTGAAGGCACAAAGCATGTTAAAGATACAGAAATTGAAGGAAGTAATAAAGTGCATGATGGCACAGCTAAAGTGAGTGAGTGTGGGCACATGTCACATGCCTGTGTGGGAGGACCTGGGAAGGATTTGGCTTTTGTAAGGGGATATCAAACTTAACATCCCACCTATGAAAGAGTTCTTTAGCTTCAAACCTGAAAATGCTGCCTTGCAATAAAGTACATCACCACCTCTCTAAATTTGGTTATTTTGAAGGATCTTCCACCTCAGGTTTCATTGACAAGAGAACTCAGCACTTACTGTCAAGGGAAATAATGCATAAAATCTCAGGAAGATGCCAATTTCTCAAAGGTAAACCTGTCTACAAAACACCAATGTGCTGAGTGGCAGCACAGCACTTCAAGAGGGATGATTTCCAGTGCAAACGTTAATGGCAAAAGTATAAACTTTGTTACCTTTTTCCAAAGTGCATTTCTTAGGTTTTACATCAAAAAATACATGCTTTTGGTCAGTCCTGAAGACAAAAAGCCTGACTGCAGGCAAATAAATCTATGTACAGGTGAGAGTCTGAAGGAAGACTCTGGCCAGTGAACACCCTTTCACTAGACAGTACTTTCAGTGAAGACTTCAAAGCTGGAAATGTGATTGTATTTCTTATCTGCACTTCCTTATGTTGAAGCAGTGTGGAGTTTTACATGCCTAGGGAAGAACTTGGGGAAATGGACAAATTCTGAGAGGGAAGGTGTCAGATCTATAGTTACACACAGTGTTAACATATGCTTGGGCTCCCACTCTCTTCATTTTCTCCTCTACATCACCTTCCTGCTGAGTTGAGCATCTTGGAGGTGGTGAGAAAACATGACAAGGAAGGACTGTTTTCCCAGTTCTGGCAGAGCACAGGAAAGGTATAAATGGGCCAGCTGATAGGATGGATTAATTTCATCTGCAAAGAAATGACCTGAAGTTGCACAAGGGGAGGTTTAGATTGGGTATTAGGAAACATGTAGATGTGGCACTTAGGGGTATGGTTTAATGGTGGACTTGGCAGTGTTAGGTTAACAGTTGAACTTGATGATCTTAAAGGTCTTTTCACAGAATCACAGAATATTAGAAGTGACCTTGAAAGATCATCTAGTCTTTTCCAACCTAGATGATTCTATCACTCTATGTTTTCTCAGAGGCACCACAATCTTGGCTGATGGGATAGGCTGTGTCTTGTGGTGGTGCCACTGAGGTGANGTGGAGTCCCCATCCCTGGAGGTTTTTAAGAAGAGGATAGATGTGTTTCTTCAGGGGATGATTTAGGGGTAAGAGTAGTGTAGGGCTATCGGTTGGACTAGATGATCTTGAGGCTCCTTTCCAACCGTAATGATTCGGTGATTCTGTGGAATCAACTGCAATAGGCAGAATAGCAGGTAAGTACACAAAAAGCACATGCAAAAATCTCACTGCAGTCAGAAGGTACAGCACTGTGTTCACATACTGGTCCAACCTGGGTCACTGGTTGAGGGAAGGTTGTCCTACTGGTCTAGTAGCCTTAGATAATAATCCTGTTGTTGACTGAAACAGAAAACAAAGAGGTCTTTTGTGTAGGTGCTTATACATCTGAGTTTTCTTCTTTAAACAGACTTTTAGAATGTCTCAAGAGGCAAAACCTTCCCCACTTTGATCATGAGTGAAATTCTGCTAGCAAGCAAGGATATAATAGCCACACTTTACACAGTGCAGAGTTAATACTGTATCAAAAAAAGATTGCTACAAAGAGCTGTAATTTTATTCTTATCACTGCCTTTAAGGCATGCAGACTGGATCTCAATGTACTCATCAAGGGGCCTTTCTAATTATTAGACCTATAACCTTTGAGCAGGAAAGAAGGCAGAATAGCTTTGATTTGTGAAAATCCAAACTACACAATGGCATTTAGCATGCTCATTACTGCAGGCAGACCTGCAGTGCTTGAAATTACTTTCTATGAGATCAACAGTGAAGAGAAACTTGGAGCAATCTAGGAAGGAATTGGATAGAAAACAAGAACATCAAGGAGAAATGAGATCAACAACTGTATGTGTTGTCTCTTTGGTCCAAATGGTTAGTCCTTATGGCATTCATGGGACATGTGTGAGTGTGTTTATCCATGAGTGAAGGTGTGAGAAGTTTCTGGGCCTAATTCTTCAGGAGCTTTTAAACTGTGCACAGGTGAAAACTTATTGGAGGGAGACAAAAGTGACAATAGGCCTCCCTAGCACAGCAACCTAGGCTTATATTCCCTGAGGTTTCCTCTGCAGCTTCAGAGTCATTAGTACATTACAGCTTCATCATGAAATGCTCCTTTCCCTTTTCATCCATGTGGCAGGCCATGAACCGTGGAGAACCAGGTTAAAAATCAGATTTATCTGGTTAGAGTAGTTGAACATATTGCAAATTTTCTAAGGTATATCACTAAAGAGGGTATCAAAAATAAACTTGAGAACTTGTACTGCAAAGTACTTCTCACTGTTTTAATTACAAAGGGAGCAAAAAGAGATACATTTGATCAAATTAATATCAGAATTTAAAATGATAAAATATCTCTTAGGAGACTAAAGGCTCCTACCATTTCAAATACCAGCTCTGAGCTCTAATCTCTTATGTTTTACTGCCATAGAAATATCTTACAGCTACTCTTTTATAATGGGAAACAGTTTTTTATTCTTCCATTGCCTACATACTTAAAAATAACTATAGATTTTTGCAATTTTTAAATGCCCAAAGAAAATAATGATACATGAGAAGCCAGGCATGATAAAAATCTCATTTAAAAAAGGGATAATTTGGGAATACTATATTACTGAAAACATGAATGTTTAGTTGCTGAACAAGAATTAAGATGCTGAACATGAAAGAAATCTGCTAAGCAAGACTAGTGATATGGAAAGGGAAATAAATATAAAAAGAAGAATGGCATAAAGAAAGGGTACAAAGCAGAGAAGGCAATAAAAAATGATAGATTAATAGCAGTCTTGTAGTGCACTCCTCTCCAAACATTTCTGTCTGTAGTTTTGCATATGCTCCCTGTTTAGACTTCAGTCCCACAGATAGGTGCAAGAATAAAAGTTGACTCATGATCAGCTCAACAGGAATGTATTTATGTTTACACTTCATTACAGCTTCCAGATCTGAAGAAGTGGGAGTGACCTACTTCTTACTGTTTGTAAATAGCTGAGGTTTGTGAGGGGTAAGACTCAAAAAGTAAATGTATGTTTACATGCATGGCAAGCATTTGGAGTCAAACAGTTAAAACAGCCATTGAAATCATAGCAAACTGCTTCTCAGAGCCTAATCTAATCTCTAAGGCTGATTAGGAGGCCTGCTACAGTCCATATTGTATTCTGCTTGTATTTGTCTTGGGTTGTGCTTACAAGCAGTTTCCTCCAAAGACAGGAGTTTTGGTTAAATGATCAATGCTTGATCCAATAGTGTAATTTTAGGGACCTAATCACCTGGCACTTGACATTATTGAACCTCATACCCTCGGCCTTGGATCCAGCCTGTCCAGATCCCTCTGCAGAGCCTCCCTACCCTCGAGCAGGTCAACATTCCCACCCACGTTAGTGTCATCTGCAAATTTAATGTGTGCACTCAATTCCCTTGTCTAGATCATTGATGAACACATTAAACAGAACTGGGTCCAGTGCTGAGCCCTGGGGAACACTACTTGTGACTGTCCACCAACTGAATTTAACTCCATTTACCACAGCTCTGTGGCCATCTTGCTTGGTCATCCAGATATATTCTTACCCAGCAAAGAGTACACCCATCTGAGCCATGAGCAGCCAGTTTCTCCAGGAGAATACTGTGGGAAATGGTGTTAAAAGCTCTACTTACTCAGCACCAAGGTCAGGCTGACAAGCCTGTTGTTCTTCAGATCTTCATTCTGAGTCTTCTTCTGGATAGGTCTCACATTTGCCAACCTCCAGTCACCTGGGACCTCCCCTGTTATCCAGGACTGTTGATAAATGATGGCAAGAGGCTTGGTGAGCACTTCTGCCAGTTCCCTCAGTACCCTTAGGTGAATCCCATCCAGCCACATAGACTTGTGTATGTCTAGGTGGTGTATCGTGTCATTAACCATTTCCCCCTGGGTTATGGGAGCTTCCTTCTGCTCTACATCCGTCTTCCAACGCAGGAGGGCTGGATCCCCCAAGAACCACTGGTCTTACTATTAAAGACTAAAGCAAAGAGGCCATTCAGTACCTTTCCTAATTCTTTACCACTATGTTTCCCTCTGCATCCAATAAAGGATGGAGATTCTCCTTTGCCCTCCATCTGTGGTTAATGTATTTATATAAACATTTTTAATTGTCTTTTTGCCCTTCAGAATTGCTTTCTATATTTAAGTGATGGCAGAAAGCACTGAACAGGCAGATAAGGAGGAGGTAACAAAAAAAGTTAGAAATAGGAGAAGGTCAGAGGAGCAGGAGCTCCTTGGTGGAGAAGGGGAGGAGAGATGACAGGATGGAATAGCAGAGAGGAACTGTTGTGTACTCACTGTAACCTCTCCCCACTTTCCTCCCTGTGCCACATAAGAAGGTAGAGGAATGAGAAGGAAGGTAGAGAAGGTAGAGGAAGGTAAAGGAAGTGAAAGTGAGAAGAGCAGCCTGGGAACTGGAAGATGTTGCTTTTAATGCTTGCCTTTTTATGTCACACTACCCAAATTATTAATTACATTCCTATTTTAATTAGCTAGAAATTAGATTATATTTTCCCCAAGTTGAGTCTGTTTTACCACAATGACTGGTAAGCAATCTCCATGTCTTTACCTCAGCCCATGAGCTTTCTCATTCCTCTTCCTATTTTGTTACCTGATCCCAGTGTGAGAGGTGAGGTGGGGGGTGAGTGACTGGTTGGGAGTTTAGCTCCTAGCCATAGTTAACCTACCACACTGAGTCTAGTTTTTAACACTCTGCCCTTTGCACTTCAAATACCTGAAATAGTTATCTAATTCTAGCCTGGAGTTTTCCACTTGGATGTGCTGTGAAAACAGATTGTAAACTTGCAAAATGTTGATTGTTGCATATTCAGAGGTGTTCTCTGAGTTATGGAAAAGCATTACTTAAATCTCAGAAATTTAAGAAGCAATTTAAAAAAGGAAGAAAAAAGAAATAAAACAATTACCAGTGAGAAACTTGAGACATGATAGCTCTGCATTTCTAAACTGTTGCATGTAGAGATGGAACAATATTGCCTGCATAACAGAAACTGACTCCAGAAAGCTCTGTAAATGTCTTGTGGCTCTAAGGGGGTTGTTCTGGCCAGAGATAAAGTGAAACAAAAATAATCTTAATTTTAGTTTGGGCAGTTTTTGATGCACAAAATTCTTTGAAATGTCTAAACAAGTTTAATACATTAAGGAAATAGTCTCCAAACAGACTTTTTTCAGAACAATTATAATTCCATAGATTTAAATTCCTCCTTTTTTTACAAGTTAAAACAATAAAATAGAGCATATGTAAGTATTTTAAATGGTATCTTTTGGAAATAAAATCAATCCTTTAAATCAATTTCACAGATTTTTCATATGTTTTGAACTTTCTAAAAGGAACATCTTCCAAAATTATATTAAATGAAGCCCTGGGTAGCAAGAAATTTCATATGACTGTTGGTTTTGTGTTACTATTAAATTGCTTCCAGTCCATGAGATAAGTTTCTTGAATAACAACATTGCATTTATTCAGTGTTTATGCTTCTTCTTCTTTGTTATTTCTAGTTGTTATTCTTCTTTATTCACCTCTGGGGACAGGGAATTTTCTGACAGATATTGACACTTGTTTAGGTAGAAACTTGGGAGGCTGGTCGAAAATGAAACAAGTTACTGAACTAAATATTCTGGCTGGGTTTTCTTCTGGGACTGAGCATGATATCTCAAAGTACAGGTGCCTGAACTTAAGGATCTGCTCCACCCACAGAGAAACAACAGCAAATTTGTGCCTCAGTGAGTACAGACTAGCTAATGAAGAAAGATGCTGACTCACATTGGCTTTATAGACCCCTACCCTTTGTGGCTCCAAAAGAACACTGTAGTCCTCTGGACCTGGCTCTTGAGTATACAGTCCATAGAGTTTCTTATCAAATTAGATTAAATCTGAGTGATAGGAAGGGCTTCTGGTGGTTATATCTCTGGGCACCAGAAAAAAATTCATTTGTGAATGGAGAAAATTTGGGCCTCTGACTTTATATGATATAGGCCTAGGCACTAAAATAGCTGATATGTCCTTCCTTTATAAATCAGTATTTGAAACAAAACCATTTCTATTAAAAATAATTAAAATTTTAAAAGAAATATTTTATATTTTATTTTATATTTATGGTTCAAAATGATGGTAAATTTGTGCAACACTTCCAGTTCTTTAAATACTCTAAGTGGTAAGAAAATGTATCTTCTTCGTTCAGCATTCAGCTATTTGTTGTAAGTCTTTATCTGACAGCCAAATTATTTCCTGTTTCCTCAGACACATTTTACTTTTGCAAACATCACTGATCAAATCACTTTTTCTTTGTTGTGTCACAGAGAGAGTTCCTTGAACCTTGTCTCATCCAGCATATTCCTTGTCCCTGTCTTTGAACTCTCTCTTGTATTTCCATATCCTGTTTTTAAAGTGAATCCAAGAACTGGTTGCAATCATTTCACTATGTCTATGCTCTGGAATTTTATCAGTTAAACCTTTCATTTGGTTTTATGTCCATGTTTGTGGAATTGTGGTTTTATGGGCGTGCATTAGAAGGAAACACTCAGAAAATACTTATTTTTTGCTAATGCTTCCAATATTCATTTGATGTTCCTGGGCAATTAGGGTTTAAGTTTGGGATACTTTGTCTTTTAAAATATCCACATATATTTACTACTTTTTAATGGCACATTGTTGTTGCACAAAACTCAGCATAGTCTATATAATAGACCTCTCCATTTAGCCCATATCTGGGGCTAAACTATAGCA